>CM042696.1:226363522-226988522 GCA_023614405.1 Avena insularis | reverse complement strand
CCCCAAGAGGAAGGTATGATGAGCACAGCAGCAAGTCTCCCTCAGTTATGAAACCAAGGTTTAATCGAACCAGTAGGAGCAAGTAAACACCCCAAAGGTGTTGCTAGCTGAGCCTTGGCAGGGCGCACTACCGGTGCTAGTAGCAACGTGGATACCTGCACAACACAACCACAGAACTCTATCCCCAACTTGCGATGAGGTTGTCAATCTCACCGTGTTTTGCTAAAAACAAAGTATTAAACGTATCGAATGGAAAGAAGTAATAGTTTGCAGAAAGTAAACACAAAGCAGTAAACAGTTTGTAGATTGTATCTAAAGAAAGGACCGGGATCCATAGTTCACTAGAGGTGGCTCTCCTTAAGATAGATAACATGCTGGGTGAACAAATTACAGCGGGGCAATTGACAAACATCGAGAAAGCAATACATTTATATACTAATCATCTTGAGTACTTTGAGACTTGATTGGGCATTACAACATTATACATAGACCGCCATCCAACTGCATCTGTGACTAATAATCCACCTTCAGGTTATCATCCGAATCCCCTCTAGTATTAAGTTGCAAGCAACAGATTATTGCTTTACGAATTGCGTGTAAAGTAAACAATATGATTGTCCTGTGAACAAAGGATTGTTGTTTTCTCCCTAGTAGCAACAGCACATCTAGTACCTTGGAGATTTCTGTCACTTCCCCCGATTACCGGAGGCATGAACCCACTATCCAGCATAAATACTAAGTCTTGGAGTTGCTAGCATCTACATGGCCAAGATAGCTAATAACAACGGAAAGCATGCAAGATCACAAATAACAAAGACATGATAGAATCAATAATCAATCTGAAATAGCATCTCAATATCCATCGGATCCCCGCAAACATAACATGTAGAATTACAAATAGATGATCTTGATCATGAAAGGAGCTCACAAGATCTAGACATGAAAGCACAAAGGAGGAGAACCAGCCATCTAGCTACTACATGGATCCGTAGTCCAAGGATGAACTACTCATGCATCACGCCGGAGGATTGCATGGTGATGAAGAAGGCCTCCAGGGTGAATTCCCCTCTTCGGCAGGGTGCCGGGAAGAGCTTCAGATCCCTCCCGATCTAGGGATGGATATGACGGCGACTACAGACTCTTTCGTGGATTTTTTATCGGGTACTTAGGGTTTTCGTCCAGAGGGCATCTTATAGGCGAAAGGAGAGGCTGAGGGGGTGCCTGGGCTGGCCACACCACCCCCTGACGCGGCCAGGTGGTGTGGTGGCCCCCTGGCTCCTCTCCGTCTCGTATTCTGGTATCCTGTCCAATTCCAAGAATATTCATTTTCTGACTTTCCTAGAACCAAAAACAGCAGAAAACAGGCAGCTGGCATTGTGGCTCTTGTTAATAGGTTAGTCCAAGAAATCATATGAAAAGTTCTCCAAAGTGTGGACAAAACACAAGAAAGTGGATAAAACCAAGCATGGAACATCAAAAATTATAGATACATTTGCAATGTATCAACATCCCCAAGCTTAACAACTGCTCGTCCTCGAGTAGGTAAGTGCTAAAAAGAAAGAATAATTTTTGAGGTGACATGCACCATCAAAGACTTGATCAAAGTATTTGTAAAACATTTAAAGCTGGGATCATAGTACTTCAATCATAACATGAAAGACAAAGTTCTAGCTATAAGACAAAGAAACTATGATGCAATATAAAAAGGCACAAACAACAGATTCATGAATAACAATGCTTTGCAAGACGTTTGTTTATTTCACATAAAAAAACATAGCATAATAGTATTCAGCTTGCCCCTCATAGAGTAGCAAATATAAATGCATAGGACACCTTCAAAGTTCATAAGAGTGACTAGATACAAATAGTTTAAAACAAGCAATATCAAGTTATGCATCATTCAACTAGTCTTGGGACAATGCACATAGAACTAAGAATGGCCACTATGCTCTCAAAGTAGGTGCATAAAGATAGAAGGTGGAGACTCAATATAATGGTGGAAGAAAGGCCTTTAAACAAGGAAGTAGGGATTCTAGTCTCATAAAGAGCTTCCAAAAATTATGGTACTTGTAGTTTTCAGCTCTCATTGCCCCTATCATAAGCATGTTGAAGGTGATTAAGGTTAAAGTGACACAACTAAGAGGATATGCTTGACAAGTTATAAACCGAAATCTCATGCCCCTTACTTACGAAGACCGATCCTCATGCTACTCAACTTTAGTCACAAGTAAGGTCTTGTCATTGTAAGTACATATGTATCATAAAGAACCGCCAACGGGGTACCCCTTGCACATGATACAGGAGCTATCCCATAATCAAAATGACAAGGCAAGCAGACAATGAGCATCTAAGCGATCTTTTTATTTGCTATTTGCATAGGTTTTTATTGAGGATGCTTCATAGAGTGCTCATTATGCTGATGCTGCAAGTTTCCACCATGATTAAGCATGGCTTAGGCTAGCGGCGCAAGCGTTTCTCTAACACACATACAAACTCCATGATCTTACAAGTTCCACTTTTATTTCACACCGTCGGGATCCGTAAGAAAAAGAACATGATATCAACGGGGTACAAAGTACAAGTGCAATGTTGAAAGCGTTCCCCATGATACATGGTTCTGCTAATTTCAACTTATAAAGCGCAAGCATATACGCAACAAAGAAGGACCCAATGGTTCAAGATTATTAGATGCAAAAATGTAAAGTTTGCCATCAAGTTCGTGAGAGCTTTAATCACTAGTTTTCTCATAACAAGTTTAATTTGGAAGGTAAACAAAAGCATGAATATACTTGGAATAGCATAAGCTAGTAGGTAGGTATGGTGGACTCTTTGTAATAACTTGGTTTAGGGAGTTGGATGCATGAGTGGAACTCATACTTGGTTGTGGAGGCTAGCAAAAGACTAGGAGCGACAAACTAAGAGAGCAATAATGGCCATAATCATGCAGAGCAACAAAACATCATTGATCAAAGCATAAAGTGATACTACAAGTTGAAAACTAAAGGATCATAAAGGCCATGGTGACTTGATATAGTCATAACATGGTGTGAGCATGAGCCAAGTCAACCCAAATAAAGCATCAAAGGAGAATACCACTATACTATGCTTTAATATGCTAAAACAACGCATGATTCATCCAAGGCACATTAAGCAATCTCAATTGTTTATAACAAGTCATGCTACAGCAAAGAATACTAAGCATAAATCCAAAACAATATCAAGCATGGCATGACAAAGCATAGGCCACAGTAAAAAACAAACTCTCTTTACCACTTAAGCATGAACTTTCCTACTCTTTTCCAAACCAAACCAAACTATTTGAAAACCAATGTATGAAAGAGGGGGTCCAACCAATTTCTTCAGCAAACTAAGCAAACTAATAAAACGAAAAAACAAAATGAAAACGAAAAAGAGGACGCTCCATGAAAAACACAACTGTGCATGAAACAATAAAAATGAAGCGTTTGGAAGAAACCTGAGATTTTTATTGATGAAGAAGGGAATGCCTTGGGCATCCCCAAGCTTTGACACTTGTACTTCTTGGATATTTCTTGGGGTGACACGCATGTCATCCCCAAGCTTAAGCTTTAGTCTATCCTTCATCTCATTACTCATTCTTTCCATACACCTTAAATTTTTCCTTCATACAAAACTTCACACAATCTTTATTAGCAACATTAGTGCACTCAAGATAATAGGTCTTAAGGTTCAGTTATAACACCAAATAAACTTCCATTAGAACACTAGCTACTGTAGCACTTCCCTCAATAAGCTCAATTCCCCAAAAGAACTCAAAAAGGAACCAACAAGAAGCAAATGCAGAAAATGGCAGAAATCTATCAAAACAAACCAGCAGGTAAAGACGAATTTTTTCGAAGACCTTCTGTTGCTCAAATCAAAAAGTGTTGAACTAACGAAAGTTAGATAACAACCTGGGGAAGACGCACAAATATTCACGCCTTAAAAAAACATTCAGAGATTTTACAAAAAAATTTATGGTGAAGCACAGAAATCTGTTTTGGGACAGCAACTTTCCCAATCATTACTTCTCTCTCATCAGAGGTTACTCTTTGCACAAAAAGAAAATAAAAAGGATAAGGAGCGGTTATTACTGATGTAATAACTTCCAAGACTCATCTAAAACTTTTGGGTTATCTCCCAATAAGTACTTTTCTTTAACGCCTTTAAGTTAGGCATAAGAAGCAAGAAAAAGAATCAAGTGTTCTCAAATGAAGAAGCATTAAGATCAATACCAGAAATATTTTCAACAAGGCAAGGTATATCATCCAAATAAGTTCTAGAGGATCCTCTCTCAATGCTCTTAGGTTCACTATTTTCATCAAAAGGGTTTTCAGGAACAATCCAATCAAGATTCTTTTCTATGGCTTCAAGTATTCCTGCTAGTTTAAAGGGTATTGGTATCTTAGGTTCCTCCCCATTAGGTTCGGTTTTGTTCATCTTTTCTCGTGTACCAACAACATCTACACATGAGCCTAGCATATTGAAACGTTCAAAGACTTTCCTAGCTTCCTTGGCAACATCATAGAACTCCTTAAACAAAGTTTCTAGAATAAAATCCCTCTTTTTAGGGTCCTCAATTTCTTTAAGCTGAAGAAACATTACTTGCATTAAGGGGTTCAGATTAACAAACCTAGCTTCTAACATGTGAATTAAAGAAGCTACAGCAATCTCATAGTTTGGAGCATGTTCTGTAAGGGATCTATCCTGAGTATCTTTCCAAATTATAGAACCACTACCAATTGAAAGGTCTTTCAGTGTGAATTTAGGAATCAACATGGTGAGCTAAGGAAGAGGTGACAACTAAAGGAGACTTAATTTTTTCGTGTTTTTGATAAAGAAAGAAAACTTGTAAAACTAATTTTTTTGTGTTTTCGATAAAGAAACAAGCAAACAAAGCAAAAAGAAACTAAGCAAAACAAAAATAACAAAGTAAAGATATTGGTTATGAGGGACTCCCCTTGTGAAGATGTCCTTGACTCCCCGACAATGATGCCAGAAAAATGCTTGATGGCTCGGTGTTGATGTAGAGCTAGTTGGGAACCCCAAGAGGAAGGTATGATTAGCACAACAGCAAGTTTTCCTCAGTTATGAAACCAAGGTTTAATCGAACCAGTAGGAGCAAGGAAACACCCCCAAAGGTGTTGCTAGCTGAGCCTTGGCAGGGCGCACTACCGGTGCTAGTAGCAACGTGGATACCTGCACAACACAACCACAGAACTCTGTCCCCAACTTGCGATGAGGTTATCAATCTCACCCTGTTTTGCTAAAAACAAAGGATTAAACGTATCGAATGGAAAGAAGTAATAGTTTGCAGAAAGTAAACACAAAGCAGTAAACAATTTGTAGATTGTATGTAAAGAAAGGACCAGGATCCATAGTTCACTAGGGGTGGCTCTCCTTAAGATAGATAACATGCTGGGTGAACAAATTACAGCGGGGCAATTGACAAACATCGAGAAAGCAATACATGCATATACTAATTATCTTGACTCCTTTGAGACTTGATTGGGCATTACAACATTAAACATAGACCGCCATCCAACTACATCTATGACTAATAATCCACCTTCAGGTTATCATCCGATCCCCCTCCAGTATTAAGTTGCAAGCAACAGATTATTGCTTTACGAATTGCGTTTAAAGTAAACAATATGATTGTTCTATGAACAAAGGATTGTTATTTTCTCCCTAGTACCAACAGCACATCTAGTACCTTAGAGATTTCTGTCACTTCCCCAGATTAGCAGAGGCATGAACCCACTATCGAGCATAAATACTAACTCTTAGAGTGGTAGCATCTACTTGGCCAAGATAGCTACTAACAACAGAAAGCATGCAAGATCACAAATAACAAAGACATGATAGAATCAATAATCAATCTGAAATAGCATCTCAATATCCATCGGATCCTCGCAAACACAACATGTAGAATTATAAATAGATGATCTTGATCATGAGCGGAGCTCACAAGATCTAGACATGAAATCACAAAGGAGGAGAACTAGCCATCTAGCTACTACATGGATCCGTAGTCCAAGGATGAACTACTCACTCATCATACCGGAGGCATGCATGGTGATGAAGAAGGCCTCCAAGGTGAATTCCCCTCTCCGGTAGGGTGCCGGGAAGAGCTTCAGATCCCTCCCGATCTAGGGATGGAGATGACGGCGGCTACAAACTCTTTCATGGATTTTTGATCGGGTACGTAGGGTTTTCGTCCCGAGGGAATCTTATAGGCGGAAGGAGAGGCTGACGGGGTGCCTGGGCTGGCCACACCACCACCGGGCGCTGCCAGTTCGCTGTGGGCGGTGGTGTGGTGGCCCCCTGGCTCCTCTCCGTCTCGTATTCTGGCATTTGATGACTTCCGGAAAAAATAGGCACTTTGGCTTTTGTCCCGTCCAATTCCGAGAATATTCATTTTCTAACTTTCCTGGAACCAAAAATAGCAGAGAACAGGTAGCTGGCACTGTGGCTCTTGTTAAGAGGTTAGTCCAAGAAATCATATGAAAAGTACTCCAAAGTGTGGACAAAACACAAGAAAGTGGATAAAACCAGGCATGGAACATCAAAAATTATAGATACATTTGCAATGTATCAACATCCCCAAGCTTAACTCCTGCTCATCCTCGAGTAGGTAAGTGATAAAAAGAAAGAATAATTTTTGAGGTGACATGCACCATCAATGACTTGATCAAAGAATTTGTAAAACATTTAAAGCTGGGATCATAGTACTTCAATCATAACATGAAAGACAAAGTTCTAGCAATAAGACAAAGAAACTATGATGCAACATGAAACGGCACAAACAAAAGATTCATGAATAACAATGCTTTGCAAGACGTTTGTTTGTTTCACATAAAGAAAACATAGCATAATAGTATTCAACTTGTCCCTCATAGAGTAGCAAATATAAATGCATAGGACACCTTCAAAGTTCATAAGAGTGACTAGATACAAATAGTTTAAAACAAGCAATATCAAGTTATGCATCAATCAACTAGTCTTGGGACAATGCACATAGAATTAAGAATGGCCACTATGCTCTCAAAGTCGGTGCATAAAGATAGAAGGTGGAGACTCAATATAATGGTGGAAGAAAGGCCTTTATACAAGGAAGTAGGGATTCAAGTCTCATAAAGAGCTTCCAAAAATTATGGTACTTGTAGTTTTCAGCTCTCATTGCCCCTATCATAAGCATGTTGAAGGTGATTAAGGTTAATGTGACACAACTAAGAGGATATGCTTGACAAGTTATAAACCGAAATCTCATGCCCCTTACTTACGAAGACCGATCCTCATGCTACTCAACTTTAGTCACAAGTAAGGTCTTGTCATTGTAAGTACATATGTATCATAAAGAACCGCCAACGGGGTACCCCTTGCACATGATACAGGAGCTATCCCATAATCAAAATGACAAGGAAAGCAGACAATGAGCATCTAAGCGAGCTTTTTATTTGCTATTTGCATAGGTTTTTATTGAGGATGCTTCATAGAGTGCTCATTATGCTGATGCTGCAAGTTTCCACCATGATTAAGCATGGCTTAGGCTAGAGGCGCAAGTGTTTCTCTAACACACATACAAACTCCATGATCTTACAAGTTCCACTTTTATTTCAGACCACTGGGATCCGTAAGCAAAAGAACATGATATCAACGGGGTAAAAAGTACAAGTGCAATATTGAAAGCGTTCCCCATGATACATGGTTCTGCTAATTTCAACTTATAAAGCGCAAGCATATACGCAACAAAGAAGGACCCAATGGTTCAAGATTATTAGATGCAAAAATGTAAAGTGTGCCATCAAGTTCGTGAGAGCTTTAATCACTAGTTTTCTCATAACAAGTTTAATTTGGAAGGTAAAAAAAAGCATGAATATACTTGGAATAGCATAAGCTCGTAGGTAGGTATTGTGTACTCTTTGTAATAACTTGGTTTAGGGAGTTGGATGCATGAGTGGAACTCATACTTGGTTGTGGAGGCTAGCAAAAGACTGAGAGTGGCAAACTAAGAGAGCAATAATTGCCATAATCATGTAGAGCGACAAAACATCATTGATCAAAGCATAAAGTGATACTACAAGTTGAAAACTAAAGGATCATAAAGGCTATGGTGACTTGAGATAGTCATAACATGGTGTGAGCATGCGCCAAGTCAACCCAAATAAAGCATTAAAGGAGAATACCACTATACTATGCTTTAATATGCTAAAACAACGCATGATTCATCCAAGGCACATTAAGAAATCTCAATTGTTTATAACAAGTCATGCTACAAAAAAGAATACTAAGCATAAAGCCAAAACAATATCAAGCATGGCATGACAAAGCATAGGCCACAGTCAAAAACAAACTCTTTTTACCACTTAAGCATGAACTTTCCTACTCTTTTCCAAACCAAACCAAACTATTTGAAAACCAATGTATGAAAGAGGGGGTCCAACCAATTTATTCAGCAAACTAAACAAACTAAGAAAACAAAAAACCAAAACGAAAACGAAAAAGAGGACGCTCTAAGACAAACACAACTGTGCATGAAACAATAAAAATGAAGTGTTTGGAAGAAACATGGGATTTTTATTGATGAAGAAGGGAATGCCTTGGGCATCCCCGAGCTTTGACGCTTGTACTTCTTGGATATTTCTTGGGGTGACACGCGTGTCATCCCCAAGCTTAAGCTTTAGTCTATCCTTCATCTCATTACTCATTCTTTCCATACACCTTAAATTTTTCCTTCATACAAAACTTCACACAATCTTTATTAGCAACATTAGTGCACTCAAGATAATAGGTCTTAAGGTTCAGTTATAACACCAAATAAACTTCCATTAGAACACTAGCTACTGTAGCACTTCCCTCAAACAGCTCAATTCCCTAAAAGAACTCAAAAAAGAACCAACAAGAAGCAAATGCAGAAAATGGCAGAAATCTGTCAAAACAGACTAGAAGGTAAAGACGAATTTTTGCGAAGACCTTCTGTTGCTCAAATAAAAAAGTGTTGAACTAAGGAAAGTTAGATAACAACCTGGGGCAGAAGCACAAAAATTAACGCCTCAAAAAGACGTTCAGAGATTTTACACGAATTTTCACGGTGAAGCAGATAATCTGTTTTGGGACAGCAACTTTCCCAATCATTACTTCTCTCTTATTAGAGGTTACTCTTGGCACAAAAAGAAAATAAAAAGGATAAGGAGCGGTTATTACTGAAGTAATAACTTCCAAGACTCATCTAAAACTTTTGGGTTATCTCCCAATAAGTACTTTTCTTTAACGCCTTTAAGTTAGGCATAAGAAACAAGAAAAAGAATCAAGTGTTCTCAAATGAAGAAGCATTAAGATCAATACCAGAAATATTTTCAAAAAGGCGAGGTATATCATCCAAATAAGTTCTAGAGGATCCTCTCTCAATGCTCTTAGGTTCACTATTTTCATCAAAAGGGTTTTCAGGAACAATCCAATCAAGATTCTTTTCTATGGTTTCATGTATTGCTGCTAGTTTAAAGGGTATTGGTATCTTAGGTTCCTCCCTATTAGGTTCGGTTTTGTTCATCTTTTCTCGTGTACCAACAACATATACACATGAGCCTAGCATATTGAAACGTTCAAAGACTTTCCTAGCTTCCTTGGCAACATCATAGAACTCCTTAAACAAAGTTTCTAGAATAAAATCCCTCTTTTTAGGGTCCTCAATTTCTTTAAGCTGAAGAAACATTACTTGCATTAAGGGGTTCATATTAACAAACCTATCTTCTAACATGTGAATTAAAGAAGCTATAGCAATCTCATAGTTTGGAGCAAGTTCTGTAAGGGATCTATCCTGAGTATCTTTCCCAATTATAGAACCACTACCAATTGAAAGGTCGTTCAGTGTGAATTTAGGGATCAACATGGTGAGCTAAGGAAGAGGTGACAACTAAAGGAGACTTAATTTTTTCGTGTTTTTGATAAAGAAAGCAAACTTGTAAAACTAATTGTTTTGTGTTTTCGATAAAGAAAAAGCAAACAAAGCAAAAAGAAACTAAGCAAAACAAAAATAACAAAGTAAAGATATTGGTTATGAGGGACTCCCCTTGTGAAGATGTCCTTGACTCCCCGGCAACGATGCCAAAAAAATGCTTGATGGCTCGGTATTGATGTAGAGCTCGTTGGGAACCCCAAGAGGAAGGTATGATGAGCACAACAGCAAGTTTTCCTCAGTTATGAAACCAAGGTTTAATCGAACCAGTAGGAGCATGGAAAAACCCAAAGGTGTTGCTAGCTGAGCCTTGACAGGGCGCACTACCGGTGCTAGTAGCAACGTGGAGACCTGCACAACACAACCACAGAACTCTGTTCCCAACTTGCGATGAGGTTGTCAATCTCACCGTGTTTTGCTGAAAACAAAGGATTAAACGTATCGAATGGAAAGAAGTAATAGTTTGCAGAAAGTAAACACAAAGCAGTAAACAGTTAGTAGATTGTATGTAAAGAAAGGACCGGGATCCATAGTTCACTAGAGGTGGCTCTCCTTAAGATAGATAACATGCTGGGTGAACAAATTACAGCGGGGCAATTGACAAACATCGAGAAAGCAATATATGCATATACTAATCATCTTGACTCCTTTGAGACTTGATTGGGCATTACAACATTATACATAGACCACCATCGAACTGCATCTATGACTACTAATCCACCTTCAGGTTATCATCCGAACCCCCTCCAGTATTAAGTTACAAGCAACAGATTATTCCTTTACGAATTGCGTGTAAAGTAAAGAATACGATTGTTCTATGAACAAAGGATTGTTGTTTTCTCCCTAGTAGCAACAGCTCATCTAGTACCTTAGAGATTTCTGTCACTTCCCTTGTACCAGAGGCATGAACCCACTATCGAACATAAATACTAACTCTTGGAGTTGCTAGCATCTACTTGGCCAAGATAGCTACTAACAACGGAAAGCATGCAAGATCACAAATAACAAAGACATGATAGAATCAATAATCAATATGAAATAGCATCTCAATATCCATCGGATCCCCGCAAACACAACATGTAGAATTACAAATAGATGATCTTGATCATGAACGGAGCCCACAAGATCTAGACATGAAAGCATAAAGGAGGAGAACCAGCCATCTAGCTACTACATGGATCCGTAATCCAAGGATGAACTACTCACGCATCACACCGGAGGCTTGCATGGTGATGAAGAAGGCCTACAGGGTGAATTCTCTCGAGTCTTTGGGAAGAGCTTCAGATCCCTCCCGATCTAGGGATGGAGATGACGGCGGCTACAAACTCTTTCGTGGATTTTTGATCGGGTACTTAGGGGTTTCATCCTGAGGGCATCTTATAGGCGGAAGGAGAGGCCGAGGGGGTGCCTGGGCTGGCCACACCACCCCCTACCGCGGCCAGGCCTGGCCCGCGCGGCCAGGTGGTGTGGTACCCCCCTGGCTCCTCTCTGTCTCGTATTCTGGCATCTGATGACTTCTGGAAAAAATAGGCACTTTGGCTTTTGTCCCGTCCAATTCCGAGAATATTCATTTTAGGACTTTCTTGGAACCAAAAACAGTAGAAAACAGGCAGCTGGCATTGTGGCTCATGTTAATAGGTTAGTCCAGGAAATCATATGAAAAGTACTCCAAAGTGTGGACAAAACACAAGAAAGTGGATAAAACCAAGCATGGAACATCAAAAATTATAGATACATTTGCAATGTACCAACGGTCGGCGAGGCGTGGGGTGGCCAGAATAGACGGGGATAGCAACGGAGGTCGTCGGTGATGGAGGTGTTGATTGGGACGGTTCGAACCATGCTGGCTTGCTCAGTTGGGGGCAAACAAATGAGAAGAACGAGGGATGCAAGAAGGCGGGCTCGGTTGGCCGAGGGACGGTCGGAGATGACGGCTCCCCGTAGCTCTGATGAGCTAGGGTTTTAGAGGATAAGGCTGAAGGAGGAAGGAGGAGAGTTGGGGCTCGTTCTCTACGTGCACGGGGTCCTTGTAGTCAACAAGAGCGGCGGCAGCATGTACCTTGGCGGGGTGATCATCACAGCGATGGTGGACGGCTCCAGCGGTGACACACAACTGCTTCTCGTCGTCGCTCTTCTGTCGGGAGGAAGAAGAAAAGAAGAGGATGGCGAAATGGTATTCGGCCGGGGTGGGCTGCACTTGGGCTGGTGTGGGCCGCGGGAAAGGTATAGGAGTTATTGCTGCTGGGCTGCTGCGGCGGTAGATAGAGGGGAAGGAAACCTATTTTTTAGCAAACCTCTTTTCCTTTTTGTTTCCACTTTTGATTTCGTATTAAAGTTCAAGCCTGTTTGTTGTATGTTCCAAAAACACCAGAGGTTTTGTAAAATTATAGAAATATCTTGGATCCCTTTTAGTCCATTTGGGTTCCATACATTTTGATACTTTTCAAAATATAAAAACCATTTGGAATAACTTTCAAAGAGATGGGAAGAACTAGGGTTAGAGTTTTACTTTAATTTCTTTGCATGCATTTTTTATTTCTTAGCAAAATAATGATGCCCATGAATGCACAAACAAACCCTAATTAACATTAGCTAAAACTAGGGTGTTACACCGCGTGCCCGTACTGAGTA
The DNA here is from genome assembly GCA_023614405.1 of Avena insularis. Taxonomy (NCBI): domain Eukaryota; kingdom Viridiplantae; phylum Streptophyta; class Magnoliopsida; order Poales; family Poaceae; genus Avena; species Avena insularis. The sequence goes on along the minus strand of CM042696.1, from coordinate 226,975,915 downwards.
CACCGCCTGGGAGCAGTCGTCGCCCCCAAGGTAAGTCACCCGGTACGGTACGGCTTCCGGCCGTCCCGCCCGCCCGTACCATGTACGCGGCCGCCATAAGAACCCTGAGGAGGTAACCTAAAAATCCCCAAATCATTCTTTCTCTTTATTCTTCCTCCCAACTTCAAACCACCTCCACTGGATCTTAAAATTTATTAAATCTTTCTTCGATTCTTCGCACGCACTTGATATAAGGTATGATTCTCCTCCGATCCCCAATTTATTTGTGCAAAAGCTTCACTCAATCATTCATCATTCTCAATCTAGACACAGATCTTATTCTTGATTCAATCTTGATATTAAGTATGCCTAGCATTGTTTTTAGAGTAGTTTCTTTTATAGTTAGTGTAGATAATCACTTATGCTATGTTTTTATTGGACCAAAAAATTATTAGCACTCTTTATTTACTTTTTCTTGTTTTTATTTATTAGATGAACACGAGGAGTCGTACACGTGAGATGGCTGCGGAATCCTAAACACAACCCGTTGATATGTTAATCCCCGAGTCACTTGGCATCGAGTTCAACAAGGAGTGCCATCTGACCCGTTTCGATCGTCTCAAGATTCGAGACATCAAGTCCACCAAGTGGGTGTGTCGTTATATCCTGAACCAACTTGGCATTCGTACTGATTTCGATTTATTTTGCAACAAAGTTGGTTTGTACATTTTTGTCCTTCAGGTGTTGCGACATATCGCCGCTTGACGCTTGAGTTCTTCAGCACCTTAACACACACGGTGGATCCTGTGTATCAAGGCCCACTTTACAAACTTACAAAAACATCTAGCAAATCAATTTAATGGACATTTGAAAATTGAATCAAGTGTATGTGCTAAGATCACACTTTTCTAGAAACCCATCTAGTGAATTCACCTTGACTTATCCAAGCAAACCTAGTCTCTCAAGCTTAATATAAGATCATTCAAAAAAATTGAATCAAAAATTCAAAAATAAATTTCAAGCGGTCATTTCATCAAACACTTGGCAGGCACAGAATCATCTCTAGCCTAACTTCACTGTTTTGTACAGTGATCATCGACCGAATGATCTCCCTCTTAACCCTCTTGTCCCCCTAAGTGTCGAGCAGCAGCAGACAAGTCCCCCCTTCGCCGCTTGCATAGTGGAGCGCCGCTCGAATGTGGTCATCACCGACCGACCACGGCCAGCTCACATCAGACCGCCTCGCGCCCATCCAGCATGTCCAGGAGCATCACCGCAGCCTACCGCCACCCCTGTCCCGACCACAGCCCCAACCGAGCCATGGACCACCCTAGTCATGCCATGCACCGCCCCTCTGCATCGTGTCCAGAGCGCGCCAGTGCACTGTGCCCGACCAGCCCAGCCAGCTCGCGCCTTGACCTCACCGCGCACGCGTAGCATCGCCATGTTCACCCCACCCTGACAGACACCCCCGCTCGCCTCCGCGCGACCCGTAGCTGCCGCACGCCACCGCAAACACCACTGGCTCCGCTCAGAGCGCCGCACGCGCCAGACCGAACCACGCCGCCCCATGCCGTGCCTTTAAGTTAGTGAGAACCGCTAGGAGACACCCGATCGTCCTACGCCCTCGCCCATGCCAATAGCTGCCTGTAGCGACGCCACCGTCGAGCTCACCGCCGCACCGCTCGGTCCCCTCGCCGGGCTATAAAAGGAGACCACCCCAGCCTCCGTTCCTCCCACCAAGCCACTCCCCACTCCTCACAGCCACTCCCCCACTTCTTCCCGGAGCAAGGCGAGCACCACTGCACTGGAATTGCACTAGAGCCCATCACTGCTGGAGGAGAAGGGCGTCGTCGATTCCGACCACCCCGAGCCCTGCCGTGACCGCGCCTCGCCTCGCCTTCGTCTACCACATCATTTGCCCCTGTCGCCAAGCCTATATGGAGCCTAGGTGAACCCCGTGAGACCCCCACCGCCGCGGTAGGTTTAGCTCGTCGCTGGAGCTGTTCGTCGTCGATGACGACCCTCAGCCATCGATCTTGCTTCTAATCGTAGGGCTCAGGTTAAACGATACCGCTTCGTGTTAGATGAATCAGTGACCAGTGGACCCCCTCTGTCAGCCGCGCACTGCACTGTGCTGTGCAGCTAGGGAAGCCCGTTAGCTTTCCCGCTCTGGCCCGAAAATTCAAATAATTGATTTTCTAATTCAGTTAAAATCCTATTTTGTCCACTTATTCAAAAATCAATTCATAGAGATTCGCTTAACCAAATTGCATGATTCAAATTTTGTTAGAAAGATAATTAAAATATCAATCCAAGCTCATTGGATTTAAATCAATTGGAGTTAGAGATCACATATAGAAAAATAACAAGACAGAGAGTTGTGCAACTTCAAACATTTTCCAAAAATCAACCATAATAGCTTTTGAGTTGATTCCAACTCACAAAAATCACATTTGACAATATCTATCTGAATATGTAAAAACATTTAGGTTTGCATGCAGTGACATTGGACTAGTACCAAATAATGCTATTAGGGCTTTTCTAGTCACTTTAAATTGATTAAATAGTAATCTCAAACTTTATAAAATGTGACCAACCCTTTAAATCACATTCCCATGTATTAGAATATGTGGTGATGACATGTGTCCACATCATCCCATATTCTATTTGGAGAATATTAAATCTTAATTAATTTCAATGAGTAGAAATTACTTTTCTCAAATAGGAGAAATGAAACTAGTTATTTATTTCATGTGACGATTGTGATGATGCTAGATCATCCAATGTGAGCCTTAGTGTGCTAAATAGCAATAGATAAGTATTGTTTGGTAATTGTGTACCCCGTACGATAGTACCGACCAAGTCTACGAGGAGGAGGAGTTCAACCTAAGGAAAATGCACTAGGCATGCTTTGGTTATACCATTTTTGATTATACCAATCCAAGTTTTACTTGCAAGCTTTATTTTATTTACTTTACCAAAGTTCTTTACTTTTAAGATAGATAGCATAAAGAGTATAAAACTAGGCATATCTAGTTATACTTAGATGTCATTCTATGGCATGAGATTGAAGATTAGCACCCCTCATTAGTGAACACTCTTAACCTTAGTGGCTAGTGCTAAGCATAAAACTTGATCGCTCTAGATGGGAATACTTAGTGAAAATGATTATGAAAACCTTGGAATGATGCTTCATTCTACTGAGATGTTTTGACATGTGTTGAGAAACACAATGGTTGGATTATGAAAATGTTAAGGCATGAGCCTTAGCCCTTTACAAAAACTGATGGTTGGGTTCGGATGCGATACCATTCCAATTTTACCGTACAACCACAATACCTGAATTGGGTACGGCTAAGCCGGAATTTTATATGCATTAGTATGGGTTCCCTCGCTGGAGAGGTTTGAGCTGAGGCTACCTCTTGATGTGTGTCCACCTATGGAGTGCTCGGGATGGCAGATGGCCATGGATGGGAGGCCAAGCTCATAGGGGAGGTGCCTATACTAGAGTGTGTAATTGAAAGGTTATGATTGATTATCCGCATACTAAGTATGATGATTCAGGGTTACCCCTGACGGATGTATCGAATTTTGTGGTGAAAGTGTACCACCTCTACAGAGTGTCAAACTATTCGAATAGTCGCGTCCACGGTCATGGACAGTTGGAGTAGCCATGTTGTTCCATCGTCAGATGTTTTCAAAATGACGTATGAAATGATTTGTGACTTTGACTTGACCACAACAGGGTTGTGACTATGAAAACTAAGTTCCCACTTAGGTGATTCAGAACATTAAATTTGCTTTCTTTACTTTTGAACTCAGCTTAAGATAAATCTAGCTTTTTTGCAAATAAACCTAGAGCTTAGTATTCCTACTAGAGCTACCTTACTTGTTAGTGATAGTTTGCGAGTACTTAAAGAGTACTCATGGCTTTGTCCCTGGCTATTCCCGTGGCCAGACTATGAGGAGGACTATCTAGAAGATGGACAGCAGGACGGCTATGACAACTAGGATCATCTCCCATCGTCAGCATTGCCTGTGACACTGACGATGGAGCCCACTACTATGCTTTACTATTTTGATGCTTGTTTGTATTAAGACTGGATCATGAGATCCTTTATTTGTGTAAAATCTTATTATGGTTTGTAATGGATGATGTACTTTGATATCCAATATGTTATGTCTCGCAAAAATGGTAATCCTGGGATGGGGAGGTATGGCATCACAGGCATTTGGGATTAAAAATCCGGGTGTTGACATTGAGTATTGGCGCCTCCATGGTGGCATGGTGGAGAGTGGAGAGGGAGGAGATGGATGGGGATGGATCATGTTGGCGCCTCCTAATTGTACACGAAGATGGACGAAATCAAAATGGAACATTCGTTTTTCTTGTTCGGGTATATGGGTTCTGTTCCTCCCCAAAAATGCAAAAAAATCGACCTAGAAACACGATTTATGGTTCAGGGTTTTAAGGGTTCTGCTAGAGTTTCTCTTACTGAAACCCTTGTGTCTTTCCACTCAGATCCTGGAGACTATCTACTGGAAGATACTTCAGGAAGATTTCCACATTCGATGTCCTTCCCTAGGAATCAACTCGAAAGTCGTAAAAACCTTAGAGGATAGACCTCGTCAACAGCCGTCAGAAGTCTACTAAATCTCATAGTACTAAAGAAGCCCCTAATCAAGACAACCTGAATACCTGAAGTCGACAAGACTACGTAAGCCAACCAAACTATCCTCTCAAGGGTTCTAACAAGACAAAGGAGTCAATGTCTAAGAAGGTTCCGTGAATATACACCTCAGCCACTTCAGTTGAAGACCCCACCCCCCTAAAGGATCGCTGGATCACTAAAACCGTTAGTTCTAACCCATTTAGAGGACTCGTGACTTCAACATATGCGAATAGGCTAAGTACGAATAGAGTAGTATATGAGACTCGTAGGACTAGTTGGCGGACGTCTTGTGAAGATTCCAACTCCGGAAGGAAGATGGGTGATAGTCTTCAAACCTCACCTGACGACTCCAAGAAGAAAGGACTACGTCAACTCCTCGATCTACCCTTGTTTAATCCCAATGGGGGGAGACTACGTCTTTCCAACAACACACTAACCATCTGTCAGAAGCAACCTTAGGAGTTAGACCTGAAGTCGTGAACTAGTATACGATAAGCCCTTAAGAGAAATGCCTTAAAAGCCTTACAGAAGGAAGATCATCCATCACCATCAGATCTGAAGTCAACTCAATTCTCCGTGCATCCAAGAGGAATGTAGCTCAACTTCACCGACATAGTAATCTTATTCAAAGACAAAGTTCATAAGTCAGTATTCTTAAGACACAAAGTACTAACTCGATTCCCAATCCCCTAACGATATTCTTTTAAGGGGAAAGGTCTGTAACATCCCAATTTCAGCAACCCTGATTAGTTGTCCAGAATGCAATCAGGGGGGAACAAAAACTTTTTCTTGTTAAATGATGCAATGATTGCTTATTTTTTATATGTGCTTATTCATCTGAAAGTGTAGCAGATGATAGACTCTTGACCTCACCCTCAATTGACAATATATATTTAAAAAAAATTGTCTTGGCTCATTCTACATATTCTCAAATGTTCTGGCATTTCAAAAACCTAAGACAAGTTTCCTTTGCAGCCCTAACCATTCTAATAGTTTCTATTGACGAAACTATGGAGTGCTATATAATATACTCTCCTTATATTCTCAAGACATAACCTTCAACTACTCTCACCTGTAGGTTTTCCAAATCCTTTTTATAAAGCATTTGAATTCAACTCTTGGTAGAGAATCCAAGGATCTTATCTCATTCAAACTCCAACCCTTTCAAAATGCCCATCCTTATCTAAAGTTAGGCTTGATGATAACCCTAGTAGTAGATTGAATTGTTTGTTAAGATGAATTGCATTGATCTGCGGTCTGGTGATTTGCTTTGATCTGCTGACTAACTTGTCTGCTTAGGAAGTAGTATGAGATACCCTAGGAGCTCATCCTCTTGAATCAAACAAAGATAAGATTACAAACCCTAAGAAAGTTTCCAAAGTTGACCTGAGCTCTAGTCACTAAGGTGACAATATAAACCCTTAACCAGATCAACATAGGATTAACCCCTTCTAGGAGCTTCCAAGTAAATGAAGAACAATATCAAGTAGGGATCTATCCTACTCAATCTACACTTCATAATCATACCCTTAATGATGATTTGGAACCTTGCATCATCTCAAAACCATCCTCTCTTGCATTCTAGTCAAAAAACCACCAATCTGCCAAATTTGGCTATGTCTAGAAAAAGGTTATCAGTATCACACCTTTGGGATTCCCTGTTTCTCAACCCTTGTGAATTTTTGGAAATGCACTTGATCCATATTTTATACCATCATAATCACTACCAAAGCCCACTCTTTCCCTTGTCTGGGCCATCCTCTGACCCACTAGTTCTGGATGGTTTTACAGGCATGAAAATAATAATTCATGCAGAAGCTCACATCTTCATATTTTCTTATTTTGTTAAACTCTTGGAATGTTTTTAATCTACTCATAAAGGTCTACCCCTCCCTACTTAACTTGTTTCAATTAGAGCTTTGTGCCTCCAAAACCCATTTTTGTTTTGAAGGCTACTTGATAATCTGCATTGGCACCCTTAATTTGTTCAAAGTTTGTCATCCATCCTTGCAGAGGTCAATCATGATCAACCTGAAAAATCCGGTCCATGGTGAACATCACTTAGTCTATACATCCATATATCCCATGACCCAAGGTGAACTCTAATCTCCAAGATCCAACAAGGTTTTGATTGTATGATATTAACTCTACCCAAGATCCTCTTCTTCATTGTTGCTCCCCAAATCAAGCTTGATTTTCAAAACCTAAGGTTATAATTCATAGAAACACCTTGTGAACACCATCTACCTTGAAGATAAGAATTTATCACCTATTATCCATAATTTCTTTGGCCCAAAAACTATTTAATTCCTTTATTTGACACAAGCTCCAAAACTATCTCTATAAAGGAAAGTTGGATTTTCTCCAAATCACCTTTCGAACTTTAGGCACATTGGAGGCTTATATATCATTCCCTATCTTCCAACTTCAAAAATAAATATTCTTAAATGGCTAAAATGGAATAATAATTCTTTTAATTACTTTTACCCTTCAATAACTCCTGGGAAAATCCACCAATGTGTGGAATGATGATTATGACCATCTAAAACCAAAAACCCCACTAGTCCAACTCAAATTTATCAAATGAATTCATTTCAGCACATTTTGACTAATTCTTATAAAGAGGATAAAAAATCATTCAATAAATCCCAAATAAATTATGGTGAAGCACCCTGGCTATACCTATCTACCAGCATCACTGAATCATCTAGACATGATCAAAATATGAGTAGTTCTTCACAGAAAACGCTATGACCAAGAATTTAAATACATGATGTTCATGATCAAAAGCCCACCCAAGCACCACCAAAGCTTGTATAGAAATTCTCCACAGTACCCATTCTCCCTCTGGTCAAAACCCACTGTAGCATGCCACTATAGCTCTGACCTAAACCTTGTACTTTATGTTTGGAAGAGAATGAAAGAGAGAGGCAAGAAAAGCATGGCCATCATTTATCCTGTAGCAGGACCCCACCCCTCTCTGCCCTTTTTGCATGACCACAAGACCATACTCTCTCTCCACCTCCCTCAGCACCCAATGGGGAGGCCATGGATCTGCCCTTGCCCTCCCATGGACCTTGTCCATCATGAACCCTAAGCTTTGGGATATAAGGCCATAGGCCACCAGATCCTTCCTCTCGACCACCATTCACTTCCCGCACCCCAACTACCACTCCCCATCTCTTGAATGGTCGTGCTCTGCTTGGAAGAGGAATATCTGCTCCTCTTGGGCTCCTTCGAGAGGTGAAGCATACAGTTGAGCTAGACCCTCCTAGATCCTTCTTTGTCTCAGATCTTCTTCCCCTATATCTAATCCGTATGCCCGTGCCTTCCCTTTTGGTCACAGGGTCACCGGAGGTGCTACCACTCGTGCATGTCCCAAGCAAAGATCCTCCCACCAGCTGGAACTCTTTGGCACTCCCCCTGCTCTAAGTGCCCTCTCAGGGCCCCAGAACCCCTACTGGTCCTCTCCTCTGCCTCTCCACCGACATGCATGCATCCCTGACGCTCCCCCAGTCCACTACCGAACATGCTCAACAGTGCAGATGCACACGATTCCCTCCATCGTGGAACCGACACTCTCCAACCATCAGCGGAATCTGTGTCGAGCCCCGAATCTCCTCTGATTATCCTCCGACACTAGTGAGCCCTCTGCTAATCCTCTTGTCCCTTCTAGTGCCCCGCTAGGGTTTTGTCCTATCATCGCAGTGGGAGGTGGAAGATGACTCCCCTCCGTTGAGGTCGCTTTAATCCAATGACAGACATACACTCATACCTCTTTGGCCTCCACCTTCCTATGACCAGAGGGCCCGCCCCTCCGACGTTTGAAAAACAGCCTCCCACGTGTTACACTACCTCGTGGGCCGGATCAGCGATGTGAAGCCCGTTTTGGTTTAGTTGCGGCCCAAAGTCTCTGTTTTCTTTTTCTTTTACCACAGATCTGAAAGTAATCATTTGATTTAAATCATTTTGAAAATATAAATCAAACCCAAATGTCTAGATCAAAATTTCCCCAGATGAATACATGTTTTCTATAACATTAAGCACCATTATCTGGCCCATATTAGTTTTAGTAATTTTCTAGAATTATAATTACAAACACGTGACCTTTTCACTAACAAATTCCTTCAGTGAGTTTGGTATGTCCAAATAGAGTAAATCCACTTTCTACTGTAGGATACTAAGATACCTTGCATGCATCCTTGACCTCAATCCAAAAACACTTATGTCTTGACAATAGTAAAAATAACAAGATCAATTCTATTCTATCTTTAGAAAATTCCCTAGGACAAGGTAGGACCAATTTTGAAAAAATTTCACCTCTTAGAACACACGCAATGTAAGATCTATCTAAACACATAAGCTCCATAATTATTGAGGGTCTTATGAATTTTGTGGATTTAAATACTTTTGCATGTGTATATTTAACTACATAAATCACACAAGAAGTTCTACTCACTCAAAAATGAAGAATCCAAATTTTTCAGATAGGTATTTGAAATACCTAACATGTTCCTTGGGAATCATATCAAAATATTCTATAGATTTAATATGGTAAAAAGTCAAAATATCTATAGGACTGAATTTAGGATTTTCCGAAGGGCATCGTGTTAATTATTTTGAAATTATTCCAACTCTCAAATATCACAAACTCAAATCTATACAATATACTCTGAGCACAAATTTATTTGAGCTATAGATATTTTCTGGTGATTTATTCACCTAAACTAGGTTATTTCCAGTAAAATAATCATAACTAATTAAGATAAATTTGTAAAATCATGAACCACTTTTGTTGGCATTGTTATTTCAATACCTATCTAATGATATCATTTTTGGACATTGATATCATACACCAAACGTTAGTTCAAAACCCCTTCTTTAGGTGATATTCGAAAAGTAATTCCTAAAAAAATTCCTCAGATACAATAAAGTCTTTTCAATTGCTATAAACTCAACTTATTAAAACTTACTGAAGAAAGTAATGTGTTGTATGTTTGTTTGCTATATGGTAATGGTGTTTATATGCCTTGTGTTGATGGTGCCCCTTTCTTTGCTTGCATGTAATCCATAACGACGATAGATGTGATTATATTAGAGACCCGAAGAAGATGGGTATTACTAATATTATTATCATGGTATTCTAAGAAGAAGTCCAGGGACATATGGCCATATTGCTAATCACAGGCAAGCCACCGTCTTACTCATACACCTTGTCCTACTATTTTATTATGCATGGTTTTATCTATTCAATGAAATATATGCACTGTTTTACGATTTCTTAAGTATGTATATTATGGTATTGAATTGGCTCCCCCAAATCAATACCCATATGTACCAATAGGTATAGCCCCTTTTTGGCACCTACCTGCCCCTAGTACTGTAAGTGGTGTATGACACCAAAATCCTTGGAAACCCCTTTTAGCCGAAGAAAAACTATATGATGGGAAGTCCCCGGAAATGTTTTACAAAAATGTTTTATGGTAAAACCTTGGTGAGGTTTGACCTACAAAGAGTAGTCTGGGAAAAGAAAAAAATTGTTTTACAAAAGAAAGTGGCGGAAAATGTTTTCGAAAATGCACCCATTTCTTTGCAGTTTGCTATAATAATTGACCCGTACAACCATATTACTCCTATATGGGAAGGGGCTAGGATGGAAGTTTGTCTGCTTTGGTATAAGTTGTCTCACAACTCCCATAGGAGATTTTGATCTCTGGAGGTTGGGGCTACCCTGGGTCCCTGTAATGTACCTCATCACCCAGGAGAAGGAACAAAGGGTCTACGGGCTTCCATGCGATACTATGAGCCTCTCATTGAAAGTGTACAAAGGCGCTCTGGTTGGTCCATGGTACCCGAAGTCCCGGTGTTGAGGGGAATGACTCATAGGGTAGGCGCTTGTACTGGAGTGGGCATTCTGTAGGTCTTGTTAGATTATCTGAGACCCACATACTTCTGTATGATGATCCGGGGTTGACCCGACGGATAAATCAAATCTTGTGGGTAAAGTGTACAACCTCTGCATAGTGTAAATCTATTCGAAAAGCCGTTTCCACGGTCATGGATGGTTGGGAAGGTTGTTGTAGAGAGGTGTTGGTTTAGTTTTCAAAAAAGATTTCGGAAAAGCAAAGGATTTGGCAATGTTTTGACCATGTGATGGTCTGAAAGGGAGGAAAGGAGTTTGGTCATGAGATGACCCGAAGGAAGAAACAAATGGGTGACCCTGTCCTAGTGTTTTCTAAAACTTTTCAAAAAGGTTTCCAAAATTTTTTACAAAAGTTTTCAACAATGGTTTGTAGATATTATATCTACAAGGGAAACTATTTGAGAAAAGAAGCTCTCTTGGAGCCCTCCTACCTACCATAGCCATATTGCATATCCTCTTGCTATTATTATTCTCCTAAGGTGGTTTGAGAGTACATTCAAAGTACTCACTGGCATTGTACCTAGCTATTAACTTGGTCAGATATCAATAAGAAGGTGTTGATGATGTCTATGCGAGATAGGACGTTCTCCCAGTAATTGTTAGGGCATGGCTCGGGCTCTACGCTTGACGAAGTTCCGCTGATGTTGATATATGTAGCCGTAATTTCCAATAAGGTATGACATGTATTCGCTTAAGTAAGGGATGTTTACTTTGATACTTGCTGGTTATGTGCCATGATGAACTGATCATGGGATCATGGTGTATCCAAAATTTGAAGCAGCAAAGGAACAAAACAAACTGGGAGTTCCACTGATTCCCAGGGGTGTCACTCCTGGCAGCTTACTAGGATCTCTAGTCTGGCCACATAGACCAACACTAGTCTTTTTTGCACACTTTGTCCTCACTCATGCGCACCCGGTACCCACTTCCCGGTCGGTCGCCCATCCTCAAATTGCTCTCGGCCAAGCACACTTAACCTCGAAGTTCTTTTTTGATGACCTTTCGGAAAAAGAAGTTACAACTATTGGTATGAGTATCCTATCAATCCTATTAAGCCATGTGTCTGGATCTCACATAACATGCACTACACAACCTATAGAGACTCGATACAACTGCCAGCTATTAGAGAGGGATAAGAAAGACCTATTCGAAATCAACCTGTTACTAACACCAAACATACCCATCCTAGTATTTCCCCCTCGAGACCAGACGAGGAAGTCCTTCCGAGGAAACTCACACATTTGGTAGTTATATTCATTCATTCCATGGTGGTTATCCAACTGTACTAGTCATATTAGATCCAATTCAAATTATTATAGTAATTTTTTAGTTAGAGTTTTCTATGATCTAGAAACTGTGCTCCATGTCGTCCATAACCGCGGACATGGCTTTTCCAAAAGATTTAACCCTGCAGGGGTGCACCAAAGTTTCCACATGCACTTCCACCCTTTTTGCTAGATCAATTAACATACACCCATCGATATTTCGGTGGGGCTTCAGACACGACATGTTCCCATACCCAAAGCAAGTACATGGGGGCCACCCCACAAATCTACCCATAATGAAGTTGGCTGGCTCCGAAGATGGACCCAAAGGTTGTGTGATCTGTCGAGATATTAGAGGCCATAGGTATAATCCTCAACATAATGACCCACATCCTAAACATTATAGGCACTCCACGCACAATAGTAAACAAAGCAGTAAATCATGGTGTAAGTACATCATTGTAATAACAACCCAAACTAGTATGTGTCTCCCAACACATTACTTTGAAATCGGGTAGTAAGCCGATATGGATGCCCACACACCCCGCTTGTGGTTAGCACACTCGGTCCCGGAACATGTGTCTAGAACTCGGGTCCTAGGTGTACACAAGTGGGCGGGTAAAACCCAAATAAAAGCTATTACCCACCGGTGCCTCTGCATTATATCTATTTCCAGCATTTTAATTGACAAGTTATAATGAAAACCATGATCATCTCCACCATCAAGGATGTGCCAACCTCCCATCAACGGTGGAACATCGACGACACACGAGCAACACCATAGAAAGCAACTATGACTTGCAAGGCCAACTCTCTACTAAACAACATGCAATAGGAGGTGTCCAAAGCAATATAGGCTGCAGGGGATATCAATGGTACGGAAGACTAAAGCATCGATAACAAGGATAGCAACAGATCAACATGAGGAAGTGAAGACTATAAATGCAAAAATAGGTAGAAAGGGGGAGAATGCTCTCCTAGAAAACATAGCCAAAGATTCATATCCGAAGAACTTGTCGACACTCACATCAACTCAACGGCCTAATCAGTGAAGAAGCAGATAACTAAAAGAAACACCGAATGCACTATTTAATAATACGGAAGAAGATTGAGCATGATGCATGTATAATGTATGACCTAGAAAAGATTCAATGCAACTAGGCAATATTAAGCGGAATCGGGGTCCCGACAATTAATGATATGGTTCAAGTTAATTAGTTACCCCAGAATTTAAATGTTGAAATAACAAGGCAAAACATGGCATCGGTTTGCTACACAAATTTAAATGGAGCCAATATAAGACTAGAATAACTCGCATATAGTCTCCCTATTTAATTATTAGGTGGGTCGACAAAATACCCCAAAAAAATGAATATGTATGCGAGTATGAACAATTAAATGCAACAAGTAGATGTATGCAAGTTTATAAAATAGGGGGTCTCGGATCGGGTCACACATTAGGGTTCGGTGATCCTGGGTTCCGAGGGTTCGACGAGGTTCGGGTAAGAGCACTCAATGTTCCATGACGACGATCTTCAGGACCGGGGATCTTCGAGGTCTCAGCCATCACATCTGGGAAGGATATCTTGTCGTTCCATGTCCAAGGATTCTCTAGGTCCGCGAAGGTGATCCGATCGGTTCCGTGAGGCGCCGTTCAGTCATCGAATCCGAGGAAGGCTGGTGGGTGGCATTGCAAGGCCTCGGCCAAGGGCTTCTGTCGGTGCAAGGGTAATAGGGTCCCTACCATCACGCCTATGAGCGTGGGCACACCATCACCACCCCATCAATACCACTCTCATAAAGAAGGCATATGGAGGCTGACACAGGAATGGGGTCGTGAAGGAATCCAACGTCTAACTCGCTCCGCTACGACGACACCAAGAGAGAAGCCCCTCCCGGGCCAGGTCCGGGCCAGGAACATGACACAACAAAGCTGGAGACAACAGAAGCAAGTGGGACAGCATGGAGGACAAGTGTCGCCCTATCCCTGTGCCTTGCGCAGGGCATTAATGAGATTGCAGGCGCTATAGTCCCAATGTGATGGCACTCGCGCTGTGATGTCTCCTCGCCATCAATTACTGTGTAGCACCGCCCGTGGCCAGGGAGTTGCCAACAGCACCGCCCATAACCAGCAGTGGATAGCAACACCACTCATCCACCGTCGTGTTGTGTGGCATGACAATAGTAGATCCCGGGAACTATAGGAAGGCACATGTGTGCCGACCAGTGTGGTACCCCTTGCGATTTAAAAAGAGGGACTCGACCATAGTAGAGGAGTAGGGGATTTGGAGAAGAGATGTTTTGAGAGAAGACAGAGTCCTTTAAGGTTTGGAGTAGTGGGTTTGACCAAGAAGAAAGAGCAGGAGAAAGGTTGGGAGAGGCATAATTGGTACATCTAGTAGTTACAAGAGAGAGTTAGAGAATAGCTAGGAGGGATTTGGAGAGGAGAACCAGAGAGATCTAGTGTTGAGAAGCTCTCGTGGAGAGAATGTGAGAGAGAAAGAAAGAGGAAGACCGAGAAGCATAGAAGCTAGCTGAAATCGGCTCCCTAACACTAGATTGTTCATCTACTTCTATGCCATTAACCAAATAATCCACCAAAGTAGAAAGTAGGGTTATGTGACATCCCAAGGTTCCAATTCCCCAAGTTGGTCATGTTTGTGTATTTCTTGATTCCATCATGCGTGCATCATATTCATTTGCTGTCATTAGTTTTGGTTCTTGATATATTTGTATTTGGCTTTTACTAAATTGTTATAATGCCCAATTGGAGTTGAGGGCATCTATCTTTATCTCCTTCCTACCACTAACATTTGACAATCCCATCACCCCATATCCCATCTTATATATGTGGGCTTCTTGTTGGAAATATTTGCATTTTAATCTCCATATTGCCTCCTATTTAAACTCTACCCTTTTTATTCCCCATAAAACATGCCATATATTTATCCTATATATATACCTATCTCTACCTCTTTTATCTACCCTCTTTAATATTCCTATAACTCCTCCTGTGTAAATTCTAGCCTAAATCTACTCTAACTCCACATAAAAGATAACACCTAAATCCTATGGAAAATGATAGCGTTCCACTGGGGGATCGCGCACTTCCATCCTCCTGCGCGAGAGGGCGCCACGTGTCATGCGTTGGTGACCAAAGAATACGAGCCCCCACCTTCTCACGACATTCTTATCCCCTTCACTTCTCGTTCATTCTCTCTCTTGCTGCATATTTTCCCTCGATCTCCCTTGAGGAACCCCCTACAGGGCACCGGCGAGTTCTGCCTAGCTCGTGGACGAGATCAACCCATTGTGTGTGCCCGCACGTCCACCTACGATAGCCTCTAGTTACTATGGGGCTCCTCCACCATGTTCTAGTTCAGTTGTAGCTGCATGCTCCCATCATGGGTGAAGAAGATGACCTAAGGGATGCTACAAGGCAAGCTTGACGTGGAGCTGCATACGTTGGGCTTCCATGATACGTTGATGCTAGATCGGTGAAGGGAGGATGACGTTGATCCCTACAGTGCCTCCATGTTACTGCGGGGATAAGCGATGGTTCCTACAAGAGAAGGACGTCATTGCTCCCTTTGGTGGTCGGTGATGCTACCAGCGGCTGTCGGCTTCGCTACCGGCGGCGCCTGACTTTGCTACATGCAGCGTCAAGCTTTGCTACCGAGAGCGACCGGCCTTGCTACATGTGTTGCCAACCTTTTCTATTGATCGTGGATGGTCTTCCTACATGCGGCATCAAGCTTTACTACCGAGGGCGGCCGGCCTTGCTACATGTGTTGCCAAGCTTTTCTATCGACCGTGGCTGCTCTTGCTACATGCGGCGTCAAGCTTTGCTATCAAGAGGGACCGTCCTTGCTACTGACCGCAACTGGCCTTCCTACATGCGCCGCCAAGATTTTCTACCCTCCACGGTCGGTGTTGCTACTGATGGTGTTTGTATTTTGCTACATGTGGGGTCCGGCTCTGCTATCGCCAGTTGCTGGCTTTACTACATGTGGAGGCCATCTTTTCTACCACCGACTGCCGACTTTGATACCTACGGTTCCCATATTTGCTACTAACGGCTGCCACCTTTGCTACCAATGGCGCACAGCTTTCCTACCATTGGTGATACTACCGACGGTGTTGTCGATGGTGCTCCGGTGGTGGAGGTTATGTGGGAGAAGTTACATGGCTAGTATTGGTGGTGGTGCTTGCTAGAGGAAAATAATGAAGGCCAGGGAAGGACTGAATAGGTGGGAGGCACCAGCATGTTGTATGATTTTATTTTCATGCAAAATGACACGTGTAAGACGCTCGATGCGGGGGATCAGAAGCACCGATCCCAAGGGGACACATAGCACTGGCGAAATCCTATCAAACCATCACACACACATACACTACCCAGTAGCAAGCAACTCAGCTAGTAGCAGCGCAGCATGCACGCATGCTGCACACGCACCCACACACGTCCAGCTGCACCCAAGCATGCAGCCAAGCCACACCAATCGACCAGCTCTATCTAACACACACGCATCGATGTGCCAAACCGAACCAGTGTCAGCTCTGCACCCAGCAGCTGACATGTTCGTTTGTGGTACCAAAGTTCCCGAGCGAGTGCACCGTGGTACCTAAGTTGCCTGAAATTGCCGCATTTCGAAATGTTGGGCTGCCAACTACCGAGAGGGGCCATTTCGAGGCAAACTCTTCTCACCCCTGCCAAATCCAAACATTCCGTGAAACTGCCCCGTGAAGTAGACAGTCAGGACCCTCATGTCAGTAATATTTCCGTGACGAGAGCGCCAACGTGGCAACCACGTAGGCGAAACGAGGGACTAAAGGAGCATGGTGCGTTGACCAAATTCACAAATCCATTCCCTCCCTCCTTTCGCATGAACCCTAGCACTGGCAGCGTCGAAATCCCCTCTCCAACCAGAATGATCACTTGGGGCATTTGACTTCTGGCGCCAAGTTACTGCGCCTACTCGCTGCTACCGAGCTCTAATAGCGAATGTCATGCCAGCCATTGCGATGATCTAGCCCGCCTCTACCGCCGACAAGCTGAGCAGCGCGATGGATGGCAGATCCATATGCCAAGGAAAAAGTACTTCTAGCTAATTGCGGGTGAGCTACTCTTCTCTTTACTATTCTCACTACCTATAACTGCTAGCTGGCTATTGTCATTACAGAGATAGATCGAATATAGAATTGTTTGCTAGCACGACACTGACAAAACAATTCTTATCTTTTGTCCCCAATTTTCTGTCAAGTAGGATCTCCGCTGAACCCAAATACATGGTTATGGTCACCCTCTACAGCTACCACATTAAATTAGCATATGGGAAGAGAAAGTGGAATCGAGCTAGCTCTCTGAAGATGGAAGTAGCGCCTGTACAGTTTTGCACTATCCCTGGTATGGTTGCTTCTATGGGTGAACTTGCTAAAATGGGGCCAGAGCAGACTGCACGGTTCAGCTTCATTGATGTACGAGGGTTCAAGGTTCATATAGCATGTGACAGTCAGCTAATTGGGTTGATGGAATAGTATGCTAGGCTTCACGGGGTTATGCTGATTTGTAACATACTGGATGTGGAAGCTCCTGCTACTGGGAGTCGCCCAGATATTATTAGACAGGGTGGTCTAACTCGAACCCCTACTGTTGTTGAGCAAAATGTGGTTCCTCGTCCGTGACATGCTTCTGTCAGGAAACCTCCTCGTAGGAGTCCCCGTATTGCTGTTGTGGAAAACTCTGCTCTAGAATCAGCTGGTACTAGTCGTCCCCGTGGTGTTGTTACTCCAGCTGCTGCTGACCCAATCCATGCCGCTGTTGGGCAAACTAAGGCTTCCGGAGGCTGCCCTGCTATTGTTGCCAAGACCGCTGCCTTGTGTGCTGCTCCTCCTTGAAACCATCCTCAAGTTGTGCTCTAGAATCTGCTGGTACTGGTCGTCCTCTTGTTGTTGTTGATATGGCCGTTGTTGACCCAATCTCTGACTGTTGAGAAAACTAAGGCTTCCGAAGGCTGCCCCACTATTGTTGCAAATACTACTGCCTTGTGTCCTCCTCGAACCAGTGCTCAGGTTCAACGAGCTGCTGGTGTGGAGCTACCTCATGGTATGGACTCTTCTAGCACTCGAAACACTACTATTGTGGGAGCTGCTCCTAATCGTCGATGTGGCATGGCAGCAGCTGATCCTATTGTGGTTGCCGTTAGAAGGGGCAATGCCTATCCACCATGTAATGTAGCTCCTGCTGCTAAGGGCCCTCGCCTTGCTCC
This sequence comes from Avena insularis, assembly GCA_023614405.1. NCBI lineage: Eukaryota > Viridiplantae > Streptophyta > Magnoliopsida > Poales > Poaceae > Avena > Avena insularis. The sequence goes on along the minus strand of CM042696.1, from coordinate 226,957,803 downwards.
TGGTCCTGGTACTTCCACTGAGGTTGATCTAGCTAACGATGACGCTGGTGATGGCGACGTTGGCATTGGGGTTGGGTCTGATGGTGCCGCTCCACCTCTCGAACCTCTCGGATGTTTCTATCCCGAAGAACCTGATGATGGCAAAGTAATCGTTCGTATTGATGTCGCGGATTATACTACAAAATTAGATGATGGCATAGAAAAATTCTATGACGAGTTTGATGTAATCCTTGGCAGATACGATCCTGAAGTGGTAGAGTTATCTGACCTGATGGCATCGTTACGTGTGAAGGTGCTGTGGGGGTCCTCCTAGGAAGCACATTTGTTATATTTTGGTTACAGGAGCAAAAAGGCTATCGAAGTGAAAGATACCAGGGATTTAGTCGTACCGTTTACAAGGAAACATTGTAGAGGTGAAGTGTACTTCCCATTGATAGTGCAAATTGTTGGGAATATGCCCTAGAGGCAATCATGGTTGATGATATTTCCCAAAGTATTCATAAAGAAAAGTTGTCCTTATATGAATATCAGATATATATCACTGAATATGTGATTCAGTTGTGGAACTATGTATTCATGATTGTTCATATTAGATTGTCCTTGGTCGCTGAGGTTGTGCTGGACACACAACTTAGACCAATGTGCAGGTCGGCTGATGACACAGTTCCACTTGTCATGGGCATGGTGATGCTATTCCGACTTACACTAATTCGGCTAAAGAGTTTAGCGAGTCGGACTGACCCACAGTTGAGAGGCAACGAGCATGTTGTCATTTGCAATCTCACGCAATGGAATCCTTTGACCTGAGGTGATTGCATGATCCGAGTTGTGGATTGATACATTGCAAATGTATCTATAATTTTTGATGTTCCATGCTTGGTTTTATCTACTTTGTTATGTTTTATCCACACTTTGGAGTACTTTTCATATGATTTCTTGGACTAACCTATTAACAAGAGCCATAGTGCCAGCTGCCTGTTTTCTGCTGTTTTTGGTTCCAGGAAAGTCAGAAAATCAATATTCTCGGAATTGGACCGGACAAAAGCGAAAGTTGATATTTTCCCGGAAGATTCACGGAGCCAGAAGGAGACACGAAGGGGGGGCACAGGGTGGCCACACCACCCCTTGGCGCAGGCCAGCCCAGGCCACGCCAGGGCATGGTGTGGGCCCCCTGGCTGGCCATCGACCTTGCCTCCTTCGCCTATATATTCCTCCTGAGGCAAAAACCCTAGAGGGTCAATCATAAATCCACGAAAAGTTCCGCAGCACCGCCGCCACCGAAGGGGAGATTCGGGGGACAGAAAGTCTCTGTTCTGGCACCCTGCCGGGATGGGGAAGTGCCCCCGGAGCCATCTCCATCGATCTCCACCACCATCTCCATCACCGTCGCTGATTCTCATGATGAGGAGGGAATAGTTCTCTCTCGAGGCTAAGGGTTCTAACGGTAGCTATGTGTTCATCTCTCTCTCTATGCCTGATATTATTGAGATCATGAGCTTGTAATCTATAGATCTACCTTGCTACTCAAGTGATTTAATAGATCTCTGCTCTCCCCATGTGTGTGAATGTGACAGCGTGCACACCATGGTGGCACTTAGGCTAGAGATTACAAATACTTGTTATGAGTTATATTTAGAGTTGGATGTCTCTATGAAATTGTGGTGTTTGTTGGAACCATCTAGTACTCAAGGTGACAGTGTGGGGTTTTCTAGATGGGAAAGGCTTACTTGGAGGTGTGCTATTATAGCCCTACCATCGATTAGAGTGTCTAACCAGTGAGTAGTTAAGAGTAGTATCACAAAGAGAAGATATTTATATGAGAGTGTTCACTAGTGAAAGTATGATCCCTAGGCCTTGTTTCTTAGCATTGAAACACCGTTTGCTACTAGATCTGTTACATGTTTGCTTGCTTCCATCTTTATTCCAGTTTGCCTTTAGTCTCTTCCACGCCATCAAAGTATTTTCTGGCACCATTGTCTTATATCCATACCACTTGTATTTCACTATCTCTTCGCCGAACTAGTGCACCTATACACCCGACAAGTGTATTGGGTGTGTTGGGGACACAAGAGACTTCTTGTATCTTGATTGCAGGGTTGCTTGAGAGGGGATACCTTTGACCACTTCCTCCCTGAGTTCGATAAACCTTGGGTGATCCACTTAAGGGAAAACTTGCTGCTGTTCTACAAACCTCTGCACTTGGAGGCCCAACAACTGTCTACAAGAATAGAAGTGCGTAGACATCAAGCTATTTTCTGGCGCTGTTGCCGTGGAGGTAAGGTAAAAGGTATTCACACCAGAGGATTAAAGAAGAAGAACCTCCCACGGCAAACGCCTATTTTATGGTGTGAGTGCTCGTAGTTATTTCCTTTAGATTCTGCAATTTTGTCTTTTTGTTTCTTGTTTTCACTAGTTAGGCTTAATGGAAAACAACAACAAAATTAGAGAGATTTTTAGTAATTTTCCTAAGATAGAACTTGCATTGTCTGAAAAGAAAATTAAAAAACCCATGGAACTTTCTTTGCATGCTAATAGGAATGTTATTAGTATGAGTCTTTTGAACACCTTTGTTACTAATGCTATGGAAACGTCTAAGCTTGGGGAAATTGGTTTTTATGAAAATGATCTTTTTAATTCCCCAGCTTTAAAGAAGAAAATTTGCTCTGATGATACTTTATCTCCCATATGTGGTAATTCTAATGATACTTGTGATATGTTAAATCCACATACTGAAAGCATCCCTTTTAAAATACCTATAAAAATTGTTGAACGTGTTATGAATAACTGCTATTTTGGAGATGGAATTGTCCATCCTGGTGATCATTTACTCTTTATACATGAATTATGCGAGTTGTTCAAGTGTGCAGGTATTTCAATGAACCAAGTTAAGAGGAAGCTATTCCCTATTTCAGTTAAGGGCAAAGCAAGGGAGTGGTATGAGCTACTAGATGATCCTCTTCATTCGGAGTGGAAGGAACTTGAATCTCTCTTTTACTCTAAATTTATCCTCCTCATGAAATTCATAAAGATAGGAATTACATTTATAATTTTCAGCCACATGATGGAGAAAGTATTGCCCAAGCATGGGGGAGATTGAAGTCACTAATGCTCAAATGTCCCATTCATGAGCTCCCCGGGAATACTGTTATTAATAATTTCTATGCAAGGCTTTCAGGACATTACAAGGACTATCTAGATACTTGTTTAGAGGGATCCTTCACGAGTAAGGAGGTCAAAGCTAAGTGGGATCTTCTTGAAACAATTCAAAGCAATACCGAAGATTGGGATAACAACAAAGGTAAAGAACCAGGTATAAACTATGAGTATGATTGCATTAAGTCTTTTGCTGAAACTGCTGATTTTCAAGAGATTAGTGCTAAATATGGTCTTGATCCTCAAATTCTTATTGATTGTTTTAAAATCGTTGCTTCTCATATTAATGCTCCTAAAAAAAGTGGGACATGTATGATGAGCCTTTTAAAGACACTTGCATGGAAAATGAAATTGTTGTTAATGATAGCAATAAACATGCTCAAACCTCTGAAAGTACTATTTCTTATAAGCATGTTAATTTTTGTGGAATACATAGACCTCGTGAGAATAATCAAATCGAAGAAGAATATTGTATCACCCACGGGAATGAAAAAACTAGAATGTGGTATAGGGCTTTAAATGATCTTGGTAAAAAAGTTTGTTCCCTTTATCCTTTTATTTGTGAACTTTGCTTTGAAGTGGGTTATTTCAATTTTAAATGCTCAGGCCATAATAATAGCCCTTCTAATCCAATGAGTAGTGCAAGTTTATATTGTGATGACATGATCACTCCTAAACAGCATGATGAACTTACATTATTTTTTGGGTGTGAAGAATTATCAAGAAAAACTTCTTTGGTAGATATGAGTGATTTTGATATGAATAGTGTCCTGCATGGTTGTCATCTTTATCGTGTTGATAATTGCCACACAAATACTTACATACAATATATTATAGAAGATGAGATTTTACCAAAATATGATATGTCTAATATGTGTTTTGATCTTATTAATGAAAAGAAGGAATCCTCCAAAGTTTCTTCTATTGTCTCTAATAATAAACCAGGGTATATGGAGAAGCTTCCTTTCAAGCCTCTCCCTCCTAAAGAGAAGAAGATAAAGAAGAAAAAGAGGAGTAAAAGGAGAGAGGAAACGGTATTTTCCCCTAAGCATGTTGCTCCTATTATAGTTTTTGATGAGTCTGAACTCAATGATGTTCCTATGCCTGTTACCAATAGTAGTGATCATGATTGGGAAAAGCACACTACTTTTGATATTGCAATCTCTTCGGTACCAATTCTTAAAATGATGATATTAATAATTGCTATACTATTAGTGTTATCCATGATCCTTCCAATGATGATATGTTTACGAATGAACACACTTGGGAAGATAACTATTCTATTTCTTATGATGATTCTATACCTCTAATATATGATGATTGCAATGATGAATATGATATTTTCAGTCCACCTACTATTGAGGAGGACATTAATTATGATTACAATATTCCTCCTATATTTGATGATTATGGTGATGAAAATAATAATGATAACTATTTTGTTGAATTTTCTCCCACTACAATTAATAAGAATGACTATGTTTATGTGGAGAGTATTAATTATTTTATGCATGTGGCTCATGATAAGATTGTTTCTTGTTATAGATATATTGTTAATTTTATTCATGATACTACTGAAAGTTATTATGAGAGAGGGAAACATGGTTTTATGCATCTCAATAATATTAAGTTTCCCCCTCTTTATGTTGAAAGTTTTGAAGTTGCACTTGTCTAGCTTTACTATGCTTGTTGCTTTGTGTTTTCATGACTTGTTTCTTTACAAGATTCCTATGCATAGGAAGTGGGTTAGACTTAAATGTTCTTTGAATTTGCTTCTTGATTCTCTCTTTTACTTCAATTCATATTTCTTATGTGAGCATCTTCTCAAACTATCATGCCTAACTTAAAGGCGTTAAAGAAAAGTACTTATTGGGAGATAACCCCAAAGATTTAGTTGAGTCTTGGAAGTTATTACTTCAGTAATAACTGCTCCTTATCCTTTTTATTTTCTTTTTGTGCCAAGAGTAAGCTCTAATGAGAGATAAGTAATGATTGGGAAAGTTGATGTCCCAAAACAGATTTCTGTGCTTCATCATAAAAATTCGTGTAAAATCTCTGTAATTCCTTTTGAGGCGTGAATTTGTGTGCTTCTGCCGCACGTTGTTATCTAACTTTCGTTAGATCAACACGTTTTGATTTGAGCAATAGAAGGTCTTCGAAAAAATTCATCTTTACCTGCTGGTCTGTTTTCACAGATTTCTGCCATTTTTTGCATTTGCTTCTTGTTGGTTCCTTTTTGAGTTCTTTTGGGGAATTGAGCTTTTTGTGGGAAGTGCTACAGTAGCTAGTGTTCTAATGGAAGTTTATTTGGTGTTAGAACTTAACCTTAAGACTTATTTATCTTGAGTGCACTAATGTTGCTAATAAAGATAGTGTGAACTTTTGTATGAAGGAAAAATTTCAGGTGTATGGAAGGAATGAGTAATGAGATGAAGGATGGACTAAAGCTCAAGAAATATCCAAGAAGTACAAGTGTCAAAGCTTGGGGATGCCCAAGGCATCCTCTTCTTCATCGATAAAAATCCCAGGTTTCTTCCAAACACTTCATTTTTATTGTTTCATGCACAGTTGTGTTGTTCTTGGAGCGTCTTCTTTTTCGTTTTTTTTGGTTTTTCGTTTGCTTGGTTTTCTTAGTTTTCTGAATAAATTGGTTGGACCCCCTCTTTCATACATTGGTTTTCAAATAGTTTGGTTTGGATTGGAAAAGAGTAGGAAAGTTCATGCTTAAGTGGTAAAGAGAGTTTGTGTTTGACTGTGGCCTATGCTTTGTCATGCCATGCTCGATATTGTTTTGGCTTTATGCTTAGTATTCTTTGCTGTAACATGACTTGTTATAAACAATTGAGATTGCTTAATGTGCCTTGGATGAATCATGCGCTGTTTTAGCATATGAAAGCATATTATTGTGGTATTTTCCTTTGATGCTATATTTGGGTTGACTTGGCGCATGCTCACACCATGTTATGACTATCTCAAGTCACCATAAGCCTTTATGATCCTTTAGTTTTCAACTTGTAGTATCACTTTATGCATTGATCAATGATGTTTTGTCGCTCTGCATGATTATGGCCATTATTGCTCTCTTAGTTTGTCGCTCCCAGTCTTTTGCTAGCCTCCACAACCAAGTATGAGTTCCACTCATGCATCGAACTCCTTAAACCAAGTTATTCCAAAGAGTCCACCATACCTACCTACTAGCATATGCTATTCCAAGTATATTCATGCTTTTGTTTACCTTCCAAATTAAACTTGTTATGAGAAAACTAGTGATTAAAGCTCTCACGAACTTGATGGCACACTTTACTTTTCTTGCCCTTAATAAACTTGAACCATTGTGTCTTCTATGTTGTATATGCTTACACTTATTTGTTGGGGATTAGCAGAACCATGCTTTCATGGGGAACGCTTTGAACATTGCACTTGGTACTTGTACCTAGTTGATATCATGCTCTTTTTTAGATGGATGTCATTGGTGTGAAATGAAAGGGGAGCTTGTAAGTCCATGGAGTTATGTATATGTGTTAGAGAAACGCCTGGGCCGCTGGTCTAATCCATGCTGACATGGTGGAAACCTGCAGCGTAACCATAATGAGCTATCTATGAAGCATTCTTCTTATAAAAAAAGAGTCCTATATTGAGAAAAAAAAGAGAAATAGAAAAAAAACAGATTATGAAAAGAGGAAAGAGAGAAAAAAGCACCATATTCCCATGGAAAATAAGAAGATTGCTGAGATGCTCGTTGTCTGCTTGCCTTGTCATTTTGATATGGGGATTCTTCCGTATCATCGGGCAAGGGGTACCCTGTTGGCAGTTCTCTACGATACACATGTACTTACAATGACAAGAACTTACCGGTGACTAAACTTGAGTAGCATGAGGAGCGGCCCTCGTATTCAAGGGACATGAGATTTCTAACTTATACTTCATCAAGCATGTACACCATAGTTTGTTCACTTTAACCTTAATCACTTCAATATGCTTATGATAGGGGCAATGAGAGCTGAAATCTAATAAGTACCATAATTTTTGGAAGCTCTTTATGAGACTTGAATCCCTGCTTCCTTCTATGAAGGCCTTTCTTCCACCATTATATTGAGTCTCCACCTTCTATCTTCATGCACCTACTTTGAGAGCATAGTGGCCATTCTTAGTTCTATGTCCACTGTCCCAAGACTTGTTGATTGATGCATAGCTTTGATATTGCTTGTTTTAAACTATTTGTATCTAGTCACTCTTATGAACTTTGAAGGTTTCCTATGCATTTATGTTTGCTACTCTATGAGGGACAAGCTGAATGCCACTATGCTATGTTTTCTTTTTGTGAAACAAACAAACATCTTGCAAAGCATTGTTATTCATTAATCTTTTGTTTGTGCCTTTTCATGTTGCAACATAGTTTCTTTGTCTTATTGCTAGAACTTTGTCTTTCATATTATGATCGAAGTACTATGATCCTAGCTATCAATGTTTTACAAATACTTTGATCAAGTTTATGATGGTGCATATCACCTCAAAAATTATTCTTTCTTTTTATCACTTACCTACTCGAGGACGAGCAGGAGTTGAGCTTGGAGATGTTGATACATTGCAAATGTATCTATAATTTTTGATGTTCCATGCTTGGTTTTATCTACTTTCTTATGTTTTGTCCACACTTTGGAGTACTTTTCATATGATTTCTTGGACTAACCTATTAACAAGAGCCACAGTGCTAGCTGCCTGTTTTCTGCTGTTTTTGGTTCCAGGAAAGTCAAAAATCAATATTCTCGGAATTGGACCGGACAAAAGCCAAAGTTGATATTTTCTCGGAAGATTCACGGAGCCAAAAGGAGACACGAAGGGGGGCCACAGGGTGGCCACACCACCCCTTGGCGCGGGCCAGCCCAGGCCGCGCCAGGGCATGGTGTGGGCCCCCTGGCCGGCCACCGACCTTGCCTCCTTCGCCTATATATTCCTATTGAGGCAAAAACCCTAGAGGGTCAATCAGGAATCCACGAAAAGTTCCGCAGCGCCGCCGCCACCAAAGGGGAGATTCGGGGGACAGAAAGTCTCTGTTCCGGCACCCTGCCGGGATGGGGAAGTGCCCCCAGAGCCATCTCCATGGATCTCCACCACCATCTCCATCACCGTTGTTGATTCCCATGATGAGGAGGGAGTAGTTCTCTCTCGAGGCTAAGGGTTCTACCGGTAGCTATGTGTTCATCTCTCTCTCTATGCATGATCTTATTGAGATCATGATCTTGTAATCTATAGATCTACCTTGCTACTCAAGTGCTTTAATAGATCTCTGCTCCCCCATGTGTGTGAAAGTGACAGCGTGCACACCATGGTGGCACTTAGGCTAGAGATTACAAATACTTGTTACGAGTTATATTTGGATTTGGATGTCTCTATGAAATTGTGGTGTTTGTTGGAACCATCTAGTACTCAAGGTGACAGTGTGGGGTTTTCTAGATGGGAAAGGCTTACTTTGAGGTGTGTTGTTATAGCCCTACCATCGATTAGAGTGTCTAACCGGAGAGTAGTTAAGAGGAGTATCACAAAGAGAAGATATTTATATGAGAGTGTTCACTAGTGAAAGTATGATCCCTAGGCCTTGTTTCTTAGCATTGAAACACCGTTTGCAACTAGATCTATTAAATGTTTGCTTGCTTCCATCTTTATTTCAGTTTGCCTTTAGTCTCTTCCACACCATCAAAGTATTTTCTCGCACCATTGTCTTATATCCATACCACTTGTATTTCACTATCTTTTCGCCGAAGTAGTGCACCTATACACCTGACAAGTGTATTGGGTGTGTTGGGGACACAAGAGACTTCTTGTATCTTGATTGCAGGGTTGCTTGAGAGGGGATACCTTTGACCACTTCCTCCCTGAGTTCGATAAACCTTGGGTGATCTACTTAAGGGAAAACTTGCTGCTGTTCTACAAACCTCTGCACTTGGAGGCCCAATAACTGTCTACAAGAATAGAAGTGCGTAGACATCATGGATCGCCAACTTAGGTTCTATCAAACAATGTTCTGTAAATGGGCAGTTATAAAGGTAGAGTTCAGGTTGGTTGTGAAGCAAGCTACGTGACGTGGATTACCAAGATGGGATTTGCCCCTTCATAATGGAGAGATATTCTATGGGCCCTCTCATGTGATATGATTCAGAAGCATGGCCATGCACTACTCAGTTAAGTGTTAACTAAGGAGTCGGACTAAGAGTTAGTCCAGTGAATCACATATCATGGTACGAGAAGAGAGTTAAGCTATTAAAGGGATGGCAACTACTCTCCTATAGCTTAACAGGTATATCCTGAGCCAAAGGGACTTGGACGAAAGTCACATTGAAGGTTCTTCTTCTGACTTTACAATGCTCGGGAGTTGGCACGTCTTGCTAGAGGCCGCTACCATCTATCGACTTGAGGCTGATTGTTCATGGGAGTGAGTTGGACTCAAAGCCATGACGGGATACTTGGAGGAGTAGCTCATGCCGTGTCCAGGTGTACGTGAACCTACAGGGTCACACACTTAAGGGTAAGGAGCCCATGTGGATTAGATCCATATGGAGATTGGAGTACAACCTAGATGGGCCTCAAGCGTTGAGCCCAACTAGGAGTGTATATAAGTGGAGTGACAAGGGATAGTCCCTGACCTAGCCGTCACTTTCTCCACTTCCATTTCGGGTTAGATAGGATCTAGCAATCCTCTGTCTGAAGCTCCTTCTTGTATGTGTGGATACCAGTAGAGGCGTTGCACATGCGGCGCTAGAGACGGGGAAGCTCATGGGGATTTGGTGAAGGAGTTCGTGGGATCCAAAGAAGCTGTTCGCAGGATTTGGAGGGATGTCCAGGGGATCGTTCAGCACTGCTTCGACGCGCTGCATCAACTTCTGCATATGTGTGTCTAGCGATAATCTCGTGGCCTATAACCTGAGCTGGATCTTGGGAGTACCGCGTTAGGGGAAAAGTTTTGTTTATCTCTACATGGCCCTACAGTGGTATCAGAGCGAATGCATCTGGTTTTAGGCTCTAGATTTGTGCATATGTGATATGCATGAGGTGGTGGATAGGATCCACTTAGGGTTTTGGTGGTCGATCTATGAGATAGGTTGGTTTTGTGCAAGATTGATTGGATCAATCGGACTTGGTGGTGCATGGAAGATCAGGTGCGGATGATCAATGAGATTGGTCAGATCTGCGCAGGGATCAGATTTGGGTAAAAGTGTTTTATCCAATGAAAGGAATCAATGGTTCGAAATGCATATTATATCTGCGATTTCATAAAAATCATCGGGACCGCCGGCTTCGCCCTGTCGTAGCGCATTAGATGTCGTTGCGAGGTTCACAACACCGGTAGATATCGTATCTATGCATAACTTGTTTTTGCAAGAACTTGTGAATGGTATGTCTTATGTCCATGTGATATGTGTAATCCATATGTGATCTACATATCACGGGTTTGTCAGTCGGCTGGAGCCAAAGTGTTGTCACTGTTATTGTATAATGACCTGCGTGTCGGCATGAGATGCCATCTTCTTGTATATTCCTTAATGCTAGTGTAGCATGTTTGGAGGACTTGAAGGACATTGCAGCTGAAGGCATGACAAACAGGTTCATGGAGATGGAGATCACCATGAAGAGAGCCATACCATTTCACATTATAATTTGATTATTTTATGTGATTGTTATGTCTCTAGTTTTACCTCTATGAGATAGTGGTTAAACCTTAATCCCTCAAAGAAGGTCTAGTCGATCACCTCCCCAGTGGTGCACCATCACAAGTCGAACATTCTTGGTAGTGGGCTCATAAAATTGAGGTGCTGCCAATTCTTTTCGACTAGATGGGTTCGAGTCGGACTCTTATAGCGGAAGCACTTGGTAAGCTAGATGGGTCTATCGCAATGGTTGTGGGGCTCTGGGAGAGGGCGGTCGGGAGCCAGGGCATGTGATGCCACCTGACCAACAGGAGTCGCATAAGATGCGATTGGCAAGGAGTTGCCTACCTAGATCACTTGACGGCTAGCGGTAATGCTAAAGCTCACTAGTCAGCTTGCTTATTTAGGGTCCTAAATCACTAACTAACCATCAGAGGGATGTTGTTTCTAGTGGGAGCATAAGTATTAAAATGTTTAATACGCCTGCTCTTTTATGAATACTTGTCTTAAGTGTTTTGCATATTTCTGTTGTAGATAATGGCACCTAGTAGCAGTCTCCCTCAGTTATCTTGTTTTGCGTTGAGGACCATTCTAGAGAAAGACAACCTTAATGGAACAAACTTCACCTACTAGTATCGTAATCTGAGAATTGTTCTCAGTCAAGAAAAGAGGGACCATATTCTAGACAACCCGCTTCTAGATCTGCCGGATGAGAATGCGAGTGTCGCAACAACCAATGCCTATCATAGGACATGTGATGAGTCTATAGAAATTAGCTGTCTTATGCTTGCTCACATGGAACCGGACTTGCAGCAGCAGTTCGAGAATGTTGAGGCCTACGATATGATCGAAAGCCTCAAAGGTATGTTCCAGGCTCAAGCAAAGACCGAGAGGTATCAAGTCTCTCAAGCTTTGCTGAGTTGTAAGCTTAAGGATGGTGATCCACTGAGTCCACATGTGATCAAGATGGTTGGTTACGTGCAGTCTCTGGAAAGTCTTGGCTACCCCATTAGCGAAGAGTTTGCTACGGATATAATTATGAACTCTCTTCCTAGTGTGTATGGTTAGTTCATATCGAACTACCACATGCATGGTATGGATAAGAAGCTCACTGAATTACATGGGATGCTTAAGCAGGCAGAGGTTGATCTCAAGAAAGGTACTAGCCAAGTGTTGGTGGTACAGAATAAGGCTAAGTTTAAGAAGAGTTCTTGGACTAAATAGAAGAAGGCTAAGTCAGGAGGTAATGCTCAGGATGAGATCCCAAGCATTTCCTCGGGGACTAAGTCATCTGCTTCAGCCGCATCTTCTTGCTTCTATTGCAAGGCAGAGTGCCACTGGAAGAGGAATTACAGCAAGTATTTGGCGGATAAAGCCAAGAGAGGAGGTGTGACTTCCAACTCAAGTACACTTGTTTGTAATGTTATAGACCTTTATCTTGCTGATGCACCCAGTAGTTCTTGCGTATATGATACCGGATCAGTCATTCATATCTGCAACTCGTTGGAGGGACTGGTAAGAACTAGGGGCGTAGCAAGAGGCGAGGTTGACATTCGGGTTGGAAACAAAGCAAGAGTTGCTGCGTTGGAAGTCGGCATGATGCAACATCATTTACCTTCGGGATTCTTAATGGAACTAAATAATTGTTATTATGTTCCAGTGCTTAGTCAAAACACCATTTCTGCCTCATGTTTGATGAGACAAGGCTATGAGTCTAATATTAAGAACAATGGTTGTTCTTTATATTTGAATGATATGTTTCACGGCTTTGCACCCATTCAGAACTGGTTATTTATTTTGAATCTTGATGGTGGGTCAGTCTATAACGTAAATGTGAAAAGGTTCAAACCAAATGATCGGAATAAGACTTACTTTTGGCACTATAGACTTGGTCATATAAGTTGGACACGGATGAAGAAGCTCCGTGATGATGGACTCCTAACTTCGTTCGACCTGGAGTCGTTTGAGACATGCGAATCCTGCGTTCTAGGCAAGATGACCAAGACACCTTTTGCAAGGAGTTGTGAAAGGGCGTCTGACTTGTTGGGACTAGTACATAGTGATGTATGTGGTCCAATGAGCGCGACATCCAGGGGTGGTTATGAGTACTTCATTACCTTCACTGATGATTTGAGTAGATATGGATATGTCTACTTAATGAACCATAAGACTGAAGCCTTTGAAAAGTTCAAAGAATTCCAGAATGAAGTACAGAATCAACTCGGCAAGAAAATAAAGTTTCTTCGGTCGGACCAGGGAGGCGAGTACATGAGCCACGAGTTTGATGACCATCTGAAGAGTTGTGGAATTGTTCCTCAGCTCACTCCGCCAGGTACAGCACAGAGGAACAGTGTGTTGGAACTGCGGAATCGGACCTTGTTGGACATGGTACTATCAATGATGAGTCGGACATATCTACCTTTATCGTTTTGGGGTTATTGTCTAGAAACGACGGCGTTCACACTAAACAGAGTACCATAAAAAACGGTAGAGAAGACACCACATGATATGTGGACAGGCAAGAAGCCTAGCTTGTCTTTTCTTAAGATTTGGGGTTGTGAAGCATTTGTCAAGCGACTTCAGTCGGACAAGCTTGCAGCCAAGTCGGATAAGTGTATTTTCGTTGGGTATCCAAGGGAAACCTTGGGTTACTACTTCTACAACCGAGAAGAGGGCAAAGTGTTTGTCACTCGGAACGGTGTCTTCCTTGAGAAAGAGTTTCTCAGTCGGGAAGTTAGTGGGAGTACGGTGCGGCTCGAAGAAGTTCGAGAGGAACCGATCAGTAGCGATTTGGTGAAAGCCTTGGAGGTTGAGCCAGTCGTGGTAGCTGAGCCGGCAACTTCACCTACACTGTGAAGATCGGCAATATTGCGAAGTGTTCATGATGTATTACTGTTAGACTGTGATGAGCCAGAAACTTATTCGGAAGCGATGGTAGGTTCTGATTCTGAGTCGTGGCTTGGAGCCATGAGATCCGAGTTAAAGTACATGGATGAAAATCAAGTTTGGAACTTGGTTGATCTGCCAGACGGTGCAAGACCCGTCGAGTGTAAATGGGTCTTTAAGAAGAAATCTGATATGGATGGAAGCGTTTCTATCTATAAAGCAAGGCTTGTCGCGAAGGGGTTCCTGCAGGTTCAAGGAGTTGACTATGATGAGACTTTCTCACCCGTAGAGATGGTTAAATAAGTTTGGATCATGTTAGCTATAGCAGCCTATTTCGAATATGAAATATGGCAGATGGATGTCAAAACGGCTTTCCTTAATGGAAAATTAACCGAGGACGTGTATATGATACAGCCCGAGGGTTTTGTCGATCCAGCTAATGCTGACAAGGAATGCAACCTTAAGAAATCCATTTATGTGTTGAAGCAAGCATATCGGAGTTGGAACATTCGCTTTGATGAGGTAGTCAAATCGTTTGGCTTCATCAAGAGTGATCATGATTCTTGTCTATACAAGAAGTTTTGTGGGAGCAAAGTAAACTTTCTGATATTATATGTGGATGACATATTATTGATTGGAAATGATGTCCAGATGTTGCAAGAAACCAAGGGATCATTGGAAAGGAGTTTCTCAATGAAGGACTTGGGTGAGGCAACTTATATACTAGGAATCAGGATCTATAGAGATAGATCCAGACGTCTCATTGGATTGAGTCAAAGTACATATTTTGGACAAAGTGTTGAAGAAATTCAACATGGAATCGTCTAAGAAGGGGTTCTTACCGATGTCCCATGGCATAAGACTTAGCAAGACTCAGTGTCCTTCGACAACTGATGAGCGAAGTAGGATGAGTGCGATTCCATATGCTTCGGCAGTCGGGTCCATCATGTATGCCATGATTTGTACTAGGCCGGATGTTTCCTATGCTCTAAGTATTGTGAGCAGATACCAGGGTGACCCTGGAGAAATCCACTGGGAAGCAGTTAAGAACATTCTTAAGTCCTTGAGAAGGACTAAGGATGTGTTCCTAGTTTATGGAGGTGAGGTTGAACTCAGTGTGAGGGGTTACATAGATGCGAGTTACCTTACGGACTCTGATGATTCTCGTTCGCAATCTGGATACGTGTTCATAGTGAACGGAGGGGCTGTGAGCTGGAAGAGTTCCAAGCAAGAGACTGTGTCTGCATTTACAACAGAGGCTGAGTATATTGCTACCTCGGAGGCGGCAAAGGAAGATGTTTGAATCAGGAATTTCCTGATTGATCTTGGTGTGCTTCAGGGCTTGTCCAATCCGTTAGACATGTATTGTGACAACAGTGGTGCGATTTCACAAGCCAAGGAACCTATACAACACCAGAAGAACAAACATATACTCATGCGATACCACCTAATTCGCCAGTTCGTGGATCAAGGTGATATCAAGCTATGCAAGGTACACACGGATGCAAACGTTGTGGATCCATTGACAAACCCACTTCCACATCCTAAGCATGAGGCGCATATAAGATCCATGGGCATTAGATGCCTAGACATGTGATGTCGGGATGATTGACTCTAGTGCAAGTGGGAGACTATTGGGAATATGCCCTAAAGGCAATCATGGTTAATGATATTTCGCAAAGTATTCATAAAGAAAAGTTGCCCTTATATGAACATCAGATATATATCACTGAATACGTGATTCAGTTGTGGAACTATGTATTCATGATTGTTCATATTAGATTTTACTTGGTCGTTGAGGTTGTGCTGGACACACAACTTAGACCAATGTGCAGGTCGGCTGATGACACGGTTCCACTTGTCATGGGCATGGTGATGCTATTACGACTTACACTGATTCGGCTAAAGAGTTTAGCGAGTCAGACTAACCCACAGTTGAGATGCAATGAGCATGTTGTCATTTGTAGTCTCAAGCAATGGAATCCTTTGACCTGAGGTGATTGCATGATCCGAGTTGTGGATCGCCAACTTAGGTTCTATCAAACGTTGTTATGTAAATGGGCAGTTATAAAGGTAGAGTTCGGGTTGGTTGTGAAGCAAGCTGCATGACGTGGATTACCAAGATGGGATTTGCCTCTCCGAAATGGAGAGATATTCTCTAGGCCCTCTCATGTGATATGATTCGGAAGCATGGCCATGCGCTACTCAGTTAAGTGTTAACTAAGGAGTCGGACTAAGAGTTAGTCCAGTGAATCACATATCATGGTACAAGAGAGTTAAGCTATTAATGGGATGGCAACTACTCTCCTATAGCTTAACAGGTATATCGTGAGGCAAGGGGACTTGGATGAAAGTCAGATTGAAGGTTCGTCTTCTGACTTTACGGAATTTGGGAGTTGGCACTTCTTGCTAGAGGCTGCTACCATCTATCGACTTTAGACCGGGTGTTCATGGGAGTGAGTTGGACTCAAAGCCATGACGGGATACTTGGAGGAGTAGCTCATGTCGTGTCCAGGTGTACGTGAACCTATAGGGTCACACACTTAAGGGTAACGAGCCCATGTCGATTAGAGCCATATGGAGATTGGAGTACAACCTAGATGGGCCTCAAGCGTTGAGCCCAACTAAGAGTGTATATAAGTGGAGTGACAAGGGATAGTCCCTGACCTAGCCGTCACTTTATCCACTTCCATTTTAGGCTAGACAGCATCTAGCAATCCTCTGTCCGAAGCTCCTTCCTTTATGTGTGGATACCAGTAGAGGTGTTGCACGTGCGGCACTGGAGACGGGGAAGCTCGTGGGGATTTGGCGAAGGAGTTCGTCGGATCCGGAGAAGCTGTCCGCGGGATTTGGAGGGCTGTCCAGGAGATCGTTCAGCACTGCTTCGACGCGCTACATCAACTTCCACATCTGTGCATCTAGCGGTAATCTTGTGGCCTATGACCTGAGCTGGATCTTGGGAGTACCGTGTTAGGGAAAAAGTTTTGTTTATCTCTGCATGGCCCTACACAAATGGTTGGAGAGGAATTGGAACTCGACAATAGAGATGATGGACTTTTAGAAGGCATGCGTGACCTGATCCATGGCATCACTGGGGCTGGTGCGACTGAGGGTAGCTTCGAACAGAGGAGAGTCTTATAGAGGAGCATGATAAAGAGGAGAAGGAAGAGCATCCCAAGAAAGGGAACCCCAAAGAAGAACGTCACCAACGGACCACGCCAGAGAAGTGGACGCCCAAGAGTCACACGAAAAAGGACACCACGCTGCAGAGTATACCCTTGAGATCCAGTCAAAATGCCACACCAAACGGTAGCAGCAAAAAAGCTAAGAGGGCTAGCATGGTGGTGAACACTCCCACGAGTGGTAGCAAAGAGGCCAAGATGGCTAGCACGGAGGCTACCACAACCAGTGGGAGCAGAAAAAAATACTAATTTGGAGCAGAACACGCTGCTAAGGTCAGGCAATAATGCTAGCATGAAGGAGAACACGCCCAATAGCAGCAGCAAGGGCTAATTTGGAGCGGAACACGCTGCTGAGGTTAGGCAATAATGCCAGCACGAAGGAGAACACGCCCAATAGTAGCAGCAAAAGGGCTAATTTGAAGAGGAGCACGCCGCATAGGTCAGGCAATAATGCTAGCACCCTGGAGCCAACACCTGCGAGGGGAGGCAGTAAGGAGATCACACCAAAGAGCGGCAGCAAAAAGCCTAGTTCGATGGGGAATGGAACACAGATGTCAAGCGCTACTGATACCATCAGGAAACATTACATCAAGAAGGAGGATGTACACAGGAAGAGCAAGAGGGTTCTGTATAGTCAAGATGAAATTGATTTTGACTGTTGTTTGTCTACTGAAGTACCTAGGATGCGTGCAAACGTAAGACCACCCCATGTGGTTGCAGCAGAACCAACCGAGTGTCTTGGAGAAAACAGAGTTGCCGGTGAGGTGGATTGGCGCAATGTTCCGGTCCATCCGGGTGGAGACGATGGTGCAGTCCCACCCATAGGAGTCAATATGATGTGTGCAGTACTAGGCATTAGAGACGATGGCCAGGATTCTGAATCAGATGAAGAAGAAGGCACTATAGAGGATCAAGAATCTGGTGATGATGAATTATATGAGGAACTTAACGATGAGGATGGTATTCTAGTCGATGATTTGGGTGTTGAAGTAGAAGAAATGAAAAATGACCACGAGTATCCTATAATTTCATTCGGCACCGAGTTTAGGAGCATGCATGAGTTCAGGATGTCCTTCTGGCATTTTTGTATCAAGGGGGAGTTCGACGCTTATCAACTGAAGAACACTGCCCAGAGGTATGAGGCCATTTGCAAGTTAACGTCGATGAATGGACGGGCCTAGGTACATTGTCCATGGAGGCTCACAACAAAAGCCTTACTTGTGTCGAAGGCAATTAGGGTACTAGGGCAATGAATGCAGCAAACCATTAGAACTTTCTCTCTTTTCACTCTATAACTACGATTGTTGTGCGATATCTTTCTGGCAACTAGTCGACTCCTCTTAGCTTTTAAATGAATCTATGTTGCAGGTGAACAAAATGGGCCCTCCACACATGTCTCCGACAGGCAGCAAACTGAAATCCTCAATGGCTCATACGGAGTGGGTGGCTATGCAATCTATGTCCATACTAAAGGATAACCCTAAGGAGACCGTGAAGAATATTTAGACTAGCCTCGGTTCTAAATACAACATTGTCCTACCATATTACACGGTTTGGAAAGGTAAAGAGAAAGCTCTGGGGTCTTGCACGGGGATTGGACCAATAGCTTCAGGATGTTGTACAACTTCAAGGCGGAGGTACAAGCTAGGTGTTCAGGGAGTGTTGTGGAGATTGACACCGAATCAGTACATGGTAAAATATATTTCAAAAGATTTTTCATGGCGCTTAAACCTTGCATCCAGGGATTCAAGGACGGCTGTAGGCCGTATCTGAGTGTAGACAACATTATCCTAACTAGCAAATGGAAAGGTTGCCTGCCATCGGCCACAACACTTAATGGTCACAACTGGATGTTCCCAGTGGCATTCGGGCTGTTTGAAAAAGAAATGGAGGAAAACTGGGTCTGGTTTATGAGGCAGCTCAGAAGATCAATAGGCCACATGGATCCATTGGCTAGATCCACGGATGCATGCAAAGAGCTGACGAATGCAGTGAAGGAGGTGTTCCCACGAGCTGAAGGTAGAGAATGCCATGCCCATATGATGCTCAACTTGTACTCACACTATGCAGGTAGCGTATTTCGTTACAGGTTTCCTGCTGCTAGAGTTTACAAACCTAGTAGCAGCGAATATTTCATGAGCAAGATTTTTATGGAAGCCCCTAAACTTCCAGAGTACTTAGCCATCCATAATTCTTAGCTATGGAAGAGGAGTCAATTCATCCCTAACATCAAAGTTGATTACATAAACAACAACCTTGCAGAATGCCTGAAGAACTGGGTGAAGGAAATAAAAGTGCGTCCTGTTCATATCTTGATGGATAGCATACGTGGTATGATCATGAAGTTGTTAAATATAACGAGAGAGATCGGTAGGAGACTTAGAGGACATATGATACCACCAGTTGTACAACAACTGCACAAGAGAAGTCAGGGACTTGCTCATCTTAAGGTTCTCCCATCAACCAGCAGCAGCTATGAAGTGGTCGATATGTCCAAAAGTGGCAAAAGGGATGTTGTGAACATCCAGCTGTGAGAATGCACCTGCTTAGAGTGGCAGCATACCGGGAAACCTTGCGACCACGCCTTGGCCTTCTTGGTGAATAAAAGAACTCTACCACATTTGGATCAGTATTTGTCAGACTATTTGTATAGACCCATCTTAGTGGCCTCAAGTACAACTGTCTTTCGAGCTTTGCCAGCCAGTTACAAAAAGGGGCAGAGGAAGACCTCAGGTGAATAGGTTTAAGAATTTTCTCGAGAAGAAGGGTTTGGCTTTCTGTGCTACCAAGAAGGGCAAAAACAGATGCAAGACCTGCCATCTTATAGGCCATAGAGCAGCGGGTTGTCCCCTTAATGCTCCCAAATCTCGGTATGAGATGGTACATTCACACAGAAAATTGTTTATAGTCCGTAGATATAAGGTAGTAATCCATGTACTTTTATTTACAGGAAGTGCAATGTAAGAAACAAGACAGCCGACTCAGTAATTTTTCTATGGGAAGAAAACCAAAACAAGTGTAGTGATGATGCTAGACAAGATTCTGGTGCTGATTGGCCTGACTTCCCTCGACCCAAAGATGAAGGGTACATGAAGGTAAGAAAAGTGGCACACAGGAAGAGGAAGAAGGTAGGAGATGAAGAAGCCAGTGGACATGAAGGCAAGAGGAAGAAAGTTGGCACCCAAGTAGAGAAAGAAGGCTAGTAGTGTAGAAGCCTAATGATGTATTGAACTTGAACCTATATATGTAGTTCGGTTAAACTCTGGAGCTATGTGCGTGGAACTTGTCGGGCGAAACAGTCTGCCTCCCGTACTCGGAGTAAAATGTATCGTGACTTTAGGATTGGATACGGTCGAGCCGCTAGTTGAATCCAAAATTGTGACTGTGCCACTACTATCTGAACAATCGCGATAGCTGAGCGGTTAAGGGGTCTCCAAAATCGATGGGTGTTACTGGCACAGACATGAATTATTTAGAGGTGCTTAATAAATCCCTGCTATTGGCATTACACTTATGATAAGTTTATGGGCTGAAAACCAATTTCTAAGATGGCTGCTACACTCCACGAAGCAGCAACTTATTTCAGCTGCTAGACAACGACATGGCAACATAAACTGCAAATGCAACAGATAATGCCCAGATAATGAGGAAATTGTTTCCACTATCTGGCCTAATCTTGAGCCCGTTTGTCTCATCACCTCCCTGCCCCTGCCTCCCCTGCACCTGGCGAAGCTCCCGGATCTCTCGCTCCATCGCACGAATCTCCTCTTTCTTGTCCCACACAGCATCACGTAGATCCTAAACAAGCTCTTTGTGAAAACTTGTCAGTGGCTTTTCGATCCACACAAACTTGTCACAGCCAGTCCCCCTCCCTTCCTGCGAAGTAGATCGAAGGAAACAAAAAAAAATTACATTATGCTTTCCGGATCCGGGTTACCATTGTACCTACATTAGGAACTTACCGCTCTAATGCTGCAGTTGCTGAATTTTCCTACAGTATTTTCATCGATCCACGAAATCCATCTCGGCATCTTCTCACCACACAAACACAGCATATCAGGGTAGTAATCATAGGGCGCCCTCCGGTACCTGATGGGGGCACCCGCCTGACGGTGTTGAGCCGACCCTAATTCTGCCCGAGACGAACTACATGAGCTGCAAGCCATGAGCGAGGGGAGCGAGGGCAGAGGAAAGAGGATCCTTTGGATGCCAGGGTAGTGGTGAAGCGTGATTTATCCCTATTTAATAACTCGGGCAGAACCTACCGTCCACATGCTCCTCACAGGTGGGGGACCTAGCGTGCGGACTTGTGAACCAAACCTCGCGCCTTCGTGGTTCAAAGGCCCTCCCACGCGCATTGGACGAAATTTTTTGGCACCTTGCCCGCGTACATATAACTAGGAGGCCTTGCTCAGGAACCAAACACGCCTGGCCCACAATCTTACTCCCTCCTAGGAACTTGTCATGGCTCGCGCCAGCAGATCCATCCGCTTAACCGCTTCTAGTAGGGCTTGCCGCGACGGATCCACCCCAAGATCCTACCGTCATAGTATCAAATGGCCATGGTTTCTTGAGAGGAGCAAGGACGCTACGTCGCCGAGCTCGGCCCCTCCTACCTGTAGAAGGACTGATGCGGTGTCGAGCTCGAGAAGGAGTCGCCAGGAGCAAGGGAGCTCGGTCCACACCAACCCCGTCACCTTCATCATTGTCAATTCCAATGTAAAGGATGACGGGGACCAAGCTGTGCAGAACACCATTGTTTCCTCCTTGGCAAAGGGCAAGCCACAGGCGGGAGTGGATGTCATTGGGAAAGGCACGGCGGTGTCACCAATCGAGGTGAACTCCGACGACAGCGTTGTGGTGTGGGTTTAGATGTTGTTTAGGATGGTTGCAATACCTGTTGTGTTTAGTGCGAGTACAATTATTTTAATGGGTTTGTCGAGCTATATTGAGAAATATGTGCAATAGCAGCGTGTGAGTGCTTCCACTTTAGAAATTGTGTCTGTGCCATTTGCATGTTGCATTACCCACATAGATTACATGTAAACAATCCAACAAAAATCAGATTACAACCATCAGACGATAGTGGCAGGATGGAAGAGAAGTGGGGACAGTGGCTTCGAGGGGAAGGAAGAGAAGTAAGGGGGACGTGACACTGGTAGGTGGGCCCACGGAACACGTAACACTGACATGCGGGGGCAGGAGCACACGGTATTGCCAGTCTGTCCAGAACAAGCGGACTTTGCAACGTGACAACAGCAAGCTGA
The DNA here is from genome assembly GCA_023614405.1 of Avena insularis. Lineage (NCBI taxonomy): Eukaryota > Viridiplantae > Streptophyta > Magnoliopsida > Poales > Poaceae > Avena > Avena insularis. Next base: position 226,935,672 of record CM042696.1, on the reverse strand, counting down.
TTGGACCAATAACTCGTCGAATTATTAAGGAGTACTAAAAAAACTACAACTAGGGTACATTCGCACAACACGTATGCTCTACGCACCTGAGAAGCATCGCTTAAGTCTAACAGTAACAACAACATAAGTACTACACCTCCCTGTCGGTCTTATCGATACAAATGTAGAAATGCATATGCCTGTTCGGTCCAGCACCGACAAGGTACTGAGATTGCACACATAGGATCGACCTTAGGTCCGCATACTCCACCTCCCGCGGTGCCAGGCAGCTTGGCGCCTCGGCTAGCTCAAGAATGCTATCGGACAATGGCTGCTAGGCGTTCGCCCACAAGCGCACTGTGTATAGGGGCCAGGCGCACGAGACCGACCTGACGCATACCGCACACACGAGGGTGGGCCTAGCTCTAGTTCCTAGAACACCGGCGGTGATGGTCAGGACGAAAACAGAGCCATCCCCCTAGAAAATTAGCAGAGGCGTGCCAAGTCAGTGAACATGGTCCGTCTATATGTGTTTTGTGAAAAGAACACACATGCAATGACTCTGGTGGACCCATGTGTGGTTAGTGGAAAGAACACACATGCAATGACATTGGTTGATCCATATGTGGTTTGTGGAAAAGAACACACATGCAATGGCATTGGTTGATGCATGTGTGGTTTTAGTATAAGAACACACATGCAATGACATTGGTTGGTCCATGTGTGATTCATGAAAAGAACAAACATGTAATGACTCTAGTAGATCCATAAGTGGTTTGTGAAAAGAACACACATGAAGTGCCATTGGTTGATCGACATGTGGTTTGTGAAAAGAACACACATGCAATAACTCTAGTGGATCCATGTGTGGTTGGTGGAAAGAACACACATGCAATAACATTGGTTGATCCATATGTGGTTTCTGGAAAAGAACACACATGCAATGCCATTGGTTATCCATGTGTGGTTTTAGTATATGAACACACATGCAATGCCATTGGTTGATCCATGTGTGGTTTGTGAAAAGAACACACATGCAATGACTCTAGTGGATCCATAAGTGGTTTGTGAAAAGAACACACATGCAATGACTGTAGTGGATCCATAAGTGGTTTGTGAAAAGAACACACATGCAATGACTCTAGTGGATCCATAAGTGGTTTGTGAAAAGAACACACATGCAATGCCATTGGTTGATCGATGTGTGGTTTGTGAAAAGAACACACATGCAATGACATTTGTTGATCCATATGTGGTTTTTGAAAAGAACACATATGAAATTACTCTAGAGGATCCATGTGTGGTTTGTGGAAAGAACACACATGCAATGCCATTGGTTAATCCATGTGTGGTTTGTGAAAAGAACACACATGCAATGACTCTAGTGCTGGTTTTAGTATAAGAACACACATGCAATGACTCTAGTAGGTACATATTTGGTTTGTGAAAAGAACACACATGCAATGACTCTAGTGGAGCCATATGTGGTTTGTGGAAAGAACACACATGCAATGACATTGGTTGATCCATATGTTGTTTGTGACAATAACACACATGCAATGCCATTGGTTGATCCATATGTGGTTTCTGGAAAGAACACACATGCAATGACACTGGTTGATCCATATATGGGTTGTTAAAAGAACACACATCCAATGCCATTGGTTGATCCATGTGTGTTTTGTGAAAAGAACACACATGTAATGACTCTGGTGGATCCATGTGTGGTTTGTGAAAAGAACACACATGCAATGCCATTTGTTGATCCATAAGTGGTTTGTGGAAAGAACACACATGCAATGACACTGGTTGATCCATATGTGGGTTGTTAAAAGAACACACATGTAATGCCATTGGTTAATCCATGTGTGGTTTGTGAAAAGAACACACCTGCAATGCCATTGGTTAATCCATGTGTGGTTTGTGAAAAGAACACACATGCGATGACTCTGGTGGATCCATGTGTCGTTTGTCAAAAGAACACACATGCAATGCCATTGGTTGATCCATGTGTGGTTTGTGAATAGAACACACATGCAATGCCATTGTTTGATCCATGTGGTTTGTGGAAAGGAACACCCATGCAGTGAACACTTGTGGATCCATGTGTGGTTTGTGAAAAGAACACGCATGCAATGCAATTTGTTGATCCATGTGTGGTTTGTGAAAAGAACACACATGCAATGCCATTGGTTGATCCATGTGGTTGTTGCAAAGAACACACATGCAATGACATTGGTGGATCCATTTGTGGTTTGTGGAAAGAACACACATGCAATGATATTGGTTGATCCATGTGTGGTTTGTGAAAAGAACACACATTCAATTACTCTCGTGGATACATATGTGGTTTGTTGGAAAGAACACACGTACAATGAACACTTGTTTATCCATATGTGGTTCATGACAGGAACACACATGCAATGACATTGGTGGATCCATATGTGGCTTGTGGAAAAGAACACACATGCAATTCCAGTGGTTGATCCATGTGTGGTTTGTGAAAAGAACACACATGCAATGACTCTGGTGGGTCCATATGTGGTTTGTGAAAAGAACACACATGCAATGGATCTAGTGGATCCATGTGTGGTTAGTGGAAATAACACACGTGCAATGACATTGGTTGATCCATATGTGGTTCATGAAAAGAACACACATGCAATTACTCTAGTGGATACATATGTGGTATGTGGAAAGAACACACATTCAGTCAACATTGGTTGATCCATGTGTGGTTTTTGAAAAGAACACACATGCAATGACTCTAGTGGGTCCACGTGGTTTGTCGATAAAAACACACTTGCAATGACTCTGGGGATACATATGTGGTTTGTGGAAAGAACACACATGCAATGACTATAGTGGATCCATATGTGGTTTGTGGAAGATAACACACATGCAATTACTCTAGTGGATACATATGTGGTTTGTGAAAAGAACACACATGCAATTACATTGGTGGATCAATATGTGGTTTGTGAAAAGAACACACATGTAATTACATTTGTTGATCCATATGTGTTTTATGAAAAGAACACACATGCAATGCCATTGGTTGATCCATGTGGTTTGTGGAAAAGAACACACATGCAATGACATTGGTGGATCCATATGTGGTTTGTGGAAAGAACACACATGCAATGACATTGGTTGATCCATGTGTGGTTTGTGGAAAAAACACACATGCAATGACTCTGGTGGATCCATGTGTGGTTTGCAAAAGAACACACATGCAATGCCATTGGTTGATCCATGTGTGGTTTGTGAAAAGAACACACATGCAATGCCATTGGTTGATCCATGTGGTTTCTGGAAAGGAACACACATGCAGTGAACACTACTGGATCCATATGTGGTTTGTGAAAAGAACACACATGCAATGCCATCGGTTGATCCATGTGTGGTTTCTGAAAAGAACACACATGCAGTTACATTTGTTGATCCATATGTGGTTTGTGAAAAGAACACACATGCAATGCCATTGGTTGATCCATGTGGTTTGTGGAAAAGAACACACCTGAAATGCCATTGGTTGGTCCATGTGTGGTTCATGAAAATAACACACATGCAATTACTCTATTGGATACATATGTGGTATGTGGAAAGAACACAGATGCAGTGAACATTGGTTGATCCATGTGTGGTTTGTGAAAACAACACTCGTGCAATGACTCTAGTGGGTCCATGTGGTTTGTGGATAAAAACACACATGCAATGACTCTGGGGGATACATATGTGGTTTGTGGAAAGAACACACATGCAATGACTCTAGTGGATCCATATGTGGTTTGTGGAAAAGAACACACATGCAATTACTCTAGTGGATACATATGTGGTTTGTGGAAAGAACACACATGCAATTACATTAGTGGATCCATATGTGGTTTGTGAAAAGAACACACATGCAATTACATTTGTTGATCCATATGTGGTTTCTGAAAATAACACACATGCAATGCCATTGGTTGATCCATGTGTTTTATGGAAAAGAACACACATGCAATGACATTGGTGTATCCATATGTGGCTTGTGGAAAGAACACACATGCAATGACATTGGTTGATCTGTGTGTGGTTTGTGAAAATAACACACATGCAATGACTCTGGTGGATCCATGTATGGTTTGTCAAAAGAACACACATGCAATGCCATTGGTTGATCCATGTGTGGTTTGTGAAAAGAACACACATGTAATGCCATTGGTTGATCTATGTGGTTTGTGGAAAGGAATACACATGCAGTGAACACTCGTGGATCCATGTGTGTTTTGTGAAAAGAACACACATGCAATGCCATTGGATGATCCATGTGTGGTTTGTGAAAATAACACACATGCAATGCCATTGGTTGATCCATGTGGTTTGTGGTAAAGAACAAACATGCAATGGCATTGGTGGATCCATATGTGGTTTGTGGAAAAGAACACACATGCAATTACTCTGGTGGATACATATGTGGTTTGTGAAAAGAACACACATGCAATTACATTGGTGGATCCATATGTGGTTTGTGAAAAGAACACACATGTAATTACATTTGTTGATCCATATGTGGTTTGTGAAAAAAAAACACATGCAATGCCATTGGTTGATCCATGTGGTTTCTGGAAAAGAACACACATGCAATGACATTGGTGGATCCATATGTGGTTTGTGGAAAGAACACACATGCAATGACATTGGTTGATCCATGTGTGGTTTGTGGAAAAAACACACATGCAATGTATCTAGTGGATCCATGTGTGGTTTGCAAAAGAACACGCATGCAATTCCATTGGTTGATCCATGTGTGGTTTGTGAAAAGAACACACATGCAATGCCATTGGTTGATCCATGTGGTTTGTGGAAAGGAACACACATGCAGTGAACACTGGTGGATCCATGTGTGGTTTGTGAAAAGAACACACATGCAATGCCATCGGTTGATCCATGTGTGGTTTCTGAAAAGAACACACATGCAGTTACATTTGTTGATCCATATGTGGTTTGTGAAAAGAACACACAGGCAATGCCATTGGTTGATCCATGTGGTTTGTGGAAAAGAACACACATGCAATGCCATTGGTTGATCCATGTGTGGTTCATGAAAATAACATACATGCAATTACTCTATTGGATACATATGTGGTATGTGGAAAGACATAGATGCAGTGAACATTGGTTGATCCATGTGTGGTTTGTGAAAACAACACTAGTGCAATGACTCTAGTGGGTGCATGTGGTTTGTGAATAAAAACACACATGCAATGAGTCTGGGGGATGCATATGTGGTTTGTGGAAAGAACACACATGCAATGACTCTAGTGGATCCATATGTGGTTTGTGGAAAAGAACACACATGCAATTACTCTAGTGGATACATATGTGGTTTGTGGAAAGAACACACATGCAATTACATTGGTGGATCCATATGTGGTTTGTGAAAAGAACACACATGCAATTACATTTGTTGATCCATATGTGGTTTCTGAAAATAACACACATGCAATGCCATTGGTTGATCCATGTGGTTTGTGGAAAAGAACACACATGCAATGACATTGGTGGATCCATATGTTGTTTGTGGAAAGAACACACATGCAATGACATTGGTTGGTCCATGTGTGGTTTGTGAAAAAACACACATGCAATGACTCTGGTGGATCCATGTGTGGTTTGTCAAAAGAACACACATGAAATGCCATTGGTTGATCCATGTGTGGATTGTGAAAAGCACACACATGCAATGCCATTGGTTGATCCATGTGTGGTTTGTGGAAAGGAACACACATGCAGTGAACACTGGTGGATCCATGTGTGGTTTGTGAAAAGAACACACATGCAATGCCATTGGTTGATCCATGTGTGGTTTGTGAAATGAACACACATGCAATTACATTTGTTGATCCATATGTGGTTTGTGAGTAGAACACACATGCAATGCCATTGGTTGATCCATGTCGTTTGTGGAAAAGAACACACATGCAATGACATTGGTTGATCCATGTGTGGTTTGTGAAAAGAACACACATGTAATTACTCTAGGTGATACATATGTGGTTTGTGGAAAGAACACACATACAGTGAACACTGGTGGATCCATATGTGGTTCATGATAGGAACACACATGCAATGACATTGGTTGATCCATATGTGGTTTGTGACAATAACACACAAGCAATGCCATTGGTTGATCCATGTGGTTTGTGGAAAAGAACAATCATGCACTGAACTCTAGTGGATCCATGTGTGGTTTGTGGAAAATAACACACATGCAATGACTCTAGTGGATCCATATGTGGTTTGTGGAAACAACACACATGCAATTACTCTAGTGGGTACATATGTGGTTAGTGGAAAGAACACACATGCAATGACATTGGTGGATCCATATGTGGTTTGTGAAAAGAACACGCATGCAATGCCATTGGTTGATCCATGTGTGGTTTGTGAAAAGAACACACATGCAATGCCATTGGTTGATCCATGTGGTTTGTGGAAAGGAACACACATGCAGTGAACACTGGTGGATCCATGTGTGGTTTGTGAAAAGAACACACATGCAATGCCATCGGTTGATCCATGTGTGGTTTCTGAAAAGAACACACATGCAGTTACATTTGTTGATCCATATGTGGTTTGTGAAAATAACACACAGGCAATGCCATTGGTTGATCCATGTGGTTTGTGGAAAAGAACACACATGCAATGCCATTGGTTGATCCATGTGTGGTTCATGAAAATAACATACATGCAATTACTCTATTGGATACATATGTGGTATGTGGAAAGACATAGATGCAGTGAACATTGGTTGATCCATGTGTGTTGTGTGAAAACAACACTCGTGCAATGACTCTAGTGGGTGCATGTGGTTTGTGAATAAAAACACACATGCAATGAGTCTGGGGGATGCATATGTGGTTTGTGGAAAGAACACACATGCAATGACTCTAGTGGATCCATATGTGGTTTGTGGAAAAGAACACACATGCAATTACTCTAGTGGATACATATGTGGTTTGTGGAAAGAACACACATGCAATTACATTGGTGGATCCATATGTGGTTTGTGAAAAGAACACACATGCAATTACATTTGTTGATCCATATGTGGTTTCTGAAAATAACACACATGCAATGCCATTGGTTGATCCATGTGGTTTGTGGAAAAGAACACACATGCAATGACATTGGTGGATCCATATGTTGTTTGTGGAAAGAACACACATGCAATGACATTGGTTGGTCCATGTGTGGTTTGTGAAAAAACACACATCCAATGACTCTGGTGGATCCATGTGTGGTTTGTCAAAAGAACACACATGAAATGCCATTGGTTGATCCATGTGTGGATTGTGAAAAGCACACACATGCAATGACATTGGTTGATCCATGTGTGGTTTGTGGAAAGGAACACACATGTAGTGAACACTGGTGGATCCATGTGTGGTTTGTGAAAAGAACACACATGCAATGCCATTGGTTGATCCATGTGTGGTTTGTGAAAAGAACACGCATGCAATTACATTTGTTGATCCATATGTGGTTTGTGAGTAGAACACACATGCAATGCCATTGGTTGATCCATGTCGTTTGTGGAAAAGAACACACATGCAATGACATTGGTTGATCCATGTGTGGTTTGTGAAAAGAACACACATGTAATTACTCTAGGTGATACATATGTGGTTTGTGGAAAGAACACACATACAGTGAACACTGGTGGATCCATATGTGGTTCATGATAGGAACACACATGCAATGACATTGGTTGATCCATATGTGGTTTGTGACAATAACACACAAGCAATGCCATTGGTTGATCCATGTGGTTTCTGGAAAAGAACAATCATGCACTGAACTCTAGTGGATCCATGTGTGGTTTGTGGAAAATAACACACATGCAATGACTCTAGTGGATCCATATGTGGTTTGTGGAAACAACACACATGCAATTACTCTAGTGGGTACATATGTGGTTAGTGGAAAGAACACACATGCAATGACATTGGTGTATCCATATGTGGTTTGTGAAAAGAACACGCATGCAATGCCATTGGTTGATCCATGTGTGGTTTGTGAAAAGAACACACATGCAATGCCATTGGTTGATCCATGTGGTTTGTGGAAAGGAACACACATGCAGTGAACACTGGTGGATCCATGTGTGGTTTGTGAAAAGAACACACATGCAATGCCATCGGTTGATCCATGTGTGGTTTCTGAAAAGAACACACATGCAGTTACATTTGTTGATCCATATGTGGTTTGTGAAAAGAACACACATGCAATGCCATTGGTTGATCCATGTGGTTTGTGGAAAAGAACACACATGCAATGCCATTGGTTGATCCATGTGTGGTTCATGAAAATAACATACATTCAATTACTCTATTGGATACATATGTGGTATGTGGAAAGACATAGATGCAGTGAACATTGGTTGATCCATGTGTGGTTTGTGAAAACAACACTCGTGCAATGACTCTAGTGGGTGCATGTGGTTTGTGAATAAAAACACACATGCAATGACTCTGGGGGATACATATATGGTTTGTGGAAAGAACACACATGCAATGACTCTAGTGGATCCATATGTGGTTTGTGGAAAAGAACACACATGCAATTACTCTAGTGGATACATATGTGGTTTGTGGAAAGAACACACATGCAATTACATTGGTGGATCCATATGTGGTTTGTGAAAAGAACACACATGCAATTACATTTGTTGATCCATATGTGGTTTCTGAAAATAACACACATGCAATGCCATTGGTTGATCCATGTGGTTTGTGGAAAAGAACACACATGCAATGAAATTGGTGGATCCATATGTTGTTTGTGGAAAGAACACACATGCAATGACATTAGTTGGTCCATGTGTGGTTTGTGAAAAAAACACACATGCAATGACTCTGGTGGATCCATGTGTGGTTTGTCAAAAGAACACACATGAAATGCCATTGGTTGATCCATGTGTGGATTGTGAAAAGCACACACATGCAATGCCATTGGTTGATCCATGTGTGGTTTGTGGAAAGGAACACACATGCAGTGAACACTGGTGGATCCATGTGTGGTTTGTGAAAAGAACACACATGCAATGCCATTGGTTGATCCATGTGTGGTTTGTGAAAAGAACACGCATGCAATTACATTTGTTGATCCATATGTGGTTTGTGAGTAGAACACACATGCAATGCCATTAGTTGATCCATGTCGTTTGTGGAAAAGAACACACATGCAATGACATTGGTTGATCCATGTGTGGTTTGTGAAAAGAACACACATGTAATTACTCTAGGTGATACATATGTGGTTTGTGGAAAGAACACACATACAGTGAACACTGGTGGATCCATATGTGGTTCATGATAGGAACACACATGCAATGACATTGGTTGATCCATATGTGGTTTGTGACAATAACACACAAGCAATGCCATTGGTTGATCCATGTGGTTTGTGGAAAAGAACAATCATGCACTGAACTCTAGTGGATCCATGTGTGGTTTGTGGAAAATAACACACATGCAATGACTCTAGTGGATCCATATGTGGTTTGTGGAAACAACACACATGCAATTACTCTAGTGGGTACATATGTGGTTAGTGGAAAGAACACACATGCAATGACATTGGTGGATCCATATGTGGTTTGTGAAAAGAACACGCATGCAATGCCATTGGTTGATCCATGTGTGGTTTGTGAAAAGAACACACATGCAATGCCATTGGTTGATCCATGTGGTTTGTGGAAAGGAACACACATGCAGTGAACACTGGTGGATCCATGTGTGGTTTGTGAAAAGAACACACATGCAATGCCATCGGTTGATCCATGTGTGGTTTCTGAAAAGAACACACATGCAGTTACATTTGTTGATCCATATGTGGTTTGTGAAAAGAACACACATGCAATGCCATTGGTTGATCCATGTGGTTTGTGGAAAAGAACACACATGCAATGCCATTGGTTGATCCATGTGTGGTTCATGAAAATAAGATACATGCAATTACTCTATTGGATACATATGTGGTATGTGGAAAGACATAGATGCAGTGAACATTGGTTGATCCATGTGTGGTTTGTGAAAACAACACTCGTGCAATGACTCTAGTGGGTGCATGTGGTTTGTGAATAAAAACACACATGCAATGACTCTGGGGGATACATATGTGGTTTGTGGAAAGAACACACATGCAATGACTCTAGTGGATCCATATGTGGTTTGTGGAAAAGAACACACATGCAATAACTCTAGTGGATACATATGTGGTTTGTGGAAAGAACACACATGCAATTACATTGGTGGATCCATATGTGGTTTGTGAAAAGAACACACATGCAATTACATTTGTTGATCCATATGTGGTTTCTGAAAATAACACACATGCAATGCCATTGGTTGATACATGTGGTTTGTGGAAAAGAACACACATGCAATGACATTGGTGGATCCATATGTTGTTTGTGGAAAGAACACACATGCAATGACATTGGTTGGTCCATGTGTGGTTTGTGAAAAAAACACACATGCAATGACTCTGGTGGATCCATGTGTGGTTTGTCAAAAGAACACACATGAAATGCCATTGGTTGATCCATGTGTGGATTGTGAAAAGCACACAAATGCAATGCCATTGGTTGATCCATGTGTGGTTTGTGGAAAGGAACACACATGCAGTGAACACTGGTGGATCCATGTGTGGTTTGTGAAAAGAACACACATGCAATGCCATTGGTTGATCCATGTGTGGTTTGTGAAAAGAACACGCATGCAATTACATTTGTTGATCCATATGTGGTTTGTGAGTAGAACACACATGCAATGCCATTGGTTGATCCATGTCGTTTGTGGAAAAGAACACACATGCAATGACATTGGTTGATCCATGTGTGGTTTGTGAAAAGAACACACATGTAATTACTCTAGGTGATACATATGTGGTTTGTGGAAAGAACACACATACAGTGAACACTGGTGGATCCATATGTGGTTCATGATAGGAACACACATGCAATGACATTGGTTGATCCATATGTGGTTTGTGACAATAACACACAAGCAATGCCATTGGTTGATCCATGTGGTTTGTGGAAAAGAACAATCATGCACTGAACTCTAGTGGATCCATGTGTGGTTTGTGGAAAATAACACACATGCAATGACTCTAGTGGATCCATATGTGGTTTGTGGAAACAACACACATGCAATTACTCTAGTGGGTACATATGTGGTTAGTGGAAAGACCACACATGCAATTACATTGGTGGATCCATATGTGGTTTGTGAAAAGAACACACATGCAATGACATTTGTTGATCCATATGTGGTTTGTGAAAAGAACACATATGCAATTAATCTAGTGGATCCATGTGTGGTTTGTGGAAAGAACACACATGCAATGCCATTGGTTAATCCATGTGTGGTTTGTGAAAAGAACACACATGCAATGACTCTAGTGCTGGTTTTAGTATAAGAACACACATGCAATGACTCTAGTAGGTACATATTTGGTTTGTGAAAAGAACACACATGCAATGACTCTAGTGGAGCCATATGTGGTTTGTGGAAAGAACACACATGCAATGACATTGGTTGATCCATATGTTGTTTGTGACAATAACACACATGCAATGCCATTGGTTGATCCATATGTTGTTTCTGGAAAGAACACACATGCAATGACACTGGTTGATCCATATATGGGTTGTTAAAAGAACACACATCCAATGCCATTGGTTGATCCATGTGTGTTTTGTGAAAAGAACACACATGCAATGACTCTGGTAGATCCATGTGTGGTTTGTGAAAAGAACACACATGCAATGCCATTTGTTGATCCATATGTTGTTTGTGGAAAGAACACACATGCAATGACACTGGTTGATCCATATGTGGGTTGTTAAAAGAACACACATGTAATGCCATTGGTTAATCCATGTGTGGTTTGTGAAAAGAACACACATGCAATGCCATTGGTTAATCCATGTGTGGTTTGTGAAAGAACACACATGCGATGACTCTAGTGGATCCATATGTGGTTTGTCAAAAGAACACACATGCAATTCCATTGGTTGATCCAAGTGTGGTTTGTGAAAAGAACACACATGCAATGGCATTGGGTTATCCTTGTGGTTTGTGGAAAGGAACACACATGCAGTGAACATTGGTGGATCCATGTGTGGTTTGTGAAAAGAACACACATGCAATGCCATTGGTTGATCCATGTGTGGTTTGTGAAAAGAAGACACATGCAATGCCATTGGTTCATCCATGTGGTTTGTGGCAAAGAACACACATACAATGACATTGGTGGATCCATATGTGGTTTGTGGAAAGAACACACATGCAATGACATTGGTTGATCCATGTGTGTTTTGTGAAAAGAACACACATTCAATGACTCTGGTGGATACATATGTGGTTTGTGAAATGAACACACGTACAATGAACACTGGTTTATCCATATGTGGTTCATGACAGGATCACACATGCAATGACATTGGTGGATCCATATGTGGCTTGTGGAAAAGAACACACATGCAATGCCATTGGTTGATCCATGTGTGGTTTGTGAAAAGAACACACATGCAATGACTCTGGTGGGTCCATATGTGGTTTGTCAAATGAACACACATGCAATGACTCTAGTGGATCCATGTGTGGTTTGTCGAATAGAACACACGTCCAAAGACATTGGTTGATCCATGAAAACAACACACATGCAATTACTCTAGTGGATACATATGTGGTCTGTGGAAAGAACACAGATGCAGTGAACATTGCTTGATCCATGTGTGGTTTGTGAAAACAACACTCGTGCAATGACTCTAGTGGGTCCATGTTGTTTGTGGATAAAAACACACATGCAATGACTCTGGCAGATACATATGTGGTTTGTGGAAAGAACACACATGCAATGACTCTAGTGGATCCATATGTGGTTTGTGGAAAAGAACACACATGCAATTACTCTAGTGGATACATATGTGGTTTGTGGAAAGAACACACATGCAATTACATTGGTGGATCCATATGTGGTTTGTGAAAAGAACACACATGCAATTACATTTGTTGATCCATATGTGGTTTCTGAAAATAACACACATGCAATGCCATTGGTTGATCCATGTGGTTTGTGGAAAAGAACACACATGCAATGACATTGGTGTATCCATATGTGGCTTGTGGAAAGAACACACATGCAATGACATTGGTTGATCCATGTGTGGTTTGTGGAAAAAACACACATGCAATGACTCTGGTGGATCCATGTGTGGTTTGCAAAAGAACACACATGCAATGCCATTGGTTGATCCATGTGTGGTTTGTGAAAAGAACACAGATGCAATGCCATTGGTTGATCCATGTGGTTTGTGGAAAGGAACACACATGCAGTGAACACTACTGGATCCATGTGTGGTTTGTGAAAAGAACACACATGCAATTCCATCGGTTGATCCATGTGTGGTTTCTGAAAAGAACACACATGCAGTTACATTTGTTGATCCATATGTGGTTTGTGAAAAGAACACACATGCAATGCCATTGGTTGATCCATGTGGTTTGTGGAAAAGAACACACCTGAAATGCCATTGGTTGATCCATGTGTGGTTCATGAAAATAACACACATGCAATTACTCTATTGGATACATATGTGGTATGTGGAAAGAACACGGATGCAGTGAACATTGGTTGATCCATGTGTGGTTTGTGAAAACAACACTCGTGCAATGACTCTAGTGGGTCCATGTGGTTTGTGGATAAAAACACACATGCAATGACTCTGGGGGATACATATGTGGTTTGTGGAAAGAACACACATGTAAGGTCCCCAACCTTTAATAAGATTGAGTCCCCTGTGTTTACAATGCTAGTCCCTGGATCAATAGCTAGCATCCACAGTTTAGATGTAATATCAAGAAACAAAGGTCATAATACAACTTTATAACCAGGAATAACATAATTTTATTACATCAATACATAGCTCATTAGGCTATTACATTACATTGCAGCGGAATAACTATAAGCATTAGGTCCTTCATATTCAAAGTGCCACAGGCAGATGTTGGTTGTAGACTTTGTAATCCTAATCAATCAATCTTCACTACAATCAATCAAACCTGCAACATTACAAGTTACAGCCACAAGGGTCAATACATTGGAATTGTATTGGCAAGTGATACTTTGGTAGTAGAGTGGAGTCTAACATCTATATGCATTTGGCTAAGTGGAGTTGAGGCTTGCATTGCTCAAAATAGATTTTTCCCTAACATTTTGAAAATACTAAGTTTTTGTTTGGCAAAAACTTTCCCAAGGCATCTACCAATCAAAGACTGAAGATCCACTCAGGGCATCTACCAATCAAAGACTGAAGATCCTTTTAACCCTTGTTCACCCACGAGTTTTATTTAGAAATTGGAGTGATGAGATTCTTGAAGCTTCCATGTCTTGATGCTCAAATTGTCCTTTACCAGGGACATGGCTAAGTACTTAGGTTTTACACTCTGCAGAGGTGGTGCACTTTCCCCACAAGCCTTGGTTTCCCAAGACATGATCCTTCAGTAGCCTTTCCTTAGTCAAATGGACGCGCTCCAACCTATCAACCCATCTACCACCCACTGTCCAAGAGACTAAGTTCTAGCATCCTAAGATCATGGCAGAGCCCATAATGCCAAGTGGTTGCACTTGAAGCTTCTCAACATTTGACATCTCAAATCTCTTTGTTCCTGGGTGGCCATCCACAAGTGAGATACACAAGCCAAGTCCATGGCCTTGTGAACCACTCAACAAAAACCATTCCTTCCAATCCACCCAGGTGATTCATTAACTTAGTTGTTTTGTTAAATAAAACACAAGTCCTCAGACTTAGAATATTTTTCCATAGTGTGACAATATAAACCACCCTTGTTTTCTAGTAGCTAGGCTAAGCATGATAGTAATAGGAATCTTGACTTAGGTAACTTTCACTAAGGTTTCACCTAATAGGTTTTCCCATAGCATAGTTTATACTTAGCAAAAATTCCATGCAAGTCCTATACTTAGAAAATAATACTAATGCATAGTGGAAATAATGGGACAAAAGATATGAAGCATCACTTGCCTTTTTGGTAGAGGGTATAGGTTCACTCCTTGTTCTTGCTAGTCTCACACTCTTCAAGTCACTACAAACAATCAAGCAAGGCACAAACTCAATCTACCAATCAAGCAAAACAACACACAAAATAACAAAGTCAAACAAACAATTTTGCACACACAAAGTAATGGGATCTAAGTCATGCATAAGCATGCAAAGGTTGGTTCTATTGTAAGGATGGTCTTCACTAGGCTTCTAACTTTGTAAGTTCCAAATTGGTCATTTACCAAAATGGCAAAGTCATTTGCAAAGAGGGTCTCTATCAGATTCCTAAACTTTGTAAGATCCAAATTGGTCATTTACCAAAGTGGTAAAGTTGTTAGCAAAAGGCTTTACTATAAAACCATTTTCCAAAACAAAGTGTCATTCTATGTGGTGTAGAAATAGTTCTACTAGGGTATTATCCTATAGGTTTCACCAAATGAGTTGCTATTGCAAAACTTGGTGTTTTGGGTCAGTAGGTTTGGTCCAAAATATTTTCTCAAAGTTTTCTTTATGAAAGCATTTTCATAAACAAAACAATGGTTTTTAATTAGCTAGAAATGGACTAAACCAATTAATCCATTCTAAACTTTTCAAAAATCATTTTCCAAACTATGGGTTGGTTCCTAGGGTCAGTAAGGTCACAACAAACCAATTGGCAAAGGTTTTAATCTTAAAATCATTTTTAAATGATTTTTCTAATGTTAGCAAGCACACAAAAGAATCTGCAAAATCAAACAAGCTAACAGATACTATTTGCTAAACTAAGGGTAGGGTTGGTTAGATCTTGTTCTCCTGAATCCAACGACATCAAATTTGTAAAATTTGGACGTGTGGATCAAAAGATACAAAGGTTTGAAGTTTGCAAAAGTTTCTGTTTTCAAATCTGTTTTTAAACAGATCTGGTGGACACGCGGCGTAATTCTATTCATCGATACCGATTCGCTGCGGATCACGCTCTGTAGCCGTTGGATCTAAATGAGATCGTGCGGCGCAGGACTCGTACCTCTTCGCGGTTAAGTGATCTATCGTAACCGTCAGATCTAGATCCTACGGTTCTAGCGTGCTGGACCATTTGCGAGTGGCGCTGCGGTGGCTACCGGCGGCGGAGTCGTCGGTCGATGACGGTGCCGGCGATACAGGAAGCGAGAGAGAAAGAGGGCATGCTCACCGAGTTTGCAAGATCGTGGGGAAGCTTGAGGTAGTGTCTTCCTATCGCGGGGCGTACTGGAGTGAGCTTGATTGCTCGCCGGAGTTGCTGCGGCGGCAGGGCTCTCGGGTTGTCGTCGTTGGCATCACTGTGGATCACGAGAAGACAAACGGAAAGCACTGTAAGACGCGCAAGGGTACAGCGGTGATGCGAGCGTGAAGGAGGAGTGAAGGGGCGGTCTGGTCTTACCGGTGGGGCTCGTCGGAGAGGAAGCAGACGGCGGTGCTCACTGTCGACGACGGAGGCGAGGATAGGGGGCGCCCTAGGTCAAACGGAAGGTGTCGTTAGGTTCGTATGAGCTTGTAGATCATCATCGGGTCAACGAGGATGAGAGGGGAGGTCAGGTTTACCGGGGAGATGTCGCCGCAGTTGGAGCAGACGGCGGCGCTGGCTGGTGGCTTGTTGGAGTCGGGGTTCTGGTGCTCCCGTGGGCGAACTAGGAGTACTAGGAGATGCGTGAGGTCGAGAGGAGTCCACTCGCGTGAAGTAGAGGCAGAGGGGTGGTCGGAGTTGGCCGGAATTGCTGTGACACTGCCGGTCGGCAGAGGGCGTTCGAGGAGGAAATGGAGCGGCCTGGGGGCGAGCTTGGGGAAGGGGTCTGAGGGAAAACGGAGGAGAGAGCGAGGCGATTAAAAGGGCGTGGTCGCGACGAGGAATTAACGCGGCGTTAAGGCGAATTGATCTCGGCATTCATGGACAGCAACGGCAGCGTCGTCTGGGGGAGACAGGGTCGCGGGGAGGACGATGAACAGCTGTCGGTGGGGTCCTCTGGTCAGTGGGAAAAGGAGAGGGAACGGGGTCCACCGGTCATTGACTCTATGGGCTGTTTCGGCGGTGAGAAAAGTAACGCTTCGGGGGAGGGGAGAAGTCTGGGCTGGACTGGCCTTAGTGGGCTGGGCCTGTTTTCTTATTTTTTTTCCTGTCTAATTCTTTTTCTTTTTCTAATTATTTTTTCTGTTTTGAATTTCAATCCATTAATCAAACAATTCAAACAACACTCAACTAATTCAAACAAACAACAAATTTTCATTTGAATTTGGTTCTGTTTGTTAACATAATCCAAATCTCAAAATGAAATAGCATTTTTATTCATTTTAGGATCCATTTATTATTTAAATAAAGTGGATCTTTAGTTATTAGGGTTTGATTTATTTAACAAAATTTCCATTTGAAATCCAATTATTTTCAAAACCAAACCAGAAGGTTTTAATTTGAAAAATAAAAGAATACTTGGAAACTTATTTAAATAAATAAATAAGTTTTGGTGTTTTAATTAAAATGGGAAAGCCTTTACTTAAATAAAATTGGATATTTAAATCCTTATTATTTTATTTAAATAATCCTTTACTCATTAATCAAAGCAAAACCTTTTAATAAAAGATTTCAAAGTAGTAATAAAATACTTGGTGTTCATTTAAAATGGGAAAAGCTTTTACTTAAATAAAATTGGATATTTAAATCCTTTATTTTATTTAAATAAACCTTTACTCACTTTATCAAAACAAAATATTTTATTTCAAAAGTTTGGCCAAAATTAATTTGGCTTATCTTTTCATTTGAAACCAAAGTCTTTTATTAAAAGATCTAAAACAGTGTTTCCAAAACAATTTATTTTCCTTTGATAAATGTTTATCCTTATAAATCCCTTTAGGATTATTTGTTCACCATTTGGTATGGGCTTTGGTAAGGGCTTTATTGGCTTTGGAAATTCAATTTCCTTATCTTATATTATTCACAAGATTTTGTCTATGGTTCCAAACTAAGTGAAACCAATCTCTAAGGTCTTTCTTGATCCTTTGTGATTATTTGTTGATCAAATTTGGTATGGATCAAATCCATGGATTTGGAGATAACTTGGGAAATGATTTCCTTCCATTAGGGTTTAGGGATTTGGATTTATGTTCCAAGTGTTCAAATTTCCAGATACATTCATTGAGGAATGCATTTCCCTTGATTTGGATTTTTGTTGAATTCAAACTTCTACCAAAGTTTGTTCAAGATGGGATTTCAAGTCTCCTTTTAGAAACAAAAGTTTCTTTTCACCCTGATTTTCAACAAAAACTTATTTTGTTTAATTTATTTTTCACATTACAAGATTTGGAAAATCTTGGGATGTGACAGGCTACCACCCTTAAAATAAATCTCGTCCCGAGATTTGGGGAGGCTAGGGTTACAAGCAGGTTCAAAACAACTAGGGTACTACCACCCTTAAAAAAAAATTCCAACTAAACTAGATGTTGGCCTTCTTGGGATCCCGGGGAAACTTCTCTGGGCAAACATCTGCATAGTGTCCTTTATTTCCACACTTGAAACATGTGACTTGGCTGATATCTTTCTTTTCCTTTGGTATCATTGCCTCTTGTTTGTTTCCTTGGTTCTTCTTCTTCTTGGGTTTCTCTAAATCTAGGAGTGCTTCTAGTTCATGTTCTTCATAGGTTATCTCAAAGTTAGGAATGTCTACTGGTTTCTTTGACCTTCTATTTCTCCTTGGATAATTCATATGTCGCTTCTTTGGTCCTGCAAATTGGGTTGTATTGCATGGAGGTACAAGTGGAGATTTTCCTTTGTCTTCATCTTTCTTGGTAGAAATTGTTTCCTTATGGAGGTTTCCAAACATTTGATGTATTCTATCTTGCTTCATTTGTTGAACTATAGGATAGATGGGGCATTGAATAGGGACATGATTATTTCCTTCACATAGGAAGCAAGTAACTTGAGATGTGGGGCATTGGCCAACTGGATGTTCCTCTTCACAATTGGGGCATTGGTCTCCATGCTCCTTGGAAGTGTGGTCCTTGTCTCCACAAATATTGCAAGCTTGAGTTCCTTCTAAAATAACATCTTGGTCATCCTTGTTGTCATAAACTCCTTTGGAAGAGTTGTCTCCAATGTTGATCATTTGAGTAGCCATCCTTTGCAACAATTGGGATTGAGTTTCTAAAAACTTTTGCATGGTTGGGTCTAATCCATTGTTGTTGGCTAAAAGCTGAGTTGTCACTTGGCTCAACTGGGTTTGGTTTGCTAGTAGTTGTTCTCTCATGTTGACCTCTTGATTGTTGTTGTTGGTGTCATCAACCTTGATGCTGGAGTCTCTTGGAGAAGTCATCTGTTTGGGTTGAAGGGGGATTAGAATAGACAAAAGATTTCTAAGGGAATCAATCCTAATCACACACATCACAATTCACACAAGCAATGTGCAAGCAATCACAAACAAACACTCCACTCAAACAACAGTTTCAATCACATACTTAGGCAACAAAATATTTTTGTTACACCACATAAGTTGGTGGGTTTGACTTAACTAAAATATGGTGGTCCATCTACATGGTTCACTTGTGATCTTTCCATCCTTCTTGGTTGATTCTTCTTGAATGAGGTCTTTGTATCCTTGGACAATTCTTGTGTCTTGGTCACAAATCTTCAAAAGTGTTCATGGTTTCTTCTAAGTTGTGTTTCCTTAGTCTTCAAGTGAAATGTTACTCAAGACTTGTAGTCTTTAGTGATATCCAAGTTGAAGTCCTTGGTGTACATGTTGAAGATGTTGAAGAAGTTGAATTCATTAGAGTTGATGAAGTTGAAGAAGTCCTTTGCACATGGTGTAGTCTTTGGTCATGGGGTAGGCTTTTCCATCAAGTTTTGAAGTAGAAGAGAAGTAGAGTTGAAACCAAAAAATGATTGAGGAAAGGGTTTACAAGATTTGTTTTGTAAATAAGTTTTGGAATAAGACAACTCCTATTGTCTAAGGGTTTTTGTCCAATCCTAGGGTTACAAATCCTACAGGCAACACAATGCTCTGATACCATCTGTAAGGTCCCCAACCTTTAATAAGATTGAGTCCCCTGTGTTTACAATGCTAGTCCCTGGATCAATAGCTAGCATCCACAGTTTAGATGTAATATCAAGAAACAAAGGTCATAATACAACTTTATAACCAGGAATAACATAATTTTATTACATCAATACATAGCTCATTAGGCTATTACATTACATTGCAGCGGAATAACTATAAGCATTGGGTCCTTCATCTTCAAAGTGCCACAGGCAGATGTTGGTTGTAGACTTTGTAATCCTAATCAATCAATCTTCACTACAATCAATCAAACCTGCAACATTACAAGTTACAGCCACAAGGGTCAATACATTGGAATTGTATTGGCAAGTGATACTTTGGTAGTATAGTGGAGTCTAACATCTATATGCATTTGGCTAAGTGGAGTTGAGGCTTGCATTGCTCAAAATAGATTTTCCCTAACATTTTGAAAATACTAAGTTTTTGTTTGGCAAAAACTTTCCCAAGGCATCTACCAATCAAAGACTGAAGATCCACTCAGGGCATCTACCAATCAAAGACTGAAGATCCTTTTAACACTTGTTCACCCACCAGTTTTATTTAGAAATTGGAGTGATGAGATTCTTGAAGCTTCCATGTCTTGATGCTCAAATTGTCCTTTACCAGGGACATGGCTAAGTACTTAGGTTTTACACTCTGCAGAGGTGGTGCACTTTCCCCACAAGCCTTGGTTTCCCAAGACATGATCCTTCAGTAGCCTTTCCTTAGTCAAATGGACGCGCTCCAACCTATCAACCCATCTACCACCCACTGTCCAAGAGACTAAGTTCTAGCATCCTAAGATCATGGCAGAGCCCATAATGCCAAGTGGTTGCACTTGAAGCTTCTCAACATTTGACATCTCAAATCTCTTTGTTCCTGGGTGGCCATCCACAAGTGAGATACACAAGCCAAGTCCATGGCCTTGTGAACCACTCAACAAAAACCATTCCTTCCAATCCACCCAGGTGATTCATTAACTTAGTTGTTTTGTTAAATAAAACACAAGTCCTCAGACTTAGAATATTTTTCCATAGTGTGACAATATAAACCACCCTTGTTTTCTAGTAGCTAGGCTAAGCATGATAGTAATAGGAATCTTGACTTAGGTAACTTTCACTAAGGTTTCACCTAATAGGTTTTCCCATAGCATAGTTTATACTTAGCAAAAATTCCATGCAAGTCCTATACTTAGAAAATAATACTAATGCATAGTGGAAATAATGGGACAAAAGATATGAAGCATCACTTGCCTTTTTGGTAGAGGGTATAGGTTCACTCCTTGTTCTTGCTAGTCTCACACTCTTCAAGTCACTACAAACAATCAAGCAAGGCACAAACTCAATCTACCAATCAAGCAAAACAACACACACAAAATAACAAAGTCAAACAAACAATTTTTCACACACAAAGTAATGGGATCTAAGTCATGCATAAGCATGCAAAGGTTGGTTCTATTGTAAGGATGGTCTTCACTAGGCTTCTAACTTTGTAAGTTCCAAATTGGTCATTTACCAAAATGGCAAAGTCATTTGCAAAGAGGGTCTCTATTAGATTCCTAAACTTTGTAAGATCCAAATTGGTCATTTACCAAAGTGGTAAAGTTGTTAGCAAAAGGCTTTACTATAAAACCATTTTCCAAAACAAAGTGTCATTCTATGTGGTGTAGAAATATTTCTACTAGGGTATTATCCTATAGGTTTCACCAAATGAGTTGCTATTGCAAAACTTGGTGTTTTGGGTCAGTAGGTTTGGTCCAAAATATTTTCTCAAAGTTTTCTTTATGAAAGCATTTTCATAAACAAAACAATGGTTTTAATTAGCTAGAAATGGACTAAACCAATTAGTCCATTCTAAACTTTTCAAAAATCATTTTCCAAACTATGGGTTGGTTCCTAGGGTCAGTAAGGTCACAACAAACCAATTGGCAAAGGTTTTAATCTTAAAATCATTTTAAATGATTTTTCTAATGTTAACACACAAAAGAATCTGCAAAATCAAACAAGCTAACAGATACTATTTGCTAAACTAAGGGTAGGGTTGGTTAGATCTTGTTCTCCTGAATCCAACGACATCAAATTTGTAAAATTTGGACGTGTGGATCAAAAGATACAAAGGTTTGAAGTTTGCAAAAGTTTACATTTCAAATCTGTTTTTAAAGCAGATCTGGTGAACCTGTGGCGTAATTCTATTAAATCGGTACCGATTCGCTGCGGATCACGCTCTGTAGCCGTTGGATCTAAATGAGATCGTGTGGCGCAGGACTCGTACCTCTTCGCGGTTAAGTGATCTATCGTAACCGTCAGATCTAGATCCTACGGTTCTAGCGTGCTCGACCATTTGCGAGCGGCGCTGCGGTGGCTACCGGCGGCGGAGTCGTCGGTCGATGACGGTGCCGGCGATACAGGAAGCGAGAGAGAAAGAGGGCATGCTCACCGAGTTCGCAAGATCGTGGGGAAGCTCGAGGTAGTGTCTTCTTCCTATCGCGAAGCGTCTTGGGTGAGCTTGATTGCTCGCCGGAGTTGCTGCGGCCAGGGCTCTCGGGTTGTCGTCGTTAGCGTCGCCGTGGATCACGAGAAGACAAACGGAAAGCAGTAAGGCGCAAAGGGTACAGCGGTGTCTGGCGTGAAGGAGGAGTGAAGAAGGCGATGCTGGTCTTACCGGTGGGGCTCGTCGGAGAGGAAGCGACGGCGGTGCTCACTTTCGACGGCGAGGCGAGGATAAAGGCGCCCTAGGTCAAACGGAAGGTGTCGTTAGGTTCGTATGAGCTTGTAGATCATCATCGGGTCAACGAGGATGAGAGGGGAGGTCAGGTTTACGGGAGATGTCGCCGCGATTGGAGCGAGCGGGCGCTGGCTCGAGGCTTGTTGAGTCGGGGTTCTGGTGCTCCAGCGAACTAGGAGTACTAGGAGATGCGTGGTCGAGAGGAGTCCACTCGCGTGAAGTAAGCGGAGGGGTGGTGGAGTTGGCGGAATTGCTGTGACAGCTCGTCGGAGAGGCGTTCGAGGAGGAAATGGAGCGATGCTGGGCGAGCTTGGGGACGGGGTCTGAGGGAAAACGGAGGAGAGAGCGAGGCGATTAAAAGGGCGTGGTCGCGACGAGGAATTAACGCGGCGTTAAGGCGAATTGATCTCGGCATTCATGGACAGCAACGGCAGCATCGTCTGGGGGAGACAGGGTCGCGGGAAGGACGATGAACAGCTGTCGGTGTGGTCCCTCTCGATGGGAAAAGGAGAGGAACGGGTCCACCGGTCATTGACTCTATGGGTTGTTTCGGTGAGAAAAGCAACGGGGGAGGAGAAGTGCAGGCTGGACTGGCCTTAGTGGGCTGGGCCTGTTTTCTTATTTTTTTTCTGTCTAATTCTTTTTCTTTTTCTAATTCTTTTTTCTGTTTTGAATTTCAATCCATTAATCAAACAATTCAAACAACACTCAACTAATTCAAACAAACAACAAATTTTCATTTGAATTTGGTTCTGTTTGTTAACATAATCCAAATCTCAAAATGAAATAACATTTTTATTCATTTTAGGATCCATTTATTATTGAAATAAAGTGGATCTTTAGTTATTAGGGTTTGATTTATTTAACAAAATTTCCATTTGAAATCCAATTATTTTCATTACCAAACCAGAAGGTTTTAATTTGAAAAATAAAAGAATACTTGGAAACTTATTTAAATAAATAAATAAGTTTTGGTGTTTTAATTAAAATGGGAAAGCCTTTACTTAAATAAAATTGGATATTTAAATCCTTATTATTTTATTTAAATAATCCTTTACTCATTTTAATCAAAGCAAAACCTTTTAATAAAAGATTTCAAAGTAGTAATAAAATACTTGGTGTTCATTTAAAATGGGAAAAGCTTTTACTTAAATAAAATTGGATATTTAAATCCTTTATTTTATTTAAATAAACCTTTACTCACTTTATCAAAACAAAATATTTTATTTCAAAAGTTTGGCCAAAATTAATTTGGCTTATCTTTTCATTTGAAACCAAAGTCTTTTATTAAAAGATCTAAAACAGTGTTTCCAAAACAATTTATTTTCCTTTGATAAATGTTTATCCTTATAAATCCCTTTAGGATTATTTGTTCACCATTTGGTATGGGCTTTGGTAAGGGCTTTATTGGCTTTGGAAATTCAATTTCCTTATCTTATATTATTCACAAGATTTTGTCTATGGTTCCAAACTAAGTGAAACCAATCTCTAAGGTCTTTCTTGATCCTTTGTGATTATTTGTTGATCAAATTTGGTATGGATCAAATCCATGGATTTGGAGATAACTTGGGAAATGATTTCCTTCCATTAGGGTTTAGGGATTTGGATTTATGTTCCAAGTGTTCAAATTTCCAGATACATTCATTGAGGAATGCATTTCCCTTGATTTGGATTTTTGTTGAATTGAAACTTCTACCAAAGTTTGTTCAAGATGGGATTTCAAGTCTCCTTTTAGAAACAAAAGTTTCTTTTCACCCTGATTTTCAACAAAAACTTATTTTGTTTAATTTATTTTTCACATTACAAGATTTGGAAAATCTTGGGATGTGACAACACATGCAATGACTCTAGTGGATCCATATGTGGTTTGTGGAAAAGAACACACATGCAATTACTCTAGTGGATACATATGTGGTTTGTGGAAAGAACACACATGCAATTACATTGGTGGATCCATATGTGGTTTGTGAAAAGAACACACATGCAATTACATTTGTTGATCCATATGTGGTTTCTGAAAATAACACACATGCAATGCCATTGGTTTATCCATGTGGTTTATGGAAAAGAACACACATGCAATGACATTGGTGTATCCATATGTGGCTTGTGGAAAGAACACACATGCAATGACATTGGTTGATCCATGTGTGGTTTGTGAAAATAACACACATGCAATGACTCTGGTGGATCCATGTATGGTTTGTCAAAAGAACACACATGCAATGCCATTGGTTGATCCATGTGTGGTTTGTGAAAAGAACACACATGTAATGCCATTGGTTGATCTATGTGGTTTGTGGAAAGGAATACACATGCAGTGAACACTGGTGGATCCATGTGTGTTTTGTGAAAAGAACACACATGCAATGCCATTGGTTGATCCATGTGTGGTTTGTGAAAAGAACACACATGCAATTCCATTGGTTGATCCATGTGGTTTGTGGTAAAGAACAAACATGCAATAACATTGGTGGATCCATATGTGGTTTGTGGAAAAGAACACACATGCAATTACTCTAGTGGATACATATGTGGTTTGTGAAAAGAACACACATGCAATTACATTGGTGGATCCATATGTGGTTTGTGAAAAGAACACACATGTAATGACATTGGTTGATCCATGTGTGGTTTGTGGAAAAAACACACATGCAATGTCTCTGGTGGATCCATGTGTGGTTTGCAAAAGAACACGCATGCAATGCCATTGGTTGATCAGTGTGTGGTTTGTGAAAAGAACATACATGCAATGCCATTGGTTGATCCATGTGGTTTGTGGAAAGGAACACACATGCAGTGAACACTGGTGGATCCATGTGTGGTTTGTGAAAAGAACACACATGCAATGCCATCGGTTGATCCATGTGAAGTTTCTGAAAAGAACACACATGCAGTTACATTTGTTGATCCATATGTGGTTTGTGAAAAGAACACACATGCAATGCCATTGGTTGATCCATGTGGTTTGTGGAAAAGAACACACATGCAATGACATTGGTTGATCCATGTGTGGTTCATGAAAATAACACACATGCAATTACTCTATTGGATACATATGTGGTATGTGGAAAGACATAGATGCAGTGAACATTGGTTGATCCATGTGTGGTTTGTGAAAACAACACTCGTGCAATGACTCTAGTGGGTCCATGTGGTTTGTGGATCAAAACACACATGCAATGACTCTGGGGGATACATATGTGGTTTGTGGAAAGAACACACATGCAATGACTCTAGTGGATCCATATGTGGTTTGTGGAAAAGAACACACATGCAATTACTCTAGTGGATACATATGTGGTTTGTGGAAAGAACACACATGCAATTACATTGGTGGATCCATATGTGGTTTGTGAAAAGAACACACATGCAATTACATTTGTTGATCCATATGTGGTTTC
Organism: Avena insularis; assembly: GCA_023614405.1. Lineage (NCBI taxonomy): Eukaryota > Viridiplantae > Streptophyta > Magnoliopsida > Poales > Poaceae > Avena > Avena insularis. The sequence goes on along the minus strand of CM042696.1, from coordinate 226,909,411 downwards.
TGAAAATAACACACATGCAATGCCATTGGTTGATCCATGTGGTTTGTGGAAAAGAACACACATGCAATGACATTGGTGTATCCATATGTGGCTTGTGGAAAGAACACACATGCAATGACATTGGTTGATCCATGTGTGGGTTGTGAAAATAACACACATGCAATGACTCTGGTGGATCCATGTATGGTTTGTCAAAAGAACACACATGCAATGCCATTGGTTGATCCATGTGTGGTTTGTGAAAAGAACACACATGTAATGCCATTGGTTGATCTATGTGGTTTGTGGAAAGGAATACACATGCAGTGAACACTGGTGGATCCATGTGTGTTTTGTGAAAAGAACACATATGCAATGCCATTGGTTGATCCATGTTTGGTTTGTGAAAAGAACACACATGCAATGCCATTGGTTGATCCATGTGGTTTGTGGTAAAGAACACACATGCAATGACATTGGTGGATCCATATGTGGTTTTTGGAAAAGAACACACATGCAATTACTCTAGTGGATACATATGTGGTTTGTGAAAAGAACACACATGCAATTACATTGGTGGATCCATATGTGCTTTGTGAAAATAACACACATGTAATTACATTTGTTGATCCATATGTGGTTTGTGAAAAAAAAACACATGCAATGCCATTGGTTGATCCATGTGGTTTCTGGAAAAGAACACACATGCAATGACATTGGTGGATCCATATGTGGTTTGTGAAAAGAACACACATGCAATGACATTGGTTGATCCATGTGTTGTTTGTGGAAAAAACACACATGCAATGTCTCTGGTGGATCCATGTGTGGTTTGCAAAAGAACACGCATGCAATGCCATTGGTTGATCAGTGTGTGGTTTGTGAAAAGAACACACATGCAATGCCATTGGTTGATCCATGTGGTTTGTGGAAAGGAACACACATGCAGTGAACACTGGTGGATCCATGTGTGGTTTGTGAAAAGAACACACATGCAATGCCATCGGTTGATCCATGTGTGGTTTTTGAAAAGAACACACATGCAGTTACATTTGTTGATCCATATGTGGTTTGTGAAAAGAACACACATGCAATGCCATTGGTTGATCCATGTGGTTTGTGGAAAAGAACACACATGCAATGCCATTGGTTGATCCATGTGTGGTTTGTGAAAAGAACACACATGCAATTACATTTGTTGATCCATATGTGGTTTCTGAAAATAACACACATGCAATGCCATTGGTTGATCCATGTGGTTTGTGGAAAAGAACACACATGCAATGACATTGGTGTATCCATATGTGGCTTGTGGAAAGAACACACATGCAATGACATTGGTTGATCCATGTGTGGGTTGTGAAAATAACACACATGCAATGACTCTGGTGGATCCATGTATGGTTTGTCAAAAAAACACACATGCAATGCCATTGGTTGATCCATGTGTGGTTTGTGAAAAGAACACACATGTAATGCCATTGGTTGATCTATGTGGTTTGTGGAAAGGAATACACATGCAGTGAACACTGGTGGATCCATGTGTGTTTTGTGAAAAGAACACACATGCAATGCCATTGGTTGATCCATGTTTGGTTTGTGAAAAGAACACACATGCAATGCCATTGGTTGATCCATGTGGTTTGTGGTAAAGAACACACATGCAATGACATTGGTGGATCCATATGTGGTTTTTGGAAAAGAACACACATGCAATTACTCTAGTGGATACATATGTGGTTTATGAAAAGACAACACATGCAATTACATTGGTGGATCCATATGTGGTTTGTGAAAATAACACACATGTAATTACATTTGTTGATCCATATGTGGTTTGTGAAAAAAAAACATGTAATGCCATTGGTTGATCCATGTGGTTTGTGGAAAAGAATACACATGCAATGACATTGGTGGATCCATATGTGGTTTGTGGAAAGAACACACATGCAATGACATTGTTTGATCCATGTGTGGTTTGTGAAATAAACACACATGCAATGACTCTGGTGGATCCATGTGTGGTTTCCAAAAGAACACACATGCAACGCCATTGGTTGATCCATCTATGGTTTGTGAAAAAAAAACACATGCAATGCCATTGGTTGATCCATGTGGTTTGTGGAAAGGAACACACATGCAGTGAACACTGGTGGATCCATGTGTGGTTTGTGAAAAGAAAACACATGCAATGCCATCGGTTGATCCATGTGTGGTTTCTGAAAAGAACACACATGCAGTTACATTTGTTGATCCATATGTGGTTTGTGAAAAGAACACACATGCAATGCAAATGGTTGATCCATGTGGTTTGTGGAAAAGAACACACATGCAATGCCATTGGTTGATCCATGTGTGGTTTGTGAAAAGAACACACATGCAATGCCATTGGTTGATCCATCTGTGGTTTGTGGAAAGAACACACCTGCAATGACACTGGTTGATCCATATGTGGGTTGTTAAAAGAAGGCACATGTAATGCCACTGGTTGATCCATATGTGGGTTGTTAAAAGAACACACATGTAATGCCATTGGTTAATCCATGTGTGGTTTGTGAAATGAATACACATGCAATGCCATTGGTTAATCCATGTGTGGGTTGTGAAAAGAAGACACATGCAATGACACTAGTTGATCCATATGTGGGTTGTTAAAAGAACACGCATGCAATGCCATTGGTTAATCCATGTGTGGTTGGTGAAAATAACACACATGCAATGACTCTGGTGGATCCATGTGTGGTTTGTCAAAAGTACACACATGCAATTCCATTGGTTGATCCAAGTGTGGTTTGTGAAAAGAACACACATGCAATGCCATTGGTTGATCCATGTGGTTTGTGGAAAGGAACAAACATGCAGTGAACACTGGTGGATCCATGTGTGGTTTGTGAAAAGAACACACATGCAATGCCATTGGTTGATCCATGTGTGGTTTGTGAAAAGAACACACATGCAATACCATTGGTTGATCCATGTGGTTTGTGGCAAATAACACACATGCAATGACATTGGTGGATCCATATGTGGTTTGTGGAAAGAACACACATGCAATGACATTGGTTAATCTATGTGTGGTTTCTGAAAAGAACACACATGCAGTTACATTTGTTGATCCATATGTGGTTTGTGAAAAGAACACACATGCAATGCCATTGGTTGATCCATGTGGTTTGTGGAAAAGAACACACCTGAAATGCCATTGGTTGATCCATGTGTGGTTCATGAAAATAACACACATGCAATTACTCTATTGGATACATATGTGGTATGTGGAAAGAACACAGATGCAGTGAACATTGGTTGATCCATGTGTGGTTTATGAAAACAACACTTGTGCAATGACTCTAGTGGGTCCATGTGGTTTGTGGATAAAAACACACATGCAATGACTCTGGGGGATACATATGTGGTTTGTGGAAAGAACACACATGCAATGACTCTAGTGGATCCATATGTGGTTTGTGGAAAAGAACACACATGCAATTACTCTAGTGGATACATATGTGGTTTGTGGAAAGAACACACATGCAATTACATTGGTGGATCCATATGTGGTTTGTGAAAAGAACACACATGCAATTACATTTGTTGATCCATATGTGGTTTCTGAAAATAACACACATGCAATGCCATTGGTTGATCCATGTGGTTTATGGAAAACAACACACATGCAATGACATTGGTGTATCCATATGTGGCTTGTGGAAAGAACACACATGCAATGACATTGGTTGATCCATGTGTGGTTTGTGAAAATAACACACATGCAATGACTCTGGTGGATCCATGTATGGTTTGTCAAAAGAACACACATGCAATGCCATTGGTTGATCCATGTGTGGTTTGTGAAAAGAACACACATGTAATGCCATTGGTTGATCTATGTGGTTTGTGGAAAGGAATACGCATGCAGTGAACACTGGTGGATCCATGTGTGTTTTGTGAAAAGAACACACATGCAATGCCATTGGTTGATCCATGTGTGGTTTGTGAAAAGAACACACATGCAATGCCATTGGTTGATCCATGTGGTTTGTGGTAAAGAACAAACATGCAATGACATTGGTGGATCCATATGTGGTTTGTGGAAAAGAAAACACATGCAATTACTCTAGTGGACACATATGTGGTTTGTGAAAAGAACACACATGCAATTACATTGGTGGATCCATATGTGGTTTGTGAAAAGAACACACATGTAATTACATTTGTTGATCCATATGTGGTTTGTGAAAAAAAAAACACATGCAATGCCATTGGTTGATCCATGTGGTTTCTGGAAAAGAACACACATGCAATGACATTGGTGGATCCATATGTGGTTTGTGGAAAGAACACACATGCAATGACATTGGTTGATCCATGTGTGGTTTGTGGAAAACACACACATGCAATGTCTCTGGTGGATCCATGTGTGGTTTGCAAAAGAACACGCATGCAATGCCATTGGTTGATCAGCGTGTGGTTTGTGAAAAGAACACACATGCAATGCCATTGGTTGATCCATGTGGTTTGTGGAAAGGAACACACATGCAGTGAACACTGGTGGATCCATGTGTGGTTTGTGAAAAGAACACACATGCAATGCCATCGGTTGATCCATGTGTGGTTTCTGAAAAGAACACACATGCAGTTACATTTGTTGATCCATATGTGGTTTGTGAAAAGAACACACATGCAATGCCATTGGTTGATCCATGTGGTTTGTGGAAAAGAACACACATGCAATGCCATTGGTTGATCCATGTGTGGTTCATGAAAATAACACACATGTAATTACTCTATTGGATACATATGTGGTATGTGGAAAGACATAGATGTAGTGAACATTGGTTGATCCATGTGTGGTTTGTGAAAACAACACTCGTGCAATGACTCTAGTGGGTCCATGTGGTTTGTGGATAAAAACACACATGCAATGACTCTGGGGGATACATATGTGGTTTGTGGAAAGAACACACATGCAATGACTCTAGTGGATCCATATGTGGTTTGTGGAAAAGAACACACATGCAATTACTCTAGTGGATACATATGTGGTTTGTGGAAAGAACACACATGCAATTACATTGGTGGATCCATATGTGGTTTGTGAAAAGAACAAACATGCAATTACATTTGTTGATCCATATGTGGTTTCTGAAAATAACACACATGCAATGCCATTGGTTGATCCATGTGGTTTGTGGAAAAGAACACACATGCAATGACATTGGTGTATCCATATGTGGCTTGTGGAAAGAACACACAGGCAATGACATTGGTTGATCCATGTGTGGGTTGTGAAAATAACACACATGCAATGACTCTGGTGGATCCATGTATGGTTTGTCAAAAGAACACACATGCAATGCCATTGGTTGATCCATGTGTGGTTTGTGAAAAGAACACACATGTAATGCCATTCGTTGATCTATGTGGTTTGTGGAAAGGAATACACATGCAGTGAACACTGGTGGATCCATGTGTGTTTTGTGAAAAGAACACACATGCAATGCCATTGGTTCATCCATGTTTGGTTTGTGAAAAGAACACACATGCAATGCCATTGGTTGATCCATGTGGTTTGTGGTAAAGAACACACATGCAATGACATTGGTGGATCCATATGTGGTTTTTGGAAAAGAACACACATGCAATTACTCTAGTGGATACATATGTGGTTTGTGAAAAGACAACACATGCAATTACATTGGTGGATCCATATGTGGTTTGTGAAAAGAACACACATGTAATTACATTTGTTGATCCATATGTGGTTTGTGAAAAAACACATGTAATGCCATTGGTTGATCCATGTGGTTTGTGGAAAAGAATACACATGCAATGACATTGGTGGATCCATATGTGGTTTGTGGAAAGAACACACATGCAATGACATTGGTTGATCCATGTGTGGTTTGTGAAATAAACACACATGCAATGACTCTGGTGGATCCATGTGTGGTTTCCAAAAGAACACACAGGCAACGCCATTGGTTGATCCATCTGTGGTTTGTGAAAAAAACACATGCAATGCCATTGGTTGATCCATGTGGTTTGTGGAAAGGAACACACATGCAGTGAACACTGGTGGATCCATGTGTGGTTTGTGAAAAGAACACACATGCAATGCCATCGGTTGATCCATGTGTGGTTTCTGAAAAGAACACACATGCAGTTACATTTGTTGATCCATATGTGGTTTGTGAAAAGAACACACATGCAATGCCATTGGTTGATCCATGTGGTTTGTGGAAAAGAACACACATGCAATGCCATTGGTTGATCCATGTGTGGTTCATGAAAATAACACACATGTAATTACTCTATTGGATACATATGTGGTATGTGGAAAGACATAGATGCAGTGAACATTGGTTGATCCATGTGTGGTTTGTGAAAACAACACTCGTGCAATGACTCTAGTGGGTCCATGTGGTTTGTGGATAAAAACACACATGCAATGACTCTGGGGGATACATATGTGGTTTGTGGAAAGAACACACATGCAATGACTCTAGTGGATCCATATGTGGTTTGTGGAAAAGAACACACATGCAATTACTCTAGTGGATACATATGTGGTTTGTGGAAAGAACACACATGCAATTACATTGGTGGATCCATATGTTGTTTGTGAAAAGAACAAACATGCAATTACATTTGTTGATCCATATGTGGTTTCTGAAAATAACACACATGCAATGCCATTGGTTGATCCATGTGGTTTGTGGAAAACAACACACATGCAATGACATTGGTGTATCCATATGTGGCTTGTGGAAAGAACACACATGCAATGACATTGGTTGATCCATGTGTGGGTTGTGAAAATAACACACATGCAATGACTCTGGTGGATCCATGTATGGTTTGTCAAAAGAACACACATGCAATGCCATTGGTTGATCCATGTGTGGTTTGTGAAAAGAACACACATGTAATGCCATTGGTTGATCTATGTGGTTTGTGGAAAGGAATACACATGCAGTGAACACTGGTGGATCCATGTGTGTTTTGTGAAAAGAACACACATGCAATGCCATTGGTTCATCCATGTTTGGTTTGTGAAAAGAACACACATGCAATGCCATTGGTTGATCCATGTGGTTTGTGGTAAAGAACACACATGCAATGACATTGGTGGATCCATATGTGGTTTTTGGAAAAGAACACACATGCAATTACTCTAGTGGATACATATGTGGTTTGTGAAAAGACAACACATGCAATTACATTGGTGGATCCATATGTGGTTTGTGAAAAGAACACACATGTAATTACATTTGTTGATCCATATGTGGTTTGTGAAAAAACACATGTAATGCCATTGGTTGATCCATGTGGTTTGTGGAAAAGAATACACATGCAATGACATTGGTGGATCCATATGTGGTTTGTGGAAAGAACACACATGCAATGACATTGGTTGATCCATGTGTGGTTTGTGAAATAAACACACATGCAATGACTCTGGTGGATCCATGTGTGGTTTCCAAAAGAACACACAGGCAACGCCATTGGTTGATCCATCTGTGGTTTGTGAAAAAAACACATGCAATGCCATTGGTTGATCCATGTGGTTTGTGGAAAGGAACACACATGCAGTGAACACTGGTGGATCCATGTGTGGTTTGTGAAAAGAACACACATGCAATGCCATCGGTTGATCCATGTGTGGTTTCTGAAAAGAACACACATGCAGTTACATTTGTTGATCCATATGTGGTTTGTGAAAAGAACACACATGCAATGCCATTGGTTGATCCATGTGGTTTGTGGAAAAGAACACACATGCAATGCCATTGGTTGATCCATGTGTGGTTCATGAAAATAACACACATGTAATTACTCTATTGGATACATATGTGGTATGTGGAAAGACATAGATGTAGTGAACATTGGTTGATCCATGTGTGGTTTGTGAAAAGAACACACATGAAATGACACTCGTTGGTCAATGTGGTTTGTGGAAATAAATACACATGCAATGACTCTGGATACATATGTGGTTTGTGGAAAGAACACACATGCAATGACTCTGGTGGATCCATATGTGGTTTATGGAAAGAACACATATGCAATTACTCTAGTGGATACATATGTGGTTTGTGGAACACACATGCAATTACATTGGTGGATCCATATGTTGTTTGTGAAAAGAACAAACATGCAATTACATTTGTTGATCCATATGTGGTTTGGTTTCTGAAAATAACACACATGCAATGCCATTGGTTGATCCATGTGGTTTGTGAAAAGAACACACATGCAATGACATTGGTGTATCCATATGTGGTTTGTGGAAAGAACACACATGCAATGACATTGGTTGATCCATCCATGTGTGGGTTGTGAAAATAACACACATGCAATGACTCTGGTGGATCCATGTATGGTTTGTCAAAAGAACACACATGCAATGCCATTGGTTGATCCATGTGTGGTTTGTGAAAAGAACACACATGTAATGCCATTGGTTGATCTATGTGGTTTGTGGAAAGGAATACACATGCAGTGAACACTGGTGGATCCATGTGTGTTTTGTGAAAAGAACACACATGCAATGCCATTGGTTCATCCATGTTTGGTTTGTGAAAAGAACACACATGCAATGCCATTGGTTGATCCATGTGGTTTGTGGTAAAGAACACACATGCAATGACATTGGTGGATCCATATGTGGTTTGTGGAAGATAACACACATGCAATTACTCTAGTGGATACATATGTGGTTTGTGAAAAGAACACACATGCAATTACATTGGTGGATCCATATGTGGTTTGTGAAAAGAACACACATGTAATTACATTTGTTGATCCATATGTGGTTTGTGAAAAAAACACATGTAATGCCATTGGTTGATCCATGTGGTTTGTGGAAAAGAATACACATGCAATGACATTGGTGGATCCATATGTGGTTTGTGGAAAGAACACACATGCAATGACATTGGTTGATCCATGTGTGGTTTGTGAAATAAACACACATGCAATGACTCTGGTGGATCCATGTGTGGTTTCCAAAAGAACACACAGGCAACGCCATTGGTTGATCCATCTGTGGTTTGTGAAAAAAAACACATGCAATGCCATTGGTTGATCCATGTGGTTTGTGGAAAGGAACACACATGCAGTGAACACTGGTGGATCCATGTGTGGTTTGTGAAAAGAAAACACATGCAATGCCATCGGTTGATCCATGTGTGGTTTCTGAAAAGAACACACATGCAGTTACATTTGTTGATCCATATGTGGTTTGTGAAAAGAACACACATGCAATGCAAATGGTTGATCCATGTGGTTTGTGGAAAAGAACATACATACAATGCCATTGGTTGATCCATGTGTGGTTTGTGAAAAGAACACACATGCAATGCCATTGGTTGATCCATATGTGGTTTGTGGAAAGAACACACATGCAATGACACTGGTTGATCCATATGTGGGTTGTTAAAAGAACGCACATGTAATGCCACTGGTTGATCCATATGTGGGTTGTTAAAAGAACACACATGTAATGCCATTGGTTAATCCATGTGTGGTTTGTGAAATGAATACACATGCAATGCCATTGGTTAATCCATGTGTGGTTTGTGAAAAGAACACACATGGAATGACTCTAGTGCTGGTTTTAGTATAAGAACACACATGCAATGACTCTAGTAGGAACATATGTGGTTTGTGAAAAGAACACACATGCAATGACTCTAGTGGAGCCATATGTGGTTTGTGGAAAGAACACAGATGCAATGACATTGGTTGATCCATATGTGGTTTGTGACAATAACACACATGCAATGCTATTGGTTGATCCATATGTGGTTTATGGAAAGAACACACATGCAATGACACTGGTTGATCCATATGTGGGTTGCTAAAATAACACACATGAAATGCCATTGGTTGATCCATGTGTGGTTTGTGAAAAGAACACACATGCAATGACTCTGGTGGATCCATGTGTGGTTTGTGAAAAGAACACACATGCAATGTCATTGGTTGATCCATATGGGGTTTGTGTAAAGAACACACATGCAATGACACTGGTTGATCCATATGTGGGTTGTTAAAAGAACACACATGTAATGCCATTGGTTAATCCATGTGTGGTTTGTGAAAAGAACACACATGCAATGCCATTGGTTAATCCATGTGTGGTTTGTGAAAAGAACACACATGCGATGACTCAGGTGGATCCATGTGTGTGTTTGTCAAAAGAACACACATGCAATTCCATTGGTTGATCCAAGTGTGGTTTGTGAAAATAACACACATGCAATGCCATTGGTTGATCCATGTGCTTTGTGGAAAGGAACACACATGCAGTGAACACTCGTGGATCCATGTGTGGTTTGTGAAAAGAACACACATGCAATGCCATTGGTTGATCCATGTGTGGTTTGTGAAAAGAACACACATGCAATGCCATTGGTTGTTCCATGTGGTTTGTGGCAAAGAACACACATGCAATGACATTGGTGGATCCATATGTGGTTTGTGGAAAGAACACACATGTAATGACATTGGTTGATCCATGTGTGGTTTGTGAAAAGAACACACATTTAATGACTCTGGTGGATACATATGTGGTTTGTGAAAAGAACACACGTACAAGGAACACTGGTGGATCCATATGTGGTTCATGACAGGAACACACATGCAATGACATTGGAGGATCCATATGTGGCTTGTGGAAAATAACACACATGCAATGACATTGGTTGATCCATGTGTGGTTTGTGAAAAGAACACACATGCAATAACTCTGGTGGGTCCATATGTGGTTTGTGAAAATAACACATATGCAATGACTCTAGTGGATCCATGTGTGGTTTGTGGAAAGAACACACATGCAATGACTTTGGTCTATCCATATGTTGTTTGTGGAATAGAACACACATGCAATGACATTAGTTGATCCATGAAAAGAACACACATGCAATTACTCTAGTGGATACATATGTGGTATGTGGAAAGAACACAGATGCAGTGAACATTGGTTGATCCATGTGTGGTTTGTGAAAAGAACACTCAAGCAATGACTCTAGTGGGTCCATGTGGTTTGTGGATAAAAACACACATGCAATGACTCTAGGGGATACATATGTGCTTTGTGGAAAGAACACACATGCAATGACTCTAGTGGAGCCATATGTGGTTTGTGGAAAAGGACACACATTCAATGACATTGGTTGATCCATATGTGGTTTGTGACAATCACACACATGCAATGCTATTGGTTGATCCATATGTGGTTTATGGAAAGAACACACATGCAATGACACTGGTTGATCCATATGTGGGTTGCTAAAAGAACACACATGCAATGCCATTGGTTGATCCATGTGTGGTTTGTGAAAAGAACACACATGCAATGACTCTGGTGGATCCATGTGTGGTTTGTGAAAAGAACACACATGCAATGTCATTGGTTGATCCATATGTGGTTTGTGGAAAGAACACACATGCAATGACACAGGTTGATCCATATGTGGGTTGTTAAAAGAACACACATGTAATGCCATTGGTTAATCCATGTGTGGTTTGTGAAAAGAACACACATGCAATGCCATTGGTTAATCCATGTGTGGTTTGTGAAAAGAACACACATGCGATGACTCAGGTGGATCCATGTGTGGTTTGTCAAAAGAACACACATGCAATTCCATTGGTTGATCCAAGTGTGGTTTGTGAAAATAACACACATGCAATGCCATGGGTGATCCATGTGGTTTGTGGAAAGGAACACACATGCAGTGAACACTGGTGGATCCATGTGTGGTTTGTGAAAAGAACACACATGCAATGCCATTGGTTGATCCATGTGTGGTTTGTGAAAATAACACACATGCAATGACTCTAGTGGATCCATGTGTGGTTTGTGGAAAGAACACACATGCAATGACTTTGGTCTATCCATATGTTGTTTGTGGAATAGAACATACATACAATGACATTGGTTGATCCATGAAAAGAACACACATGCAATTACTCTAGTGGACACATATGTGGTATGTGGAAAGAACACAGATGCAGTGAACATTGGTTGATCCATGTGTGGTTTGTGAAAACAACACTCATGCAATGAATCTAGTGGGTCCATGTGGTTTGTGGATAAAAACACACATGCAATGACTCTAGGGGATACATATGTGGTTTGTGGAAAGAACACACATGCAATGACTCTAGTGGATCCATATGTGGTTTGTGGAAAAGAACACACATGCAATTACTCTAGTGGATACATATGTGGTTTGTGGAAAGAACACATATGCAATTACATTGGTGGATCCATATGTTGTTTGTGAAAAGAACACACATGCAATTACATTTGTTGATCCATATGTGGTTTGTGAAAAGAACACACATGCAATGCCATTGGTTGATCCATGTGGTTTGTGGAAAAGAACACACATGCAATGACATTAGTGGATCCATATGTGGTTTGTGGAAAGAACACACATGCAATGACATTGGTTGATCCATGTGTGGTGTGTGAAAAGAACACACATGCAATGACTCTGGTGGATCCATGTGTGGTTTGTCAAAAGAACACACATGCAATGCCATTGGTTGATCCATGTGTGGTTTGTGAAAATAACACACATGTAATGCCATTGGTTGATCTATGTTGTTTCTGGAAAGGAACACACATGCAGTGAACACTGGTGGATCCATGTGTGGTTTGTGAAAAGAACACACTTGCAATGCCATTGGTTGATCCATGTGTGGTTTGTGAAAAGAACACACATGCAATGCCATTGGTTGATCCATGTGGTTTGTGGTAAAGAACAGACATGCAATGACATTGGTGGATCCATATGTGGTTTGTGGAAAAGAAAAGACATGCAATTACTCTAGTGGATACATATGTGGTTTGTGAAAAGAACACACATGCAATTACATTGGTGGATCCATATGTGGTTTGTGAAAAGAACACACATGTAATTACATTTGTTGATCCATATGTGGTTTGTGAAAAGAACACACATGCAATGCCATTGGTTGATCCATGTGGTTTGCGGAAAAGAACACACATGCAATGACATTGGTGGATCCATATGTGGTTTGTGGGAAAGCACACACATGCAATGACATTGGTTGATCCATGTGTGGTTTCTGAAAAGAACACACATGCAATTACATTTGTTGATCCATAAATGGTTTGTGAAAAGAACACACATGCAATGCCATTGGTTGATCCATGTGGTTTGTGGAAAAGAACACACATGCAATGCCATTGGTTGATCCATGTGTGGTTTGTGAAAAGAACACACATGCAATGCCATTGGTTGATCCATATGTGCTTTGTGGAAACAACCCACATGCAATGACATTGGTTGATCCATATGTGGGTTGTTAAAAGAACACACATGTAATGCCACTAGTTGATCCATATGTGGGTTGTTAAAAGAACACACATGTAATGTCATTGGTTAATCCATCTGTGGTTTGTGAAAAGAACACACATGCAATGCCATTGGTTAATCCATGTGTGGTTTGAGAAAAGAACACACATGCGATGACTCTGGTGGATCCATGTGTAGTTTCTCAAAAGTACACACATGTAATTCCATTTGTTGATCCAAGTGTGGTTTGTGAAAAGAACACACATGCAATGCCATTGGTTGATCCATGTGGTTTATGGAAAGGAACACACATGCAGTGAACACTGGTGGATCCATGTGTGGTTTGTGAAAAGAACACACATGCAATGCCATTGGTTGATCCATGTGTGGTTTGTGAAAAGAACACACATGCAATGCCATTGGTTGATCCATGTGGTTTGTGGCAAAGAACACACATGCAATGACATTGGTGGATCCATATGGGGTTTGTGGAAAGAACACACATGCAATGACATTGGTTGATCCATGTGTCGTTTGTGAAAAGAACACACATTAAATGACTCTGGTGGATACATATGTGGTTTGTGAAAAGAACACACGTACAATGAACACTGGTGGATCCATATGTGGTTCATGACAGGAACACACATGCAATGACATTGGTGGATCCATATGTGGCTTGTGGAAAAGAACACACATGCAATGCCATTGGTTGATCCATGTGTGCTTTGTGGAAACAACCCACATGCAATGACATTGGTTGATCCATATGTGCTTTATGGAAACAACCCACATGCAATGACATTGGTTGATCCATATGTGGGTTGTTAAAAGAACACACATGTAATGCCACTAGTTGATCCATATGTGGGTTGTTAAAAGAACACACATGTAATACCATTGGTTAATCCATCTGTAGTTTGTGAAAAGAACACACATGCACTGCCATTGGTTAATCCATGTGTGGTTTGAGAAAAGAACACACATGCGATGACTCTGGTGGATCCATGTGTGGTTTCTCAAAAGTACACACATGCAATTGCATTGGTTGATCCAAGTGTGGTTTGTGAAAAGAACACACATGCAATGCCATTGGTTGATCCATGTGGTTTATGGAAAGGAACACACATGAAGTGAACAATGGCGGATCCATGTGTGGTTTGTGAAAAGAACACACATGCAATGCCATTGGTTGATCCATATGTGGTTTATGGATAGAACACACATGCAATGACAGTGGTTGATCCATATGTGGGTTGTTAAAAGAACACACATCTAATGCCACTGGTTGATCCATATGTGGGTTGTTAAAAGAATACACATGTAATGCCATTGGTTAATCCATGTGTGGTTTGTGAAAAGAACACACATGCAATGTCATTGGTTAATCCATGTGTGGTTTGTGAAAAGAACACACATGCGATGACTCTGGTGGATCCATGTGTGGTTTGTAAAAAGTACACACATGCAATTCCATTGGTTGATCCAAGTGTGGTTTATGAAAAGAACACACATGCAATGCCATTGGTTGATCCATGTGGTTTGTGGAAAGGAACACACATGCAATGAACACTGGTGGATCCATGTGTGGTTTGTGAAAAGAACACACATGCAATGCCATTGGTTGATCCATGTGTGGTTTGTGAAAAGAACACACATGCAATACCATTGGTTGATCCATGTGGTTTGTGGCAAATAACACACATGCAATGAAATTGGCGGATCCATATGTGGTTTGTGGAAAGAACACACATGCAATGACATTGGTTAATCCATGTGTGGTTTGTGAAAAGAACACACATTCAATGACTCTGGTGGATACATATGTGCTTTGTGAAAAGAACACACGTACAATGAACACTGGTGGATCCTTATGTGGTTCATGATAGGAACACACATGCAATGACATTGGTGGATCCATATGTGTCTTGTTTGAAAAGAATAGATATGTAATGCCATTGGTTGATCCATGTGTGGTTTGTGAAAAGAACACACATGCAATGACTGTGGTGGGTCCATATGCAGTTTGTGAAAAGAACACACATGCAATGACATTTGTTGATCCATATGTGGTTTGTGAAAATAACACATATGCAATTACTCTGGTGGATCCATGTTTGGTTTATGGAAAGAACACACATGCAATGCCATTGGTTAATCCATGTGTGGTTCATGAAAAGAACACACATGGAATGACTCTAGTGCTGGTTTTAGTATAAGAACACACATGCAATGACTCGAGTAGGAACATATGTGGTTTGTGAAAAGAACACACATGCAATGACTCTAGTGGAGCCATATGTGGTTTGTGGAAAGAACACACATGCAATGACATTGGTTGATCCATATGTGGTTTGTGACAATAACACACATGCAATGCTATTGGTTGATCCATATGTGGTTTATGGAAAGAACACACATGCAATGACACTGGTTGATCCATATGTGGGTTGCTAAAATAACACACATGCAATGCCATTGGTTGATCCATGTGTGGTTTGTGAAAAGAACACACATGCAATGACTCTGGTGGATCCATGTGTGGTTTGTGAAAAGAACACACATGCAATGTCATTGGTTGATCCATATGTGGTTTGTGGAAAGAACACACATGCAATGACACTGGTTGATCCATATGTGGGTTGTTAAAAGAACACACATGTAATGCCATTGGTTAATCCATGTGTGGTTTGTGAAATGAACACACATGCAATGCCATTGGTTAATCCATGTGTGGTTTGTGAAAAGAACACACATGCGATGACTCAGGTGGATCCATGTGTGGTTTGTCAAAAGAACACACATGCAATTCCATTGGTTGATCCCACTGTGGTTTGTGAAAATAACACACATGCAATGCCACTGGTTGATCCATGTGCTTTGTGGAAAGGAACACACATGCAGTGAACACTGGTGGATCCATGTGTGGTTTGTGAAAAGAAAACACATGCAATGCCATTGGTTGATCCATGTGTGGTTTGTGAAAAGAACACACATGCAATGCCATTGGTTGTTCCATGTGGTTTGTGGCAAAGAACACACATGCAATGACATTGGTGGCTCCATATGTGGTTTGTGGAAAGAACACACATGTAATGACATTGGTTGATCCATGTGTGGTTTGTGAAAAGAACACACATTCAAGGACTCTGGTGGATACATATGTGGTTTGTGAAAAGAACACACGTACAATGAACACTGGTGGATCCATATGTGGTTCATGACAGGAACACACATGCAATGACATTGGTGGATCCATATGTGGCTTGTGGAAAAGAACACACATGCAATGACATTGGTTGATCCATGTGTGGTTTGTGAAAAGAACACACATGCAAGAACTCTGGTGGGTCCATATGTGGTTTGTGAAAATAACACACATGCAATGACTCTAGTGGATCCATGTGTGGTTTGTGGAAAGAACACACATGCAATGACTTTGGTATATACATATGTTTTTTGTGGAATAGAACACACATGCAATGACATTGGTTGATCCATGAAAAGAACACACATGCAATTACTCTAGTGGATACATATGTGGTATGTGGAAAGAACACAGATGCAGTGAACATTGGTTGATCCATGTGTGGTTTGTGAAAACAACACTCATGCAATGACTCTAGTGGGTCCATGTGGTTTGTGGATAAAAACACACATGCAATGACTCTAGGGGATACATATGTGGTTTGTGTAAAGAACACACATGCAATGACTCTAGTGGATCCATATGTGGTTTGTGGAAAAGGACACACATGCAATGACATTGGTTGATCCATATGTGGTTTGTGACAATCACACACATGCAATGCTATTGGTTGATCCATATGTGGTTTATGGAAAGAACACACGTGCAATGACACTGGTTGATCCATATGTGGGTTGCTAAAAGAACACACATGCAATGCCATTGGTTGATCCATGTGTGGTTTGTGAAAAGAACACACATGCAATGACTCTGGTGGATCCATGTGTGGTTTATCAAAAGTACACACATGCAATTCCATTGGTTGATCCAAGTGTGGTTTGTGAAAAGAACACACATGCAATGCCATTGGTTGATCCATGTGTGGTTTGTGACAATAACACACATGCAATGCTATTGGTTGATCCATATGTGGTTTATGGAAAGAACACACATGCAATGACACTGGTTGATCCATATGTGGGTTGCTAAAATAACACACATGCAATGCCATTGGTTGATCCATGTGTGGTTTGTGAAAAGAACACACATGCAATGACTCTGGTGGATCCATGTGTGGTTTGTGAAAAGAACACACATGCAATGTCATTGGTTGATCCATATGTGGTTTGTGGAAAGAACACACATGCAATGACACTGGTTGATCCATATGTGGGTTGTTAAAAGAACACACATGTAATGCCATTGGTTAATCCATGTGTGGTTTGTGAAATGAACACACATGCAATGCCATTGGTTAATCCATGTGTGGTTTGTGAAAAGAACACACATGCGATGACTCAGGTGGATCCATGTGTGGTTTGTCAAAAGAACACACATGCAATTCCATTGGTTGATCCCACTGTGGTTTGTGAAAATAACACACATGCAATGCCACTGGTTGATCCATGTGCTTTGTGGAAAGGAACACACATGCAGTGAACACTGGTGGATCCATGTGTGGTTTGTGAAAAGAAAACACATGCAATGCCATTGGTTGATCCATGTGTGGTTTGTGAAAAGAACACACATGCAATGCCATTGGTTGTTCCATGTGGTTTGTGGCAAAGAACACACATGCAATGACATTGGTGGCTCCATATGTGGTTTGTGGAAAGAACACACATGTAATGACATTGGTTGATCCATGTGTGGTTTGTGAAAAGAACACACATTCAAGGACTCTGGTGGATACATATGTGGTTTGTGAAAAGAACACACGTACAATGAACACTGGTGGATCCATATGTGGTTCATGACAGGAACACACATGCAATGACATTGGTGGATCCATATGTGGCTTGTGGAAAAGAACACACATGCAATGACATTGGTTGATCCATGTGTGGTTTGTGAAAAGAACACACATGCAAGAACTCTGGTGGGTCCATATGTGGTTTGTGAAAATAACACACATGCAATGACTCTAGTGGATCCATGTGTGGTTTGTGGAAAGAACACACATGCAATGACTTTGGTATATACATATGTTTTTTGTGGAATAGAACACACATGCAATGACATTGGTTGATCCATGAAAAGAACACACATGCAATTACTCTAGTGGATACATATGTGGTATGTGGAAAGAACACAGATGCAGTGAACATTGGTTGATCCATGTGTGGTTTGTGAAAACAACACTCATGCAATGACTCTAGTGGGTCCATGTGGTTTGTGGATAAAAACACACATGCAATGACTCTAGGGGATACATATGTGGTTTGTGTAAAGAACACACATGCAATGACTCTAGTGGATCCATATGTGGTTTGTGGAAAAGGACACACATGCAATGACATTGGTTGATCCATATGTGGTTTGTGACAATCACACACATGCAATGCTATTGGTTGATCCATATGTGGTTTATGGAAAGAACACACGTGCAATGACACTGGTTGATCCATATGTGGGTTGCTAAAAGAACACACATGCAATGCCATTGGTTGATCCATGTGTGGTTTGTGAAAAGAACACACATGCAATGACTCTGGTGGATCCATGTGTGGTTTGTGAAAAGAACACACATGCAATGTCATTGGTTGATCCATATGTGGTTTGTGGAAAGAACACACATGCAATGACACTGGTTGATCCATATGTGGGTTGTTAAAAGAACACGCATGTAATGCCATTGGTTAATCCATGTGTGGTTTGTGACAAGAACACACATGCAATGCCATTGGTTAATCCATGTGTGGTTTGTGAAAAGAACACACATGCGATGACTCAGGTGGATCCATGTGTGGTTTGTCAAAAGAACACACATGCAATTCCATTGGTTGATCCAAGTGTGGTTTGTGAAAATAACACACATGCAATGCCATTGGTTGATCCATGTGCTTTGTGGAAAGGAACACACATGCAGTGAACACTGGTGGATCCATGTGTGGTTTGTGAAAAGAACACACATGCAATGCCATTGGTTGATCCATGTGTGGTTTGTGAAAATAACACACATGCAATGACTCTAGTGGATCAATGTGTGGTTTTTGGAAAGAACACACATGCAATGACTTTGGTCTATCCATAGGTTGTTTGTGGAATAGAACACACATACAATGACATTGGTTGATCCATGAGAAGAACACACATGCAATTACTCTAGTGGATACATATGTGGTATGTGGAAAGAACACAGATGCAGTGAACATTGGTTGATCCATGTGTGGTTTGTGAAAATAACACTCATGCAATGACTCTAGTGGGTCCATGTGGTTTGTGGATAAAAACACACATGCAATGACTCTAGGGGATACATATGTGGTTTGTGGAAAGAACACACATGCAATGACTCTAGTGGATCCATATGTGGTTTGTGGAAAAGAACACACATGCAATTACTCTAGTGGATACATATGTGGTTTGTGGAAAGAACACACATGCAATTACATTGGTGGATCCATATGTGGTTTGTGAAAAGAACACACATGCAATTACATTTGTTGATCCATATGTGGTTTGTGAAAAGAACACACATGCAATGCCATTGGTTGATCCATCTGGTTTGTGGAAAAGAACACACATGCAATGACATTAGTGGATCCATATGTGGTTTGTGGAAAGAACACACATGCAATGACATTGGTTGATCCATGTGTGGTTTGTGAAAAGAACACACATGCAATGACTCTGGTGGATCCATGTGTGGTTTGTCAAAAGAACACACATGCAATGCCATTGGTTGATCCATGTGTGGTTTGTGAAAAGAACACACATGTAATGCCATTGGTTGATCTATGTTGTTTCTGGAAAGGAACACACATGCAGTGAACACTGGTGGATCCATGTGTGTTTTGTGAAAAGAACACACTTGCAATGCCATTGGTTGATCCATGTGTGGTTTGTGAAAAGAACACACATGCAATGCCATTGGTTGATCCATGTGGTTTGTGGTAAAGAACAGACATGCAATGACATTGGTGGATCCATATGTGGTTTGTGGAAAAGAGAAGACATGCAATTACTCTAGTGGATACATATGTGGTTTGTGAAAAGAACACCCATGCAATTACATTGGTGGATCCATATGTGGTTTGTGAAAAGAACACACATGTAATTACATTTGTTGATCCATATGTGGTTTGTGAAAAGAACACACATGCAATGCCATTGGTTGATCCATGTGGTTTGCGGAAAAGAACACACATGCAATGACATTGGTGGATCCATATGTGGTTTGTCGTAAAGCACACACATGCAATGACATTGGTTGATCCATGTGTGGTTTATGAAAAGAACACACATGCAATTACATTTGTTGATCCATATGTGGTTTGTGAAAAGAACACACATGCAATGCCATTGGTTGATCCATGTGGTTTGTGGAAAAGAACACACATGCAATGCCATTGGTTGATCCATGTGTGGTTTGTGAAAAGAACACACATGCAATGCCATTGGTTGATCCATATGTGCTTTGTGGAAACAACCCACATGCAATGACATTGGTTGATCCATATGTGGGTTGTTAAAAGAACACACATGTAATGCCACTAGTTGATCCATATGTGGGTTGTTAAAAGAACACACATGTAATGTCATTGGTTAATTCATCTGTGGTTTGTGAAAAGAACACACATGCAATGCCATTGGTTAATCCATGTGTGGTTTGAGAAAAGAACACACATGCGATGACTCTGGTGGATCCATGTGTGGTTTCTCAAAAGTACACACATGTAATTCCATTTGTTGATCCAAGTGTGGTTTGTGAAAAGAACACGCATGCAATGCCATTGGTTGATCCATGTGGTTTATGGAAAAGAACACACATGCAATGACATTGGTGGATCCATATGTGGTTTGTGGAAAGAACACACATGCAATGAAATTGGTTGGTCCATGTGTGGTTTGTGAAAAGAACACACATGCAATGACTCTGGTGGATCCATGTGTGGTTTGCCAATAGAACACACATGCAATGCCATTGGTTGATCCATGTGTGGTTTGTGAAAAGAACACACATGTAATGCCATTGGTTCATCCATGTGGTTTGTGGAAAGGAACACACATGCAGTGAACACTGGTGGATCCATGTGTGGTTTGTGGAAAGAATACACATGCAATGCCATTGGTTGATCCATGTGTGGTTTGTGAAAAGAACACACATGCAATGACATTGGTGGATCCATATGTGGTTTGTGGAAAAGAACACACATGCAATTACTCTAGTGGATACATATGTGGTTTATGGAAGAGAACACACATGCAATGACATTGGTGGATCCGTATGTGGTTTGTGGAAAGAACACACATGCAATGACATTGGTTGATCCGTCAGTGGTTTGTGAAAAAAACACATGCAATGACTCTGATGGATCCATGTGTGGTTTGTCAAAAGAACACACATGCAATGCCATTGGTTGATCCATGTATGGTTTGTGAAAAGAACACACATGCAATGCCATTGGTTGATCCATGTGCTTTGTGGAAAGGAACACACATGTAGTGAACACTGGTGGATCCATGTGTGGTTTGTGAAAGAACACACATGCAATGCCACTCGTTGATCCATGTGTGGTTTGTCAAAAGAATACACATGCAATTACATTTGTTGATCCATATGTGGTTTGTGAAAAGAACACACATGTAATGCCATTGGTGGATCCATGTGGTTTTTGGAAAAGAACACACATGCAATGCCATTGGTTGATCCATGTGTGGTTTGTGAAAAGAACACTCATGCAGTGCCATTGGTTGATCCATATGTGGTTTGTAGAAAGAACACACATGCAATGACACTGGTTGATCTATATGTGGGTTGTTAAAATAACACACATGTAATGCCACTTGTTAATCCATATGTGGGTTGTTAAAAGAACACACATGTAATGCCATTGGTTAATCCATGCGTGGTTTGTGAAAAGAACACACATGCAATGCCATTGGTCAATCCATGTGTGGTTTGTGAAAAGAACACACATGCAATGACTCTGGTGGATCCATGTGTGGTTTGTCAAAAGTACGCACATGCAATTCTATTGGTTGATCCAAGTGTGGTTTGTGAAAAGAATACACATGCAATGCCATTGGTTGATCCATGTGGTTTGTGGAAAGGAACACACATGCAGTGAACACTGGTGGATCCATGTGTCGTTTGTGGAAAGGAACACACATTTAGTGAACACGGGTGGATCCATGTGTGGTTTGTGAAAAGAACACACATGCAATGCCATTGGTTGACCCATGTGGTTTGTGGAAAAGAACACACATGCAATGACATTGGTGGATCCATATGTGGTTTGTGGAAAGAACAGACATGCAATGCCATTGGTTGATCAAAGTCGTTTGTGGAAAGGAACACACATGCAATGACATTGGTTGATCCATGTGTGGTTTTAGTATATGAACACACATGTAATTACTCTAGTGGATACATATATGGTTTGTGGAAAGAACACAAATGCAGTGAGCACTTGTGGATCCATATGTGGTTCATGATAGGAACACACATGCAATGACATTGGTTGATCGATATGTGGTTTATGACAATAACACACATGTAATGCCATTGGTTGATCCATGTGGTTTGTGGAAAGGAACACACATGCCGTCAACACTGGGGGATCCATGTGTGGTCTGTGAAAAGAACACACATGCAATACCATTGGTTGATCCATGTGTGGTTTGTGAAAAGAACACACATGCAATGCCATTAGTTGATCTGTGTGGTTTGTGGCAAAGAACACACATGCAATGAGATTGGTGGATCCATATGTGGCTCGTGGAAAGAACACACTTGCAGTGACATTGGTTGATCCATGTGTGGTTTGTGAAAAGAACACACATTGAATTACTCGGGTGGATACATATGTGGTTTGTGGAAAGAACACACATGCAATAAACACTGGTTGATCCATATGTGGTTCATGACAGGAACACACAAGCAATGACATTGATGGATCCATATGTGGCTTGTGGAAAAGAACACACATGCAATGCCATTGGTTGATCCATGTGTGGTTTGTGAAAAGAACACACATGCAATGACTCTGGTGGGTCCATATGTGGTTTGTGAACCGAACACACATGCAATGACTCTAGTGGATCCATGTGTGGTTAGTGGAAAGAACACACATGCAATGACATTGGTTGATCCATATGTGGTTAGTGGAAAAGAACACACATGCAATGACATTGGTTGGTACATATGTGGTTTGTGGAAAAGAACACACATGCATTGACATTGGTTGATCCATGTGTGGTTCATGAAAATAACACACATGCAATTACTCTAGTGGATAAATATGTGGTATGTGGAAAGAACACAGATGAAGTGAACATTGGTTGATCCATGTGTGGTTTGTGAAAATAACACTCATGCAATGACTCTAGTGGGTGCATGTGGTTTGTGGATAAAAACACACATGCAATGACTCTGGGATACATATGTAGTTTGTGGAAAGAACACACATGTAATGACTCTAGTGGATCAATATGTTGTTTGTGGAAAAGAACACACATGCAATTACTCTAGTGGATACATATGTGGTTTGTGGAAAGAACACACATGCAATTAAATTGGTGGATCCATATGTGGTTTGTGAAAAGAACACACATGCAATTACATTTGTTGATCCATATATGGTTTGTGAAAAGAACACACATGAAATGCCATTGGTTGATCCATGTGGTTTGTGGAAAATAACACACATGCAATGACATTGGTGTATCCATATGTGGTTTGTGAAAAGAACACACATGCAATGCCATTAGTTGATCCATGTCGTTTGTGGAAAAGAACACACATGCAATGACATTGGTTGATCCATGTGTGGTTTGTGAAAATAACACACATGCAATTACTCTAGTGGATACATGTGTGGTTTCTGGAAAGAACACACATGTAGTGAGCACTGGTGGATCCATATGTGGTTCATGATAGGAACACACATGCAATGACATTGGTTGATCGATATGTGGTTTGTGACAATAACACACATGTAATGCCATTGGTTGATCCATGTGGTTTTTGGAAAGGAACACACATGCAGTGAACACTGGCAGACCCATGTGTGGTTTGTGAAAAGAACACACATGCAATGCCATTGGTTGATCCATGTGTGGTTTGTGAAAAAGAACACATATGCAATGCCTTTGGTTGATCCATGTGGTTTGTGGCAAAGAACACACATGCAATGACATTGGTGGATCCATATGTGGTTTGTGGAAATAACACACATGCAATGACATTGGTTGATCCATGTGTGGTTTGCGAAAAGAACACACATTCAATTACTCTGGTGGATACATATGTGGTTTGTGAAAAGAACACACGTACAATAAACATTGGTGTATCCATATGTGGTTCATGACGGGAACACACATGCAATGACATTGGTGGATCCATATGTGGCTTGTGGAAAAGAACACACATGCAATGCCATTGGTTGATCCATGTGTGGTTTGTGAAAAGAACACATATGCAATGACTCTGGTGGGTCCATATGTGGTTTGTGAAAAGAACACACATGCAATGACTCTAGTGGATCCATGTGTGGTTAGTGGAAAGAACACACATGCAATGACATTGGTTGACCCATATGTGGTTTGTGGAAAAGAACACATATGCAATGACATTGGTTGATCCATGAAAAGAACACACATGCAATTACTCTAGTGGATACATATGTGGTATGTGGAAAGAACACAAATGTAGTGAACATTGGTTGATCCATGTGTGGTTTGTGAAAAGAACACACATGCAATGAATCTAGTGGGTCCATGTGGTTTGTGGATAAAAACACACATGCAATGACTCTGAGGGGTACATATGTGGTTTGTGGAAAGATAACACATGCAATGACTTTGGTGGATCCATATGTGGTTTTCTAAAAGAACACACATGAAATTACTCTAGTGGATACATATGTGGTTTGTGGAAATAACACACATGCAATTACATTGGTGGATCAATATGTGGTCTGTGAAAAGAACACACATGCAATTACATTTGTTGATCCATATGTGGTTTGTGAAAAGAACACACATGTAATCCATTGGTTGATCCATGTGGTTTGTGGAAAATAACACACATGCAATGAAATTGGTGGATCCATATGTGGTTTGTGGAAAGAACACACATGCAATGACATTGGTTGATCCATGTGTGGTTTGTGAAAAGAACACACATGCAATGATTCTGGTGGATCCATGTGTGGTTTGTCAAAAGAACACACATGTAATGCAATGGGTTGATCCATGTGTGGTTTGTGAAAAGAACACACATGTAATGCCATTGGTTGATCCATGTGGTTTTTGGAGAGGAACACACATACAGTGAACACTGGTGGATCCATGTGTGGTTTGTGAAAAGAGCACACATGCAATGCCATTGGTTGATCCATGTGGTTTGTGGCAAAGAACACACATGCAATGACATTGGTGGATCCATATGTGGCTTGTGGAAAGAACACACATGAAATGACATTGGTTGATCCATGTGTGGTTTGTGAAAAGAACACACATTCAATTAGTATGGTGGAATAATATGTGGTTTGTGGAAAGAACACACATGCGATGAACACTGGTTGATCCATATGTGGTTCATGACAGGAACACACATGCAATGACATTGGTGGATCCATATGTGGCTTGTGGAAAAGAACACACATCCAATGCCATTGGTTGATCCATGTGTGGTTTGTGAAAAGAATACACATGCAATGACTCTGGTGGGTCCATATGTGGTTTGTGAAAAGAACACACATGCAATGACTCTAGTGGATCCATGTGTGTTTAGTGGAAAGAACACACATGCAATGAGATTGGTTGATCCATATGTGGTCTGTGGAAAAGAACACACATGTAATGACATTGGTTGATCTATGTGTGGTTCATGAAAATAACACACATGCAATTACTGTAGTGGATACATATGTGG
The DNA here is from genome assembly GCA_023614405.1 of Avena insularis. Taxonomy (NCBI): domain Eukaryota; kingdom Viridiplantae; phylum Streptophyta; class Magnoliopsida; order Poales; family Poaceae; genus Avena; species Avena insularis. The sequence goes on along the minus strand of CM042696.1, from coordinate 226,883,025 downwards.
TATGTGGAAAGAACACAGATGCAGTGAACATTGGTTAATCCATGTGTGGTTTGTGAAAAGAACACACATGCAATGACTCTAGTGGGCCCATGTGGTTTGTGGATGAAAACACACATGCAATGACTCTGGGATACATATGTGGTTTGTGGAAAGAACACACATGCAATGACTCTAGTGTATCAATATGTGGTTTGTGGAAAAGAACACACATGCAATTACTCTAGTGGATACATATGTGGTTTGTGGAAAGAACACACATGCAATTACATTGGTGGATCCATATGTGGTTTGTGAAAAGAACACACATGCAATTACATTTATTGATCCATATGTGGTTTGTGAAAAGAACACACATGAAATGCCATTGGTTGATCCCTGTGGTTTGTGGAAAGGAACACACATGTAATGACATTGGTGTATCTATATGTGGTTTGTGAAAAGAACACACATGCAATGCCATTGGTTGATCAATGTCGTTTGTGGAAAAGAACACACATGCAATGACATTGGTTGATCCATGTGTGGTTTGTGAAAAGAACACACATGTAATTACTCTAGTGGATACATATGTGGTTTGTGGAAAGAACACACATGTAGTGAGCACTGGTGGATCCATATGTGGTTCATGATAGGAACAGACATGCAATGATATTGGTTGATCGATATGTGGTTTGTGACAATAACACACATGTAATGCCATTGGTTGATCCATGTGGTTTGTAGAAAGGAACACACATGAAGTGAACACTGGGGGATCCATGTGTGGTCTGTGAAAAGAACACACATGCAATACCATTGGTTGATCCATGTGTGGTTTGTGAAAAGAACACACATGCAATGCCATTGGTTGATCCATGTGGTTTGTGGCAAAGAACACACATGCAATTACATTGGTGGATCCATATGTGGCTTGTGGAAAGAACACACATGCAATGACATTGGTTGATCCATGTGTGGTTTGTGAAAAGAACACACATTCAATTACTCTTTGTGGATACATATGTTGTTTGTGGAAAGAACACACATGCAATGAACACCGGTTGATCCATATGTGGTTCATGACAGGAACACACATGCATTCACATTGGTGGATCCATATGTGGCTTGTGGAAAAGAACACACATGCAATGCCATTGGTTGATCCATGTGTGGTTTGTGAAAAGATCACACATGCAATGACTCTGGTGGGTCCAAATGTGGTTTGTGAAAAGAACACACATGCAATGACTCTAGTGGATCCATGTGTGGTTAGTGGAAAGAACACACATGCAATGACATTGGTTGATCCATATGTCGTTTGTGGAAAAGAACACACATGCAATGACATTGGTTGATACATATGTGGTTTGTGGAAAAGAACACACATGCATTGACATTGGTTGATCCATGTGTGGTTCATGAAAATAACACACATGCAAATACTCTAGTGGATACATATGTGGTATGTGGAAGGAACACAGATGCAGTGAACATTGGTTGATCCATGTGTGGTTTGTGAAAAAACACACATGCAATGACTCTAGTGGGTCCATGTGGTTTGTTGATAAAAACAAACATGCAATGACTCTGGGATACATATGTGGTTTGTGGAAAGAACACACATGCAATGACTCTAGTGGATCAATATGTGGTTTGTGGAAAAGAACACACATGCAATTACTCTTGTGGATACATATGTGGTTTGTGGAAAGAACACACATGCAATTACATTGGTGGATCCATATGTGTTTTGTGAAAAGAACACACATGCAATTACATTTGTTGATCCATATGTGGTTTGTGAAAAGAACACACATGAAATTCCATTGGTTGATCCATGTGGTTTGTGGAAAATAACAGACATGCAATGACATTGGTGTATCCATATGTGGTTTGTGAAAATAACACACATGCAATGCCATTGGTTGATCCATGTCGTTTGTGGAAAAGAACACACATGCAATGACATTGGTTGATCCAAGTGTGGTTTGTGAAAATAACACACATGCAATTACTCTAGTGGATACATATGTGGTTTATGGAAAGAACACACATGTAGTGAGCACTGGTGGATCCATATGTGGTTCATGATAGGAACACACATGCAATGACAAATCGATATGTGGTTTGTGACAATAACACACATGTAATGCCATTGGTTGATCCATGTAGTTTGTGGAAAGGAAAACACATGCAGTGAACACTGGCGGATCCATGTATGGTTTGTGAAAAGAACACACATGCAATGCCATTGGTTGATCCATGTGTGGTTTGTGGAAAGAACACACATGCAATGCCATTGGTTGATCCATGTGGTTTGTGGAAAAGAACACACATGCAATGACATTGGTGGATCCATATGTGGCTTGTGGAAAGAACACACATGCAATGACATTAGTTGATCCATTTGTGGTTTGTGAAAAGAACCCACATTCAATTAGTATGGTGGATACATATGTGGTTTGTGGAAAGAACACACATGTGATGAACACTGGTTGATCCATATGTGGTTCATGACAGGAACACACATGCAATGACATTGGTGGATCCATATGTGGCTTGTGGAAAAAAAACACATGCAATGCCTTTGGTTGATCCATGTGTGGTTTGTGAAAAGAACACACATGCAATGACTCTGGTGGGTCCATATGTGGTTTGTGAAAAGAACACACATGCAATGACTCTAGTGGATCCATCGGTGGTTAGTGGAAAGAACACACATCCAATGACATTGGTAGATCCATATGTGGTTTGTGGAAAAGAACACACATGCATTGACATTGGTTGATCCATGTGTGGTTCATGAAAATAACACACATGCAATTACTCTAGTGGATACATATGTGGTATGTGGAAAGAACACAGATGCAGTGAACATTGGTTGATCCATGTGTGGTTTGTGAAAAAAACACATGCAATGACTCTAGTGGGTCCATGTGGTTTGTTGATAAAAACACACATGCAATGACTCTGGGATACATATGTGGTTTGTGGAAAGAACACACATGCAATGACTCTAGTGGATCAATATGTGGTTTGTGGAAAAGAACACACATGCAATTACTCTAGTGGATACATATGTGGTTTGTGGAAAGAACACACATGCAATTACATTGGTGGATCCATATGTGGTTTGTGAAAAGTACACACATGCAATTACATTTGTTGATCCATATGTGGTTTGTGAAAAGAACACACATGAAATGCCATTGGTTGATCCATGTGGTTTGTGGAAAATAACAGACATGCAATGACATTGGTGTATCCATATGTGGTTTGTGAAAATAACACACATGCAATGCCATTGGTTGATCCATGTCGTTTATGGAAAAGAACACATGCAATGACATTGGTTGATCCAAGTGTGGTTTGTGAAAATAACACACATGCAATTACTCTAGTGGATACATATGTGGTTTCTGGAAAGGACACACATGTAGTGAGCATTGGTGGATCCATATGTGCTTCATGATAGGAACACACATGCAATGACAGATAGATATGAGGTTTGTGACAATAACACACATGTAATGCCATTGGTTGATCCATGTAGTTTGTGGAAAGGAAAACACATGGAGTGAACACTGGCGGATCCATGTGTGGTTTGTGAAAAGAACACACATGCAATGCCATTGGTTGATCCATGTGTGGTTTGTGGAAAGAACACACATGCAATGCCATTGGTTGATCCATGTGGTTTGTGGAAAAGAACACACATGCAATGACATTGGTGGATCCATATGTGGCTTGTGGAAAGAACACACATGCAATGACATTAGTTGATCCATGTGTGGTTTGTGAAAAGAACACACATTCAATTACTCTGGTGGATACATATGTGGTCACACACATGCAATGAACACTGGTTGATCCATATGTGGTTCATGACAGGAACACACATGCAATGACATTGGTGGATCCATATGTGGCTTGTGGAAAAGAACACACATGCAATGCCTTTGGTTGATCCTTGTGTGGTTTGTGAAAAGAACACACATGCAATGACTCTGGTGGGTCCATATGTGGTTTGTGAAAAGAACACACATGCAATGACTCTAGTGGATCCATCGGTGGTTAGTGGAAAGAACACACATGCAATGACATTGGTAGATCCATATGTGGTTTGTGGAAAAGAACACACATCCATTGACATTGGTTGATCCATGTGTGGTTCATGAAAAGAACACACATGCAATTACTCTAGTGGATACATATGTGGTATGTGGAAAGAACACAAATGCAGTGAACATTGGTTGATCCATGTGTGGTTTGTGAAAAAAAAACACATGCAATGACTCTAGTGGGTCCATGTGGTTTGTTGATAAAAACACACATGCAATGACTCTGGGATACATATGTGGTTTGTGGAAAGAACACACATGCAATGACTCTAGTGGATCAATATGTGGTTTGTGGAAAAGAACACACATGCAATTACTCTAGTGGATACATATGTGGTTTGTGGAAAGAAAACACATGCAATTACATTGGTGGATCCATATGTGGTTTGTGAAAAGAACACACACGCAATTACATTTGTTGATCCATATGTGGTTTGTGAAACGAACACACATGAAATGCCATTGGTTGATCCATGTGGTTTGTGGAAAATAACACACATGCAATGACATTGGTTGATCCAAGTGTGGTTTGTGAAAATAACACACATGCAATTACTCTAGTGGATACATATGTGGTTTCTGGCAATAACACACATTTAGTGAGCACTGGTGGATCCATATGTGGTTCAGGATAGGAACACACATGCAATGACAGATCGATATGTGGTTTTTGACAATAACACACATGTAATGCCATTGGTTGATCCATGTGGTTTGCGGAAAGGAAAACACATGCAGTGAACAGTGGCGGATCCATGTGTGGTTTGGGAAAAGAACACACATGCAATGCCATTGGTTGATCCATGTGTGGTTTGTGGAAAGAACACACATGCAATGCCATTGGTTGATTCATGTGGTTTTTGGAAAAGAACACACATGAAATGACATTGGTGGATCCACATGTGGCTTGTGGAAAGAACACACATGCAATGACATCGGTTGATCCATGTGTGGTTTGTGAAAAGAACACACATTCAATTACTCTGGTGGATACATATGTGGTCACACACATGCAATGAACACTGGTTGATCCATATGTGGTTCATGACAGGAACACACATGCAATGACATTGGTGGATCCATATGTGGCTTGTGGAAAAGAACACACATGCAATGCCTTTGGTTGATCCATGTGTGGTTTGTGAAAAGAACACACATGCAATGACTCTGGTGGGTCCATATGTGGTTTGTGAAAAGAACACACATGCAATGACTCTAGTGGATCCATCGGTGGTTAGTGGAAAGAACACACATGCAATGACATTGGTAGATCCATATGTGGTTTGTGGAAAAGAACACACATGCGTTGACATTGGTTGATCCATGTGTGGTTCATGAAAATAACACACATGCAATTACTCTAGTGGATACATATGTGGTATGTGGAAAGAACACAGATGCAGTGAACATTGGTTGATCCATGTGTGGTTTGTGAAAAAAAACACATGCAATGACTCTAGTGGGTCCATGTGGTTTGTGGATAAAAACACACATGCACTGAATCTGGGGGATACATATGTGGTTTGTGGAAAGAACACACATGCAATGACTCTAGTGGATCAATATGTGGTTTGTGGAAGAGAACACACATGCAATTACTCTAGTGGATACATATGTGGTTTGTGGAAAGAACAAACATGCAATTACATTGGTGGATCCATATGTGGTTTGTGAAAAGAACACACATGCAATTACATTTGTTGATCCATATGTGGTTTGTAAAAAGAACACACATGAAATGCCATTGGTTGATCCATGTGGTTTGTGGAAAAGAACACACATGCAATGACATTGGTGTATCCATATGTGGTTTGTGAAAAGAACACCCATGCAATGCCATTGGTTGATCCATGTCGTTTGTGGAAAAGAACACACATGCAATGACATTGGTTGATCCATGTGTGGTTTGTGAAAAGAACACACACGCAATTACTGTAGTGAATACATATGTGGTTTGTGGAAAGAACACACATGCAGTGAGCACTGGTGGATCCATATGTGGTTCATGATAGGAACACACATGCAATAACATTGGTTGATCGATATGTGGTTTGTGACAATAACACACATGCAATGCCATTGGTTGATCCATGTGGTTTGTGGAAAAGAACAAACATGCAATGAACTCTAGTGGATCCATGTGTGGTTTGTGGAAAATAACACACATGCAATGAATCTAGTGGATCCATATGTGGTTTGTGGAAACAACACACATGCAATTACTCTAGTGGGTACATATGTGGTTAGTGGAAAGAACACACATGCAATGACATTGGTGGATCCATATGTGTTTCATGGAAAGAACACACATGCAATGACATTGGTGGATCAATATGTGGTTTGTGAAAAGAACACACATGCAATGACATTGGTGGATCTATATGTGGTTTGTGAAAAGAACACACATGAAATGATTCTACTGGATCCATACGTGGTTTGTGAAAATAACACAGATGCAATTACTCTGGTCGATCCATGTGTGGTTTGTGGAAAGAACACACATGCAATGACATTGGTGTATCCATATGTGGCTTGTGAAAAGAACACCCATGCAATGCCATTGGTTGATCCATGTCGTTTGTGGAAAAGAACACACATGCAATGACATTGGTTGATCCATGTATGGTTTGTGAAAAGAACACACATGCAATTACTCTAGTGAATACATATGTGGTTTGTGGAAAGAACACACATGCAGTGAGCACTAGTGGATCCATGTGTGGTTCATGATAGGAACACACATGCAATGACATTGGTTGATCGATATGTGGTTTGTGACAATAACACACATGCAATGCCATTGGTTGATCCATGTGGTTTGTGGAAAAGAACAAACATGCAATGAACTCTAGTGGATCCATGTGTGGTTTGTGGAAAATAACACACATGCAATGACTCTAGTGGATCCATATGTGGTTTGTGGAAACAACACACATCCAAATTACTCTAGTGGGTAAATATGTGGTTAGTGGAAAGAACACACATGCAATGACATTGGTGGATCCATATGTGGTTCATGGAAAGAACACACATGCAATGACATTGGTGGATCAATATGTGGTTTGTGAAAAGAACACACATGCAATGACATTGGTGGATCCATATGTGGTTTGTGAAAAGAACACACATGAAATGACTCTAGTGGATCCATATGTGGTTTGTGAAAATAACACAGATGCAATTACTCTGGTCGATCCATGTGTGGTTTGTGGAAAGAACACACATGCAATGCCATTGGTTAATCCATGTGTGGTTTCTGAAAAGAACACACATGCAATGACTCTAGTGCTGGTTTTAGTATAAGAACACACATGCAATGACTCTAGTGGGTACATATGTGGTTTGTGAAAAGAACACACATGCAATGACTCAAGTTGATCCATATGTGGTTTGTGGAAAGAACACACATGCAATGGCATTGGTTGATACATATGTGGTTTGTGACAATAACACGCATGCAATGCCATTGGTTGATCCATATGTGGATTTTGGAAAGAACACACATCCAATGACACTGGTTGATCCATATGTGGGTTGGTAAAAGAACACACATGCAATGCCATTGGTTAATCCATGTGTGGTTTGCGAAAAGAACACACATGCAATGACTCTGGTGGATCCATGTGTCGTTTGTGAAAAGAACACACATACTATGCCATTGGTTGATCCATATGTGGTTTGTGGAAAGAATACACATGGAATGACACTGGTTGATCCATATGTGGGTTGTTAAAATAACACACATGAAATGCCATTGGTTAATCCATGTGTGGTTTGTGAAAATAACACACATGCAATGACGCTGGTGGATCCATGTGTGGTTTGTGAAAAGAACACACATGCAATGCCATTGGTTGATCCATGTGTGGTTTGTGAAAAGAACACACGTGCAATGCCATTAGTTGATCCAAGTGGTTTTGGAAAAGAACATACATGCAATGACATTGGTGGATCCATAAGTGGTTTCTAGAAAGAACACACATGCAGTGAACACTAGTGGATCCATGAGTGGTTTGTGAAAGTAACACACATGCAATGCCATTGGTTGATCCATGTGTGGTTTGTCAAAAGAACACACATGCAATGCCATTGGTTGATCCATGTGGTTTGTGGGAAAGAACAGCCATGCAATGACATTGGTGGATCCATAAGTGGTTTGTGAAAAGAACCATTGGTTGATCGATGTGTGGTTTGTTAAAAGAACACACATAAAATGCCATTGGTTTATCCATGTCGTTTGTGGAAAAGAACACACATGCAATGACATTGGTGGATCCATATGTTGGTTGTTAAAAGAACACACATGCAATGCCATTGGTTAATCCATGTGTGGTTTGTGAAAAGAACACACATGCAATTACTCTCATGGATCCATGTGTGGTTTGTGAGAAGAACACACATGCAAAGCCATTGGTTGATCCATGTAGTTTGTGGAAAAGAACACACATGCAATGACATTAGTGGATCCATAAGTGGTTTATGGAAAGAACACACATGCAGTGAACACTGGTGGATCCATGTGTGGTTTGTGAAAAGAACACACATGCAATGCCAGGTTGATCCATGTGTGGTTTGTGAAAAGAACAAACATGCAATGACATTGGTTGATCCATATGTGGTTTGTTAAAAGAACACACATGCAATGCCATTGGTCAATCCATGTGTGGTATTAGTATAAGAACACACATGCAATGACTCTAGTGGGTCCATATGTGGTTTGTGAAAAGAATACACATGCAATGACTCTAGTGGATCCATATTTGCTTTGTGGAAAGAACACACATGCAATGAAATTAGTTGATCTATATGTGGTTTGTGACAATAATACACATGCAATGCCATTGGTTGATCCATATTGGGTTTGTGGAAAGAACACACATACAATGACACTAGTTGATCCATATGTCGGTTCTTCTAAGAACACACGTGCAATGCCATTGCTTAATCCATGTGTGGTTTTTGAAAATAACACACATGCAATGCCATTGCTTGATCCATGTGTGGTTTGTGAAAGTAATACACATGTAATGCCATTTGTTGATCCATGTGGTTTGTGGAAAAGAACACACATGCAGTGACATTGGTGGATCCATATGTGGTTTGTGTAAATTACACACATGAAATGACATTGGTTGATCCATGTGTGGTTTGTGGAAAAGAACACACATGCAGTGACATTGGTGGATCCATATGTGGTTTGTGGAATAACACACATGCAATGACATTGGTTGATCCATGTGTGGTTTGTGAAAAGAACACACATGCAATTACTCTAGTGGATACATATGTGGTTTGTGGAAAGAACACACATGCAATGAACACTGGCGGATCGATATGTGGTTCATGACAGGAACACACATTCAATGACATTGGTTGATCCATATGTGGTTTGTGAAAAGAACACACATGCAATGCCATTTGCTAATCCATGTGTGGTTTCTGGAAAGAACACACATGCAATGACTCTAGTCGATCCATATGTGGTTTGTGGAAAGAACACACATGCAATGCCATTGGTTGATCCATATGTGGTTTGTGACAATAACACACATGCAATGCCATTGGTTGATCCATATGTGGTTTGTGGAAAGAACACACATGCAATGACACTGGTTGATCCATATGTGGGTTGTTAAAAGAACACAAATGCAATGTCATTGGTTAATCCATGTGTGGTTTGTGAAAAGAACACACATGCAATAACATTGGTTGATCCATATGTGGGTTGTTAAAAGAACACACATGCAATGTCATTGGTTAATCCATGTGTGGTTTTAGTATAAGAACACACATGAAATGAACACTGGCGGATCCATATGTGGTTCATGACAGGAACACACATGCAATGACATTGGTTGATCCATATGTGGTTTGTGAAAAGAACACACATGCAATGCCATTTGTTAATCCATATGTGGTTTGTGGAAAGAGCACACATGCAATGTCTCTACTGGGTCCATATGTGGTTTGTGAACACATGCAATGACTCTAGTCGATCCATATGTGGTTTGTGGAAAGAACACACATGCAATGCCATTGGTTGATCCATATGTGGTTTGTGGAAAGAACACACATGCAATGACATTGGTTATTCCATATGTGGTTTGTGACAATAACACACATGCAATGTCATTGGTTGATCCATATGTGGTTTGTGCAAAGAACACACATGCAATGACACTGGTCGATCCATATGTGTGTTGTTAAAAGAACACAAATGCAATGTCATTGGTTAATCCATGTGTGGTTTGTGGAAAAGAACACACATGTAGTGACACTGGTGGATCCATATGTGGTTTGTGGAAAGAACACACATGCAATGACATTGGTTGATCCATTTGTGGTTTGTGAAAAGAACAAACATGCAATTACTCTAGTGGATACATATGTGGTTTGTGGAAAGAACACACATGCAATGAACACTAGCAGATCCATATGTGGTTCATGACAGGTACACACATGCAATGACATTGGTTGGTCCATATGTGGTTTGTGAAAAGAACACACATGCAATGCCATTTGTTAATCCATGTGTGGTTTGTGGAAAGAACACGCATGCAATGACTCTAGTGGGTCCATATGTGGTTTGTGAACACATGCAATGACTCTAGTCGATCCATATGTGGTTTGTGGATAGAACACACATGCAATGCTATTGGTTGATCCATATGTGGTTTGTGACAATAACACACATGCAATGCCATTAGTTGATCCATGTGTGGTTTGTGAAAAGAACACACATGCAATGCCATTGGTTGATACATATGTGGTTTGTGGAAAGAGCACACATGCAATGACACTGGTTGATCCATGTGTGGTTTGTGAAAAGAACACATGCAATGACATTGGTTGATCCATATGTGGGTTATTAAAAGAACACACATGCAATGTCATTGGTTAATCCATGTGTGGTTTTAGTATAAAACACACATGAAATGACTCTAGTAGGTCCATATGTGGTTTGTGAAAAGAACACACATGCGATGACTCTAGTGGATCCATATGTGGTTTCTGGAAAGAACACACATGCAATGACATTGGTTGATCCATATGTGGTTTGTGACAATAACACATATGAAATGCCATTGGTTGATCCATATGTGGTTTGTGGAAAGAACACACATGCAATTACTCTAGTGGATCCATGTGTGGTTAGTGGAGAGAACACACATGCAATGACATTGGTGGATCCATATGTGGTTCACGGAAAGAACACACATGCAATGACATTGGTGGATCCATATGTGGTTTGTGAAAAGAACACACATGCAATGACATTTGTTGATCCATATGTGGTTTGTGAAAAGAACACTAATGCAATTACTTTGGTGGATCCATGTGTGGTTTGTGGAAATAACACACATGCAATGCCATCGGTTAATCCATGTGTGGTTTGTGAAAAGAACACACATGCAATGACTCTAGTGCTGGTTTTAGTATAAGAACACACATGCAATGACTCTAGTGGGTACATATGTGATTTGTGAAAATAACACGCATGCAATGAGTCTAGTGGATCCATATGTGGTTTGTTGAAAGAACACACATGCAATGACTTTGGTTGATCAATATGTGGTTTGTGACAATAACACAGATGCAATGCCCTTGGTTGATCCATATGTGGTTTGTGGAAAGAACACACATGCAATGACACTGGTCGATCCATATGTGGGTTGTTAAAAGAACACACATGCAATGCCATTGGTTAATCCATGTGTGGTTGGTGAAAAGAACACACATGCAATGACTGTAGTGAATCCATGTGTGGTTTATGAAAAGAACACACATGCAATGCCATTGGTTCATCCGTGTGTGGTTTGTGAAAAGAACACACATGCAATTACTCTAGTGGATACATATGTGGTTTGTGGAAAGAACACACATGCAATGAACACTAGTGGATCCATATGTCATTCCTGACAGGAACACACATGCAATGACATTGGTTGATCCATATGTGGTTTGTGAAAAGAACACACATGCAATGCCATTGGTTAATCCATGTGTGGTTTGTGGTAATAACACACATGCAATGACTCTAGTGGGTCCATATGTGGTTTGTGAAAAGAACACACATGCAATGACTCTAGTGGATCCATATGTGGTTTGTGGAACTAACACACAGGCAATGCCATTGGTTGATCCATATGTGGTTTGTGGAAAGAACACAAATGCAATGACATTGGTTGATCCATATGTGGGTTGTTAAAAGAACACAAATGCAGTGCCATTGGTTAATCCATGTGTTGTTTGTGAAAATAACACACATGCAATGACATTGGTTGATCCATGTGTGAAAACAACACGCATGGAATGACATTGGTTGATCCATATGTGGGTTGTTAAAAGAACACACATGCAATGTCATTGGTTAATCCATGTTTGGTTTTAGTATAAAACACACATGAAATGACTCTAGTAGGTCCATATGTGGTTTGTGAAAAGAACACACATACGATGACTCTAGTGGATCCATATGTGGTTTGTGGAAAGAACACACATGCAATGACATTGGTTGATTCATATGTGGTTTGTGACAATAACACACATGCAATGCCATTGGTTGATCCATATGTGGTTTGTGGAAAGAACACACATGCAATTACTCTAGTGGATCCATATGTGCTTCACAGAAAGAACACACATGCAATGACATTGGTGGATCCATACGTGGTTTGTGAAAAGAACACACATGCAATGACATTTGTTGATCCATATGTGGTTTGTGAAAAGAACACTAATGCAATTACTTTGCTTGATCCAAGTGTGGTTTGTGGAAATAACACACATGCAATGCCATCGGTTAATCTATGTGTGGTTTGTGAAAAGAACACACATGCAATGACTTTAGTGCTGGTTTTAGTATAAGAACACACATGCAATGACTCTAGTGGGTACATATGTGATTTGTGAAAATAACACGCATGAAATGACTCTAGTGGATCCATATGTGGTTTGTTGAAAGAGCACACATGCAATGACATTGGTTGATCCATATGTGGTTTGTGACAATAACATACATGCAATGCCATTGGTTGATCGATATGTGGTTTGTGGAAAGAACTCACATGCAATGACACTGGTTGATCCATATGTGGGTTTTTAAAAGAACACAGATGCAATGCCATTGGTTAATCCATGTGTGGTTGGTGAAAAGAACACACATGCAATGACTAGTGAATCCATGTGTGGTTTATGAAAAGAACACACATGCAATGTATAGGGTCCCCAACCTTTAATAAGGTAGAGCCCCCCGTGTTTACAATGCTAGTCCCTGGATCAATAGCTAGCATCCACAGTTTAGATGTAATATCAAGAAACAAAGGTCATAATACAACTTTATAACCAGGAATAAAATAATTTATTACATCTTACATAGCTCATTTGGCTATTACATTACATTGCAGCGGAATAACTATAGTCATGGGGTCCTTCATCTTCAAAGTGCCACAGGCAGATGTTGGTTGTAGACTTTGTAATCCTAATCAATCAATCTTCACTAAAACAATCAAACCTGCAACATTACAAGTTACAGCCACAAGGGTCAATACATTTGAATTGTATTGGCAAGTGATACTATGGTAGTATAGTGGAGTCTATCATCTATATGCATTTGGCTAAGTGGAGTTGAGGCTTGCATTGCTCAAAATAGTTTTTCCTTAACATTTGAAAATACTAAGTTTTTGCTTTGATAAAATCATTTTTCTCAATCAAAGATTGAGGATCCTTTACAAGGCATCTCTCAATCAAAGATTTAAGATTTCAAACAACCCTTGTTCAAACCACAAGTTTTAGCTTAGAAATTTGAATGATGAGATTCTTGATTGCTTCCATGTCTTGATGCTCAAATTGTCCTTTACCAGGGACATGGCTAAGTACTTAGGTTTTACACTCTGTAGAGGTGGTGCACTTTCCCCACAAGACTTGGTTTCCCAAGACAAGATCTTTCAGAAGCTTTCCCTTAGACCAACATGGACGCGCTCCAACCTATCAAACACTACCACCAACTATCCATATGGCTAAGTTCTTGCAACCTATATGATCATGGCAGAGCCCATATTGCCAAGTGGTTGCACTTGAAGCTTCTCAACATTTGACATCTCAAATCTCTTTGTTCCTGGGTGGCCATCCACAAGTGAGATACACAAGCCAAGTCCATGGCCTTGTGAACCACTCAACACAAACCATTCCTTCCATTTCCACCCAGGTGATTCATTCACTTAGTTGTTTTATTAAACAAAACATAAGTCCTCATACTTAGAATATTTTTCCATAGTGTGAATATATATTCCACCCATGTTTTCTATTAGCTAGGCTAAGCTTGATAGTAATAGGAATCTTAACTTAGGAAGATTTCCACTAAGGTTTCATCTACTAGGTGCTACTATAGCAAAGTCTATACTTTTAGCAAAATTCCATGCAAGTTTTACTTAGCAAAATCACTAATGCATATTGAAAGTAATGGGACAAAAAGTATGAAGCATCACTTGCCTTTTTGGTAGAGAGTATAGGTTCACTCCTTGTCCTTGCAACAATCACACTCTTCAAGTCACTACAATTCAATCAAGCAAGGTACAACTCAATCTACCAATCAAGCAAATCAACACACATAAAATGACAAAGTCAAAGTAATGCATGCAAGCATGCCAAGCTTTGTTTTGTTTGAAGAAGTGGTTCCTAATGGGTCATAAACATTTGAAAGCACCCAATGGTCATTTTGTAAAGTGGCAAAGTCATTTGCAAAAGGTTTCACTTCAAAACCATTTCCAAAACAAAGTATCATTTTATGTGGTGGAGAAATATTTTTACTAGGGCATTAACCTATAGGGTTCACCCAATATGTTTTCAATTCACAAAACTTGGGGTTTGGGGTCAGTGAGTTTAAAACAAAAACATTTTCCAAAGGTTTTCTTCCAAAATCATTTTTAATAAATAAACCACATTTCTATTTGACTAGAAATGGTTTTAAATCAAAGAATCATTATTTTGTTTCACCAAATTCATTTTTGAATCCACAAAGTGTTTCCTATGGTCAGTAGGTTTGATCCAAAACATTTTCCCAAAGTTTTCTTTACAAAAAAATTTTCATAACCAAAATCTTTATTTTCATTTGGCTAGAAATGGGCTAAATCAAGTTTTCCATCCTAAACTTTACCAAATACATTTTCCAAACTATGGGTTGGTTCCTAGGGTCAGTGAGTTTACAACAAACCATTTTGCAAAGGTTTTAACCCTAAAAGCATTTTTAAACAATTTTTCTAATCTAAACAAGCACACAAAAGAATCTGTAAAAACAAGCAAACTAACAAATACTATTTGCTAAACTAAGGGCAGGGTTGGTTAGGGCTTACTCTCCTGAATCCAACGACATAAAATTTGTAATTTTTGGACGTGTGGATCCAGAGTTATAGGGTTTTCAAAATGGCACTTAAATCTGTTTTTCAAATTCTGTTTTAAAACAAACCTGGCCACGTGTCGCTATATCACTGGCTGATACCGGTTCGGCCGAATCAGCAACGAGGTGCGTTGGATCTAATTAGATCGTGCGACACAGGATCATCACTTACCCCTTCGCTAACGTTCTATCGTATCCGTCATATCCAGATCCTACGGTTAATAACACGCTTGCCAAAAATGCGGCGCTCGGCATGCTTGGGCGGCGCTCTGGGCGAGTTGCCGCGATACAGGAAGCTAGGGAAGGTAGGGAGATGCTCACAGTGATCGCCGTGGAATGCTGGTGCTCAACGTGTTCGTGATAGTCCAAGGGGCGCACGGTGCTGTCAGGGATTGCTCGCCGGAGCTCCGTCTGACGACGGTTGGCTCTGGACGTGGTCGGGGACGGTGCTGTGGTCCACGAGAAGATAAACGGAGGACTGGGTTAGCTGCACAAGGCCATGGCAAAGATGTTTGCGTGATCGAGGAGACACGGGGTGGTCGGAATCTACCTGTGGGCGTCGTCGGAGAAAGAGGCGACAGCGGTCGCAGTGTCGTCGAAGCCGAGGCCAATGGTCACGAAAAGACAAACAAAGGTCAGGGTTAGTTGCACAAGACCGAGGCGAGTGAGGGAGTGTGAACGAGGAGGCTCGGGGCGGTCGGAAACTACCTGGGTGCTTGCCGGAGTTGAAGATGCAGGCGCGGCGTTCGAAGCTGGTCGAACTAAAAGTCTTTGGGAGGTGCGTGCAGGAGTGGGAAGCTGCTAGGTTGCTTAGGGAGGCAAGGCGGTGAGTCTTGGCGGAATCGACCGGACCTCGTCGGGCAGAGGATGGTTTCGGCAAAATCTGGCTGAGGGCGAGATGAGGTGTGGTGAAAGAGGGGAAAGGAGGAGGGAACGCTGGCGTTTTATCGAGCGTGGTCACTGCGAGGAATTACTCAGGCATTATGGCGAATTGATCGCGAGAAATTAGCAGCGTAAGCAGTCGCGAGGTGAGGAAGAAGGAGTCATGGGGAGGACGATGAGCGTGAGAGGTGGGAATTCGTCTTGTCGATAGAAAAGGAAGGGGTTGGGTCCACTCATACTGTGTGGGTTTCTTTTGGTGAAGAAAAGCGGTTCGCTCAGTGGGGGTGAAAAGCGATGAAGCAGTGAGTGGGTCCGCTTGGCAGTGAAAGAAAGGGAGTGGGGTGGTCCGATTGTCACTCTCTGTGCGGGTAAGTTTCTGAGTGAGAAAAGAATGCTTCGGGGAAGAGAACAGGTGGGCTAGGTGGGCTGCCGTTGGGCTAGTTGGGCCAGAGGGTGGGCTGTTCTATTTTTTTCTATCTGAAACATTTTTCCTTTTCTATTTCTATTTTTCTGTTTTGAATTTCAATCAATTATTCAAACAAGGTTCAAATCAATTCAAACAATCAACAAACTTTGAGGGCTTGAACTGGGTTCTGTTTAGTAACTTAAACTTATTCCGGAAATAAAATAATATTTTTATTCATTCTAGGATCCATTCAATAATTAAATAAAATGGATCTTTAGTTATTTAATAAAATAGGGTTTGATTTAATTAATAAAATTTCCATTTGAAATCCAAATATTTTCAAAACCAAATTAGTAGGTTTTATTTGGAAATAAGGAGTACTTGGAAACTTGTTTAAAACAAAATAACCTTTTTGCTATAGGGTCCATTAATAATTAAATAAAATGAACCTTAGTTAATAAATCAAATAGGATTGGTTTTATTTAAAAACTTTATTTTGAAATCTAAAATAAAACCAAAACACTTCAGTAGGTTTTATTTGAGAAAACAAAATACTTGGAAAACTTATTTTAAATAAATAAATAAGTTTTGATGTTTTGGAAATAGTAAAACCTTTATTAATAAAACTTGGATATTTAAATCCTTTTTATTTTATTTTAAATAAACCTCTACTATTTTTAATCAAAGCAAAACCTTTTGTTTCAAAGTCTTAGCCAAGGTTTAATTTGGCTTTATAAAATAATCTTTATTTAAAATATTTCTTTTCATTTTGAAAACCAAAACCTTTTATAAAAAGATTTCAAAGTAGTAATAAAATACTTGGAAAACTTATTTAAAATAAATAAGTTTTAGTGTTTATTTAAAATGGGAAAAGCCTTTACTTAAATAAAATTTGGATATTACATCCTTATTATTTTATTTAAATAAAACTTTACTCATTTTATCAAAACAAAATATTTTTTTTATAAAAGCTTGGCCAAATTAATTTGGCTCTTTAAAATATAATCTTTATTTATAATTCTATCTTTGCTTTTGAAAACCAAATCTTTTTATTTTAAAGATTCAAAATAGTAACTCCAAAACATTTTATTTTCCTTTATTAAATGTTTATCTTTTTAAATCCCTTTAGGATTTTATTGTTCAAAAATAGGTTTGAAGATTCCCAATTGGATTCAAAAAGTTTCTTCTGGCTCAGAAAATCAAACAAAGTTTTATTTTATTCATTTATTTTCACATTACAAGATTTGGAAAATCTTGGGATGTGACACAATGCCATTGGTTGATCCGTGTGTGGTTTGTGAAAAGAACACACATGCAATTACTCTAGTGGATACATATGTGGTTTGTGGAAAGAACACAGATGCAACAAACACTGGTGGATCCATATGTTGTTCATGACAGGAACACACATGCAATGACATTGGTTGATCCATATGTGGTTTGTGAAAAGAACACACATGCAATGCCATTGGTTAATCCATGTGTGGTTTGTGGAAATAACACACATGCAATGACTCTAGTGGGTCCATATGTGGTTTGTGAAAAGAACACACATGCAATGACTCTAGTCGATCCATATGTGGTTTGTGGAACTAACACACATGCAATGCCATTGGTTGATCAATGTCGTTTGTGGAAAAGAACACACATGCAATGATATTGGTTGATCCATGTGTGGTTTGTGAAAAGAACACACATGTAATTACTCTAGTGGATACATATGTGGTTTGTGGAAAGAACACACATGTAGTGAGCACTGGTGGATCCATATGTGGTTCATGATAGGAACAGACATGCAATGATATTGGTTGATTGATATGTGGTTTATGAGAATAACACACATGTAATGCCATTGGTTGATCCATGTGGTTTGTGGAAAGGAACACACATGAAGTGAACACTGGGGGATCCATGTGTGGTATGTGAAAAGAACACACATGCAATACCATTGGTTGATCCATGTGTGGTTTGTGAAAAGAACACACATGCAATGCCATTGGTTGATCCATGTGGTTTGTGGCAAAGAACACACATGCAATTACATTGGTGGATCCATATGTGGCTTGTGGAAAGAACACACATGCAATGACATTGGTTGATCCATGTGTGGTTTGTGAAAAGAACACACATTCAATTACTCTGGTGGATACATATGTGGTTTGTGGAAAGAACACACATGCAATGAACACTGGTTGATCCATATGTGGTTCATGACAGGAACACACATGCAATCACATTGGTGGATCCATATGTGGCTTGTGCAAAAGAACACACATGCAATGCCATTGGTTGATCCATGTGTGGTTTGTGAAAAGATCACACATGCAATGACTCTGGTGGGTCCATATGTGGTTTGTGAAAAGAACACACATGCAATGACTCTAGTGGATCCATGTGTGGTTAGTGGAAAGAACACACATGCAATGACATTGGTTGATCCATATGTGGTTTGTGGAAAAGAATACACATGCAATGAAATTGGTTGATACATATGTGGTTTGTGGAAAAGAACACACATGCATTGACATTGGTTGCTCCATGTGTGGTTCATGAAAATAACACACATGCAAATACTCTAGTGGATACATATGCGGTATGTGGAAAGAACACAGATGCAGTGAACATTGGATGATCCATGTGTGGTTTGTGAAAAAAACACACATGCAATGACTCTAGTGGGTCCATGTGGTTTGTTGATAAAAACACACATGCAATGACTCTGGGATACATATGTGGTTTGTGGAAAGAACACACATGCAATGACTCTAGTGGATCAATATGTGGTTTGTGGAAAAGAACACACATGCAATTACTCTAGTGGATACATATGTGGTTTGTGGAAAGAACACACATGCAATTACATTGGTGGATCCATATGTGGTTTGTGAAAATAACACACATGCAATTACATTTGTTGATCCATATGTGGTTTGTGAAAAGAACACACATGAAATGCCATTGGTTGATCCATGTGGTTTGTGGAAAATAACAGACATGCAATGACATTGGTGTATCCATATGTGGTTTGTGAAAATAACACACATGCAATGCCATTGGTTGATCCATGTCGTTTGTGGAAAAGAACACACATGCAATGACATTGGTTGATACAAGTGTGGTTTGTGAAAATAACACACATGCAATTACTCTAGTGGATACATATGTGGTTTCTGGAAAGAACACACATGTAGTGAGCACTGGTGGATCCATATGTGGTTCATGATAGGAAAACACATGCAATGACATATCGATATGTGGTTTGTGACAATAACACACATGTAGTGCCATTGGTTGATCCATGTGGTTTGTGGAAAGGAAAACACATGCAGTGAACACTGGCGGATCCATGTGTGGTTTGTGAAAAGAACACACATGCAATGCCATTGGTTGATCCATGTGTGGTTTGTGGAAAGAACACACATGCAATGCCATTGGTTGATCCATGTCGTTTGTGGAAAAGAACACACATGCAATGACATTGGTGGATCCATATGTGGCTTGTGGAAAGAACACACATGCAATGACATTAGTTGATCCATGTGTGCTTTGTGAAAAGAACACACATTCAATTACTCTGGTGGGTACATATGTGGTGACACACATGCAATGAACACTGGTTGATCCATATGTGGTTCATGACAGGAACACACATGCAATGACATTGGTGGATCCATATGTGGCTTGTGGAAAAGAACACACATGCAATGCCTTTGGTTGATCCATGTGTGGTTTGTGAGAAGAACACACATGCAACGACTCTGGTGGGTCCATATGTGGTTTGTGAAAAGAACACACATGCAATGACTCTAGTGGATCCATCGGTGGTTAGTGGAAAGAACACACATGCAATGACATTTGTAGATCCATATGTGTTTTGTGGAAAAGAACACACATGCATTGACATTGGTTGATCCATGTGTGGTTCATGAAAATAACACACATGCAATTACTCTAGTGGATACATATGTGGTATGTGGAAAGAACACAGATGCAGTGAACACTGGTTGATCCATGTGTGGTTTCTGAAAAAAAACACATGCAATGACTCTAGTGGGTCCATGTGGTTTGTTGATAAAAACACACATGCAATGACTCTGGGATACATAAGTGGTTTGTGGAAAGAACACACATGCAATGACTCTAGTGGATCAATATGTGGTTTGTGGAAAAGAACACACATGCAATTACTCTAGTGGATACATATGTGGTTTGTGGAAAGAACACACATGCAATTACATTGGTGGATCCATATGTGGTTTGTGAAAAGAACACACATGCAATTACATTTGTTGATCCATATGTGGTTTGTGAAACGAACACACATGAAATGCCATTGGTTGATCCATGTGGTTTGTGGAAAATAACACACATGCAATGACATTGGTTGATCCAAGTGTGGTTTGTGAAAATAACACACATGCAATTACTCTAGTGGATACGTATGTGGTTTCTGGAAATAACACACATGTAGTGAGATGTGGTGGATCCATATGTGGTTCAGGATAGGAACACACATGCAATGACAGATCGATATGTGGTTTGTGCCAATAACACACATGTAATGCCACTGGTTGATCCATGTGGTTTGTGGAAAGGAAAACACATGCAATGAACACTGGCGGATCCATGTGTGGTTTGTGAAAAGAACACACATGCAATGCCATTGGTTGATCCATGTGTGGTCTGTGGAAAGAACACACATGCAATGCCATTGGTTGATTCATGTGGTTTGTGGAAAAGAACACACATGAAATGACATTGGTGGATCCATATGTGGCTTGTGGAAAGAACACACATGCAATGACATTGGTTGATCCATGTGTGGTTTGTGAAAATAACACACATTCAATTACTCTGGTGGATACATATGTGGTCACACACATGCAATGAACACTGGTTGATCCATATGTGGTTCATGACAGGAACACACATGCAATAAAATTGGTGGATCCATATGTGGCTTGTGGAAAAGAACACACATGCAATGCCTTTGGTTGATCCATGTGTGGTTTGTGAAAAGTACACACATGCAATGACTCTGGTGGGTCCATATGTGGTTTGTGAAAAGAACACACATGCAATGACTCTAGTGGATCCATCGGTGGTTAGTGGAAAGAACACACATGCAATGACATTGGTAGATCCATATGTGGTTTGTGGAAAAGAACACACATGCATTGACATTGGTTGATCCATGTGTGGTTCATGAAAATAACACACATGCAATTACTCTAGTGGATACATATGTGGTATGTGGAAAGAACACAGATGCAGTGAACATTGGTTGATCCATGTGTGGTTTGTGAAAAAAAACACATGCAATGACTCTAGTGGGTCCATGTGGTTTGTGGATAAAAACACACAACACACATGCAATGACTCTAGTGGATCAATATGTGGTTTGTGGAAGAGAACACACATGCAATTACTCTAGTGGATACATATGTGGTTTGTGGAAAGAACAAACATGCAATTACATTGGTTGATCCATATGTGGTTTGTGAAAAGAACACACATGCAATTACATTTGTTGATCCATATGTGGTTTGTAAAAAGAACACACATGAAATGCCATTGGTTGATACATGTGGTTTGTGGAAAAGAACACACATGCAATGACATTGGTGTATCCATATGTGGTTTGTGAAAAGAACACCCGTGCAATGCCATTGGTTGATCCATGTCGTTTGTGGAAAAGAACACACATGCAATGACATTGGTTGATCCATGTGTGGTTTGTGAAAAGAACACACACGCAATTACTCTAGTGAATACATATGTGATTTGTGGAAAGAACACACATGCAGTGAGCATTGGTGGATCCATATGTGGTTCATGATAGGAACACACATGCAATGACATTGGTTGATCGATATGTGGTTTGTGACAATAACACACATGCAATGCCATTGGTTGATCCATGTGGTTTGTGGAAAAGAACAAACATGCAATGAACTCTAGTGGATCCATGTGTGGTTTGTGGAATATAACACACATGCAATGAATCTAGTGGATCCATATGTGGTTTGTGGAAACAACACACATTCAATTACTCTAGTGGGTACATATGTGGTTAGTGGAAAGAACACACATGCAATGACATTGGTGGATCCATATGTGTTTCATGGAAAGAACACACATGCAATGACATTGGTGGATCAATATGTGGTTTGTGAAAATAACACACATGCAATGACATTGGTGGATCTATATGTGGTTTGTGAAAAATACACACATGAAATGAATCTACTGGATCCATACGTGGTTTGTGAAAATAACACAGATGCAATTACTCTGGTCGATCCATGTGTGGTTTGTGGAAAGAACACACATGCAATGACATTGGTGTATCCATATGTGGCTTGTGAAAAGAACACCCATGCAATGCCATTGGTTATCCATGTCGTTTCTGGAAAAGAACACACATGCAATGACATTGGTTGATCCATGTGTGGTTTGTGAAAAGAACACACATGCAATTACTCTAGTGAATACATATGTGGATTGTGGAAAGAACATACATGCAGTGAGCACTGGTGGATCCATGTGTGGTTCATGATAGGAACACACATGCAATGACATTGGTTGATCGATATGTGGTTTGTGACAATAACACACATGCAATGCCATTGGTGGATCCATGTGGTTTGTGGAAAAGAACAAACATGCAATGAACTCTAGTGGATCCATGTGTGGTTTGTGGAAAATAACACACATGCAATGACTCTAGTGGATCCATATGTGGTTTATGGAAACAACACACATGCAATTACTCTAGTGGGTACATATGTGGTTAGTGGAAAGAACACACATGCAATGACATTGGTGGATCCATATGTGGTTCATGGAAAGAACACACATGCAATGACATTGGTGGATCAATATGTGGTTTGTGAAAAGAACACACATGCAATGACATTGGTGGATCCATATGTGGTTTGTGAAAAGAACACACATGAAATGACTCTAGTGGATCCATATGTGGTTTGTGAAAATAACACAGATGCAATTACTCTGGTCGATCCATGTGTGGTTTGTGGAAAGAACACACATGCAATGCCATTGGTTAATCCATGTGTGGTTTGTGAAAAGAACACACATGCAATGACTCTAGTGCTGGTTTTAGTATAAGAACACACATGCAATGACTCTAGTGGGTACATTTGTGGTTTGTGAAAAGAACACACATGCAATGACTCAAGTGGATCCATATGTGGTTTATGGAAAGAACACACATGCAATGGCATTGGTTGATACATATGTGGTTTGTGACAATAACACGCATGCAATGGCATTGGTTGATTCATATGTGGTTTGTGACAATAACACACATGCAATGACATTGGTTGATCCATGTGTGGTTTGTGAAAAGAACACACATGCAATTACTCTAGTGAATACATATGTGGTTTGTGGAAAGAACATACATGCAGTGAGCACTGGTGGATCCATGTGTGGTTCATGATAGGAACACACATGCAATGACATTGGTTGATCGATATGTGGTTTGTGACAATAACACACATGCAATGCCATTGGTGGATCCATGTGGTTTGTGGAAAAGAACAAACATGCAATGAACTCTAGTGGATCCATGTGTGGTTTGTGGAAAATAACACACATGCATTGACTCTAGTGGATCCATATGTGGTTTATGGAAACAACACACATGCAATTACTCTAGTGGGTACATATGTGGTTAGTGGAAAGAACACACATGCAATGACATTGGTGGATCCATATGTGGTTCATGGAAAGAACACACATGCAATGACATTGGTGGATCAATATGTGGTTTGTGAAAAGAACACACATGCAATGACATTGGTGGATCCATATGTGGTTTGTGAAAAGAACACACATGAAATGACTCTAGTGGATCCATATGTGGTTTGTGAAAATAACACAGATGCAATTACTCTGGTCGATCCATGTGTGGTTTGTGGAAAGAACACACATGCAATGCCATTGGTTAATCCATGTGTGGTTTGTGAAAAGAACACACATGCAATGACTCTAGTGCTGGTTTTAGTATAAGAACACACATGCAATGACTCTAGTGGGTACATTTGTGGTTTGTGAAAAGAACACACATGCAATGACTCAAGTGGATCCATATGTGGTTTATGGAAAGAACACACATGCAATGGCATTGGTTGATACATATGTGGTTTGTGACAATAACACGCATGCAATGGCATTGGTTGATACATATGTGGTTTTTGGAAAGAACACACATCCAATGACACTGTTTGATCCATATGTGGGTTGGTAAAAGAACACACATGCAATGCCATTGGTTAATCCATGTTTGGTTTGCGAAAAGAACACACATGGAATGACTCTGGTGGATCCATGTGTGGTTTGTGAAAAGAACACACATGCTATGCCATTGGTTGATCCATATGTGGTTTGTGGAAAGAACACACATGGAATGACACTAGTTGATCCATATGTGGGTTCTTAAAATAACACACATGCAATGCCATTGGTTAATCCATGTGTGGTTTGTTAAAATAACACACATGCAATGACGCTGGTGGATCCATGTGTGGTTTGTGAAAAGAACACACATGCAATGCCATTGGTTGATCCATGTGTGGTTTGTGAAAAGAACACACGTGCAATGCCATTAGTTGATCCAAGTGGTTTTGGAAAAGAACATACATGCAATGACATTGGTGGATCCATAAGTGGTTCGTAGAAAGAACACACATGCAGTGAACACTAGTGGATCCATGAGTGGTTTGTGAAAATAACACACATGCAATGCCATTGGTTGATCCATGTGTGGTTTGTGAAAAGAACACACATGCAATGCCATTGGTTGATCCATGTGGTTTGTGGAAAAGAACAGCCATGCAATGACATTGGTGGATCCATAAGTGGTTTGTGAAAAGAACCATTGGTTGATCGATGTGTGGTTTGTTAAAAAAACACACATAAAATGCCATTGGTTTTTCCATCTCGTTTGTGGAAAAGAACACACATGAAATGACATTGGTGGATCCATATGTTGGTTGTTAAAAGAACACACATGCA
This sequence comes from Avena insularis, assembly GCA_023614405.1. Taxonomy (NCBI): domain Eukaryota; kingdom Viridiplantae; phylum Streptophyta; class Magnoliopsida; order Poales; family Poaceae; genus Avena; species Avena insularis. The sequence goes on along the minus strand of CM042696.1, from coordinate 226,857,200 downwards.
ATGCCATTGGTTAATCCATGTGTGGTTTGTGAAAAGAACACACATGCAATTACTCTCATGGATCCATGTGTGGTTTGTGAGAAGAACACACATGCAATGCCATTGGTTGATCCATGTAGTTTGTGGAAAAGAACACACATGCAATGACATTAGTGGATCCATAAGTGGTTTATGTAAATAACACACATGTAGTGAACACTGGTGGATCCATGTGTGGTTTGTGAAAAGAACACACATGCAATGCCAGGTTGATCCATGTGTGGTTTGTGAAAAGAACAAACATGCAATGACATTGGTTGATCCATATGTGGTTTGTTAAAAGAACCCACATGCAATGCCATTGGTCAATCCATGTGTGGTATTAGTATAAGAACACACATGCAATGACTCTAGTGGGTCCATATGTGGTTTGTGAAAAGAATACACATGCAATGACTCTAGTGGATCCATATGTGCTTTGTGGAAAGAACACACATGCAATGACATTAGTTGATCCATATGTGGTTTGTGACAATAATACACATGCAATGCCATTGGTTGATCCATATTGGGTTTGTGGAAAGAACACACATACAATGACACTAGTTGATCCATATGTCGGTTCTTCTAAGAACACACGTGCAATGCCATTGGTTAATCCATGTGTGGTTTTTGAAAATAACACACATGCAATTCCATTGCTTGATCCATGTGTGGTTTGTGAAAATAACACACATGTAATGCCATTGGTTTATCCATGTGGTTTGTGGAAAAGAACACACATGCAGTGACATTGGTGGATCCATATGTGGTTTGTGTAAATTACACACATGCAATGACATTGGTTGATCCATGTGTGGTTTGTGGAAAAGAACACACATGTAGTGACATTGGTGGATCCATATGTGGTTTGTGGAATAACACACATGCAATGACATTGGTTGATCCATGTGTGGTTTGTGAAAAGAACACACATGCAATTACTCTAGTGGATACATATGTGGTTTGTGGAAAGAACACACATGCAATGAACACTGGCGGATCGATATGTGGTTCATGACAGGAACACACATTCAATGACATTGGTTGATCCATATGTGGTTTGTGAAAAGAACACACATGCAATTCCATTTGTTAATCCATGTGTGGTTTCTGGAAAGAACACACATGCAATGACTCTAGTCGATCCATATGTGGTTTGTGGAAAGAACACACATTCAATTACTCTGGTGGGTACATATGTGGTCACACACATGCAATGAACACTGGTTGATCCATATGTGGTTCATGACAGGAACACACATGCAATGACATTGGTGGATCCATATGTGGCTTGTGGAAAAGAACACACATGCAATGCCTTTGGTTGATCCATGTGTGGTTTGTGAAAAGAACACACATGCGATGACTCTGGTGGGTCCATATGTGGTTTGTGAAAAGAACACACATGCAATGACTCTAGTGGATCCATCGGTGGTTAGTGGAAAGAACACACATGCAATGACATTGGTAGATCCATATGTGGTTTGTGGAAAAGAACACACATGCATTGACATTGGTTGATCCATGTGTGGTTCATGAAAATAACACACATGCAATTACTCTAGTGGATACAAATGTGGTATGTGGAAAGAACACAGATGCAGTGAACATTGGTTGATCCATGTGTGGTTTGTGAAAAAAAACACATGCAATGACTCTAGTGGGTCCATGTGGTTTGTTGATAAAAACACACATGCAATGACTCTGGGATACCTATGTGGTTTGTGGAAAGAACACACATGCAATGACTCTAGTGGATCAATATGTGGTTTGTGGAAAAGAACACACATGCAATTACTCTAGTGGATACATATGTGGTTTGTGGAAAGAACACACATGCAATTACATTGGTGGATCCATATGTGGTTTGTGAAAAGAACACACATGCAATTACATTTGTTGATCCATATTGAAACGAACACACATGAAATGCCATTGTTTGATCCATGTGGTTTGTGGAAAATAACACACATGCAATGACACTGGTTGATCCAAGTGTGGTTTGTGAAAATAACACACATGCAATTACTCTAGTGGATACATATGTGGTTTCTGGAAATAACACACATGTAGTGAGCACTGGTGGATCCATATGTGGTTCAGGATAGGAACACACATGCAATGACAGATCGATATGTGGTTTGTGACAATAACACACATGTAATGCCATTGGTTGATCCATGTGGTTTGTGGAAAGGAAAACACATGCATTGAACACTGGCGGATCCATGTGTGGTTTGTGAAAAGAACACACATGCAATGCCATTGGTTGATCCATGTGTGGTCTGTGGAAAGAACACACATGCAATGCCATTGGTTGATTCATGTGGTTTGTGGAAAAGAACACACATGAAATGACATTGGTGGATCCATATGTGGCTTGTGGAAAGAACACACATGCAATGACATTGGTTGATCCATGTGTGGTTTGTGAAAAGAACACACATTCAATTACTCTGATGGATACATATGTGGTCACACACATGCAATGAACACTGGTTGATCCATATGTGGTTCATGACAGGAACACACATGCAATGAAATTGGTGGATCCATATGTGGCTTGTGGAAAAGAACACACATGCAATGCCTTTGGTTGATCCATGTGTGGTTTGTGAAAAGTACACACATGCAATGACTCTGGTGGGTCCATATGTGGTTTGTGAAAAGAACACACATGCAATGACTCTAGTGGATCCATCGGTGGTTAGTGGAAAGAACACACATGCAATGACATTGGTAGATCCATATGTGGTTTGTGGAAAAGAACACACATGCATTGACATTGGTTGATCCATGTGTGGTTCATGAAAATAACACACATGCAATTACTCTAGTGGATACATATGTGGTATGTGGAAAGAACACAGATGCAGTGAACATTGGTTGATCCATGTGTGGTTTGTCAAAAAAAACACATGCAATGACTCTAGTGGGCCCATGTGGTTTGTGGATAAAAACACACATGCAATGAATCTAGGGGATACATATGTGTTTTGTGGAAAGAACACACATGCAATGACTCTAGTGGATTATTATGTGGTTTGTGGAAGAGAACACACATGCAATTACTCTAGTGGATACATATGTGGTTTGTGGAAAGAACAAACATGCAATTACATTGGTGGATCCATATGTGGTTTGTGAAAAGAACACACATGCAATTACATTTGTTGATCCATATGTGGTTTGTAAAAAGAACACACATGAAATGCCATTGGTTGATCCATGTGGTTTGTGGAAAAGAACACACATGCAATGACATTGGTGTATCCATATGTGGTTTGAGAAAAGAACACCCATGCAATGCCATTGGTTGATCCATGTTGTTTGTGGAAAAGAACACACATGCAATGACATTGGTTGATCCATGTGTGGTTTGTGAAAAGAACACACACGCAATTACTCTAGTGAATACATATGTGGTTTGTGGAAAGAACACACATGCAGTGAGCACTGGTGGATCCATATGTGGTTCATGATAGGAACACACATGCAATGACATTGGTTGATCGATATGTGGTTTGTGACAATAACACACATGCAATGCCATTGGTTGATCCATGTGGTTTGTGGAAAAGAACAAACATGCAATGAACTCTAGTGGATCCATGTGTGGTTTGTGGAAAATAACACACATGCAATGACTCTAGTGGATCCATATGTGGTTTGTGGAAACAACACACATCCAAATTACTCTAGTGGGTACATATGTGGTTAGTGGAAAGAACACACATGCAATGACATTGGTGGATCCATATGTGGTTCATGGAAAGAACACACATGCAATGACATTGGTGGATCAATATGTGGTTTGTGAAAAGAACACACATGCAATGACATTGGTGGATCTATATGTGGTTTGTGAAAAGAACACACATGAAATGAATCTACTGGATCCATACGTGGTTTGTGAAAATAACACAGATGCAATTACTCTGGTCGATCCATGTGTGGTTTGTGGAAAGAACACACATGCAATGACATTGGTGTATCCATATGTGGCTTGTGAAAAGAACACCCATGCAATGCCATTGGTTGATCCATGTCGTTTGTGGAAAAGAACACACATGCAATGACATTGGTTGATCCATGTATGGTTTGTGAAAAGAACACACATGCAATTACTCTAGTGAATACATATGTGGTTTGTGGAAAGAACACACATGCAGTGAGCACTGGTGGATCCATGTGTGGTTCATGATAGGAACACACATGCAATGACATTGGTTGATCGATATGTGGTTTGTGACAATAACACACATGCAATGCCATTGGTTGATCCATGTGGTTTGTGGAAAAGAACAAACATGCAATGAACTCTAGTGGATCCATGTGTGGTTTGTGGAAAATAACACACATGCAATGACTCTAGTGGATCCATATGTGGTTTGTGGAAACAACACACATCCAAATTACTCTAGTGGGTACATATGTGGTTAGTGGAAAGAACACACATGCAATGACATTGGTGGATCCATATGTGGTTCATGGAAAGAACACACATGCAATGACATTGGTGGATCAATATGTGGTTTGTGAAAAGAACACACATGCAATGACATTGGTGGATCCATATGTGGTTTGTGAAAAGAACACACATGAAATGACTCTAGTGGATCCATATTTGGTTTGTGAAAATAACACAGATGCAATTACTCTGGTCGATCCATGTGTGGTTTGTGGAAAGAACACACATGCAATGCCATTGGTTAATCCATGTGTGGTTTGTGAAAAGAACACACATGCAATGACTCTAGTGCTGGTTTTAGTATAAGAACACACATGCAATGACTCTAGTGGGTACATATGTGGTTTGTGAAAAGAACACACATGCAATGACTCAAGTGGATCCATATGTGGTTTGTGGAAAGAACACACATGCAATGGCATTGGTTGATACATATGTGGTTTGTGACAATAACACGCATCCAATGCCATTGGTTGATCCATATGTGGTTTTTGGAAAGAACACACATCCAATGACACTGGTTGATCCATATGTGGGTTGGTAAAAGAACACACATGCAATGCCATTGGTTAATCCATGTGTGGTTTGCGAAAAGAACACACATGGAATGACTCTGGTGGATCCATGTGTGGTTTGTGAAAAGAACACACATGCTATGCCATTGGTTGATCCATATGTGGTTTGTGGAAAGAACACACATGGAATGACACTGGTTGATCCATATGTGGGTTGTTAAAATAACACACATGCAATGCCATTGGTTAATCCATGTGTGGTTTGTGAAAATAACACACATGCAATGACGCTGGTGGATCCATGTGTGGTTTGTGAAAAGAACACACATGCAATGCCATTGGTTGATCCATGTGTGGTTTGTGAAAAGAACACACGTGCAATGCCATTAGTTGATCCAAGTGGTTTTGGAAAAGAACATACATGCAATGACATTGGTGGATCCATAAGTGGTTTGTAGAAAGAACACACATGCAGTGAACACTAGTGGATCCATGAGTGGTTTGTGAAAATAACACACATGCAATGCCATTGGTTGATCCATGTGTGGTTTGTGAAAAGAACACACATGCAATGCCATTGGTTGATCCATGTGGTTTGTGGAAAAGAACAGCCATGCAATGACATTGGTGGATCCATAAGTGGTTTGTGAAAAGAACCATTGGTTGATCGATGTGTGGTTTGTTAAAAGAACACACATAAAATGCCATTGGTTTATCCATGTCGTTTGTGGAAAAGAACACACATGCAATGACATTGGTGGATCCATATGTTGGTTGTTAAAATAACACACATGCAATTCCATTGGTTATTCCATGTGTGGTTTGTGAAAAGAACACACATGCAATTACTCTCATGGATCCATGTGTGGTTTGTGAGAAGAACACACATGCAATGCCATTGGTTGATCCATGTAGTTTGTGGAAAAGAACACACATGCAATGACATTAGTGGATCCATAAGTGGTTTATGGAAAGAACACACATGAGTGAACACTGGTGGATCCATGTGTGGTTTGTGAAAATAACAAACATGCAATGACATTGGTTGATCCATATGTGGTTTGTTAAAAGAACACACATGCAATGCCATTGGTCAATCCATGTGTGGTATTAGTATAATAACACACATGCAATGACTCTAGTGGGTCCATATGTGGTTTGTGAAAAGAATACACATGCAATGACTCTAGTGGATCCATATGTGCTTTGTGGAAAGAACACACATGCAATGACATTAGTTGATCCATATGTGGTTTGTGACAATAATACACATGCAATGCCATTGGTTGATCCATATTGGGTTTGTGGAAAGAACACACATACAATGACACTAGTTGATCCATATGTCGGTTCTTCTAAGAACACACGTGCAATGCCATTGCTTAATCCATGTGTGGTTTTTGAAAATAACACACATGCAATGCCATTGCTTGATCCATGTGTGGTTTGTGAAAATAATACACATGTAATGCCATTGGTTGATCCATGTGGTTTGTGGAAAAGAACACACATGCAGTGACAATTGTGGATCCATATGTGGTTTGTGTAAATTACACACATGCAATGACATTGGTTGATCCATGTGTGGTTTGTGGAAAAGAACACACATGCAGTGACATTGGTGGATCCATATGTGGTTTGTGGAATAACACACATGCAATGACATTGGTTGATCCATGTGTGGTTTGTGAAAAGAACACACATGCAATTACTCTAGTGGATACATATGTGGTTTGTGGAAAGAACACACATGCAATGAACACTGGCGGATCGATATGTGGTTCATGACAGGAACACACATTCAATGACATTGGTTGATCCATATGTGGTTTGTGAAAAGAACACACATGCAATGCCATTTGTTAATCCATGTGTGGTTTCTGGAAAGAACACACATGCAATGACTCTAGTCGATCCATATGTGGTTTGTGGAAAGAACACACATGCAATGCCATTGGTTGATCCATATGTGGTTTGTGACAATAACACACATGCAATGCCATTGGTTGATCCATATGTGGTTTGTGGAAAGAACACACATGCAATGACACTGGTTGATCCATATGTGGGTTGTTAAAAGAACAAAAATGCAATGTCACTGGTTAATCCATGTGTGGTTTGTGAAAAGAACACACATGCAATGACATTGGTTGATCCATATGTGGGTTGTTAAAAGAACACACATGAAATGTCATTGGTTAATCCATGTGTGGTTTTAGTATAAGAACACACATGAAATGAACACTGGCGGATCCATATGTGGTTCATGACAGGAACACACATGCAATGACATTGGTTTATCCATATGTGGTTTGTGAAAAGAACACACATGCAATGCCATTTGTTAATCCATATGTGGTTTGTGGAAAGAGCACACATGCAATGACTCTAGTGGGTCCATATGTGGTTTGTGAACACATGCAATGACTCTAGTCGATCCATATGTGGTTTGTGGAAAGAACACACATGCAATGCCCTTGGTTGATCCATATGTGGTTTGTGGAAAGAACACACATGCAATGACATTGGTTAATCCATATGTGGTTTGTGACAATAACACACATGCAATGCCATTGGTTGATCCATATGTGGTTTGTGGAAAGAACACACATGCAATGACACTGGTCGATCCATATGTGTGTTGTTAAAAGAACATATATGCAATGTCATTGGTTAATCCATGTGTGGTTTGTGGAAAAGAACACACATGCAATGACACTGGTGGATCCATATGTGGTTTGTGGAAAGAACACACATGCAATGACATTGGTTGATCCATGTGTGGTTTGTGAAAAGAACAAACATGCAATTACTCTAGCGGATACATATGTGGTTTGTGGAAAGAACACACATGCAATGAACACTAGCAGATCCATATGTGGTTCATGACAGGTACACACATGCAATGACATTGGTTGGTCCATATGTGGTTTGTGAAAAGAACACACATGCAATGCCATTTGTTAATCCATGTGTGGTTTGTGGAAAGAACACGCATGCAATGACTCTAGTGGGTCCATATGTGGTTTGTGAACACATGCAATGACTCTAGTTGATCCATATGTGGTTTGTGGATAGAACACACATGCAATTCTATTGGTTGATCCATATGTGGTTTGTGACAATAACACACATGCAATGCCATTAGTTGATCCATGTGTGGTTTGTGAAAAGAACACACATGCAATGCCATTGGTTGATACATATGTGGTTTGTGGAAAGAACACACATGCAATGGCACTGGTTGATCCATGTGTGGTTTGTGAAAAGAACACATGCAATGACATTGGTTGATCCAGATGTGGGTTATTAAAAGAACACACATGCAATGTCATTGGTTAATCCATGTGTGGTTTTAGTATAAAACACACATGAAATGTCTCTAGTAGGTCCATATGTGGTTTGTGAAAAGAACACACATGCGATGACTCTAGTGGAACCATATGTGGTTTCTGGAAAGAACGCACATGCAATGACATTGGTTGATCCATCTGTGGTTTGTGAAAATAACACATATGAAATGCCATTGGTTGATCCATATGTGGTTTGTGGAAAGAACACACATGCAATGACTCTAGTGGATCATGTGTGGTTAGTGGAGAGAACACACATGCAATGACATTGGTGGATCCATATGTGGTTCACGGAAAGAACACACATGCAATGACATTGGTGGATCCATATGTGGTTTGTGAAAAGAACACACATGCAATGACATTTGTTGATCCATATGTGGTTTGTGAAAAGAACACTAATGCAATTACTTTGGTGGATCCATATGTTATTTGTCGAAATAACACACATGCAATGTCATCGGTTAATCCATGTGTGGTTTGTGAAAAGAACACACATGCAATGACTCTAGTGCTGGTTTTAGTATAAGAACACACATGCAATGACTCTAGTGGGTACATATGTGATTTGTGAAAATAACACCCATGCAATGACTCTAGTGGATCCTTATGTGGTTTGTTGAAAGAACACACATGCAATGACTTTGGTTGATCAATATGCGGTTTGTGACAATAACACACATGCAATGCCATTGGTTGATCCATATGTGGTTTGTGGAAAGAACACACATGCAATGACACTGGTTGATCCATATGTGGATTGTTAAAAGAACACACATGCAATGCCATTGGTTAATCCATGTGTGGTTGGTGAAAAGAACACACATGCAATGACTGTAGTGAATCCATGTGTGGTATATGAAAAGAACACACATGCAATGCCATTGGTTGATTCGTGTGTGGTTTGTGAAAAGAAGACACATGCAATTACTCTAGTGGAAACATATGTGGTTTGTGGAAAGAACACATATGCAATGAACACTAGTGGATCCATATGTGGTTCCTGACAGGAACACACATGCAATGACATTGGTTGATCCATATGTGGTTTGTGAAAAGAACACACATGCAATGCCATTGGTTAATCCATGTGTGGTTTGTGGTAATAACACACATGCAATGACTCTAGTGGGTCCATATGTGGTTTGTGAAAAGAACACACATACAATGACTCTAGTGGATCCATATGTGGTTTGTGGAACTAACACACAGGCAGTGCCATTGGTTGATCCATATGTGGTTTGTGGCAGAACACAAATGCAATGACATTGGTTGATCCATATGTGGGTTGTTAAAAGAACACAAATGCAGTGCCATTGGTTAATCCATGTGTGGTTTGTGAAAAGAACACACATGCAATGACATTGGTTGATCCATGTGTGAAAAGAACACGCATGGAATGACATTGGTTGATCCATATGTGGGTTGTTAAAAGAACACACATGCAATGTCATTGGTTAATCCATGTGTGGTTTTAGTATAAAACACACATGAAATGACTCTAGTAGGTCCATATGTGGTTTGTGAAAAGAACACACATACGATGACTCTAGTGGATCCATATGTGGTTTATGGAAAGAACGCACATGCAATGACATTGGTTGATTCATATGTGGTTTGTGACAATAACACACATGCAATGCCATTGGTTGATCCATATGTGGTTTGTGGAAAGAACACACATTCAATTACTCTAGTGGATCCATATGTGCTTCACGGAAAGAACAAACATGCAATGACATTGGTGGATCCATACGTGGTTTGTGAAAAGAACACACATGCAATGACATTTGTTGATCCATATGTGGTTTGTGAAAAGAACACTAATGCAATTACTTTGCTTGATCCATGTGTGGTTTGTGGAAATAACACACATGCAATGCCATTGGTTAATCTATGTGTGGTTTGTGAAAAGAACACACATGCAATGACTCAAGTGCTGGTTTTAGTATAAGAACACACATGCAATGACTCTAGTGGGTACATATGTGATTTGGGAAAATAACACGCATGAAATGACTCTAGTGGATCCATATGTGGTTTGTTGAAAGAACACACATGCAATGACATTGGTTGATCCATAATTGGTTTGTGACAATAACACACATGCAATGCCATTGGTTGATCGATATGTGGTTTGTGGAAAGAACACAGATCCAATGACACTGGTTGATCCATATGTGGGTTGTTAAAAGAACACAGATGCAATGCCATTGGTTAATCCATGTGTGGTTGGTGAAAAGAACACACATGCAATGACTAGTGAATCCATGTGTGGTTTATGAAAAGAACACACATGCAATGCCATTGGTTGATCCATGTGTGGTTTGTGAAAAGAACACACATGCAATTACTCTAGTGGATACATATGTGGTTTGTGGAAAGAACACACATGCAACAAACACTGGTGGATCCATATGTTGTTCATGACAGGAACACACATGCAATGACATTGGTTGATCCATATCTGGTTTGTGAAAAGAACACACATGCAATGCCATTGGTTAATCCATGTGTGGTTTGTGGAAATAACACACATGCAATGACTCTAGTGGGTCCATATGTGGTTTGTGAAAAGAACACACATGCAATGACTCTAGTCGATCCATATGTGGTTTGTGGAACTAACACACATGCAATGCCATTGGTTGATCCATATGTGGTTTGTGGAAAGAACACACATCCAATGACATTGGTTAATCCATATTAGGTTTGTGACAATAACACACATGCAATGCCATTGGTTGATCCATATGTGGTTTGTGGAAAGAACACACATGCAATGACACTGGTTGATCCATATGTGGGTTGTTAAAAGAACACAAATGCAGTGCCATTGGTTAATCCATGTGTGGTTTGTGAAAAGAACACACATGCAATTACATTGGTTGATCCATATGTGGGTTGTTATAAGAACACACATGCAATGTCATTGGTTAATCCATGTGTGGTTTTATTATAAGAACACAAATGAAATGAGTCTAGTGGGTCCATATGTGGTTTGTGAAAAGAAGACACATGCAATGACTCTAGTGGATCCATATGTGGTTTGTGGAAAGAACACACATGCAATGACGTTGGTTGATCCATATGTGGTTTGTTACAATAACACACATGCAATGCCATTGGTTGATCCATATGTGGTTTGTGGAAAGAACACACATACAATTACTCTAGTGGGAACATATGTGGCTAGTGGAAAGAACACACATGCAATGACTTTGGTGGATCCATATGTGGTTTGTGAAAATAACACACATGCAATGACATTTGTTGATCCATATGTGGTTTGTGAAAAGAACACAGATGCAATGATATTGGTTGATCCATGTGTGGTTTTAGTATAAGAACACACATGCAATGACATTGGTTGATCCATGCGTGGTTCATGAAAAGAACACACATGCAATGACTCTGGTGGATACATAAGTTGTTTGTGAAAATAACACTCATGCAATGCCATTGGTTGATCGATGTGTGGTTTGTGAAAAGAACACACATGCAATGACTCTGGTGGATCCATGTGTGGTTGGTGGAAAGAACACACATGCAATAACATTGGTTGATCCATATGTGGTTTGTGGAAAAGAACACACATGCAATGACATTGGTTGATCCATGTGTGGTTTTAGTATATGAACACACATGCAATGCCGTTGGTTGATCCATGTGTGGTTTGTGAAAAGAACACATGCAATGACTCTGGTGGATCCATAAGTGGTTTGTGAAAAGAACACAGATGCAATGCCATTGGTTGATCGATGTGTGGTTTATGAAAAGAACACACATGCAATGCCATTGGTTGATCCATGTGGTTTGTGGAAAAGAACACACATGCAATGACATTGGTGGATCCATAAGTGGTTTGTGGAAAGAACACACATGTAGTGAACACTGGTGGATCCATGTGTGGTTTGTGAAAAGAACACACATGCAATGCCATTACTTGACCAATGTGTGGTTTGTGAAAAGAACACACATGTAATGCCATTGGTTGATCCATGTGGTTTGTGAAAAGAACACACATGCAATTACTGTAGTGGATACATATGTGGTTTGTGGAAAGAACACACAGGCAATGAACACTAGCAGATCCATAGTGGTTCATGACAGGAACACACATGCAATGACATTGGTTGATCCATATGTGGTTTGTGAAAAGAACACACATGCAATTCCATTTGTTTAATCCATGTGTGGTTTGTGGAAAGAACACACATGCAATGACTCTAGTGGGTCCATATGTGGTTTGTGAACACATGCAATGACTCTAGTCGATCCATATGTGATTTGTGGAAAGAACACACATGCAATGCTATTGGTTGATCCATATGTGGTTTGTGACAATAACACACATGCAATGCCATTGGTGGATCCATATGTGGTTTGTGGAAGAAACACACATGCAATGCCATTGGTTGATCCATGTGTGGTTCATGAAAAGAACACACATGCAATGACTCTGGTGGATCCATAAGTGGTTTGTGAAAAGAACACACATGCAATGCCATTGGTTGATCGATGTGTGGTTTGTGAAAAGAACACACATGCAAAAACTCTGGTGGATCCATGTGTGGTTGGTGGAAAGAAAACACATGCAATAACATTGGTTGATCCATATGTGGTTTGTGGAAAAGAACACACATGCAATGACATTGGTTGATCCATGTGTGGTTTTAGTATATGAACACACATGCAATGACTCTGGTGGATCCATAAGTGGTTTGTGAAAAGAACACACATGCAATGCCATTGGTTGATCGATGTGTGGTTTGTGAAAAGAACACACATGCAATGCCATTGGTTGATCCATGTGGTTTGTGGAAAAGAACACACATGCAATGACATTGGTGGTTCCATAAGTGGTTTGTGGAAAGAACACACATGTAGTGAACACTGGTGGATCCATGTGTGGTTTGTGAAAAGAACACACATGCAATGCCATTGCTTGATCAATGTGTGGTTTGTGAAAAGAACACACATGTAATGCCATTGGTTAATCCATGTGTCGTTTGTGAAAAGAACACACATGCAATGTCATTGGTTGATCCACGTGTGGTTTGTGAAAAGAACACACATGTAATGCCATTGGTTGATCCATGTGGTTTGTGGAAAAGAACACACATGCAATGACATTGGTTGATCCATATGTGGTTTGTGGAAAGAACACACATGCAATGACATTGGTTGATCCATGTGTGGTTTGTGAAAAGAACACACATGCAATTACTCTAGTGGATACATATGTGGTTTGTGGAAAGAACACACATGCAATGAACACTAGCAGATCCATATGTGGTTCATGACAGGAACACACATGCAATGACATTGGTTGATCCATATGTGGTTTGTGAAAAGAACACACATGCAATGCCATTTGTTAATCCATGTGTGGTTTGTCGAAAGAACACACATGCAATGACTCTAGTGGGTCCATATGTGGTTTGTGAACACATGCAATGACTCTAGTCGATCCATATGTGCTTTGTGGAAAGAACACACATGCAATGCTATTGGTTGTTCCATATGTTGTCTGTGGCAATAACACACATGCAATGCCATTGGTTGATCCATATGTGGTTTGTGGAAATAACACACATGCAATGCCATTGGTTGATCCATATGTGGTTTGTGGAAAGACACACATGCAATGACACTGGTTGATCCATATGTGTGTTGTTAAAAGAACACAAATGCAATGTCATTGGTTAATCCATATGTGGTTTGTGAAAAGAACGCACATGCAATGACATAGTTTGTTCCATGTGTGGTTTGTGAAAAGAACACATGGAATGACATTGGTTGATCCATATGTGGTTTGTTAAAAGAACACACATGCAATGTCATTGGTTAATCCATGTGTGGTTTTAGTATAAGAACACACATGAAATGACTCTAGTAGGTCCATATGTGGTTTGTGAAAAGAACACACATGCAATGACTCTAGTGGATCCATATGTGGTTTGTGGAAAGAACACACGTGCAATGACATTGGTTGATCCATATGTGGTTTGTGACAATAACAGACATGCAATGCAATTGCTTGATCCATATGTGGTTTGTGGAAAGAACACACAAGCAGTTACTCTAGTGGGTACATATGTGGTTAGTGGAAAGAACACACATGCAATGACATTGGTGGATCTATATGTGGTTCATGGAAAGAACATACATGCAATTACATTGGTGGATCCATATGTGTCACATCCCAAGATTTTCCAAATCTTGTAATGTGAAAATAAAATAAACAAAATAAAATTTTGTTGAAAATCAGGGTGAATAGAAACTTTTGTTTCTAAAAGGAGACTTAAAATCCCATCTTGAACAAACTTTGATAGAAGTTTGAATTCAACAAATTCAAATCAAGGGAAATGCATTCCTCAATGAATGTATCTGGAAATTTGAACATTTGGAAAGAAACCCAAAACCCTAAACCCTAATGGAAGGAAATCATTTTCCAAAGTATCTCCAAATCTATGGATTTGATCCATACCAAATTTGATCAACAAATTTTCACAAAGGATCAAGAAAGACTATAGAGGTTGGTTTCACTTAGTTTGGAACCATGAGCAAAATCTTAGAAGTATAACAAGAGAAGGAATTTGAAATTTCCAAAGTCAATAAAGCCCTTACCAAAAGCCATACCAAATGGTGAACAAATAATCCTAAAGGGATTTATTTGGATAAACATTTATCAAAGGAAAATAAATTGTTTTGGAAACACTGTTTTAGATCTTTTAATAAAAGACTTTGGTTTCAAATGAAAAGATAAGCCAAATTAATTTTGGCCAAACTTTTGAAATAAAATATTTTGTTTTGATAAAATGAGTAAAGGTTTATTTAAATAAAATAAAAGGATTTAAATATCCAATTTTATTTAAGTAAAAGCTTTTCCCATTTTAAATGAACACCAAGTATTTTATTACTACTTTGAAATCTTTTATTAAAAGGTTTTGCTTTCATTAAAATGAGTAAAGGATTATTTAAATAAAATAATGAGGATTTAAATATCCAATTTTATTTAAGTAAAGGCTTTCCCATTTTAATTAAAACACCAAAACTTATTTATTTAAATAAGTTTCCAAGTATTCTTTTATTTTTCAAATTAAACCTTCTGGTTTGGTTTTGAAAATAATTGGATTTCAAATGGAAATTTTATTTAATAAATCAAACCCTAATAACTAAAGATCCATTTTATTTAATTATTAAATGGATCCTAAAAATAAATAAAAATATTATTTCATTTTGAGATTTGGATTATGTTGCCAAACAGAACCAAATTCAAATGAAAGTTTGCTGTTTGAATTGATTGAGTGTTGTTTGAAATTGTTTGAATTAATTGTTTGAAATTCAAAACAGAAAAAGAATTGGAAAAGAATAAAACAAACAGACAGAAAAAAAATAGAGAAAACCGACCCAGCCCAGTAGGCCCAACAACAGCCCACCTAGCCCAGCTCCCCTCCCCCGAAGAAACCTTTTCTCACTTAAAACCGCACCCACACAGAGACTAACAGGTGGCCCCGAATCCCACTCTCCCCTCTTGCCGGGTAGGCCCATATCAACATTATCATCCCACGCCTTGAACCGTTTTCGGTACATGAAAGTAACCCGCAGAGTGATTGACCGGTGGACCCCCTCCTCTCTCCCTTTCCCACTGAACAGAGGACCCCACTATTACTGCTCATCGTCTTCAACCCCATCAGCGACTCGTTCTTCTCCCCCTTTCTGCCGTTGATTTCTCCAGCGTAATTCGTCTTAACGCCGAGCCTTTACCGAGCCTTGATCACGCAGATGGAAACGCCTACCTCTCCTCTATAAACCCCCTCTGACACCTCGCGCTCGCACGCTCCAGACCGCCCCAATTTCTCTCTATGCCGCTGCTACTCCGACGACCCTCCTCGCAGCAATTCCGGCCACATCCCGCCGCCTCTCACCTACCTCTGCACGCGAGCACACTCCACGCATCCAGACGCATCTGTCCGTGCTCTCCGCTCACCCGCGGGCGCCCCAGAGCGTC
The DNA here is from genome assembly GCA_023614405.1 of Avena insularis. Lineage (NCBI taxonomy): Eukaryota > Viridiplantae > Streptophyta > Magnoliopsida > Poales > Poaceae > Avena > Avena insularis. The sequence continues at coordinate 226,840,823 of CM042696.1, read as the reverse complement.
GACACCAAGCGAGCGCCGTCGTCTGCCTCGTCTCCGTCAAGTTTCTCCGGTAGGTACAGACCACCCCGAGCCCTCTTGTTTACGCTCACAGCTCCGACATAATCTCCTGCATCTAACCCAGACCTCTGTTTGTCCTCTCGTAGTCCACAGCACCGTCTTCGACAAGCTCGACTCGCCGCTGCCGTCTGTTTCTTCTCCGGCGACTCTTCTGGTAAGCACAAGACGACCCCGACCCCTCTCGTTCACGCACACGACCTTGCCTTGGACCCGCGCATCTAACTGTGCCTTCTTTTCGCTTCGGAGTGAATCACAGCGACGTCCACGACGACAAGCCGAGAGCACCGCCGCCCGCAGCAACTCCGGCGAGCAATCGCAGACGAACTAGTGCGCCCCTTGCCCCGTCAATCGCACGTTGAGCTTCACCGCAACCTCCTGAGCATGGTGAGCAACTTCCCTCTCTCCCTCACTCCCTGTAGCATCGCCACCATCATCGACCGACGACTCCGCCGCCGGTAGCCACCGCAGCGCCGCTCGCAAATGGTCGAGCACGTTAACACCGTAGGATCTGGATCTGACGGTTACGATAGAATCACTTAACGCGAAGGGGTATGTCCTTTGTGCTGTGCGATCAAATTTGATCCAACGCTCCACGTTGCCGATCCACACTGAACCGGTACCGGCCAATCACAGCGCAACGCGTGGCACCAGTTGATCTGAATTAGAAATTTGAAAACAGAATTTCTTGCTAACTTCAAACCCATGAATCTTTTGATCCACCGTCCAAATTTTACAAATTTGATGTCGTTGGAATCAGCAAGACAAGCCCTAACCAACCCTGCCCTTAGTTTAGCAAATAGTATCTGTTAACTTGTTTAACTTTGCAGATTCTTTTGTATGCTTGCTAACATTATAAAAATCATTTAAAAATGATTTTTAGGTTAAAACCTTTGCAAATTAGTTTGTTGTGACCTTGCTGACCATAGGAACCAACCCATAGTTTGGAAAGTGATTTTGGAAAAGATAGAATGGATTAATTAGTTTAGTCCATTTCTAGCTAACTAAAACTATTTGTTTTGTTTATGAAAATGCTTTCATAAAGAAAACCTTGAGAAAATGTTTGGACCAAACCCACTAACCAAAAGCACCAAGTTTTGCAATAGCAACTCATTTGGTGAACCCTATAGACTAAAACCCTAGTAGACATATTTCTTCACCACATAAAATGACCAAATAGGTGCCTTGTTTTGAAATTGGTTTGAGGTGAAACCTTTTGCTAACAACTTTGCCACTTCACAAAAATGACCATTAGGTGTACCCAAATGTCTATGACTCACTAGGAACCACTTTTGCAAACAAAGCAAAGCTTGGCATGCTTGCATGCATTTCTTTGACTTTGTTATTTTTGTTTGTGTGTGTTGATTTGCTTGATTGGTAGATTGAGTTGTGCCTTGCTTGATTGATTGTAGTGACTTGAAGAGTGAGTGTTGCAAGAACAAGGAGTGAACTTATACCCTCTACCAAAAAGGCAAGTGATGCTTCATATCATTATCCCATTATTTTCACTATACATTAGTGTTTTTGCTAAAGTAAAATCTTGCATGGTTTTTATTTTGCTAAGTATAGACCTTGCTATAGGAAATCTAGTAGAAGAATCCTTAGTAGGATTTTCCTAAGTTAAGAATCCTATTACTACCAAGCTTAGCCTAGCTAATAGAAAACTTGGGTGGGATATATATTCACACTATGAAAAATATTCTAAGTCTGAGGACTTGTGTTTTGTTTAAATAAAAACAACTAAGTTAATGAACCACAGGTGGAATGGAAGGAATGGCTTATGTTGAGTGGTTCACAAGGCCATGGGACTTGGCTTGTGTATCTCACTTGTGGATGGCCACCCAGGAAACAAAGAGATTTGAGATGTCAAATGTTGAAAAGCTTCAAGTGCAACCACTTGGCATTATGGGCTCTGCCATGATCTTAGGATCTTTGGAACTTAGTCTTTTGGACAGTGGGTGGTAGTGATTGATAGGTTGGAGCAGCGTCCATTTGACTAAGGAAAGGCTACTGAAGGATCATTCTTGGGAAACCAAGACTTGTGGGGAAAGTGCACCACCTCTGCAGTGTAAAACCTAAGTACTTAGCCATGTCCACAGTAAAGGACAATTTGAGCATCAAGACATGGAAGCAATCAAGAATCTCATCATTCCAATTTCTAAATTAAAACTTGTGGGTGAACCAGGGTTGTGTGAAATTCTTCAATCTCTGATTGGTAGATGCCTTGAAAGGATCTTCAAATCTTGATCTTTGATTGGTAGATGCCCTGAGTGGATCTTCAGTCTTTGATTGGTAGATGCCTTGATAGGATCTTCAATCTTTGGTTAAGAAAATTGTTTTTGCCAAGTAAATCTTCAGTCTCTGATTGGTAGATGCCCTGAGTGGATCTTCAGTCTTTGATTGATAGATGCCTTGGAATTTGTTTTTGCCAAACAAGACTTATTTTCAAATGATAGGGAAAAATCTATTTTGAGCAATGCAAAGCCTCAACTCCACTTAGCCAAATGCATATAGATGATAGACTCCACTATAATACCAAAGTATCACTTGCCAATACAATTCAAATGTATTGACCCTTGTGGCTGTAACTTATTATGTTGCAGGTTTGATTGTTTTAGTGAAGATTGATTGATTAGGATTACAAAGTCTACAACCAACATGTCTGCCTGTGGCACTTTGAAGATGAAGGACCCAATGCTTATAGTTATTCCGCTGCAATGTAATGTAATAGCCTAATGAGCTATGTTGATGTAATAAAATTATGTTATTCCTGGTTATAAAGTTGTATTATGACCTTTGTTTCTCGATACTACATCTGAACTGTGGATGCTAGCTATTGATCCAGGGACTAGCATTGTAAACACAGGGGACTCAATCTTATTAAAGGTTGGGGACGCTACAGAATGGTATCAGAGCATTGTGTTGCCTGTAGGATTTGTAACCCTAGGATTGGACAAAAACCCTTAGGAAAAAAAAAATAGGAGTTGTCTTATTCCAAAACTTATTTACAAAACAATCTTGTAAACTCTTTCCTCAACCATTTTGGTTCAACTCTACTTCTCTTCTACTTCAAACTTAATGGAAAGCCTACCCCATGACCAAAGACTACACCATGTGCAAAGGACTTCTTCAACACTTTCAACTCTAATGACTTCAACTTCTTCAACATCTTCAACATGTACACCAAGGACTTCAACTTGGATATCACTAAAGAATACAAGTCTTGAGTAACATTTCACTTGAAGACTAAGGAAACACAACTTAGAAAGAACCATCATCACCTTTGAAGATTGTGACCAAGAGACAAGAATTCTCCAAGGATACAAAGATCTCATTCAAGAAGAATCAACCAAGAAGAATGGAAAGATCACAAGTGAACCATATAGATGGACCACCATATTTAGTTAAGTCAAACCCACCAACTTATGTGGTGTAACAAAAATATTTTGTTGCCTAAGAATGTGCTTGAAATTGTTGTTTGAGTAAAATGTTTGGTTTGTGATTGCTTGCACATTGCTTGTGTGAGTTGTGATGTGTGTGAATAGAAATATCACCTTAGAAAAACCTTTTGCCTATTCTAATCCCCTCCAACCCAAACAGATGACTTCTCCAAGAGACTCCAACATCAAGGATGGTGACAACAACAACAACCAAGAGGTCAACATGAGAGAACTCATAGCAACCCAACACCAGTTGAGCCAAGTGACAACTCAGCTTTTAGCCAATAACAATGGACTAGACCCAGCCATACAAAGGATTTTGAAACTTCAATCCCAACTGTTGCAAGGATTGGTTACTCAAGTGATCAACATGAGAGAAAACTTTTTCCAAGGAGCTAATGACAACAAGGATGACAAAGATGTTATTCTAGAAGGAACCCAAGTTAGCAATACTTGTGTAGTCAAGGATCATGCACCCAAGGAATATGAAGATCAATGCCCCAAGAAGAGAGAAAGATCTCCCACCTATGAGGAACAAGAACTAGAAGAACCCCTAGCTTTGGAGAGACCCAAGAAGAAGAAGAAGAAATGCCTCAACACTAGCAAGAAAGATATCAGCCAATTGATATGTTACAATTGCAAGAACCCAGGACACTATGCAAGCAACTGTCCAGAAAAGATGAAGAACAAGTTGAACAAGTCTATGGAGAAACTCAACCTTGGCCCATGAGTCAAGCATGGAAATAATGGACACTATGCAGAAGTTTTCCCAAGGAAGTTTCATCAAGATTCCAAGCAAGCCAAGATGTAGTTTAGTTGGAAAATTTTTAAGGGTGGTAGTACCCTAGTTGTTTTGAACCTGCTTGTAACCCTAGCCTCCCCAAATCTCGGGACGAGATTTCTTTTAAGGGTGGTAGCCTGTCACATCCCAAGATTTTCCAAATCTTGTAATGTGAAAATAAAATAAACAAAATAAAATTTTGTTGAAAATCAGGGTGAAAAGAAACTTTTGTTTCTAAAAGGAGACTTAAAATCCCATCTTGAACAAACTTTGATAGAAGTTTGAATTCAACAAATTCAAATCAAGGGAAATGCATTCCTCAATGAATGTATCTGGAAATTTGAACATTTGGAAAGAAACCCAAAACCCTAAACCCTAATGGAACGAAATCATTTTCCAAAGTATCTCCAAATCCATGGATTTGATCCATACCAATTTTGATCAACAAATTTTCACAAAGGATCAAGAAAGACTATAGAGGTTGGTTTCACTTAGTTTGGAACCATGAGCAAAATCTTAGAAGTATAACAAGAGAAGGAATTTGAAATTTCCAAAGTCAATAAAGCCCTTACCAAAAGCCATACCAAATGGTGAACAAATAATCCTAAAGGGATTTATTTGGATAAACATTTATCAAAGGAAAATAAATTGTTTTGGAAACACTGTTTTAGATCTTTTAATAAAAGACTTTGGTTTCAAATGAAAAGATAAGCCAAATTAATTTTGGCCAAACTTTTGAAATAAAATATTTTGTTTTGATAAAATGAGTAAAGGTTTATTTAAATAAAATAAAAGGATTTAAATATCCAATTTTATTTAAGTAAAAGCTTTTCCCATTTTAAATGAACACCAAGTATTTTATTACTACTTTGAAATCTTTTATTAAAAGGTTTTGCTTTGATTAAAATGAGTAAAGGATTATTTAAATAAAATAATGAGGATTTAAATATCCAATTTTATTTAAGTAAAGGCTTTCCCATTTTAATTAAAACACCAAAACTTATTTATTTAAATAAGTTTCCAAGTATTCTTTTATTTTTCAAATTAAACCTTCTGGTTTGGTTTTGAAAATAATTGGATTTCAAATGGAAATTTTATTTAATAAATCAAACCCTAATAACTAAAGATCCATTTTATTTAATTATTAAATGGATCCTAAAAATAAATAAAAATATTATTTCATTTTGAGATTTGGATTATGTTGCCAAACAGAACCAAATTCAAATGAAAGTTTGCTGTTTGAATTGATTGAGTGTTGTTTGAAATTGTTTGAATTAATTGTTTGAAATTCAAAACAGAAAAAGAATTGGAAAAGAATAAAACAAACAGACAGAAAAAAATAGAGAAAACCGACCCAGCCCAGTAGGCCCAACAACAGCCCACCTAGCCCAGCTCCCCTCCCCCGAAGAAACCTTTTCTCACTTAAAACCGCACCCACACAGAGACTAACAGGTGGCCCCGAATCCCACACTCTCCCCCTCACTGCCAGGTAGGCCCATATCACTGTTCGTCGTCAACCCACTTGAACTGTTTTTCTACAAAAGTAACCCGCAGAGTGATTGACCGGTGGACCCCCTCCTCTCTCCCTTTCCCACTGAACAGAGGACCCCACTATTACTGCTCATCGTCTTCAACCCCATCAGCGACTCGTTCTTCTCCCCCTTTCTGCCGTTGATTTCTCCAGCATAATTCGTCTTAACGCCGAGCCTTTACCGAGCCTTGATCACGCAGATGGAAACGCCTACCTCTCCTCTATAAACCCCCTCTGACACCTCGCTCGCCGCCCTCAGACGCCCCAATTTCTCTACACGCTGCTACTCCGACGACCCTCCTCGCAGCAATTCCGGCCACATCCCGCCGCCTCTCACCTACCTCTGCACGCGAGCACACTCCACGCATCCAGACGCATCTGTCCGTGCTCTCCGCTCACCCGCGGGCGCCCCAGAGCGTCGACACCAAGCGAGCGCCGCCGTCTGCCTCGTCTCCGTCAAGTTTCTCCGGTAGGTACAGACCACCCCAAGCCCTCTTGTTTACGCTCACAGCTCCGACATAATCTCCTGCATCTAACCCAGACCTCTGTTTGTCCTCTCGTAGTCCACAGCACCGTCTTCGACAAGCTCGACTCGCCGCTGCCGTCTGCTTCTTCTCCGGCGACTCTTCTGGTAAGCACAAGACGACCCCGACCCCTCTCGTTCACGCACACGACCTTGCCTTGGACCCGCGCATCTAACTGTGCCTTCTTTTAAGCCGGAGTGAATCACAGCGACGTCCACGACGACAAGCCGAGAGCACCGCCGCCCGCAGCAACTCCGGCGAGCAATCGCAGACGAACTAGTGCGCCCCTTGCCCCGTCAATCGCACGTTGAGCTTCACCGCAACCTCCTGAGCATGGTGAGCAACTTCCCTCTCTCCCTCACTCCCTGTAGCATCGCCACCGTCATCGACCGACGACTCCGCCGCCGGTAGCCACCGCAGCGCCGCTCGCAAATGGTCGAGCACGTTAACACCGTAGGATCTGGATCTGACGGTTACGATAGAATCACTTAACGCGAAGGGGTATGTCCTCGTATCATGCGATCAAACTTGATCCAACGCTCACGTTGCCGATCCACCGAACCGGGTACCGGCCAATCACAGTGGCGCATTGGCACAGTTGATTGATCTGAATTAGAAATTTGAAAACAGAATTTCTTGCTAACTTCAAACCCATGAATCTTTTGATCCACACGTCCAAATTTTACAAATTTGATGTCGTTGGAATCAGCAAGACAAGCCCTAACCAACCCTGCCCTTAGTTTAGCAAATAGTATCTGTTAACTTGTTTAACTTTGCAGATTCTTTTGTATGCTTGCTAACATTATAAAAATCATTTAAAAATGATTTTTAGGTTAAAACCTTTGCAAATTAGTTTGTTGTGACCTTGCTGACCATAGGAACCAACCCATAGTTTGGAAAGTGATTTTGGAAAAGAATAGAATGGATTAATTAGTTTAGTCCATTTCTAGCTAACTAAAACTATTTGTTTTGTTTATGAAAATGCTTTCATAAAGAAAACCTTGAGAAAATGTTTGGACCAAACCCACTAACCAAAAGCACCAAGTTTTGCAATAGCAACTCATTTGGTGAACCCTATAGACTAAAACCCTAGTAGACATATTTCTTCACCACATAAAATGACCAAATAGGTGCCTTGTTTTGAAATTGGTTTGAGGTGAAACCTTTTGCTAACAACTTTGCCACTTCACAAAAATGACCATTAGGTGTACCCAAATGTCTATGACTCACTAGGAACCACTTTTGCAAACAAAGCAAAGCTTGGCATGCTTGCATGCATTTCTTTGACTTTGTTATTTTTGTTTGTGTGTGTTGATTTGCTTGATTGGTAGATTGAGTTGTGCCTTGCTTGATTGATTGTAGTGACTTGAAGAGTGAGTGTTGCAAGAACAAGGAGTGAACTTATACCCTCTACCAAAAAGGCAAGTGATGCTTCATATCATTATCCCATTATTTTCACTATACATTAGTGTTTTTGCTAAAGTAAAATCTTGCATGGTTTTTATTTTGCTAAGTATAGACCTTGCTATAGGAAATCTAGTAGAAGAATCCTTAGTAGGATTTTCCTAAGTTAAGAATCCTATTACTACCAAGCTTAGCCTAGCTAATAGAAAACTTGTGTGGGATATATATTCACACTATGAAAAATATTCTAAGTCTGAGGACTTGTGTTTTGTTTAAATAAAAACAACTAAGTTAATGAACCACCTGGGTGGAATGGAAGGAATGGCTTATGTTGAGTGGTTCACAAGGCCATGGGACTTGGCTTGTGTATCTCACTTGTGGATGGCCACCCAGGAAACAAAGAGATTTGAGATGTCAAATGTTGAAAAGCTTCAAGTGCAACCACTTGGCATTATGGGCTCTGCCATGATCTTAGGATGCTGGAACTTAGTCTTTTGGACAGTGGGTGGTAGTGATTGATAGGTTGGAACGCGTCCATTTGACTAAGGAAAGGCTACTGAAGGATCATTCTTGGGAAACCAAGACTTGTGGGGAAAGTGCACCACCTCTGCAGAGTGTAAAACCTAAGTACTTAGCCATGTCCCTGGTAAAGGACAATTTGAGCATCAAGACATGGAAGCAATCAAGAATCTCATCATTCCAATTTCTAAATTAAAACTTGTGGGTGAACCAGGGTTGTGTGAAATTCTTCAATCTCTGATTGGTAGATGCCTTGAAAGGATCTTCAAATCTTCAGTCTTTGATTGGTAGATGCCCTGAGTGGATCTTCAGTCTTTGATTGGTAGATGCCTTGATAGGATCTTCAATCTTTGGTTAAGAAAATTGTTTTTGCCAAGTAAATCTTCAGTCTCTGATTGGTAGATGCCCTGAGTGGATCTTCAGTCTTTGATTGATAGATGCCTTGGAATTTGTTTTTGCCAAACAAGACTTATTTTCAAATGATAGGGAAAAATCTATTTTGAGCAATGCAAAGCCTCAACTCCACTTAGCCAAATGCATATAGATGATAGACTCCACTATAATACCAAAGTATCACTTGCCAATACAATTCAAATGTATTGACCCTTGTGGCTGTAACTTATTATGTTGCAGGTTTGATTGTTTTAGTGAAGATTGATTGATTAGGATTACAAAGTCTACAACCAACATGTCTGCCTGTGGCACTTTGAAGATGAAGGACCCAATGCTTATAGTTATTCCGCTGCAATGTAATGTAATAGCCTAATGAGCTATGTTGATGTAATAAAATTATGTTATTCCTGGTTATAAAGTTGTATTATGACCTTTGTTTCTCGATATTACATCTGAACTGTGGATGCTAGCTATTGATCCAGGGACTAGCATTGTAAACACAGGGGACTCAATCTTATTAAAGGTTCGGGACGCTACAATATGTGGTTTGTGAAAAGAACACACATGCAAAGACATTTGTTGATCCATATGTGGATTGTGAAAAGAACACTGATGCAATTACTTTGGTGGATCCATGTGTGGTTTGTGGAAATAACAGACATGCAATGCCATTGGTTAATCCATGTGTGGTTTGTGAAAAGAACACACATGAAATGAATCTAGTGCTGGTTTTAGTATAAGAACACACATGCAATGAGTCTAGTGGGTACATATGTGATTTGTGAAAATAACACACATGAAATGACTCTAGTGGATACATATGTGGTTTGTTGAAAGAACACACATGCAATGACATTGGTTGAACCATATGTGGTTTGTGACAATAACACACATGCAATGCCAGTGGTTGATCCATATGTGGTTTGTGGAAAGAACACACATGCAATGACACTGGTTGATCCATATGTGGGTTGTTAAAAGAACACACATGCCATGCCATTGGTTAAACCATGTGTGGTTCGTGAAAAGAACACACATGCAATGACTCTAGTGAATCCATGTGTGGTTTATGAAAAGAACACACATGCAATGTCATTGGTTGATCCCTGTGTGGTTTGTGAAAAAAACATACACATGCAATTACTCTAGTGGATACATATGTGGTTTGTGGAAAGAACACACATGCAATGAACACTGGTGGATCCATATGTGGTTCATGACAGGAACACACATGCAATGACATTGCTTGATCCATATGTGGTTTGTGAAAAGAACACACATGCAATGCCATTGGTTAATCCATGTGTGCTTTGTGGAAATAACACACATGCAATGACTCTAGTGGGTCCATATGTGGTTTGTGAAAAGAACACACATGCAATGACTCTAGTCTATCCATATGTGGTTTGTGGAAAGAACACACATGCAATGCCATTGGTTGATCCATATGTGGTTAGTGGAAAGAACACACATGCAATGACATTGGTTAATCCATATGTGGTTTGAGACAATAACACACATGCAATGCCATTGGTTGATCCATATGTGGTTTGTGCAAAGAACACACATGCAATGACACTGGTTGATCCATATGTGGGTTATTAAAAGAACACAAATGCAGTGTCATTGGTTAATCCAAGTGTGGTTATTGAAAAGAACACACATGCAATGACATTGGTTGATCCATGTGTGGTTTGTGAAAAGAACACACATGCAATGACATTGGTTGATCCATATGTGGGTTGTTAGAAGAACACACATGCAATGTCATTGGTTAATCCATGTGTGGTTTTAGTATAAGAACACACACGAAATGACTCTAGTGGGTCCATATGTGGTTTGTGAAAACAAGACACATGAAATGACTCTAGTGGATCCATATGTGGTTTGTGGAAAGAACACACATGCAATGACGTTGGTTGATCCATATGTGGTTTGTGACAATAACACACATGCAATGCCATTGGTTGATCCATATGTGGTTTGTGGAAAGAACACACATGCAATGACATTGGTTGATGCATGTGGGGTTCATGAAAAGAACACACATGCAATGACTCTCGTGGATCCATAAGTGGTTTGTGAAAAGAACACACATGCAATGCCATTGGTTGATCGATGTGTGGTTTGTGAAAAGAACACACATGCAATGACTCTGGTGGATCCATGTGTGGTTGGTGGAAAGAACACACATGTAATAACATTCGTTGATCCATACGTGGTTTGTGGAAAAGAACACACATGCAATGACATTGGTTGATCCATGTGTGGTTTTAGTATATGAACACACATGCAATGCCATTGGTTGATCCATGTGTGGTTTGTGAAAAGAATACATGCAATGACTATGGTGTATCCATAAGTGGTTTTTGAAAAGAACACACATGCAATGCCATTGGTTGATCGATGTGTGGTTTGTGAAAAGAACACACATGCAATGCCATTGGTTGATCCATGTGGTTTGTGGAAAATAACACACATGCAATGACATTGGTGGATCCATAAGTGGTTTGTGGAAAGAACACACATGTAGTGAACACTGGTGGATCCATGTGTGGTTTGTGAAAAGAACACACATGCAATGCCATTGCTTGATCAATGTGTGGTTTGTGAAAAGCAGACACATGTAATGCCATTGGTTAATCCATGTGTCGTTTGTGAAAAGAACACACATGCCATGCCATTGGTTGATCCATGTGTGGTTTGTGAAAAGAACACACATGTAATGCCATTGGTTGATCCATGTGGTTTGTGGAAAAGAACACACATGCAATGACATTGGTGGATCCATATGTGGTTTGTGGAAAGAACACACCTGCAATGACATTGGTTGATCCACGTGTGGTTTGTGAAAAAAACACACATGGAATTACTCTAGTGGATGCATATGTGGTTTGTGGAAAGAACACACATGCAATGAACACTAGAAGATCCATATGTGGTTCATGACAGGAACACACATGCAATGACATTTGTTGATCCATATGTGGTTTGTGAAAAGAACACACATGCAATGCCATTTGTTAATCCATGTGTGGTTTGTGGAAAGAACACACATGCAATGACTCTAGTGGGTCCATATGTGGTGTGTGTAAAGAACACACATACAATGACATTGGTTGATCCATATGTGGTTTGTGGAAAGAACACACATGCAATGACATTGGTTGATCCATATGTGGTTTGTGGAAAGAAAACACATGCAATGCCATTGGTTGATCGATGTGTGGTTTGTGAAAAGAACACACATGTAATGCCATTGGTTAATCCATGTGTCATTTGTGAAAAGAACACACATGCCATGCCATTGGTTGATCCATGTGTGGTTTGTGTAAAAGAACACACATGCAATGACATTCGTTGATCCATGTGTGGTTTTAGTATATGAGCACACATGCAATGCCATTGGTTGATCGATGCATGGTTTGTGAAAAGAATACACATGCAATGCCATTGGTTGATCCATGTGGTTTGTGGAAAAGAACACACATGCAATGACATTGGTGCATCCATAAGTGGTTTGTGGAAAGAACACACATGTAGTGAACACTGGTGGATCCATGTGTGGTTTGTGAAAAGAACACACATGCAATGCCATTGCTTGATCAATGTGTGGTTTGTGAAAAGAACACACATGTAATACCATTGGTTAATCCATGTGTCGTTTGTGAAAAGAACACACATGCAATGCCATTGGTTGATCCATGTGTCGTTTGTGAAAAGAACACACATGCAATGCCATTGGTTGATCCATGTGTGGTTTGTGAAAAAAACACACATGTAATGCCATTGGTTGATCCATGTGGTTTGTGGAAAGGAACACACATGGAGTGAACACTGGTGGATCCATGTGTGGTTTGTGAAAAGAACACACATGCCATTCCATTGGTTGATCCATATGTGGTTTGTGGAAAGAACACACATGCAATGACATTGGTTGATCCATGTGTGGTTTGTGAAAAGAACACACATGCAATTACTCTAGTGGATACATATGTGGTTTGTGGAATGAACACACATGCAATGAACACTAGCAGATCCATATGTGGTTCATGACAGGAACACACATTCAATGACATTGGTTGATCCATATGTGGTTTGTGAAAAGAACACACATGCAATGCCATTTGTTAATCCATGTGTGGTTTGTGGAAAGAACACACATGCAATGACTCTAGTGGGTCCATATCTGGTTTGTGAATACATGCAATGACTCTAGTCGATCCATATATGGTTTGTGGAAAGAACACACATGCAATGCTATTGGTTGATCCATATGTGGTTTGTGACAATAACACACATGCAATGCCATTGGTTGATCCATATGTGATTTGTGGAAATAACACACATGCAATGCCATTGGTTGATCCATATGTTGTTTGTGGAAAGAACACACATGCAATGACACTGGTTGATCCATATGTGTGTTGTTAAAATAACACAAATGCAATGTCATTGGTTAATCCGTATGTGGTTTGTTGAAAGAACACACATGCAATGACATTGGTTGATCCATGTGTGGTTTGTGAAAATAACACATGCAATGACATTGGTTGATCCATATGTGGGTTGTTAAAAGAACACACATGCAATGTCATTGGTTAATCCATGTGTGGTTTTAGTATAAGAACACACATGAAATGACTCTAGTAGGTCCATATGTGGTTTGTGAAAAGAACACACGTGCAATGACTCTAGTGGATCCATATGTGGTTTGTGGAAAGAACACACATGCAATGACATTGTTTGATCCATATGTGATTTGTGATAATAACACACATGCAATGCCATTGGTTGATCCATATGTGGTTTGTGGAAAGAACACACATGCAATTACTCTAGTGGGTACATATGTGGTTAGTGGAAAGAACACACATGCAATGACATTGGTGGATCCATATGTGGTTCCTGGAAAGAACACACATGCAATGACATTGGTCGATCCATATGTGGTTTGTGAAAAGAACACACATGCAATGACATTTTTGATCCATATGTGGTTTGTGAAAAGAACACTGATGCAATTACTTTGGTGGATCCATGTGTAGTTTGTGGAAATAACACACATGCAATGCCATTGGTTAATCCATGTGTGGTTTGTGAAAAGAACACACATGCAATGACTCTAGTGCTGGTTTTAGTATAAGAACACACATGCAATGAGTCTAGTGGGTACATATGTGATTTCTGAAGATAACACACATGCAATGACTCTAGTGGATCCATATGTGGTTTGTTGAAAGAACACACATGCATGGACATTGGCTGATCCATATGTGGTTTGTGACAACAACACACATGCAATGCCATTGGTTGATCCATATGTGGTTTGTGGAAAGAACACACTTGCAATGACACTGGTTGATCCATATGTGGGTTGTTAAACCAACACATATGCAATGACATTGGTTATTCCATGTGTGCTTGGTGAAAAGAACACACATGCAATGACTCTAGTGAATCCATGTGTGATTTATGAAAAGAACACACATGCAATTCCATTGGTTGATCCGTGTGTGGTTTGTGAAAAGAAAACACATGCAATTACTCTAGTGGATACATATGTGGTTTGTGGAAAGAACACACATGCAATGAACACCGGTGGATCCATATGTGGTTCATGATAGGAACACACACGCAATGACATTGGTTGATCCATATGTGGTTTGTGAAAAGAACACACATGCAATTCCATTGGTTAATCCATGTGTGGATTGTGGAAATAACACACATGCAATGACTGTAGTGGGTCCATATGTGGTTTGTGATTAGAAGACACATGTAATGACTCTAGTCGATCCATATGTGGTTTGTGGAAAAACACACATACAATGCCATTTGTTGATCCATATGTGGTTTGTGGAAAGAACACACATGCAATGGCATTGGTTAATCCATATGTGGTTTGTGACAATAACATACATGCAATGCCATTGGTTGATCCATATGTGGTTTGTGGAAAGAACACACATGCAATGACACTGGTTGATCCATATGTGGGTTGTTAAAAGAACACAAATGCGGTGCCATTGGTTAATCCATGTGTGGTTTGTGAAAATAACACACATGCAATGCCATTGGTTGATCCATGTGTGGTTTGTGAAAAGAACACACATGCAATGTCGTTGGTTGATCCATATGTGGGTTGTTAGAAGAACACACATGCAATGTCATTGGTTAATTCATGTGTGGTTTTAGTATAAGAACACACATGAAATGACTCTAGTGGGTCCATATGTGGTTTGTGAAAAGAAGACACATGCAATGACTCTAGTGGATCCATATGTGGTTTCTGGAAAAAAAACACACATGCAATGACGTTGGTTGATCCATATGTGGTTTGTGACAATAACACACATGCAATGCCATTGGTTGATCCGTGTGTGGTTTGTGGAAAGAACACACATGCAATTACTCTAGTGGGTACATATTTGGTTAGTGGAAATAATACACATGCAATGACATTGGTGGATCCATATGTGGGTTGTGAAAATAACACACATGCAATGACATTTGTTGATCCATATGTGGTTTGTGAAAAGAACACAGATGCAATGATATTGGTTGATCCATGTGTGGTTTTAGTATAAGAACACACATGCAATGACATTGGTTGATCCATGTGTGGTTCATGAAAAGAACACACATGCAATGACTCTGGTGGATCCATAAGTGGTTTGTGAAAAGAACACAAATGCAATGCCATTGGTTGATCGATGTGTGGTTTGTGAAAAGAACACACATGCAATGACTCTGGTGGATCCATGTGTGGTTTGTGGAAAGAACACACATGCAATAACATTGGTTGATCCATATGTGGTTTGCGTAAAATAACACACATGTAATGACATTGGTTGATCCATGTGTGGTTTTAGTATATGAACACACATGCAATGCCCTTGGTTGATCCATGAGTGGTTTGTGAAAAGAACACATGCATTGACTATGGTGGATCCATAAGTGGTTTGTGAAAAGAACACACATGCAATGCCATTGGTTGATCGATGCGTGGTTTGTGAAAAGAACACACATGCAATGCCATTGGTTGATGCATGTGGTTTGTGGAAAAGAACACACATGCAATGACATTGGTGGATCCATAAGTGGTTTGTGGAAAGAACACACATGTAGTGAATACTGGTGGATCATGTGTGTTTTGTGAAAAGAACACACATGCAATGCCATTGCTTGATAAATGTGTGGTTTGTGAAAAGAACACACATGTAATGCCATTGGTTAATCCATGTGTCGTTTGTGAAAAGAACACACATGCAATGCCATTGGTTGATCCATGTGTGGTTTGTGAAAAGAACACACATGTAATGCCATTGGTTGATCCATGTGGTTTGCGGAAAAGAACACACATGCAATGACATTGGTGGATCCAGATGTGGTTTGTGGAAAGAACACACATGCAATGACATTGGTTGATCCATGTATGGTTTGTGAAAAGAACACACATGTAAATACTCTAGTGGATACATATGTGGTTTGTGGAAAGAACACACATGCAATGAACACTAGCAGATCCATATGTGGTTCATGACAGGAACACACATTCAATGACATTGGTTGATCCATATGTGGTTTGTGAAAAGAACACACATGCAATGCCATTTGTTAATCCATGTGTGGTTTGTGGAAAGAACACACATGCAATGACTCTAGTGGGTCCATATATGGTTTGTGAAAATAACACACATGCAATTACTCTAGTCGATCCATATGTGGTTTGTGGAAAGAACACACATGAAATGCCATTGGTTGATCCATATGTGGTTTGTGGAAAGAACACACATGCAATGACATTGGTTAATCCATATGTGGTTTGTGACAATAACACACATGCAATGGGATTGGTTGATCCATATGTGGTTTGTGGAAAGAACACACATGCAATGACGCTGGTTGATCCATATGTGGGTTGTTAAAAGAACACAAATGCGGTGGCATTGGTTAATCCATGTGTGGTTTGTGAAAATAACACACATGCAATGACATTGGTTGATCCATGTGTGGTTTGTGAAAAGAACACACATGCAATGTCGTTGGTTGTTCCATATGTGGGTTGTTAGAAGAACACACATGCAATGTCATTGGTTAATTCATGTGTGGTTTTAGTATAAGAACACACATGAAATGACTCTAGTGGGTCCATATGTGGTTTGTGAAAAGAAGACACATGCAATGACTCTAGTGGATCCATATGTGGTTTGTGGAAAAAAAACACACATGCAATGACGTTGGTTGATCCATATGTGGTTTGTGACAATAACACACATGCAATGCCATTGGTTGATCCGTATGTGGTTTGTGGAAAGAACACACATGCAATTACTCTAGTGGGTACATATTTGGTTAGTGGAAATAATACACATGCAATGACATTGGTGGATCCATATGTGGTTTGTGAAAATAACACACATGCAATGACATTTGTTGATCCATATGTGGTTTGTGAAAAGAACACAGATGCAATGATATTGGTTGATCCATGTGTGGTTTTAGTATAAGAACACACATGCAATGACATTGGTTGATCCATGTGTGGTTCATGAAAAGAACACACATGCAATGACTCTGGTGGATCCATAAGTGGTTTGTGAAAAGAACACAAATGCAATGCCATTGGTTGATCGATGTGTGGTTTGTGAAAAGAACACACATGCAATGACTCTGGTGGATCCATGTGTGGTTTGTGGAAAGAACACACATGCAATAACATTGGTTGATCCATATGTGGTTTGCGTAAAATAACACACATGTAATGACATTGGTTGATCCATGTGTGGTTTTAGTATATGAACACACATGCAATGCCCTTGGTTGATCCATGAGTGGTTTGTGAAAAGAACACATGCATTGACTATGGTGGATCCATAAGTGGTTTGTGAAAAGAACACACATGCAATGCCATTGGTTGATCGATGCGTGGTTTGTGAAAAGAACACACATGCAATGCCATTGGTTGATGCATGTGGTTTGTGGAAAAGAACACACATGCAATGACATTGGTGGATCCATAAGTGGTTTGTGGAAAGAACACACATGTAGTGAATACTGGTGGATCATGTGTGTTTTGTGAAAGAACACACATGCAATGCCATTGCTTGATCAATGTGTGGTTTGTGAAAAGAACACACATGTAATGCCATTGGTTAATCCATGTGTCGTTTGTGAAAGAACACACATGCAATGCCATTGGTTGATCCATGTGTGGTTTGTGAAAAGAACACACATGTAATGCCATTGGTTGATCCATGTGGTTTGCGGAAAAGAACACACATGCAATGACATTGGTGGATCCATATGTGGTTTGTGGAAAGAACACACATGCAATGACATTGGTTGATCCATGTATGGTTTGTGAAAAGAACACATGTAAATACTCTAGTGGATACATATGTGGTTTGTGGAAAGAACACACATGCAATGAACACTAGCAGATCCATATGTGGTTCATGACAGGAACACACATTCAATGACATTGGTTGATCCATATGTGGTTTGTGAAAAGAACACACATGCAATGCCATTTGTTAATCCATGTGTGGTTTGTGGAAAGAACACACATGCAATGACTCTAGTGGGTCCATATATGGTTTGTGAAAAGAACACACATGCAATTACTCTAGTCGATCCATATGTGGTTTGTGGAAAGAACACACATGAAATGCCATTGGTTGATCCATATGTGGTTTGTGGAAAGAACACAAATGCAATGACATTGGTTAATCCATATGTGGTTTGTGACAATAACACACATGCAATGGGATTGGTTGATCCATATGTGGTTTGTGGAAAGAACACACATGCAATGACGCTGGTTGATCCATATGTGGGTTGTTAAAAGAACACAAATGCAATGCCATTGGTTAATCCATGTGTGGTTTGTGAAAAGAACACACATGCAATGACATTGGTCGATCCATGTGTGGTTTGTGAAAAGAACACATGCAATGACATTGGTTGATCCATATGTGGGTTGTTAAAAGAACACACATGCAATGTCATTGGTTAATCCATGTGTGGTTTTAGTATAAGAACACACATGAAATAACTCTAGTAGGTCCATATGTGGTTTGTGAAAAAAACGCACATGCAATGACTCTAGTGGATCCATATGTGGTTTGTGGAAAGAACACACATCCAATGACATTGGTTGATCCATATGTTGTTTGTGGAAAGAGCACGCATGCAATTACTCTAGTGGGTACATATGTGGTTAGTGGAAAGAACACACATGCAATGACATTGGTGGATCGATATGTGGTTCATGGAAAGAACACACATGCAATGACATTGGTGGATCCAAATGTGGTTTGTGAAAAGAACACACATGCAATGACATTTGTTGATCCATATGTGGTTTGTGAAAAGAACACAGATGTAATTACTCTGGTGGATCCATGTGTGGTTTGTGGAAATAACACACATGCAATGCCATTGGTTAATCCATGTGTGGTTTGTGAAAAGAACACACATGCAATGACTCTGGTGTTGGTTTTAGTATAAGAACACACATGCAATGACACTAGTGGGTACATATGTGGTTTGTGAAAATAACACACATGCAATGACTCTAGTGGATCCATATGTGGTTTGTGGAAAGAACACACATGCAATGCCATTGGTTGATCCATATGTGGTTTGTGACAATAACACACATGCAATGCCATTGGTTGATTCATACGTGGTTTGTGGAAAGAACACACATGCAATGACACTAGTTGATCCATATGTGGGTTGTTAAAAGAACACACATGCAATGCCATTGGTTAATCCATGTGTGGTTGGTGAAAAGAACACACATGCAATGACTCTGGTGGATCCAAGTGTGGTTTGTGAAAACAACACACGTGCAATGCCATTGGCTGATCCATGTGTGGTTTGTGAAAAGAACATACATGTAATTACTCTAGTGGATACATATGTGATTTGTGGAAAGAACACACATGCAATGAACACTGGTGGATCCATATGTGGTTTATGACAGGAACACACATGCAATGACATTGGTTGATCCATATGTGGTTTGTGAGAAGAACACACATGCAATATTGGTTAATCCATGTGTGGTTTGTGGAAAGAACACACATGCAATGACTCTAGTGGGTCCATATGTGGTTTGTTAAAAGAACACACATGCAATGACTCTAGTCGATCCATATGTGGTTTGTGGAAAGAACACACATGCAATTCCATTGGTTGATCCATATGTGTTTTGTGGAAAGAACACACATGCAATGACATTGGTTAATCCATATGTTGTTTGTGACAATAACACACATGCATTGCAATTGGTTGATCCATATGTGGTTTGTGGAAAGAACACACATGCAATGACACTGGTTGATCCATATGTGGGTTGTTAAAAGCACACAAAATGCAATGCCATTGGTTAATCCATGTGTGGTTTGTGAAAAGAACACACATGCAATGACATTGGTTGATCCATGTGTGGTTTGTGAAAAGAAAACACATGCAATGACATTGGTTGATTCATATGTGGGTTTTTAAAAGAACACACATGCAATGTCATTGTTTAATCCATGTGTGGTTTTAGTATAAGAACACACATGAAATGACTCTAGTAGGTCCATATGTTGTTTGTAAAAAGAACACACATGCAATGCCATTGGTTGATCCATATGTGGTTTTGGAAATAACACACATGAAATTACTCTAGTGGGTACATATGTGGTTAGTGGGAAGAACCCAAATGCAATGACATAGGTGGATCCATGTGTGGTTCATGGAAAGAACAGACATGCAATGACATTGGTGGATCCATATGTGGTTTGTGAAAAGAACACACATGCTATGACATTTGTGGATCCATATGAGGTTTGTGAAAACAACACAGATGCAATGACATTGGTTAATCCATGTGTGGTTTTAGTATAAGAACACACATGCAATGACATTGGTTGATTCATGTGTGGTTCATGAAAAGAACACACAGGCAATGAGTCTGGTGGATCCATAAGTGGTTTGTGAAAACAACACACAGGCAATGCCATTGGTTGATCGATGTGTGGTTTGTGAAAAGAACACACATGCAATGACTCTGGTGGATCCATGTGTGGATGGTTGAAAGAACACACATGCAATAACATTGGTTGATCCATATGTGGTTTGTGGAAACGAACACACATGCAATGACATTGGTTGATCCATGTGTGGTTTTAGTATATGAACACACATGCAATGACTCTGGTGGATGCATAAGTGGTTTGTGAAAAGAACACAGATGTAATTACTCTGGTGGATCCATGTGTGGTTTGTGGAAATAACACACATGCAATGCCATTGGTTAATCCATGTGTGGTTTGTGAAAAGAACACACATGCAATGACTCTGGTGTTGGTTTTAGTATAAGAACACACATGCAATGACACTAGTGGGTACATATGTGGTATGTGAAAATAACACACATGCAATGACTCTAGTGGATCCATATGTGGTTTGTGGAAAGAACTCACATGCAATGCCATTGGTTGATCCATATGTGGTTTGTGACAATAACACACATGCAATGCCATTGGTTGATTCATACGTGGTTTGTGGAAAGAACACACATGCAATGACACTAGTTGATCCATATGTGGGTTGTTAAAAGAACACACATGCAATGCCATTGGTTAATCCATGTGTGGTTGGTGAAAAGAACACACATGCAATGACTCTGGTGGATCCAAGTGTGGTTTGTGAAAACAACACACGTGCAATGCCATTGGCTGATCCATGTGTGGTTTGTGAAAACAACATACATGTAATTACTCTAGTGGATACATATGTGATTTTGTGGAAAGAACACACATGCAATGAACACTGGTGGATCCATATGTGGTTTATGACAGGAACACACATGCAATGACATTGGTTGATCCATATGTGTTTTGAGAGAAGAACAAAGATTCCATATTGGTTAATCCATGTGTGGTTTGTGGAAAGAACACACATGCAATGACTCTAGTGGGTCCATATGTGGTTTGTTAAAAGAACACACATGCAATGACTCTAGTCGATCCATATGTGGGTTGTGGAAAGAACACACATGCAATTCCATTGGTTGATCCATATGTGGTTTGTGGAAAGAACACACATGCAATGACATTGGTTAATCCATATGTTGTTTGTGACAATAACACACATGCATTGCAATTGGTTGATCCATATGTGGTTTGTGGAAAGAACACACATGCAATGACACTGGTTGATCCATATGTGGGTTGTTAAAAGCACACAAAATGCAATGCCATTGGTTAATCCATGTGTGGTTTGTGAAAAGAACACACATGCAATGACATTGGTTGATCCATGTGGTTTGTGAAAAGAAAACACATGCAATGACATTGGTTGATTCATATGTGGTTTTTTAAAAGAACACACATGCAATGTCATTGTTTAATACATGTGGGGTTTTAGTAAAAGAACACACATGAAATGACTCTTGTAGTTCCATATTGTTTTTGTTTAAAGTACACAAATTCAATTCCATTGGTTGATCCATATGTGGTTTTGGAAATAACACACATGAAATAACTCTAGTGTGTACCAATGTGGTTTGTGGTAAGAACCCAAATGCAATGACATAGGTGGATCCATGTGTGGTTCATGGAAAGAACAGACATGCAATGACATTGGTGGATCCATATGTAGTTTGTGAAAAGAACACACATGCTATGACATTTGTGGATCCATATGAGGTTTGTGAAAACAACACAGATGCAATGACATTGGTTAATCCATGTGTGGTTTTAGTATAAGAACACACATGCAATGACATTGGTTGATTCATGTGTGGTTCATGAAAAGAACACACATGCAATGAGTCTGGTGGATCCATAAGTGGTTTGTGAAAACAACACACAGGCAATGCCATTGGTTGATCGATGTGTGGTTTGTGAAAAGAACACACATGCAATGACTCTGGTGGATCCATGTGTGGATGGTTGAAAGAACACACATGCAATAACATTGGTTGATCCATATGTGGTTTGTGGAAACGAACACACATGCAATGACATTGGTTGATCCATGTGTGGTTTTAGTATATGAACACACATGCAATTCCATTGGTTGATCCATGTGTGGTTTGTGAAAAGAACACACATGCAATGACTCTGGTGGATGCATAAGTGGTTTGTGAAAAGAACACACATGCAATGCCATTGGTTGATCGATGTGTGGTTTGTGAAAAGAACACACATGCAACGCCATTGGTTCATCCATGTGGTTTGTGGAAAACAACACACATGCAATTAAATTGGTGGATCCATAAGTGGTTTGTGGAAAGAACACACATGTAGTGAACACTGGTGGATCCATGTGTGGTTTGTGAAAAGAACACACATGCAATGTCATTGGTTGATCAATGTGTGGTTTGTGAAAAGAACACACATGCAATGACATTGGTTTATCCAAATGTGGGTTGTTAAAAGAACACACATGCAATTCCATTGGTTAATCCATGTGTGGTTTTAGTATAAGAACACACATGCAATGACTCTAGTGGGTCCATATGTGGTTTGTGTAAAGAACACACATCCAATGATTCTAGTGGATCCATATGTGGTTTGTGGGAATAACACACATGCAATATCATTGGTTGATCCATATGTGGTTTGTGACAATAACACACATGCAATGACATTGGTGGATCCATATGTGGTTCCTGGAAAGAACACACATGCAATGACATTGGTGGATCCATATGTGGTTTGTGAAAAGAACACACATGCAATGACATTTGTTGATCCATATGTGGTTTGTGAAAAGAACACTGATGCAATTACTTTGGTGGATCCATGTGTGGTTTGTGGAAATAACACACATGCAATGCCATTGGTTAATCCATGTGTGGTTTGTGAAAATAACACACATGCAATGACTCTGGTGTATCCATGTGTGGTTTGTCAAAAGAACACACATGCCATTCCATTGGTTGATCCATGTGTGGTTTGTGAAAAGAACACACATGCAATGACTCTAGTCGATCCATATGTGGTTTGTGGAAATAACACACATGCAATGAACACTCGTGGATCCATATGTGGTTTGTGAAAATAACACACATGCAATGCCATTGGTTGATCCATATGTGCTTTGCGGAAAGAACACACATGCAATGACATTGGTTAATCCATATGTGGTTTGTGACAATAACACACATGCAATGACATTGGTTGATCCATATATGGTTTGTGGAAAGAACACACATGCAATGACACTAGTTGATCCATATGTGGGTTGTTAAAAGAACACAAATGCAATGCCATTGGTTAATCCATGTGTGGTTTGTGAAAAGAACACACATGCAATGACATTGGTTGATCCATGTGTGGTTTGTAAAAAGAACACACATGCAATGACATTCGTTGATCCATATGTGGGTTGCTAAAAGATCACACATGCAATGTCATTGGATAATCCATGTGTGGTTTTAGTATAAGAACACACATGAAATGACTCTAGTGGGTCCATATGTGGTTTGTGAAAAGAACACACATGCAATGACTGTAGTGGATCCATATGTGGTTTGTGGAAAGAACACACATGAAATGACATTGGTTGATCCATATGTGGTTTGTGACAATAACACACATGCAATGCCATTGTTTGATCCATATGTGGTTTGTGGAAAGAACACACATGCAGTTAGTCTAGTTGGTACACATGTGGTTAGTGGAAAGAACACACATGCAATGACATTGGTGGATCGATATGTGGTTCATGGAAAGAATACACATGCAATGACATTGTTGGATCCATATGTGGTTTGTGAAAAGAACAAACATGCAATGACATTTGTTGATACATATGTGGTTTGTCAAAAGAACACAGATGCAATGACATTGGTTGATCCATGTGTGGTTTTAGTATAAGTACACACATGCAATGACATTTGTTGATCCATGTGTGGTTCATGAAAAGAACACACAAGCAATGAATCTGGTGTATCTATAAGTGGTTTTTGAAAAGAAAACACAGGCAATGCCATTGGTTGATCGATGTGTGGTTTGTGAAAAGAACACACATGCAATAACATTGGTTGATCCCTATGTGGTTTGTGAAAAAGAACACACATGCAATGACATTGGTTGATCCATATGTGGTTTGTGACAATAACACACATGCAATGCCATTGGTTGATTCATACGTGGTTTGTGGAAAGAACACACATGCAATGACACTAGTTGATCCATATGTGGGTTGTTAAAAGAACACACATGCAATGCCATTGGTTAATCCATGTGTGGTTGGTGAAAAGAACACACATGCAATGACTCTAGTGGATCCAAGTGTGGTTTGTGAAAACAACACACGTGCAATGCCATTGGCTGATCCATGTGTGGTTTGTGAAAAGAACATACATGTAATTACTCTAGTGGATACATATGTGATTTGTGGAAAGAACACACATGCAATGAACACTGGTGGATCCATATGTGGTTTATGACAGGAACACACATGCAATGACATTGGTTGATCCATATGTGGTTTGTGAGAAGAACACACATGCAATATTGGTTAATCCATGTGTGGTTTGTGGAAAGAACACTGATGCAATTACTTTGGTGGATCCATGTGTGGTTTGTGGAAATAACACACATGCAATGCCATTGGTTAATCCATGTGTGGTTTGTGAAAATAACACACATGCAATGACTCTGGTGTATCCATGTGTGGTTTGTCAAAAGAACACACATGCCATTCCATTGGTTGATCCATGTGTGGTTTGTGAAAAGAACACACATGCAATGACTCTAGTCGATCCATATGTGGTTTGTGGAAATAACACACATGCAATGAACACTCGTGGATCCATATGTGGTTTGTGAAAAGAACACACATGCAATGCCATTGGTTGATCCATATGTGCTTTGCGGAAAGAACACACATGCAATGACATTGGTTAATCCATATGTGGTTTGTGACAATAACACACATGCAATGCCATTGGTTGATCCATATATGGTTTGTGGAAAGAACACACATGCAATGACACTAGTTGATCCATATGTGGGTTGTTAAAAGAACACAAATGCAATGCCATTGGTTAATCCATGTGTGGTTTGTGAAAAGAACACACATGCAATGACATTGGTTGATCCATGTGTGGTTTGTAAAAAGAACACACATGCAATGACATTCGTTGATCCATATGTGGGTTGCTAAAAGATCACACATGCAATGTCATTGGATAATCCATGTGTGGTTTTAGTATAAGAACACACATGAAATGACTCTAGTGGGTCCATATGTGGTTTGTGAAAAGAACACACATGCAATGACTGTAGTGGATCCATATGTGGTTTGTGGAAAGAACACACATGAAATGACATTGGTTGATCCATATGTGGTTTGTGACAATAACACACATGCAATGCCATTGGTTGATCCATATGTGGTTTGTGGAAAGAACACACATGCAGTTAGTCTAGTTGGTACACATGTGGTTAGTGGAAAGAACACACATGCAATGACATTGGTGGATCGATATGTGGTTCATGGAAAGAATACACATGCAATGACATTGTTGGATCCATATGTGGTTTGTGAAAGAACAAACATGCAATGACATTTGTTGATACATATGTGGTTTGTCAAAAGAACACAGATGCAATGACATTGGTTGATCCATGTGTGGTTTTAGTATAAGTACACACATGCAATGACATTTGTTGATCCATGTGTGGTTCATGAAAAGAACACACAAGCAATGAATCTGGTGTATCTATAAGTGGTTTTTGAAAAGAAAACACAGGCAATGCCATTGGTTGATCGATGTGTGGTTTGTGAAAAGAACACACATGCAATAACATTGGTTGATCCCTATGTGGTTTGTGAAAAAGAACACACATGCAATGACATTGGTTGATCCATATGTGGTTTGTGACAATAACACACATGCAATGCCATTGGTTGATTCATACGTGGTTTGTGGAAAGAACACACATGCAATGACACTAGTTGATCCATATGTGGGTTGTTAAAAGAACACACATGCAATGCCATTGGTTAATCCATGTGTGGTTGGTGAAAAGAACACACATGCAATGACTCTGGTGGATCCAAGTGTGGTTTGTGAAAACAACACACGTGCAATGCCATTATGATCCATGTGTGGTTTGTGAAAAGAACATACATGTAATTACTCTAGTGGATACATATGTGATTTGTGGAAAGAACACACATGCAATGAACACTGGTGGATCCATATGTGGTTTATGACAGGAACACACATGCAATGACATTGGTTGATCCATATGTGGTTTGTGAGAAGAACACACATGCAATATTGGTTAATCCATGTGTGGTTTGTGGAAAGAACACACATGCAATGACTCTAGTGGGTCCATATGTGGTTTGTTAAAAGAACACACATGCAATGACTCTAGTCGATCCATATGTGGTTTGTGGAAAGAACACACATGCAATTCCATTGGTTGATCCATATGTGGTTTGTGGAAAGAACACACATGCAATGACATTGGTTAATCCATATGTTGTTTGTGACAATAACACACATGCATTGCAATTGGTTGATCCATATGTGGTTTGTGGAAAGAACACACATGCAATGACACTGGTTAATCCATATGTGGGTTGTTAAAAGCACACAAAATGCAATGCCATTGGTTAATCCATGTGTGGTTTGTGAAAAGAACACACATGCAATGACATTGGTTGATCCATGTGTGGTTTGTGAAAAGAAAACACATGCAATGACATTGGTTGATTCATATGTGGGTTTTTAAAAGAACACACATGCAATGTCATTGTTTAATCCATGTGTGGTTTTAGTATAAGAACACACATGAAATGACTCTAGTAGGTCCATATGTTGTTTGTAAAAAGAACACACATGCAATGCCATTGGTTGATCCATATGTGGTTTTGGAAATAACACACATGAAATTACTCTAGTGGGTACATATGTGGTTAGTGGGAAGAACCCAAATGCAATGACATAGGTGGATCCATGTGTGGTTCATGGAAAGAACAGACATGCAATGACATTGGTGGATCCATATGTGGTTTGTGAAAAGAACACACATGCTATGACATTTGTGGATCCATATGAGGTTTGTGAAAATAACACAGATGCAATGACATTGGTTAATCCATGTGTGGTTTTAGTATAAGAACACACATGCAATGACATTGGTTGATTCATGTGTGGTTCATGAAAAGAACACACATGCAATGAGTCTGGTGGATCCATAAGTGGTTTGTGAAAACAACACACAGGCAATGCCATTGGTTGATCGATGTGTGGTTTGTGAAAAGAACACACATGCAATGACTCTGGTGGATCCATGTGTGGATGGTTGAAAGAACACACATGCAATAACATTGGTTGATCCATATGTGGTTTGTGGAAACGAACACACATGCAATGACATTGGTTGATCCATGTGTGGTTTTAGTATATGAACACACATGCAATTCCATTGGTTGATCCATGTGTGGTTTGTGAAAAGAACACACATGCAATGACTCTGGTGGATGCATAAGTGGTTTGTGAAAAGAACACACATGCAATGCCATTGGTTGATCGATGTGTGGTTTGTGAAAAGAACACACATGCAACGCCATTGGTTCATCCATGTGGTTTGTGGAAAACAACACACATGCAATTAAATTGGTGGATCCATAAGTGGTTTGTGGAAAGAACACACATGTAGTGAACACTGGTGGATCCATGTGTGGTTTGTGAAAAGAACACACATGCAATGTCATTGGTTGATCAATGTGTGGTTTGTGAAAAGAACACACATGCAATGACATTGGTTTATCCAAATGTGGGTTGTTAAAAGAACACACATGCAATTCCATTGGTTAATCCATGTGTGGTTTTAGTATAAGAACACACATGCAATGACTCTAGTGGGTCCATATGTGGTTTGTGTAAAGAACACACATGCAATGATTCTAGTGGATCCATATGTGGTTTGTGGGAATAACACACATGCAATGACATTGGTTGATCCATATGTGGTTTGTGACAATAACACACATGCAATGACATTGGTGGATCCATATGTGGTTCCTGGAAAGAACACACATGCAATGACATTGGTGGATCCATATGTGGTTTGTGAAAAGAACACACATGCAATGACATTTGTTGATCCATATGTGGTTTGTGAAAAGAACACTGATGCAATTACTTTGGTGGATCCATGTGTGGTTTGTGGAAATAACACACATGCAATGCCATTGGTTAATCCATGTGTGGTTTGTGAAAATAACACACATGCAATGACTCTGGTGTATCCATGTGTGGTTTGTCAAAAGAACACACATGCCATTCCATTGGTTGATCCATGTGTGGTTTGTGAAAAGAACACACATGCAATGACTCTAGTCGATCCATATGTGGTTTGTGGAAATAACACACATGCAATGAACACTCGTGGATCCATATGTGGTTTGTGAAAAGAACACACATGCAATGCCATTGGTTGATCCATATGTGCTTTGCGGAAAGAACACACATGCAATGACATTGGTTAATCCATATGTGGTTTGTGACAATAACACACATGCAATGCCATTGGTTGATCCATATATGGTTTGTGGAAAGAACACACATGCAATGACACTAGTTGATCCATATGTGGGTTGTTAAAAGAACACAAATGCAATGCCATTGGTTAATCCATGTGTGGTTTGTGAAAAGAACACACATGCAATGACATTGGTTGATCCATGTGTGGTTTGTAAAAAGAACACACATGCAATGACATTCGTTGATCCATATGTGGGTTGCTAAAAGATCACACATGCAATGTCATTGGATAATCCATGTGTGGTTTTAGTATAAGAACACACATGAAATGACTCTAGTGGGTCCATATGTGGTTTGTGAAAAGAACACACATGCAATGACTGTAGTGGATCCATATGTGGTTTGTGGAAAGAACACACATGAAATGACATTGGTTGATCCATATGTGGTTTGTGACAATAACACACATGCAATGCCATTGGTTGATCCATATGTGGTTTGTGGAAAGAACACACATGCAGTTAGTCTAGTTGGTACACATGTGGTTAGTGGAAAGAACACACATGCAATGACATTGGTGGATCGATATGTGGTTCATGGAAAGAATACACATGCAATGACATTGTTGGATCCATATGTGGTTTGTGAAAAGAACAAACATGCAATGACATTTGTTGATACATATGTGGTTTGTCAAAAGAACACAGATGCAATGACATTGGTTGATCCATGTGTGGTTTTAGTATAAGTACACACATGCAATGACATTTGTTGATCCATGTGTGGTTCATGAAAAGAACACACAAGCAATGAATCTGGTGTATCTATAAGTGGTTTTTGAAAAGAAAACACAGGCAATGCCATTGGTTGATCGATGTGTGGTTTGTGAAAAGAACACACATGCCATGACTCTGGTGGATCCATGTGTGGATGGTGGAAAGAACACACATGCAATAACATTGGTTGATCCCTATGTGGTTTGTGGAAAAGAACACACATGCAATGACATTGGTTGATCCATGTGTGGTTTTAGTATATGAACACACATGCAATGCCATTGGTTGATCCATGTGTAGTTTGTGAAAAGAACACACATGCAATGACTCTGGTGGATCCATAAGTGGTTTGTGAAAAGAACACATGCAATGCCATTGGTTGATCCATGTGTGGTTTGTGAAAAGAACACACATGTAATGCCATTGGTTGATCCATGTGGTTTGCGGAAAAGAACACACATGCAATGACATTGGTGGATCCATATGTGGTTTGTGGAAAGAACACACATGCAATGACATTGGTTGATCCATGTATGGTTTGTGAAAAGAACACACATGTAAATACTCTAGTGGATACATATGTGGTTTGTGGAAAGAACACACATGCAATGAACACTAGCAGATCCATATGTGGTTCATGACAGGAACACACATTCAATGACATTTGTTGATCCATATGTGGTTTGTGAAAAGAACACACATGCAATGCCATTTGTTAATCCATGTGTGGTTTGTGGAAAGAACACACATGCAATGACTCTAGTGTGTCCATATATGGTTTGTGAAAAGAACACACATGCAATTACTCTAGTCGATCCATATGTGGTTTGTGGAAAGAACACACATGAAATGCCATTGGTTGATCCATATGTGGTTTGTGGAAAGAACACACATGCAATGACATTGGTTAATCCATATGTGGTTTGTGACAATAACACACATGCAATGGGATTGGTTGATCCATATGTGGTTTGTGGAAAGAACACACATGCAATGACGCTGGTTGATCCATATGTGGGTTGTTAAAAGAACACAAATGCAATGCCATTGGTTAATCCATGTGTGGTTTGTGAAAAGAACACACATGCAATGACATTGGTTGATCCATGTGTGGTTTGTGAAAAGAACACATGCAATGACATTGGTTGATCCATATGTGGGTTGTTAAAAGAACACACATGCAATGTCATTGGTTAATCCATGTGTGGTTTTAGTATAAGAACACACATGAAGTAACTCTAGTAGGTCCATATGTGGTTTGTGAAAAAAACGCACATGCAATGACTCTAGTGGATCCATATGTGGTTTGTGGAAAGAACACACATCCAATGACATTGGTTGATCCATATGTGGTTTGTGGAAAGAGCACGCATGCAATTACTATAGTGGGTACATATGTGGTTAGTGGAAAGAACACACATGCAATGACATTGGTGGATCGATATGTGGTTCATGGAAAGAACACACATTCAATGACATTGGTGGATCCAAATGTGGTTTGTGAAAAGAACACACATGCAATGACATTTGTTGATCCATATGTGGTTTGTGAAAAGAACACAGATGTAATTACTCTGGTGGATCCATGTGTGGTTTGTGGAAATAACACACATGCAATGCCATTGGTTAATCCATGTGTGGTTTGTGAAAAGAACACACATGCAATGACTCTAGTGTTGGTTTTAGTATAAGAACACACATGAAATGACACTAGTGGGTACATATGTGGTTTGTGAAAATAACACACATGCAATGACTCTAGTGGATCCATATGTGGTTTGTAGAAAGAACACACATGCAATGCCATTGGTTGATCCATATGTGGTTTGTGACAATAACACACATGCAATGCCATTGGTTGATTCATACGTGGTTTGTGGAAAGAACACACATGCAATGACACTAGTTGATCCATATGTGGGTTGTTAAAAGAACACACATGCAATGCCATTGGTTAATCCATGTGTGGTTGGTGAAAAGAACACACATGCAATGACTCTGGTGGATCCAAGTGTGGTTTGTGAAAACAACACACGTGCAATGCCATTGGCTGATCCATGTGTGGTTTGTGAAAAGAACATACATGTAATTACTCTAGTGGATACATATGTGATTTGTGGAAAGAACACACATGCAATGAACACTGGTGGATCCATATGTGGTTTATGACAGGAACACACATGCAATGACATTGGTTGATCCATATGTGGTTTGTGAGAAGAACACACATGCAATATTGGTTAATCCATGTGTGGTTTGTGGAAAGAACACACATGCAATGGCTCTAGTGGGTCCATATGTGGTTTGTTAAAAGAACACACATGCAATGACTCTAGTCGATCCATATGTGGTTTGTGGAAAGAACACACATGCAATTCCATTGGTTGATCCATATGTGGTTTGTGGAAAGAACACACATGCAATGACATTGGTTAATCCATATGTTTTTTGTGACAATAACACACATGCATTGCAATTGGTTGATCCATATGTGGTTTGTGGAAAGAACACACATGCAATGACACTGGTTGATCCATATGTGGGTTGTTAAAAGCACACAAAATGCAATGCCATTGGTTAATCCGTGTGTGGTTTGTGAAAAGAACACACATGCAATGACATTGGTTGATCCATGTGTGGTTTGTGAAAAGAAAACACATGCAATGACATTGGTTGATTCATATGTGGGGTTTTCAAAGAACACACATGCAATGTCATTGTTTAATCCATGTGTGGTTTTAGTATAAGAACACACATGAAATGACTCTAGTAGGTCCATATGTTGTTTGTGAAAAGAACACACATGCAATGCCATTGGTTGATCCATATGTGGTTTTGGAAATAACACACATGAAATTACTCTAGTGGGTACATATGTAGTTAGTGGGAAGAACCCACATGCAATGACATAGGTGGATCCATGTGTGGTTCATGGAAAGAACAGACATGCAATGACATTGGTGGATCCATATGTGGTTTGTGAAAAGAACACACATGCTATGACATTTGTGGATCCATATGAGGTTTGTGAAAATAACACAGATGCAATGACATTGGTTAATCCATGTGTGGTTTTAGTATAAGAACACACATGCAATGACATTGGTTGATTCATGTGTGGTTCATGAAAAGAACACACATGCAATGAGTCTGGTGGATCCATACGTGGTTTGCGAAAACAACACACAGGCAATGCCATTGGTTGATCGATGTGTGGTTTGTGAAAAGAACACACATGCAATGACTCTGGTGGATCCATGTGTGGATGGTTGAAAGAACACACATGCAATAACATTGGTTGATCCATATGTGGTTTGTGGAAACGAACACACATGCAATGACATTGGTTGATCCATGTGTGGTTTTAGTATATGAACACACATGCAATGCCATTGGTTGATCCATGTGTGGTTTGTGAAAAGAACACACATGCAATGACTCTGGTGGATGCATAAGTGGTTTGTGAAAAGAACACACATGCAATGCCATTGGTTGATCGATGTGTGGTTTGTGAAAAGAACACACATGCAACGCCATTGGTTCATCCATGTGGTTTGTGGAAAACAACACACATGCAATTAAATTGGTGGATCCATAAGTGGTTTGTGGAAAGAACACACATGTAGTGAACACTGGTGGATCCATGTGTGGTTTGTGAAAAGAACACACATGCAATGTCATTGGTTGGTCAATGTGTGGTTTGTGAAAAGAACACACATGCAATGACATTGGTTTATCCAAATGTGGGTTGTTAAAAGAACACACATGCAATTCCACTGGTTAATCCATGTGTGGTTTTAGTATAAGAACACACATGCAATTACTCTAGTGGGTCCATATGTGGTTTGTGTAAAGAACACACATGCAATGATTCTAGTGGATCCATATGTGGTTTGTGGGAATAACACACATGCAATGACATTGGTTGATCCATATGTGGTTTGTGACAATAACACACATGCAATGACATTGGTGGATCCATATGTGGTTCCTGGAAAGAACACACATGCAATGACATTGGTGGATCCATATGTGGTTTGTGAAAAGAACACACATGCAATGCCATTGGTTGATCCATATGTGCTTTGCGGAAAGAACACACATGCAATGACATTGGTTAATCCATATGTGGTTTGTGACAATAACACACATGCAATGCCATTGGTTGATCCATATATGGTTTGTGGAAAGAACACACATGCAATGACACTAGTTGATCCATATGTGGGTTGTTAAAAGAACACAAATGCAATGCCATTGGTTAATCCATGTGTGGTTTGTGAAAAGAACACACATGCAATGACATTGGTTGATCCATGTGTGGTTTGTAAAAAGAACACACATGCAATGACATTCGTTGATCCATATGTGGGTTGCTAAAAGATCACACATGCAATGTCATTGGATAATCCATGTGTGGTTTTAGTATAAGAACACACATGAAATGACTCTAGTGGGTCCATATGTGGTTTGTGAAAAGAACACACATGAAATGACATTGGTTGATCCATATGTGGTTTGTGACAATAACACACATGCAATGCCATTGGTTGATCCATATGTGGTTTGTGGAAAGAACACACATGCAGTTAGTCTAGTTGGTACACATGTGGTTAGTGGAAAGAACACACATGCAATGACATTGGTGGATCGATATGTGGTTCATGGAAAGAATACACATGCAATGACATTGTTGGATCCATATGTGGTTTGTGAAAAGAACAAACATGCAATGACATTTGTTGATACATATGTGGTTTGTCAAAAGAACACAGATGCAATGACATTGGTTGATCCATGTGTGGTTTTAGTATAAGTACACACATGCAATGACATTTGTTGATCCATGTGTGGTTCATGAAAAGAACACACAAGCAATGAATCTGGTGTATCTATAAGTGGTTTTTGAAAAGAAAACACAGGCAATGCCATTGGTTGATCGATGTGTGGTTTGTGAAAAGAACACACATGCCATGACTCTGGTGGATCCATGTGTGGATGGTGGAAAGAACACACATGCAATAACATTGGTTGATCCCTATGTGGTTTGTGGAAAAGAACACACATGCAATGACATTGGTTGATCCATGTGTGGTTTTAGTATATGAACACACATGCAATGCCATTGGTTGATCCATGTGTAGTTTGTGAAAAGAACACACATGCAATGACTCTGGTGGATCCATAAGTGGTTTGTGAAAAAAACACATGCAATGCCATTGGTTGATCGATGTGTGGTTTGTGAAAATAACACACATGCAATGCCATTGGTTGATCCATGTGGTTTGTGGAAAAGAACACACATGCAATGAAATTGGTGGATCCATAAGTGGTTTGTGGAAAGAACACACATGTAGTGAGAACTAGTGGATCCATGTGTGGTTTGTGAAAAGAACACACATGCAATGCCATTGGTTGATCAATGTGTGGTTTGTGAAAAGAACACACATGCAATGGCATTGGTTTATCCATGTGTGGTTTGTGGAAATAACACACATGCAATGACTCTAGTGGGTCCATATGTGGTTTGTGAAAAGAACACACATGCAATGACTCTAGTCGATCCATATGTGGTTTGTGGAAAGAACACACATGCAATGCCATTGGATGATCCATATGTGGTTTGTGGAAAGAACACACATGCAATGACATTGGTTAATCCATATGTGGTTTGTGACAATAACACACATGCAATTCCATTGGTTGATCCATATGTGGTTTGTGGAAAGAACACACATGCAATGACACTGGTTGATCCATATGTGGGTTGTTAAAAGAACACAAATGCAGTGCCATTGGTTAATCCATGTGTGGTTTGTGAAAAGAACACACATGCAATGACATTGGTTGATCCATGTGTGGTTTGTGAAAAGAACACATATGCAATGACATTGGTTGATACATATGTGGGTTGTTAGAAGAACACACATGCAATGTCATTGGTTAATCCATGTGTGGTTTTAGTATAAGAACACACATGAAATGACTCTAGTGGGTCCATATGTGGTTTGTCAAAAGAAGACACATGCAATGACTCTAGTGGATCCATATGTGGTTTGTGGAAAGAACACACATGCAATGACGTTGGTTGATCCATATGTGGTTTGTGACAATAACACACATGCAATGCCATTGGTTGATCCATATGTGGTTTGTGGAAAGAACACACATGCAATTACTCTAGTGGGTACATATGTGGTTAGTGGAAAGAATACACATGCAATGACATTGGTGGATCCATATGTGGTTTGTGAAAATAACACACATGCGATGACATTTGTTGATCCATATGTGGTTTGTGAAAAGAACACAGATGCAATGATATTGGTTGATCCATGTGTGGTTTTAGTATAAGAACACACATGCAATGACATTGGTTGATCCATGTGGGTTTCATGAAAAGAACACACATGCAATGACTCTGGTGGATCCATAAGTGGTTTGTGAAAAGAACACACATGCAATGCCATTGGTTGATCGATGTGTGGTTTGTGAAAAGAACACACATGCACTGACTCTGGTGGATCCATGTGTGGTTGGTGGAAAGAACACACATGCAATAACATTGGTTGATCCATACGTGGTTTGTGGAAAAGAACACACATGCAATAACATTGGTTGATCCATGTGTGGTTTTAGTATATGAACACACATGCAATGCCATTGGTTGATCCATGTGTGGTTTGTGAAAAGAACACATGCAATGAATATGGTGGATCCATAAGTGGTTTTTGAAAAGAACACACATGCAATGCCATTGGTTGATCGATGTGTGGTTTGTGAAAAGAACACACATGCAATGACATTGGTTGATCCATGTGTTTTGTGGAAAACAACACATATGCAATGACATTGGTGGATCCATAAGTGGTTTGTGGAAAGAACACACATGTAGTGAACACTGGTGGATCCATGTGTGGTTTGTGAAAGGAACACACATGCAATGCCATTGCTTGATCAATGTGTGGTTTGTGAAAAGAACACACATATAATGCCATTGGTTAATCCATGTGTCGTTTGTGAAAAGAACACACATGCCATGTCATTGGTTGATCCATGTGTGGTTTGTGAAAAGAACACACATGTAATACCATTGGTTGATCCATGTGGTTTGTGGAAAAGAACACACATGCAATGACATTGGTGGATCCATATGTGGTTTGTGGAAAGAACACACATGCAATGACATTGGTTGATCCATGTGTGGTTTGTGAAAAGAACACACATGCAATTACTCTAGTGTACATATGTCATTTGTGGAAAGAACACACATGCAATTAACACTAGCAGATCCATATGTGGTTCTTGACAGGAATGCACATGCAATGACATTGGTTGATCCATATGTGGTTTGTGAAAAGAACACACATGCAATGCCATTGGTTAAACCACATATGTGGTAGAAAGAATGTGTACCCGTACAATCATAGTTTTCTTCCGCCCAGTCATCCCTTAAAGAAGAAAGGCAAGGATTTCAATGGCAAGGCAGAAACCCGGACGAAGCCTGTCCTCCATAGTGGTGCTGATGTATTTGGTATGGTCAAGGATTTGGATGTAATTTTTGGAAAGGGTCCTGGAGGACAACCTGTTCCAAAAGACCCGATTACCAGACACGCACCCATGTGGAAGAAGAAATCTATATTTTGGGAGCTACCCTATTGGAAGGTGCATGAGGTCCGCTCTGCAATCGACGTGATGCACCTAATGAAGAATCTTTGCGTGAATATTCTAGGCTTCCTGGGCTTCTATGGGAATTCAAAAGATACCCCGGCAGCACGGGAGGACCAGCAACATCACAAAGGACGAGACAACAAGCATCCAAGGCAGTTTCAAGGGCTTGTCAGCTACGCTCTTACCAAAGAAGAGAAGGAAATCTTTTTTGAAGTCCTTTTCAGTATCAAGGTCCCGTCTGGCTTCTCGTCGAATATAAAGGGAATAGTAAATATGAAAGAGAAAAAATTTCAAAACCTAAAGTCTCATGACTGCCATGTGCTTATGATGCAATTGCTTCCGGTTGCATTGAGGGGAATTCTACCAGAAAATGTTCGACTAGCCATTGTGAAGGTATGTGCATTCCTCTATGCAATTTCTCAGAAGGTAATCGATCGAGAAAGTCTATCAGGGTTCTGATTGGTGTGGTCAATGTCTAGTCGACCGAGTTGTTGTTCCCGCCATCCTTCTTCAATATTATGATGCACCTCCTAGTTCACCTAGTCGAAGAGATTAGAATTTTCGGTCCTGTGTTTCTACACAATATGTTCCCCTTCGAGAGTTTCATGGGAGTCTTAAAGAAATATGTTCATAACCGTGCTAGGCCAGAAGGAAGCATCTCCAAGGGCTATGGAACAGAGGAGGTCATTGAGTTTGGTGTTGACTTTCTTCCTGACCTTAAGCCGATTGGTGTTCCTGAATCTCGGTATGAGGGGAGGATGACTGGAAAAGGCACACTAGGAAGGAAATCAAGGGTATGTAGGGACGAGCATTCTTTCACTCAAGCACACTACACAGTTCTACACAATTCCACCGTGGTGGCTCCGTATATCGAGAAACACAAGAATATTCTACGCTCCGAAAACCCGGGGAAGCCTGAAACCTTGATTAAAGGGGAACACAAGAAGAATTTTGGCAATTGGTTGCAGACACATCTCATGAATAACACCACTGTTGGAGATGAGTTGTACTTGTTGGCCAGGTTACCATCTTCAACTATATGTACTTTCCAAGGGTACGAGATAAATGGGAATACATTTTACACGATCGCCCAAGATAAAAAGAGCAACAACCAAAACAGTGGTGTCCGCTTTGATGCAACAAATGACAATGGGCATGTAGCATCCCAATTGTCTAACAATTGCAATGCTACTAGCCTAGTCTATATAAATGCTACTTCCTATATATAATTGTTGCATCATAATTATATCATGCTCATGTCATCATGCCACCTTGCATTTGAGCATCATATAAAACCCTTTTGATTTGGTTCTTCTCTCATATGCATTGTAAATTGTATTTGCCTCTTGATATTGTATTTGGTTATTGATATATTGTTTAATGCCCAAGTTGAGTTGGGGGCATATCTTTTATTCCAATTCCACCACCTCTCTTTGTCACCATCCTAATTATCCATGAGCTTTACTTTTCCTTTGGCATTTAAATCTAGCTCATGTGGGTTGGGATGGATCCACTTCTACTTTCCACATGCCCTCACACTAGCATCATGTTGTTTCCACATTATTAATATGTGGAGCCACCTTTGCATGCTTTTTGAGTGGAACCCCTTTTTCTAGTTTCCATATGGATTATTATGAATGTATGCTCATGTTGGAATATTTTTGAGACTATTAAACATCTAGTGGAATATACACACTAGCAAGTCCCAATTATGCTCAAATATGATCATCTCCATCTACTCCACATGGGACCCACTTTAATTCCTTTTGCTTGACCTTTATTCCATATTTGGGAATGCATGGAAATAAATGCCATGGGATTTAATTTTGTTCTCACAAAATTAAATGTGGCATCTACTATTCATGCATGGGCCATGCAAATCTCACCATCATCCCCTCCTTTGGTTTTTCTTGTATTTTTGGAAGTGGAGCATGGATCTTTGAGAGTCCATTCATGTTGGCTCTATTCTTTTGCTTTTACCTTAAACCCTCACCTTCCTCTCCTTTTCACCCTCCATCCATGCATGATCAAGGGTGGTAATAGCTAAGCCCTACCCTAAACCCCCTCTCTTTATTACCCTCTCTAAACCCTAGCCCCTCTCTAACCCTAGCCGGCGAGCTACCCCTTCTATCCAACCCGAGCTACCACCCTCCCTCCAACCCTAGCTCCTACTCGAGCTCTCT
This sequence comes from Avena insularis, assembly GCA_023614405.1. Classification (NCBI taxonomy): domain Eukaryota; kingdom Viridiplantae; phylum Streptophyta; class Magnoliopsida; order Poales; family Poaceae; genus Avena; species Avena insularis. The sequence goes on along the minus strand of CM042696.1, from coordinate 226,801,023 downwards.
CCCTCTCTCTCTCTTTTTCTTCTAGCTCTTTTTGCCTCTCTCTATCTACACCTAGCAAGACCTAGTCCCTCTCACCTCTCCCTCTCTCTACCGTGATGTCCCTACCTGGCTACCCCCTCTCCCTGGTCCCACACCCCATCTACCCTCCACCTAGCCAATCCCTAACCGAGCTACCCCCCTCTAACCCTAGCTCTAACCGAGCCTCCCTCTTCCTCTCTCCCTGCCTTGCGACCCCACCAGCCTGAGCCTGCCCTCTTTGGTCGCATCCTGGCCCACCTGCCATGCCCTACCTGCCCAAGTCGAGCTCCAGCCCGAGCACGTGAGGAGAGGAAGAAGCAAAAGGTGGCCGAGACCACCTTTTCCTCCACCTTTCTCCCACGGCGCCTCCCCCCTCCTCTTCTACTTTTCCCCTTTCCCCACGTCTCCTCTGCCTCTCCCAGATCCACCCAGTGGCCTTGCCTCTCCCTCTTTCTCCACCGACAACATCTCCCTCTCGGGACACCGTCTGCACTGCCGTCGTGTCTTTGTTCCAACCGACGAGCGGCGTGGAGGTGGTCGAGGGAGGAGGAGGTTCTTCGCCGCCAGAGCACGACAATGAGGAGAAGCCCGCTTCTTGGCCGCAGTCAATGCCGCCGAAACCCTAATCTCGCCGGCCGTCTGCATCGTCGCCGATCCCCTGCGTCCCAAGCCGTTCCTCCACCACCGACCCACTCTCGGTGAGCGCCCAACCCTCCCAGACACCTCCGCTAGCCGATCTGTTGCCTGTTCGCGTTGTGCGTTTCGTTGAGCGCTCTCGGCGCGGCGAGCTCCCGTCGTCGAGGACCGTCCTCTCGTCGCAAGAACCTTACCTAGTCGCGCCACAGCAACCTACCAACGACCCCTTCGAGCCGTAGCGGTCACCGCCTCCGCGCGCGCACCAGATCGTGGGTTCGATTCACCGCCGCGCGCTGTCGCCGTTCTCTGTCAGTTTCGTCAGAAACCGCGAGAAGAGAAACAGTGCACGTTGACACTTTGCACTCACCCCCCCCAACCTTTTTATTCCTAAACCCGCGGTCCAGCCTACCCCGCTGGTCAGCCTCCCTGTGTTTTTTTGCAGAACCCCCCTCCCATGTTCCACCGCCTCAACCCGCACTCCCTCGGAGCTGCCGCGTGTCACGCCCCGGCTGGCGCGCCCGCGTGTGGGTCCGCGTGTACTCCGGCCCCGCTTGTCACTCTCTGTGGCTGGGTCAAACCGCGGTGAGAAAAGCTTTTACCGCGCCAGATCATCTGGCCCACCGATACGTATGCGTGGCTAGGTCATGTGAGTGACAAAAGGCTTTACATTTTCTGTTTTAATTTAAACTTTTCAAAATTAATTTAAATTCAAATTCAATCTGTTTTTAAATAACTTTTGAATTATAATTCCAAATTAAACATGTAATATATGTTTTGAAATCAGAAAAATGTGAGGAATTCAAATTTGCCCTTCAAAATATATTTTGAACACTTTAAATTTCGAGTTGCTCAAAATTACAAATAAATACCCTTTTCCGTAATTAATTAATAACTTTTGTTTTATAACTCCGAATTTGACATATGATATGTCTAAAATGATCAGCTCGATGAGACCTTTCTATCTATGCATTCCTTGTTCTGAATTGCAGCATGCATCATGTAAATATAAAGTATACAGCAACTTTTTGAGTATAAAATGTGACTAAAACTCCATAAAATGCCTTATTCTTGTACCCCACACCTCACCCATGCCATGCAAATTGTGCATCATTCATCATGGCATGATTGTTTGCTTGTCGTATTTTATTCATATGTTTGTGCACTTTATTTATGTTGGCCCTTGTTTGTTTGGTTCTTCTTCGAATAGACGCTGAGCAGGGGATATATCAAGAAACCCAGGAGCACTACCCAGATCCTTCTCTCGCTTCAATCGAGCTGCTGTGCAAGCACTACCACATGCTTGCATACATATAGTACCTATTGCCTCTATCTTATTCTTGCATCATTGAGTCACGATTGCATTAAACTGAATCCCAAGTACTGCAAAGCCTTTACTTTTAAACCCCACCGAAGCTTGTTCCTCCATCCCATGAGCCATTACTACAGGAGTTGTTTGAGCCATGCGGGTCGTAGAACAGCATGTGTAGGGTATGTGAGTGTCTGATGGATAACGAGGTACCTAAACAACTTAACCTGAGTAGTAATGGGATAACTAATGAAAGTGGCACCGGTGAGCAATATCTGCTATTTGGTTTTTCCTGCTCACTTGTGTCCCGTAGGACCCCGAGTACTTGATTCCTGTTCCTTGAATATTCGCGCTATCCACATCCGGAGGCCTATGGACCCCCGAGCGAGCTTGATACATTCTTATTTCTTGGGGCCACAAAGTAGTTTGGGGTTTTATTACTATCCTGTGCTTATGCCATGCTTTATCGCTTTATTTAAGATTGTGCGAGGAGCACGTCTGCTTTTGGATGCGGAATGTTTTCACGGTATCGACAAGCCCATCACACTTTCGGGTTCCCGATTTTACATACCAGCGCAAACCACAGGTCCGTTTGGAGCCGCCAACTTTGTTGGGTAGCTTAGTAGGGTGGTCCCCTGAAATATTTCTGAATCCTGTGATCGCTTTGTCGTGAATGCCTCGTTGGGTTTTGATTTGGTTTTTCCGAGGTTAATCGAGTGTGTGTTGCTATTTGTGCACCTCAGGTAAAACTTTCAAAGCCGTGTCCGCGTTATGGACGACTTGGAGCACAGTTTTCGATCATAGACAAGTATAACTAAAGTACCGCTTTTAATTTGACTAAGTACGACTAGTAAATAGTGCAACACCCATGGAATGGATAATAAAACTGCCAGCGGATGGGGCTGTTTGTCCGCTTCCTCGTTAGTAGCGAGGAGGAGGATGGATCTGTAATATCACTATTATTATAACATTGTTATTAATTCACGGACATCCGTCTATCTATGGTTAGGCGGATGGTTAGCAGTATCCTAAATTGTTAGGTATTATATTTTGCTTCAATTCGTCACCCGTGTTGTGTCCCTTTAGAGGCATAAAGACTTGCTGAGTACCCTAGTGTCTCACACGATAAATTGTTTGATTCAGATGAGCAGTAAACTCGCAAGATGGATCTTTGGGTGGAGGAGACGGACGATGTTGGCAACGATCACTCGGTGTAGAGATTCCGGGAACAGGGATCCGTGAGATCTGTGGACGGGATGTGTTTGTTTATGGGGCATCTTATGCCGATTTGCTTCTTATCCGTACTCGGATCTTGTTTTCCGCTTCCGCCTGATACTCTGATGTTTGATGTATGAGAAGCTATCCTAAACTATTATATCTATCTAGGATATTTGGATCTTGCCGTATGGCGTTGCAATATTTCTATTTCTTTTAGATGGAATGGCTCTGAGGACTGTTGTATGGTGGCTTGCATACATACTCCTTTGTGTATGTAGTTGATCCTTCGCTTTGCCGATTCGCTTTCGTTCTTGTCCCGATGTTTGGAAATGGTTAGGACGGCCGAAAGGTCTACCTGTGAGTGGCATTTGGGCCCCACTGTACTATTTTAACCATTTCCGCTCATCCAGGCTTGTAACTAAGAGCGTAATTCACCGAGGTAGTTACAATTGGTATCAGAGCCATCCCGCCCTTCAGGGTCTCAGCCAAATGGTCGTTGTCAGTCTAGCAAATATTTTGGTAGCTATGTATACTCTGGAAAACAAAAGCGAGAGTAGGACTGCTTCCACTTTTCTTCTTACCCACCCACCCACCCTTTTACGGTAAGGAAGTGTAACGTTTTCAATCCTCTTCTTAAAATTCAAACTAGGATTCACGTGTTCGGGTTTCCGTAGTACCATAGAAAGTGTGTGTGTGTGCATGTAATTCCTTGTCTATCATGCATCCAATTTGTTATCACAATCTGCCTTTGGTTATCAACTTGTTGGTACATTCCATCTTGAGGCTTTTGAAAACCGGCGCGATCTATCTGAATCCTTGTTAACCGGTGCCATCTTCTTAAGGGTGTTCTTCCTTCCAGCATGCTTTCACAGAATGTGGAGTTGCTAATCTCTACCTGATAAGTGATTTTGCGCATCTATTGGTATTTTAATGCCGAAAATGCGGAAAATTTTTCTTTGATACATCTGTGTTTCCACACTCCTTTCCAGTCATGTGTGAAACATTATCTATCTCCCTTTTATCAGCATGTCCATGCTAACTCATTCTTTTGTCACCGGCGCTTAATCCTAGAGTTTCATTTCATCTCCAAATTCTCTTGGGCTAATTACACAACATGTGTCGATCCGATGCTGGTGATTGTAATTTGGTTCTCAGCATAGCTATAGGACACTATCATGAGTGGAATATGGAAAATGCTATCAACACTATCCTCCAAATGGTGACGGTTATCTCCTGTGATTTTGAGTACACCGTGATCATATCTATGCATATTCAAGCATCTTTGGCAATCCGGAGTTTCTCAAGGCACTACGGCGGTCTATCATCTGTCCATCATGCTGCACATCTTTTTGAACTCCATATCTGCAAAATTCTCTTTGAGACGAGGGAATTGCATCTTTTCGTCTCTGATAGCTTTGCTTAAGGTATGATCTATCATCTCTTCTTTATCCATGATCTCTTTATCTTTGTAACCGGTGATCCGATCGACAATGTGAACCAGGTGGCATTTCCTGTTCTCTTCTGAAGGACCAGATAATCTATTCTACCAGTGCATCTTTCCAACACGAACCCGTGCTCTTAATATTGATCTTTCTAAGAGCGTTGACCTCAGGAAGTGTTCGAGCATTTGTTCGTTTCTCTCGCCTTTTGAACTTGGTATTCTGGGAATATCTTGTTAATCCATGGTGGTATATGTTGATAATATGCTTGCCTATTCATATCAATGGAAGAACATGGAAGATCATCTGTGTCCCTTTCTCTCAAGCTTTGTTAACACTGCTGTGTGCAAAGTTCCCAAAGTGGAAATTCTGGCTTCTTGAAGTCACCTATCTCGACCACGTCCTTCTGCTAAATACATTACTTCAACTCTGGAATCAGCAAGTCCATTGTTAATTCCATCCTCCATCTTCAACCAATCTGGAGTTATTCCTTGTTGGCAAGTTATCATCGTCGTTCCGCTAAAGATTTTCCTCAAGACCGCTAAATCTCTCTCAATCATTTCAAGAAGAACATGGAGTTCTTTCACCTCAGTCTCGTCCAATAATCTCTTGAAACCCTCTCGCTCTATCGTCTATGCTCAATCCACCGGAGGCCATGAAGACCTTCAAGATCTTGTATTCCTTCCGTTCAAGTTGGTGCTATCTTTTCTGTAGCTGTTGAATCTTGCAGTTCTTCTCCGTAATTTTCCTTCATATCTTTCTGGTGGCTTGGTACTTCATCATCATCATCTTTATCTATCTATGAATCCGGCGAATCGTTTGCATATATCCTTGTTTTCTAACGAAGTTCCATGAGTTATTGTCAATACCTTTAGTCTGTTTCGGTAGTTGGGTTGCATGGTTTTCTTATTCATGTGCGGAGTAATGCTTTGAGTGCGGGATGGAGTAGCTACCATACCACTACTCTTATCATTCGCTCTTGTACATTGAATTGGTGAATTAATGTGATTTCACTCATTCCACGGAAGTTAGAAGTGGCCTTTATCCCTTGATACTTTTACTTCCGTCCTTGTTTTTCCGGAGTGCTCTCTCGAAGAAAGTACTCAATAATCTCTTGTTAGTGGTCTGTCTATTCCAGATGGAGCAAAATCTTCAATTATCTGGTGGAAACAAACGCAAACGCCTTTCGTACCTCGTCTTTCTACTGATGCTCGACATTCCCAAACAAGATGAAAGGAAACTATCTCTCTCTTTGTTTCATCAATTCTTTTTCCATGGTAAAGCCAATTATGGTTGAGGCCATCAGCCGCAAATCTATTGCGTTAGCCTCAAGGCTAAAGAAAGCAATAAGTATCTCTACAATAAACTCCAGATCCTCCATATTCTTTGCTTCTCGGGATTCCACCATGATCTGGCTTCACATCCGTCTCTGGAAGTTATATCCGCGCACCTCAATTGCGTGATCCTTGGTTCTTACCGGCACAAGAAGAATCTAATCCGACGATGTCTAACTAAATCTTTCTGTTGATATCAAGGGACTCTATTGTTTGAAGGAAATATTTTTTCCGAACTTCATTTCTCAAATCCGAGATAAGATACGTTGCTATTGTCATAGTGGTTCAAAACCTCTCCAATCTAGCTCTTTTTCTTCCGGCGAGATAAAGGTTCATCCTCTCTCGTATCAGTAAATCTTTAATCTTAACGGTGTGTCTTTCTTTATCCATGATACATCATCTTGTCCTTTCTTTCACAAGTGGTTCTATTTCTCTTATCATGTTTCTTGAGAAAACCGGAGCTATGTCCATCCTATCCTTCTTGTCTCACGACAATCCTTCAACTCTTCTAACCCGTTGTTTCTCAAGCAAAACACAAGACTCGCAACAAGTCTAGCAAGTTTTTGCAAGGTGTAATGGTCGCACCATTCCGTTGTTCATCCTTGGGGAACGTGAGGGTCACCTCCGTTCCGAACACCCGTCTCTCCTTGTGTTGTTTTCTTTTTCATAGGAATCTCGGGGCGAGATTCTTGTTTAGTGGGGGAGAGTTGTAGCATCCCAATTACCTAACAATTGCAATGCTACTAGCCTAGTCTATATAAATGCTACTTCCTATATATAATTGTTGCATCATAATTATATCATGCTCATGTCATCATGCCACCTTGCATTTGAGCATCATATAAAACCCTTTTGATTTGGTTCTTCTCTCATATGCATTGTAAATTGTATTTGCCTCTTGATATTGTATTTGGTTATTGATATATTGTTTAATGCCCAAGTTGAGTTGGGGGCATATCTTTTATTCCAATTCCACCACCTCTCTTTATCACCACCCTATAATTTCACCATCCTAATTATCCATGAGCTTTACTTTTCCTTTGGCATTTAAATCTAGCTCATGTGGGTTGGGATGGATCCACTTCTACTTTCCACATGCCCTCACACTAGCATCATGTTGTTTCCACATTATTAATATGTGGAGCCACCATTGCATGCTTTGTGAGTGGAACCCCTTTTTCTAGTTTCCATATGGATTATTATGAATGTATGCTCATGTTGGAATATTTTTGAGACTATTAAACATCTAGTGGAATATACACACCAACAAGTCCCAATTATGCTCAAATATGATCATCTCCATCTACTCCACATGGGACCCATTTTAATTCCTTTTGCTTGACCTTTATTCCATATTTGGGAATGCATGGAAATAAATGCCATGGGATTTAATTTTGTTCTCACAAAATTAAATGTGGCATCTACTATTCATGCATGGGCCATGCAAATCTCACCATCATCCCCTCCTTTGGTTTTTCTTGTATTTTTGGAAGTGGAGCATGGATCTTTGAGAGTCCATTCATGTTGGCTCTATTCTTTTGCTTTTACCTTAAACCCTCACCTTCCTCTCCTTTTCACCCTCCATCCATGCATGATCAAGGGTGGTCATAGCTAAGCCCTACCCTAAACCCCCTCTCTTTATTCCTCTCTCTAAACCCTAGCCCCTCTCTAACCCTAGCCGGCGAGCTACCCCTTCTATCCAACCCGAGCTACCACCCTCCCTCCAACCCTAGCTCCTACCCGAGCTCTCTCCCTCTCTCTCTCTTTTTCTTCTAGCTCTTTTTGCCTCTCTCTCTATCTACACCTAGCAAGACCTAGTCCCTCTCACCTCTCCCTCTCTCTACCGTGATGTCCCCACCTGGCTACCCCCTCTCCCTGGTCCCACACCCCATCTACCCCTCCTCCTAGCCAAGCCCTAACCGAGCTACCCCTCCCTCTAACCCTAGCTCTAACCGAGCCTCCCTCTTCCTCTCTCCCTGCCTTACAACCCCACCAGCCTGAGCCTGCCCTCTTTGGTCGCGTCCTGGCCCACCTGCCATGCCCTACCTGCCCAAGTCGAGCTCCATCCCGAGCACGTGAGGAGAGGAAGAAGCAAAAGGTGGCCGAGACCACCTTTTCCTCCACCTTTCCCCCACGGCGCCTCCCCCTCCTCTTCTACTTTTCCCCTTTCCCCACGTCTCCTCTGCCTCTCCCAGATCCACCCCAGGGCCTTGCCCTCTCCCCTCTTTTCTCCACCGACAACATCTCCCTCTCGCCGGACACCGTCTGCACCACCTTCGTGTCTTCGTTCCAACCAACGAGCGCGGCGTGGAGGTGGTCGAGGAGGCCGAGGAGGTTCTTCTGCGCCGCCAGAGCACGGCAATGGGAGGAGAAGCCCCACTTTTCTACTGATGCATAACGCCACCGAAACCCTAATCTCGCCGGCCGTCTGCATCGTCGCCGATCCCCTGCGTCCCAAGCCGTTCCTCCACCACCGACCCACTCTCGGTGAGCGCCCGACCCTCCCAGACACCTCCGCTAGCCGATCTGTTGCCTGTTCGCGTTCTGCGTTTCGTCGAGCGCTCTCGGCGCGGCGAGCTCCCGTCGTCGAGGACCGTCCTCTCGTCGCGAGAACCTTACCTAGCCGCGCCACAGCAACCTACCAACAACCCCTTCGAGCCGTAGCGGTCACCGCCTCCGCGCGCGCACCAGATCGTGGGTTCGATTAACCTCCGCGTGCTGTCGCCGTTCTCTGTCAGTTTCGTCAGAAACCGCGAGAAGAAAGCGACGCGTTGACACTTTGCACTCACCCCCCAACCTTTTTATTCCTAAACCCGCGGTCCAGCCTACCCCGCTGGTCAGCCTCCCTATGTTTTTTGCAGAACCCCCCTCCCATGTTCCACCGCCTCAACCCGCACTCCCTCGGAGCTGCCGCGTGTCACACGCCGGTGGCGGCGCGTGTGGTCGCGTGTACTCGGCCCCGCTTGTCACTCTGTGGCTGGGTCAACCAGCGGTGAGAAAAGCTTTACCGCGCAGATCGTCCAAGGCACCTGGCCCACCCGTCGTATGCGTGGCTAGTGCTGTGAGTGACAAAAGGCTTTCTGTTTTTCTGTTTTAATTTAAACTTTTCAAAATTAATTTAAATTCAAATTCAATCTGTTTTTAAATAACTTTTGAATTATAATTCCAAATTAAACATGTAATATATGTTTTGAAATCAGAAAAATGTGAGGAATTAAAATTTGCCCTTCAAAATATATTTTGAACACTTTAAATTTCGAGTTGCTCAAAATTACAAATAAATACCCTTTTCCGTAATTAATTAATAACTTTTGTTTTATAACTCCGAATTTGACATATGATATGTCTAAAATGATCAGCTCGACGAGACCTTTCTATCTATGCATTCCTTGTTCTGAATTGCAGCATGCATCATGTAAATATAAAGTATACAGCAACTTATTTGAGTATAAAATGTGACTAAAACTCCATAAAATGCCTTATTCTTGTACCCCACACCTCACCCATGCCATGCTACATTATTGCCATGCAAATTGTGCATCATTCATCATGGCATGATTCTTTGCTTGTCGTATTTTATTCATATGTTTGTGCACTTTATTTATGTTGGCCCTTGTTTGTTTGGTTCTTCTTCGAATAGACGCTGAGTAGGGGATATATCAAGAAACCCAGGAGCACTACCCAGATCCTTCTCTCGCTTCAACTGAGCTGCCAGGCAAGCACTACCACATGCTTGCATACATATAGTACCTATTGCCTCTATCTTATTCTTGCATCATTGAGTCGCGATTGCATTAAACTGAATCCCAAGTACTGCAAAGCCTTTACTTTTAAACGCCACCGAAGCTTGTTCCTCCATCCCATGAGCCATTACTACAGGAGTTGTTTGAGCCATGCGGGTCGTAGAACAGCATGTGTAGGGTATGTGAGTGTCTGATGGATAACGAGGTACCTAAACAACTTAACCTGAGTAGTAATGGGATAACTAATGAAAGTGGCACCGGTGAGCAATATCTGCTATTTGGTTTTTCCTGCTCACTTGTGTCCCGTAGGACCCCGAGTACTTGATTCCTGTTCCTTGAATATTCGCTATCCACATCCGGAGGCCTATGGACCCCCCGAGCGAGCTTGATTCATTCTTATTTCTTGGGGCCACAAAGTAGTTTGGGGTTTTATTACTATCTGTACTTATGCCATGCTTTACTGCTTTATTTAAGATTGTGCGAGAGCACCTGCACTTTTGGATGGAGTGTTTTATGGTATCGACAAGCCCAGTCACACTTTCGGGTTCCCGATCGTTACAGACCACTAACGCAAACCCAGGTCTGTTTGAGCCGGCCAACTTCGCTATGGTAGCTTAGTGGGGTGGCCTGAAATATTTCTGAATCTGTGATCGCTTTGTCGTGAATGCCTTGTTGGGTTTTGATTTGGTTTTTCGAGGTTGATCGAGTGTGTTGCTATTTGTGCACCCTAGGTAAAACTTTCTGAAAGCCGTGTCCGCGGTTATGGACGACTTGGAGCACAGTTTCTCGATCATAGACAAGTATAACTAAAGTACCGCTTTTAATTTGACTAAGTACCTGACTAGTAAATAGTGCAACACCCATGGAATGGATAATAAAACTGCCAATGGATGGGGGGCTGTTCGTCCGCTTCCTCATTGGTAAGCGAGGAGGAGGATGGATCTGTTAATATCACTGTTATAACTGTTATTATTAATTCACGGACATCCGTCTATCTATGGTTAGGCGGATGGTTAGCGAGTATCCCTAGAATTGTTAGGTATTATCTTTTGCTGCAATTGCGTCACCCCAGGTTGTGTCCCCTTTAGAGGCATAAAGACTTGCTGAGTACCCCTAGGGTCTCACACGATAAATTGTTTGATTCAGATGAACAGGTAAACTCGCAAGATGGATACTGGGTGGAGGAGACGGACGATGTTGGCAACGATCACTCGGTGTAGAGATTCCGGGAATGGGGATCTGTGAGATCTGTGGGCGGGATGTGTTTTTTATGGGGCATCTTATGCCGATTTGCTTCTTATCCGTACTCGGATCTTGTTTTCCGCTTCCGCCTGATACTCTGATGTTTGATGTATGAGGAGCTATCCTAAACTATTATATCTATCTAGGATATTTGGATCTTGCCGTATGGCGTTGCAATATTTCTATTTCTTTTAGATGGAATGGCTCTGAGGACTGTTGTATGGTAGCTTGCATACATACTCATTTGTGTATGTAGTTGATCCCTTCGCCTGCCGATTACGCCGCTCGTTCTTGTCCCGATGTTTGGAAATGGTTAGGACGGCCGAAAGGTTTACCCTTGAGTGGCATTTGGGCCCCACCGTACTATTTTAACCATTTCCGCTCATCCAGGCTTGTAACTAAGAGCGTAATTCACCGAGGTAGTTACAGGGCAGAAGGACACATATTATGGGTACATAGAGGAGATATGGGAACTTGACTATGGACCTACTTTTAAGGTCCCTTTGTTTCAGTGCGAATGGGTCAAGCTAACAGGAGGCGAGGTACATGTAGACCAAAAGTACGGCATGACAACAGTGGATCTCAACAATCGTGCGTACATGGATGAACCATTCATCCTAGCCAACGATGTGGCTCAGGTTTTCTATGTGAAGGACATGTCTACCAAACCGAGAAAAAGGAAAGATAAGCAAAAGAGTACAGAATACGATGAGCCAAAGCGCCACATAGTTCTTTCAGGGAAAAGAAACATCGTGGGAGTGGATGACAAGACAGACATGTCAGAAGATTACAATAAGTTTCATGAAATTCCGCCCTTCAAAGTGAAAACTGACCCAATCATCCTGTTAAATGATAAAGATTCTCCATGGCTACGGTGCAGAAGAAAACCACAACACTAGATGTTGGTGATGTGTAATAATGTATTAAACCTTTTATTTGAGACATAAATCTATGTAATGTATTAAACCTTTTATTTGAGAAATAAAGGTCCCCTTTCATGTAATACATCTTTCTCAATCAAACTAGACATTGACGACCGGGTTCTGAGCCGCGGGAGGTGATCACCCAAAGAGAAGGAACCATGACAAGAGAAGGAACCCACAAACACTAAGGATACATAGCACAACTGAAAATTAAGATACATAGCACAACTAAAAATTAAGAAACATGCCTAATGTTGGAGTGATTCAGTCATGCTCCTGCCTAGCCCTGTAATACGAGCCATTGTAGTCATCATAGTCGCCGACGCCGTCGTCGCTGTCATCGTAGTCGAACCTTGAAGGTTGGGCACGCGTGGGCTGGATTTTAGGGTACCGCAAGCGGGGGTTATTGCCGGTCGTGTTGTAGGCCATGACACTCTAGAGAGTCCGGCCGCGCCACCATAGCCAATGACCGGCCTCGTTGAAGTTCGTAGAAGGCGGGTCGTCCTCCTCGTGCCTGGCGAGCGCCCTCTCACGCCGATTGATGAAGAAGGCTTCCCAAGTCGGGAAATAGTCGGGATGCCAGTTGGGATTCCTTAGCTGCTCTGGCGTGAGCTCGAGGTAGTAGTGGTTCGTGATGGCCATCCGGCGCTCCACACCTAGAGGGACAGGAGGGACCGGCACGCCTCCAGCGCTTAGCATCCAGCCGGTGGGGACGCGGTAGCCCGGTGGGAAGGGGTAGTTCTAGGCGCAAAGCGCCTCCGCCTCCCGGGTGGTTAGAGATAGGATGGAAGCCATGGGAAGAGAATGCTGAGTCTAGATGTGATATGTAAATGGAGTCCAAGCGTACATATATATACTGAAAAAATGGCAGGAAGACAGAGGTGGGAACCGGTGGAAAGCGCGGGAACGCAGTGGCGCGGGAAACTTTCATCCCTGGTGGGGGCTCAAACCGGGACAAAAGATGGGGGGGCCTTATCTGGGGGAGGCTTACTCGGGAGGGCCTTATCTGGGGGGTGGCTAACCTTTAGTACCAGCTAGTGGGTGCAACCGGGACTAAAGGTGGTTTTTGTGTCATCTAACAAAACTGTCGGTGGGATAAGGATGCGTGGGTAACCTTTAGTACCAGGTGGGGGCTCAAACCGGGACTAAAGCTGTCGGTAGGATAAGGACGCGTGGGTGGACACACTGCTCGATGAGATAAAGCATGTAGCACACGACGCCCTGTCGGAGGAAGAAGACAAAGTAGAAGCGGCGCCGTGCCTATAAAAGGAGCATCGATACGCCATGGCAAGCAACTCAACAAGCCAACATGGATGTAGAGTTTCATCCCCATGGATGGAGGAAAGGGTTGGGAAATCTCTCCGTATGAACTTCTCGAAGATGCCCTTGGTGCACACGCCCTATGGCATCTTCAGAAGTTCCGCCTCGGAAAATATTTTCCTGCTAGCCCGTGAAAGACTCCATCTCTGCCTCCCTGGGGTTAGAGGTATGGTGGAAGCCATGGGATAGAGTTAGGGTGGAAGCCTCGCGGGCAGGACTTAGGTTATTGGTGGTGCTCATGGCCACCGGACTTAGGGTTAGGGTGGTAGTGCTCGCGGGCAGCCAGACTTAGGGTTAGGGTGGTGGTGCAGCAATATTATTGTTCATATTATTGTTTAGTATTATTTTATGCAGCAATATTGAATGAAAAATATTATTGTGTGCATTTTGTAGAAAACTATGGATCCAATCCAGAGAGACCTAGCACAGGAAGAAATTCTTGAGGATATGATCAACGACGCCCCCCATGTTGATCCACCCGAATCTCCGTCGATTTGTCTGAACCCCTCCGGTGAGGGAGAGGAGGTCAACCGAAATGATCAAGGAGAAGCCGACGGCTCCGGTGGTGGAGAAGCTGACGGCGAGGTATATATATGAAGTCTGGTGATCAGTAGACGCATTAACTGGGTTGTATATATATATAAATTGACGAATGTTTCTTCTCTTAGGCCTCCACATCGAGCAAAAAATATTCCAAACGAGGCCCGGCCAAAAAGTTGGACGCATCTACGCGTTATACAATTACGCGGGTATCACCACGGGCTGAACCGGTGGAACCCGAAAAGGTTAAAATTGTATTTAAACAACAATGCGGAGTTATGGTTAGGGATCACATCCCGATCACCGTTCGAGAGTGTAATAAGACCAAAGGGGCGAAAGAGGGTGAGTATGTCACCGACAGGTGCAAAGAGGGTCTTTGGAATGACCTCATGACACATTTCACCCTGCCAGAATGTGAGGATGATGCCGGCACAGCTGCATTGAGGAAGAAAGTCAAGCAGTGGACTCTTACGAAGATGGCCGAACTATTCAAGAACTGGAAGAAAGCATTATGGCAAAAGTATCAGAAGACGAAGAAGACTCCTAAATTTGAATGCTATCTAACGAAGCAGCAGGCTAACTGGGATGCATTTGTGAAGTACAAAGAGTCACAACCTGCTATGGAAATGTCGGAAAAAAAAGAAAATGCGATGAAGAAATATCACCATCACCGGGGCGAGGGGCTCTGGCTGCCATGCCAAAGTGGGATGCTAAAGAAAATGAGCTGCTTGCTAAAGCGATCACTCCAGAACCAATACGCGAAGAATGGGATCTGAGGGCAAGGAATTGGTTCCTTGGGCATGGGAGTGAGTATGACGAAATTACAGGGGACCTTATTTGCAGTGACAGGATTAGGATACCCTGGGATACAGGGCAGAAAGTGGTGAAGGAGATTAAAGCGAGGACAACAAAGTTCCGTCCCGATAGAGAGAAATACTTGCTGACAAAGGTCCTCGGGAATGACGAATGCGGAGGACGTGTATGAGGCCTTGGCCCTAGTTATACGTGGGAGATGGGGTTTCCCAAAGACAGAGATACTTATAGGAGCCGAGAGAGAGCAAAGAGGCGACGTCAGGAGGAGGAGGGAGACAGGTTCACAGAGTTGCTAGGAACACTTTGAATGCATCATCAACAGATTGACGAACTTCAAGGAGCAGCGTGCCTGCAAGATCCTGTACTCGATATTACCGCCATCCCATCTCAGCGAAGAAGCAGCGTGGCTGAATCGGAGGTCCCTTCTGACGATGCACGTATGGTAGATGGCGGTCCCGGCTACCCCGTGGATGGAATCAAGGAGCAGGCATCTTGTGAGCTCCATCAGAAGGTGAAGAACCTATCCATGAAGGTGGCGGTCGGATGTGCTTTACCTTGTCCACCTGGTGCATGCTGGCATGGCCATGAGATTCCAGCTGGCTATGCTAAAGTTGGTGTGGATGAAATCGCAATGGGGTGGGACTCAATGGAGCTTGACATCCCTGGACCTGAAGGTGAGAGGACACTCGGAGAAGTACTGGGTGGTATCATTCTATGGGGCAAGAACAACATCAAGCTTCCAGGCTGGACGCAAAAGCCAACACCGCCTCCGAGTGGTCGCATGTCACCTTCACCTCCATCACCTCCAAGAAGCCCACCCCATGACTACGACCACCACAACCCGAGTCCATCTCGATCTCCGCCGCAGCCTCTGATTAGTACTAAATGACGCAGGAGCCCAAAACGACAAATGTCGCCCCTCCCAAGAGTACCTCAGAAGAATCTTCCTATCAGACCTTACGATCGTACTGACGAGGAAACCGACATGATCGTAAAGGCCGAATGTGTTGCGCAGCTTCAAAAGAAGAAACCCGAGCCCGCCCCGGTATACACCAAGAAGCAAAAAGCGTATGCACTTTCTTTTCTGAACACAAAATTGCAATATGACTTGCACCATAAGCCAGATGACTATCGACGCACACTTCACAAGGAAGTGAAGAAGAGCAAATCAAGTAGAAGTGCAAGCGGGAGCAAATCATCAAGTCAAAGTGCAACCGGGAAAAGAAAGGACGTCCCCCAGCTCGGGGAACAGGCCAAAAAATCGACCCCACCCCTCAAGGTGGTATCCCATGACATTCCCCAGCAGAATATGGAAGAAGCTGTGAAGCTTGCGGCCTCTATGAATGTGACTGTTGAGGAATTGCTAGGTTCCCAGGACGACAAGTTACCCAAGGCTCAGGTAGTCCCTACATATGTCCCAGGGAAGCCTCTGGTCAGCTTTGAGCAGTTCCAACAACTGCCAACACAAATGCAGAGTTTACATAAATGGTACTTGAAAGCCGTAAAGGAGGAGAGAATAATGATCGTGGCGAAAGTCCCACATGACTACTACTTCCGAGAAGAAGAGGTCCATGTTGAGTTTCCAGAACTCTTCCAGTTATACATTTTTGACGCCCTCAACAAAAGTCTCATGAGTTGCTATTGTCTATAAGTTGTTGAATTCATTGTCTATATATAAGTTGTTCATTTTTTCAGTTGTTCAGTTCATTGCATGTAATTATCCTAATTATATCCTTTTGTACTCTATTATTATGCAGAATGAAGATCATGGAATGTAAAAGAAGGTCAATCTTCAGTGTTGGGTTCATTGACCCAGATAAAATACATTGTCAGATGCTAAAGGATAAACCCGAGGACACACAGGAAAACCTTCTAAGGTTTCTAACGGAGCAAAATTTATGTGACCACATACTGTTTCCTTACAATTTCGCGTGAGGGTCTTACTCTATTGTACACATTCTCTTTTGCTTACTCGGTGTTAAGTGTAATTGATGAGTTACTGATGTATATATAAACGTGTATAGTTTCCACTGGATTCTCATGGACATTCAACTTGATAAGGGAAGAGTTGAAGTCATGGACCCATTAAAGAGACCCCTGGAAATGTTTAGGTACATGCAAGACATGCTCTAGAGGTAATTTTCGTGCTACATCGGTCTCTTTCGTTGATTTCTTGAGATATCACGTAATAAATAACTCATTCATTTTCTTTACCAGGCAGGGTTTGGAACCAGTTCAAGAGTGCGGTTATGGGTGACTTTACTGAGAAGCTGACGTTTAAGCCGGTCTCGGTAAGTAGTACACGCATCTCTTTACTTCTAGTTTCAATACAATTATGATATTGGATTATTATTTTGATTGAATTCTATTCTCGTAAAGTGCGTGAGGCAGCCACCGAAGACAAATCTATGTGGATTCTATGTTTGCAAGTTCATTCGCACGTTTACCAGTGAGCTGAATGATTATAGAGTCGATGTATGCAATACATTCATAACATTATTTTTATTACCGTCACTTTTTGTTATCATGATTGATATTCATATTGATCTCCTTTTCTTATATAGTTCGAGAAAATGCGGGATCAGCTCCTACCACAGCAACGCGTAGTAGAAATTGCTGAAGAACTGGCAGGATTCTTGATGAACGAGATGATAGATGACGCTGGAGAATTTAGTGTGAATAGGCGTCGATGATCCCCGACCATGTAATTGAATAGACAGGCTCTAGTCCCGATAATTGTGATCTCCATGTGTAATTATCATGTATATATTTGTATGCTCGATCTTAAGAGAAGTTATCTTATGTATGCACAAACATGTACGGTATGTGGTAGCATAGAAAACTATTTTGAAATGAAAAAAAAGATACAAATTGAATTCTCTGCCGTGGCAGAGAAAGTGCCTAAAATTCTGCCGCGGCAGAGAACCATTTGTCCCGGTTCGTATTGTTCGTAATACGAACCGGGACTAATGGGGGGCACCCAGCGCCTGCAGAGACAGCCACGTGGATGTCCATTTGTCCCGGCTGGTAAGAGGGCCGGGACTAATGGGTGGGCCTTTAGTCCCGCACCTCCAGTCCCGGTTACCAGGACCGGGACTAAAGCCCCTTACGGGCCGGGACTGGAGGCCCGTTTTCCACCAGTGACTCTAGTGGATCCATATGTGGTTTGTGGAAAGAACACACATGCAATGCCATTGGTTGATCCATGTCTAGTTTGTGAAAATAACACACATGCAATCCATTGGTTGATCCATGTGGTTTGCGGCAAAGAACACAAATGCAATGACATTGGTGGATCCATATTTGGTTTGTGGAAAGAACACACATGCAATGACATTGGTTGATCCATGTGTGGTTTGTGAAAAGAACACACATTCAATTACTCTGGTGGATACATATGTGGTTTGTGGAAATAACACACATGCAATGAACACTAGTGGATCCATATGTGGTTCCTGACAAGAACACACATGCAATGACATTGCTGGATCCATATGTGGCTTGTGGAAAAGAACACACATGCAATGCCATTGGTTGATCCATGTGTGGTTTGTGAAAAAAAACACATCCAATGACTCTGGTGGGTCCATCTGTGGTCTGTGAAAAGAACACACATGCAATGACTCTAGTGGATCCATGTGTGGTTAGTGGAAAGAACACACGTGCAATGACATTGGTTGATCCATATGTGGTTTATGGAAAATAACACACATGCAATGCCATTGGTTGATCCATGTGGTTTGTGGCAAATAACACAAATGCAATGACATTAGTGGATACATATGTGGTTTGTGGAAAGATAACACATGCAATGACATTGGTTGATCCATGTGTGATTTGTGAAAAGAACACACATTCAATTACTCTGGTGGATACATATGTGGTTTGTGGCAAGAACACACATGCAATGAACACTGGTGGATCCATATGTGGTTCATGACAGGAACACACATGCAATGACATTGGTGGATCCATATGTGGCTTGTGGAAAATAACACACATGCAATTCCATTGGTTGATCCATGTGTGGTTTGTGAAAAGAACACACATGCAATGACTCTGGTGGATCCATGTGTGGTTTGTCAAAAGAACACACATGCAATGCCATTGGTTGATCCATGTGTAGTTTGTGAAAAGAACACACATGCATTGCCATTGGTTGATCCATGTTGTTTGTGGAAAGGAACACACATGGAGTGAACACTGGTGCATCCATCTGTGGTTTGTGAAAAGAACACACATTCAATGCCATTGGTTGATCCATATGTGGTTTGTGAAAAGAACACACATGCAATGCCATTGGTTGATCCATGTGGTTTGTGGCAAAGAAGACACATGCAATGACATTCGTGGATCCAAATGTTGTTTGTGGAAAGAACACACATGCAATGACATTGGTTTATCCATGTGTGGTTGTGAAAAGAACACACATTCAATTACTCTGGTGGATACATATGTGGTTTGTGGAAAGAACACACATGCAATGAACACTAATGGATCCATATGTGGTTCATGATAGGAACACACATGCAATGACATTGGTTGATCCATATGTGGTTTGTGGAAAAGAACACACATGCAATGCCATTGGTTGATCCATGTGGTTTGTGGCAAATAACACAAATGCAATGACATTGGTGGATCCATATGTGGTTTGTGGAAAGAACACACATGCAATGACATTGGTTGATCCATGTGTGGTTTGTGAAAAGAACACACATTCAATTACTCTGGTGGATACATATGTGGTTTGTGGAAATAACACACATGCAATGAACACTAGTGGATCCATATGTGGTTCCTGACAAGAACACACATGCAATGACATTGCTGGATCCATATGTGGCTTGTGGAAAAGAACACACATGCAATGCCATTGGTTGATCCATGTGTGGTTTGTGAAAAAAAACACATCTAATGACTCTGGTGGGTCCATCTGTGGTCTGTGAAAAGAACACACATGCAATGACTCTAGTGGATCCATGTGTGGTTAGTGGAAAGAACACACGTGCAATGACATTGGTTGATCCATATGTGGTTTATGGAAAATAACACACATGCAATGCCATTGGTTGATCCATGTGGTTTGTGGCAAATAACACAAATGCAATGACATTAGTGGATACATATGTGGTTTGTGGAAAGATAACACATGCAATGACATTGGTTGATCCATGTGTGTTTTGTGAAAAGAACACACATTCAATTACTCTGGTGGATACATATGTGGTTTGTGGCAAGAACACACATGCAATGAACACTGGTGGATCCATATGTGGTTCATGATAGGAACACACATGCAATGACATTGGTGGATCCATATGTGGCTTGTGGAAAATAACACACATGCAATTCCATTGGTTGATCCATGTGTGGTTTGTGAAAAGAACACACATGCAATGACTCTGGTGGATCCATGTGTGGTTTGTCAAAAGAACACACATGCAATGCCATTGGTTGATCCATGTGTAGTTTGTGAAAAGAACACACATCCATTGCCATTGGTTGATCCATGTGGTTTGTGGAAAGGAACACACATGGAGTGAACACTGGTGGATCCATCTGTGGTTTGTGAAAAGAACACACATTCAATGCCATTGGTTGATCCATATGTGGTTTGTGAAAAGAACACACATGCAATGCCATTGGTTGATCCATGTGGTTTGTGGCAAAGAAGACACATGCAATGACATTCGTGGATCCAAATGTGGTTTGTGGAAAGAACACACATGCAATGACATTGGTTTATCCATGTGTGGTTGTGAAAAGAACACACATTCAATTACTCTGGTGGATACATATGTGGTTTGTGGAAAGAACACACATGCAATGAACACTAATGGATCCATATGTGGTTCATGATAGGAACACACATGCAATGACATTGGTTGATCCATATGTGGTTTGTGGAAAAGAACACACATGCAATGCCATTGGTTGATCCATGTGGTTTGTGGCAAATAACACAAATGCAATGACATTGGTGGATCCATATGTGGTTTGTGGAAAGAACACACATGCAATGACATTGGTTGATCCATGTGTGGTTTGTGAAAAGAACACACATTCAATTACTCTGGTGGATACATATGTGGTTTGTGGAAAGAACACACATGCAATGAACACTAGTGGATCCATATGTGGTTCCTGACAAGAACACACATGCAATGACATTGCTGGATCCATATGTGGCTTGTGGAAAAGAACACACATGCAATGCCATTGGTTGATCCATGTGTGGTTTGTGAAAAAAACACATCCAATGACTCTGGTGGGTCCATCTGTGGTCTGTGAAAAGAACAAACATGCAATGACTCTAGTGGATCCATGTGTGGTTAGTGGAAAGAACACACGTGCAATGACATTGGTTGATCCATATGTGGTTTATGGAAAATAACACACATGCAATGCCACTGGTTGATCCATGTGGTTTGTGGCAAATAACACAAATGCAATGACATTAGTGGATCCATATGTGGTTTGTGGAAAGATAACACATGAAATGACATTGGTTGATCCATGTGTGATTTGTGAAAAGAACACACATTCAATTACTCTGGTGGATACATATGTGGTTTGTGGCAAGAACACACATGCAATGAACACTGGTGGATCCATATGTGGTTCATGACAGGAACACACATGCAATGACATTGGTGGATCCATATGTGGCTTGTGGAAAATAACACACATGCAATTCCATTGGTTGATCCATGTGTGGTTTGTGAAAAGAACACACATGCAATGACTCTGGTGGATCCATGTGTGGTTTGTCAAAAGAACACACATGCAATGCCATTGGTTGATCCATGTGTAGTTTGTGAAAAGAACACACATGCATTGCCATTGGTTGATCCATGTGGTTTGTGGAAAGGAACACACATGGAGTGAACACTGGTGGATCCATGTGTGGTTTGTGAAAAGAACACACATTCAATGCCATTGGTTGATCCATATGTGGTTTGTGAAAAGAACACACATGCAATGCCATTGGTTGATCCATGTGGTGTGTGGCAAAGAAGACACATGCAATGACATTCGTGGATCCAAATGTGGTTTGTGGAAAGAACACACATGCAATGACATTGGTTTATCCATGTGTGGTTGTAAAAAGAACACACATTCAATTACTCTGGTGGATACATATGTGGTTTGTGGAAAGAACACACATGCAATGAACACTAATGGATCCATATGTGGTTCATGATAGGAACACACATGCAATGACATTGGTTGATCCATATGTGGTTTGTGGAAAAGAACACACATGTAATGACATTGGTTGATCCATGTGGTTTGTGGCAAATAACACAAATGCAATGACATTGGTGGATCCATATGTGGTTTGTGGAAAGAACGCACATGCAATGACATTGGTTGATCGATGTGTGGTTTGTGAAAAGAACACACATTCAATTACTCTGGTGGATACATATGTGGTTTGTGGAAAGAACACACATCCAATGAACACTGGTGGATCCATATGCGGTTCATGACAGGAACACACATGCAAAGACATTGGTGGATCCATATGTGGCTTGTGGAAAAGAACACACATGTAATTCCATTGGTTGATCCATGTGTGGTTTGTGAAAAGAACACACATGCAATGACTCTGGTGGATACATGTGTGGTTTGTCAAAAGAACACACATGCAATGCCATTGGTCGATCCATGTGGTTTGTTGAAAAAAATAAACATGCAACGAACTCTAGTGGATCCATTTGTGGTTGTGGAAAATAACACACATGCAATGACTCTAGTGGATCCATATGTGGTTTCTGGAAAGAACACACATGCAATTACTCTA
Organism: Avena insularis; assembly: GCA_023614405.1. Lineage (NCBI taxonomy): Eukaryota > Viridiplantae > Streptophyta > Magnoliopsida > Poales > Poaceae > Avena > Avena insularis. Next base: position 226,778,681 of record CM042696.1, on the reverse strand, counting down.
GTGGGTACATATGTGGTTAGTGGAAAGAACACACATGCAATGACAATGGTGGAACCATATGTGGTTCATGGAAAGAACACACATGCAATGACATTAGTGGATCCATATGTGGTTTGTGAAAAGAACACACATGCAATGATATTTGTTGATCCATATGTGGTTTGTGAAAAGAACACAGATTCAATTGCTCTGGTGGATCCATGTGTGGTTTGTGGAAACAATACACATGCAATGCCATTAGTTAATCCATGTCTGGTTTGTGAAAAGAACAAACATGCAATGACTCTAGTGCTGTTTTAGTATAAGAACACACATGCAATGACTATAGTGGGTACATATGTGGTTTCTGAAAAGAACACACATGCAATGACTCTAGTGGATCCATATGTGGTTTGTGGAAAGAACACACATGCAATGACATTGGTTGATCCATATGTAGTTTGTGACCATAACACACATGCTATGCCATTGGTTGATATATATGTGGTTTGTGGAAAGAACACACATGCAATGACACTGGTTCATCCATATGTGGGTTGTTAAAAGAACACACATGCAATGCCATTGGTTATTCCATATGTGGTTTGTGGAAAGAACACACATGCAATTACATTGGTAGATCCATATGTGGTTTGTGAAAAGAACACACATTCAATTACATTTGTTGATCCATATGTGGTTTATGAAAAGAACACACATGCAATGCCATTGGTTGATCCATGTGGTTTGTGGAAAAGAACACACGTGCAATGACATTGGTGGATCCATATGTAGTTTGTGGAAAGAACACACGTGCAATGACATTGGTTGATCCATGTTTTGTTTGTGAAAAGAACACACATGCAATGACTCTGGTGGATCCATGTGTGGTTTTTCAAAAGAACACACATGCAATGCCATTGGTTGATCCATGTGTGGTTTGTGAAAAGAACACACATGCAATGCCATTGGTTGATCCATTTGGTTTGTGGAAAGGAACACACATGCAGTGAACACTGATGGATCCATGTGTAGTTTCTGAAAAGAACACACATGCAATGCCATTGGTTGATCCATGTGTGTTTTGTGAAAGGGACACACATGCAATGCCATTGGTTGATCCATGTGGTTTGTGGAAAAGACCACACATGCAATGACATTGGTGGATCCATATGTGGTTTGTGGAAAGAACACACATGCAATGACATTTGGTTGATCCATATGTGGTTTGTGAAAATAAAACACATTCAATTACTCTGGTGGATACATATGTGGTTTGTGGAAAGAACACACATGCAATGAACACTGGTGGATCCATATGTGATTCATGACAGGAACACACATGCAATGACATTGGTGGATCCATATGTGGCTTGTGGAAAAGAACACACATGCAATTCCATTGGTTGATCCATGTGTGGTTTGTGAAAAGAACACCCATGCAATGACTCTGGTGGGTCCATATGTGGTTTGTGAAAAGAACACGCATGCAATGACTCTAGTGCATCCATGTGTGGTTAGTGGAAAGAACACACATGCAATGACATTGTTTGATCCATATCTGGTTTGTGGAAAAGAACACACATGCAATGACATTGGTTGACCCATGTGTGGTTCACGAAAAGAACACACATGCAATTACTCTAGTGGATACATATGTGGTGTGTGGAAAGAACACAGATGCAGTGAACAATGGTTGATCCATGTGTGGTTTGTGAAAAGAACACACATGCAATGACTCAAGTGGGTCCATGTGGTTTGTGGACAAAAACACACATGCAATGACTCTGGGGGATACATATGTGGTTTGTGGAAAAGAACACACATGAATTACTCTATTGGATACATATGTGGTTTGTGGAAAGAACACACATGCAATTACATTGGTGGATCCATATGTGGTTTGTGAAAAGAACACACATGCAATTACATTTGTTGATCCATATGTGGTTTGGGAAAAGAACACACATGCAATGCCATTGGTTGATCCATGTGGTTTGTGGAAAAGAACACACATGCAATGACATTGCATGATCCATGTGTGGTTTGTGAAAAGAACACACATGCAATTACTCTAGTGGATACATATGTGGTTTGTGGAAAGAACACACATGAAGTGAACACTGGATGATCCATATGTGGTTCATGATAGGAACACACATGCAATGACAGTGGTTGATCCATATGTGGTTTGTGACAATAACACACATGCAATGCCATTGGTTGATCCATGTGGTTTATGGAAAAGAATAAACATGCAACGAACTCTAGTGGATCCATGTGTGGTTTGTGGAAAATAACACACATGCAATGACTCTAGTGGGTACATGTAGCATCCCAATTGTCTAACAATTGCAATGCTACTAGCCTAGTCTAGATAGATGCTACCTTCCTACATATAATTGTTGCATCATAATTATATCATGCTCATGTCATCATGCCACCTTGCATTTGAGCATCATATAAAACCCCTTCTTGTTTGGTTCTTATCTCATATGCATTATTATTTGCATTTGCCTCTTGATATTGTATTTGGCTCTTGATATATTGTTTAAATGCCCAAGTTGAGTTGGGGGCATATCTCTTATTAACTCCACCACCTTTTATTTCCCCACCTTATAATTCCACCATCTAACTAAATATGAGCTTGGCATTTATTGGTTTACTTCTAGCTCATGTGGGTTGGGATGGATCCAAATTCTTTTACCACATGCTCTCATCTTAGCATCATGTTGTTTTCACAATATTGGTTCATGAGAGCCACATGGCCACCTTTGCATGCCTTGTGAGTGGAACCTTTCTCCTAGCTTCCATATGGTTCATCATGGAATTATGCTAATGTTGGAATATTTTGGGACTATTGATCATCTAGTGGAACATACACACTAGCATGTCCCATTCTATTTCAAACATGGCTATCTCCATCTATTCCACTTGGAATTCTTTCTAGGTTCTTTTGCTTGGGCCTTACTCCAATTTTGGGAATGCATAATAATAATGCCATGTGATAATATTGTTTTCACAATAATCAACATGGCAATAAATATTTTTGCATGGGCCATACAAGTGCCACCTTTTCTAGTATTTGGTTTTTATTTGAATCTTGAGTGGACCATCATATCTCTCTACCTCTATCCTTTCTTTTGGCTTGATCTAAGTTAGTCTAGCTTAAACCCTATCATCCATCCCTCTCTTTTCCTTATCTTGTTTTTGTTTGATCTTGGTTGATCTTGGCTTGACCCTGTCCATAGCAAACCCTAGCTACAAATCTCTCCTCTCTCTTTACCACCCTCTCTAACCTCCATCTTCCATCTAATCTAAACCATACCCCCCTCCCTAGTAGCTAAAACCTAAGCATCCCCCTCATCTCTCCCTCTTACCCCATCATCACCACACCCCCATACCCCAACCTAGCTAAACCCTAAACCTAACCCATGATCTACCCTATCCCTCCAAACCCTAACCCGAGTCCTCTAACCCTAGACCGAGCCCATGCTATCTATACCCCCCTCTCTCTCGGCCTCTCTCTTCTCTCTTCTTTGCTGGCCCACCTGGCCCCACCTAGCAGCCTCTCTGCCTCCCCCTTTCTTTGGCTACAAGACAAAGGAGGGAGAGACCTAGCCCGAGACCCCTCCTCACCTTTTTCAAGCAACCACCCCATGTGCTCCTCCTCCCCTCTCTACCCAGCCACCCCAGCTCACCTCTCCTCACTCAGATCCCATCTAGAGGGCGTCCAAGCCCCCTCCCTTTCTTCTTCTTCCTCACAAGCAGCCTGGCCTCCCCATGCCGACCCCAAACCCTATCCACGGCCCCTCTGCTCTTCGCTGATCTGGAGCGCGCCAAAGCTGAACCAGGAGCACCAGGAGGCTCCCCTGCATCCTCTCGTCTTCCGATTGCATGGGAAGCCCAGCTGTCGCCGTCGCCATGGCCGGAGGAACCGAAGCTCCACGGCCGCGAGCCCACCTCCAGATCCCCGCAACCTCAGCGCCATCGACCACGCCGAAAACCCCTCGGTGAGCCCTTGAACCTCCCGGACATGCCCCCCTTCCCTCTAGTGCGCCGTAGCGCCGCCGCCTTCCGTCGAGCGCTCTGCGCGCGCCTTGCCGCGCTCACAGCAGCGCAGCAAGCTGCCTCTGCGCCTCTGTTCGCCGCCGAGCCCCGAGCACTGTAGCCCTCCTCTGCGTTAGGTCGCATGAGTCTTCTAGGCCGTTGTTATGCCGCGCTTAAACTTCGTTTTAGCGGCGTCACGATTCCAAGCAGCAGCGTCGCCATCATTGCCGGAAGTCCGACGGTCTCCGCCGTCGTCAGTGTCGCGTCCGTCAGACGCAGCCACAGCCGATGTCGTTTTCGAAGAACCCTCCTTTTCCGCCTAAACCCGAGCCCGGCGCCCCACACGGCCAGCCTTTGGTTTTTCTAAACCCCCCCGGAAAACCCAGTCCATCACGAACCGATCCCTTCCCCGCGCCCCGGCTTGCCCACGTGTCCAGCACACGTTGGCCGCGCGCGCGTGTGGCCCCGAGGCCGCTCTGGCCCGCCTGTCAGTCTCAGAAGCTAGACGAGCTCGCGGTGGCAAAAGTTTTTCCGTGCGCGTGTGTGCTGAGTCAGCGCGTGACCCCACCTGTCACCGTCTCTGGCTAGAAGTGTCTGGGTATAAAAAGTATTGCCTGTTTTCTGTTTTAAATTCAATCTTTTCCAAATTAATTCAAATTCAAATCTATTTCTGTTTTTAAATAACTTTTAAAATATTAATCCAATTAATACAAATAATATATGTTTTCAAATCAGAAAAATGTGAGGATTTCAAATATGGCCTTCAAAATATATTTTGAACATATAAAATTCCAAGTTTATTTAAATTACAACAAATTGCCCTTTTGACTTAAATAATTAATAACTTTTGTTTTATAACTCCAAATTCAACAACTGATATGTCTAAAATGATTAGCTCGACGAGACCTTTCTGTTTATGCATTCCATGTTTTGATTTGAAGCATGCATCATATAAATAGATTGTATGCAGCAACTTAATTGTGAATAAAATGGGGCCAAAACTAAATAAAATGCTTTATTATTGTATTCCACACCTCACCCATGCCATGCTACTTTATTGCCATGCAAATTGTGCATCATTCATCATGGCATGATTGTTTGCTTGATGCATTTATTCATATGCTTGCGCACTTTATTTATGTTGGTCCTTGTTTGTTTGGTTCTTCCTCGAATAGACGCTGAGCAGGGGATATATCAAGAGAACCAGGAGCACTACCCAGTTCCTTCTCTCGGTTCAACTGAGCTGCCAGGCAAGCACTGCCACATGCTTGCATACATATAGTACCTATTGCCTCTATCTTATTCTTGCATCATTGAGTCGCGATTGCATTAAATTGAATCCCAAGTATTGCATAGCCTTTACTTTTAAACCCCACCGAAGCTTGTTCCTCCATCCCATGAGCCATTACTACAGGAGTTGTTTGAGCCATGCGAGTCGTAGAACAGCATGTGTAGGGTATGTGAGTGTCTGATGGATAACAAGGTACCTAAACAACTTAACCTGAGTAGTATTGGGATAACTAAAGAAAGTGGCATCGGTGAGCTATATTCGCTATTTGGTTCTTCAGGCTCACTTGTGTCCCGTAAGACCCCGAGTACTTGATTCCTGTTCCAAGAATATTCGCGCTATCCACATCCGGGAGGCTTATGGACCCCCCTGAGCCAGAGCTTGATTCATTCTTATTTCTTGGGGCCACAAACTAGTTTGAGGTTTTATTTACTATCCTGTACTTATGCCATGCTTTAATGCTTTATTTAAAATTGTGCGAGGTACTGCACACTGTACTGTTTAGGAAAGCGGAGTGTTTTCGCGGTGTCGACAAGCCCAGTCACATTTTCGGGTTCCCAGTCGTTCACAGCCATTGGCGCAAACCTTGAGTCCGTCTCGGAGTCGGCCAACTTCGTCGCGGGTAGCTTAATGGGGTGGCCCCCTGAAATATTTCTGAATCCTATGATTGCTTTGTCGTGACTGTCTCGTTGGTTTTGATTTGGTTTTTCCGAGGCATATCGAGTGTGTGTTGCTATTTGTGCACCCCTGCAGGGTAAAACTTTCTGAAAGCCGTGTCCGTGGTTATGGACGACTTGGAGCACAGTTTCTCGATCATAGACAAGCATAACTAAAGTACCGCTTTTAATTTGACTAGACTAGGTACCTGACTAGTAAATAGTGCAACACTCATGGAATGGATAATAAAACTGCCAACGGATGGGGGTTGTTCGTCCGCTTCCTCGTGGCGAGGAGGAGGATGGATCTGTTAAGATTACCGTTATAACTGTTGTTATTAATTCACGGACATCCGTCTATCTCTGGTTAGGCGGATGGTTAGCGAGTATCTATAGAATTGCTAGGGTTTATCTTTTGCTGCAATTGCGTCACCCCCAGGTTGTGTCCCCTTTAGAGGCATAAAGACTTGCCGAAAATTCTAGGGTCTCACATGATAAATTATTGGTTCGGATGAACAGTACCGCAAGATGGATACCGGGTGGAAGAGACGACGATGTGGGCAACGATCATTCGTGTAGAGATTCCGGAACGGGATCCGTGAGATCTGTGGGCGGATGTGCTTATTTATGGGGCATCTTATGCCGATTTGCTTCTTATCCGCATCGGATTTTGTCTTCCGCTTAGCTTGATACTCGGTTGATTGATGTATGAGGAGATATCCTAAACTATTATATCTATCTAGGATATTTGGATCTTGCCATATGGCGTTGCTATATTTCCTTTCTTTTTAGATGGAATGGCTCTGATGTACTATTGTATGGTGGCTTGCATACATACTCATTTGTGTATGTAGTTGATCCTTCGCCGCCGACACGCCGCCTGCTCTTGTCCGGTGTTTGGAAATGGTTGGGACGGCCAAAGGTCTACACCGTGAGTGGCATTTGGGCCCCACCGTACTATTTCAACCATTTCTGATCATCCAGGCTTGTACTAGGAGCGTAATTCACCGAGGTAGTTACAATTGGTATCAGAGCCATCCCGACCTTCAGGGTCTCAGCCAAATGGTTGTTGTCTGTCTAGCAAATATTTTTGTAGTTATGTATACTAGGGAAAACAAAACGCGAGAGTAGGACTGCTTCCACTTTTCTTCTTACCCAACCACCACCTTTTCTGGTAAGGAAGTGTAACGTTTTCAATCCTCTTCTTAAAAATTCAAACTAGGATTCACGTGTTCTGGGTTTCCGTAGTACCATAGGTTGTGTGTTTGTGTGTGTGTGTGTAATTCCTTGTCTATCTGTTGCATCCAACTTGTTATCGCAATCTGCCTTTGGTTATCAACTGTTGGTACATTCCATACCGACAGGCTTTTGTAAACCGACGCGATCTATCTGACTCCCTGTCAACCGGTGCCATCTTCTTAAGGGCGTTCTTCCTTCTAGCAACTCCACCTTCCGTGCAAAATCACTTATCAGGTAGAGAGGTAGAGTCGCTAATCTTGATTCGTTATCTGATTTTGCGCATCTATCGGTATTTTAATGCCGAAAATTGCGGAAAATTTTTCTTTGATCCATCTGTGTTTCCACACTCCTTTTCAGTCGTGTGTGAAACATTATCTATCTCCCTTTTATCAGCATGTCCATGCTAACTCATTCTTTTGTCACCGGCGCTTAATCTTGGAGTTTCTTTTCATCTCCTTTTCTCTTGGGCTAATTACATAACATGTGTCGATCCGATGCTGGTGATTGTAATTTGGTTCTCGGCATAGCTATATTCCACTCATGATAAGTGTCGATTGGAATATGGAAAATGCTACCACTCCGGATTGCCAAAGATACTCCTGTGATTTTGGGTACACCGTGATCCTATCTATGCTTATTCAAGCATCCCTGGAAACCCGGAGTTTCCCCAAGGCACTACGGTGGTCTAACATCTGTTTATCATGCTGCACATCTTTTTGAACTCCATATCTGCACATCTTTTTCGTCTCTGATAGCTCATACCATAAGCAAAGCTATATCATCGGTTCTTATCCTAGATCTCTTTATCTTTGTAACCGGCGATCCGATCGACAATGTGAACCAGGTGACATCTCTTTCCCTTCCGAAGGACCAGATAATCTATTCTTCCAGTACATCTTCTTCAATTCTGGAATCAGCAAGTTCATTGTTAATTCCATCTTCCATCTTCAATCAAACCCGGAGTTTTCTTTGTTGGCAAGTTATCATCGTCGTTCCGCTAAAGTTTTCCTCAAGACTGCTAAATCTCTCTCAATCTTTTCAAGAAGAACATGGAGTTCTTTCACCTCAGTTTCGTTAAGTAATCTCTTGAAAACCCTCTCGCTCTATCGTCTATGCTCAATCCACCGGAGGCCATGAAGACCTTCCAGATCTTTCGTAATCCTTCTGTTCAAGTGGTGCTATCTTTCTCTTTATCTGTGGAATCTGGCAGTTGTTCTCCGTAATCTTCCTTCATATCTTCCGGTGGCTGGTTACTTCACACATGACGACAACATCATCACCCTTATCTATCTTGGATCCGGTGAATCGTTTGCATCTATCCTTGTTGTCTAACGAAGTTCCATGAGTTCTTGTCAATACCTTCAGTCTGTTTCGGTAGTTGGGTTGCATGGTTTTCGTATTCATGTGCGGAGTAATGCTTTGAGTGCGGGATGGAGTAGCTACCATACCACTACTCTTATCATTCGCTCTTGTACATTGAATTGGTGAACTAATGTGATTACACTCATTCCACGGGAGTTAGAAGTGGCCTTTATCCCTTGATACTTTAACTTCCGTCCTTGTTTTTCCGGAGTGCTCTCTCGAAGAAAGTAATCAATAACCTCTTGTTGGTGATCTCGTCTTTTCCTACACGGAGCAAAATCTTCAATTATCTGGTGGAAACAAACGCAAACTCTTTTCTATCCTCGTCTTTCTACCGGTGCCCTACATCCCCAAACAAGATGAAAGGAAAATATCTCTCTTTGTTTTATCAATTCTTTTTCTGTGGTAAAGCCAGTTATGGTTGAGGCCATCAGTCGCTAATCTGTTGCGTTAGCCTCAAGGCTAAAGAAAGCAATAAGTATCTCTACAATAAACTCCAGATTCTCTATGTTCTTTGCTTCTCAGCATTCCACCATGATCTAGCTTCACATCCGTCTCTGAAAGTTATATCCGCGCACCTCAATTCCGTGATCCGTTGGTTCTTACCGGCACAACAAGAATCTGATCCGACGATGTCTATCTAAATCGTTCTGTTGATATCAAGGGACTCTATTGTTTGAAGGCAATATTGTTTCCGCACTTCATTTCTCTAATCCGAGAGGAAATATGATGCTATTGTCATAGTGGTTCAAAACCTCTCCAACCTAGCTCTTTTCTTCTGGCGACACAAAGATTCATCCGCTCTCGTATCAGTAAATCTTTAATCTTAATGGTGTGTCCTTCTTTATCCATGATACATCATCTTGTCCTTTATTTCACAAGTGGTTCTTCTCTTTTATCATGTTTCTTGAGAATACCGGAGCTATGTCCATCATATCTTTATTGTCTCACGACAATTCTTCAACTCTTCTAACCCGTTGTTCTCAAGAAAAACGCAAGACTCGCAACAAGTCTAGCAAGTTTTGCAAGGTGTAGTGGTCGCACCATTCCGTTCTTCATCATCTTGTGAACGTGAGGGTCACCTTCGTTCGAACACCCGCCTCTCCTTGTGTTGTTTTCTTTTTCCTAGGAATCTCGGGGCGAGATTCTTGTTTAGTGGGGGAGAGTTGTAGCATCCCAATTGTCTAACAATTGCAATGCTACTAGCCTAGTCTAGATAGATGCTACCTTCCTACATATAACTGTTGCATCATAATTATATCATGCTCATGTCATCATGCCACCTTGCATTTGAGCATCATATAAAACCCCTTCTTGTTTGGTTCTTATCTCATATGCATTATTATTTGCATTTGCCTCTTGATATTGTATTTGGCTCTTGATATATTGTTTAAATGCCCAAGTTGAGTTAGGGGCATATCTCTTATTAACTCCACCACCTTTTCTTCCCCACCTTATAATTCCACCATCTAACTAAATATGAGCTTGGCATTTATTGGTTTACTTCTAGCTCATGTGGGTTGGGATGGATCCAAATTCTTTTACCACATGCTCTCATCTTAGCATCATGTTGTTTTCACAATATTGGCTCATGAGAGCCACATGGCCACCTTTGCATGCCTTGTGAGTGGAACCTTTCTCCTAGCTTCCATATGGTTCATCATGGAATTATGCTAATGTTGGAATATTTTGGGACTATTGATCATCTAGTGGAACATACACACTAGCATGTCCCATTCTATTTCAAACATGGCTATCTCCATCTATTCCACTTGGAATTCTTTCTAGGTTCTTTTGCTTGGGCCTTACTCCAATTTTGGGAACGCATAATAATAATGCCATGTGATAATATTGTTTTCACAATAATCAACATGGCAATAAATATTTTTGCATGGGCCATACAAGTGCCACCTTTTCTGGTATTTGGTTTTTATTTGAATCTTGAGTGGACCATCATATCTCTCTACCTCTATCCTTTCTTTTGGCTTGATCTAAGTTAGTCTAGCTTAAACCCTATCATCCATCCCTCTCTTTTCCTTATCTTGTTTTTGTTTGATCTTGGTTGATCTTGGCTTGACCCTGTCCATAGCAAACCCTAGCTACAAATCTCTCCTCTCTCTTTACCACCCTCTCTAACCTCCATCTTCCATCTAATCTAAACCATACCCCTCTCCCTAGTAGCTAAACCCTAAGCATCCCCCTCATCTCTCCCTATTACCCCATCATCACCACACCCCCATACCCCAACCTAGCTAAACCCTAAACCTAACCCATGATCTACCCTATCCCTCCAAACCCTAACCCGAGTCCTCTAACCCTAGACCGAGCCCATGCTATCTATACCCCCCTCTCTCTCTCGGCCTCTCTCTTCTCTCTTCTTTGCTGGCCCACCTGGCCCCACACCTAGCAGCCTCTCTGCCTCCCCCTTTCTTTGGCTACAAGACAAAGGAGGAGAGACCTAACGAGACCCTCCTCTCACCTTTTCAAGCAACCACCCCATGTGCTCCTCCTCCCCTCTCTACCCAGCCACCCCAGCTCACCTCTCCTCACTCAGATCCCATCTAGAGGGCGTCCAAGCCCCCTCCCTTTCTTCTTCTTCCTCACAAGCAGCCTGGCCTCCCCATGCCGACCCCAAACCCTAGCCACGGCCCCTCTGCTCTTCGCTGATCTGGAGCGCGCCAAAGCTGAACCAGGAGCACCAGGAGGCTCCCCTGCATCCTCTTCGTCGACCAGCACCAGGGGAAGCGACTGGGAAGCCCCAGAGCGCTGTCGCCGTCGCCATGGCCGGAGGAACCGAAGCTCCACGGCATGAGCCCACCTCCAGATCCCCGCAACCTCAGCGCCATCGACCACGCCGACAACCCCTCGGTGAGCCCTTGAACCTCCCGGACATGCCCCCCTTCCCTCTAGTGCGCGTGCGCCGCCTTCCGCCTGCGCTCGAAGGCGCTTGCGCGCAGCGTCAGCGCTGCAGCAGCAGCAGCCGTCTCTGCCGCCTCTGTTCGCCGCCGAGCCCCGAGCGCTGTAGCCCTCCTCTGCGTTAGGTCGCTGCATGAGTCTTCTAGGCCGTTGTCTGCGCTTAAACTTTCGTTTTAGCCGCGTCACGATTCGCGCAGCAGAGGCGTCGCCATCGTCGCCGGAAGTCCGCCGGTCTCCGCCGTCGTCAGTGTCGCGTCCGTCGAGCCAGCCTGCCGATGTCGTTTTGCAGAACCCCTCCCTTTTTCCCGCCTAAACCCGAGCCCCGGCGCCCCACCTGTCGGCCAGCCTTTGGTTTTCTAAATCCCGGAAAACCAGTCCATCACGAATCCTTCCTTCCCGGCTTGCCCGTGTCCGGCCTACGTTGGCCGTGGCAGCCCCGGTAGGCCGCCTGCCCGCCTGCTGGTTCAAGCTAAAGCTCGCGGTGGCAAAAGTTTTTCCGTCTGTGCTGACAGTCAGGCGTGACCCACTGTCACCGCTCTCTAGAAGTATGTCTGTATAAAAGTATTGCTTTACATTTAAATTCAATCTTTTCAAAATTAATTCAAATTCAAATCTATTTCTGTTTTTAAATAACTTTTAAAATATTAATCCAATTAATACAAATAATATATGTTTTCAAATCAGAAAAATGTGAGGATTTCAAATATGGCCTTCAAAATATATTTTGAACATATAAAATTCCAAGTTTATTTAAATTACAACAAATTACCCTTTTGACTTAAATAATTAATAACTTTTGTTTTATAACTCCAAATTCAACAACTGATATGTCTAAAATGATTAGCTCGACGAGACCTTTCTGTTTATGCATTCCATGTTTTGATTTGAAGCATGCATCATATAAATATATTGTATGCAGCAACTTAATTGTGAATAAAATGGGGCCAAAACTAAATAAAATGCTTTATTATTGTATTCCACACCTCACCCATGCCACGCTACTTTATTGCCATGCAAATTGTGCATCATTCATCATGGCATGATTGTTTGCTTGATGCATTTATTCATATGCTTGCACACTTTATTTATGTTGGCCCTTGTTTGTTTGGTTCTTCCTCGAATAGACGCTGAGCAGGGGATATATCAAGAGAACCAGGAGCACTACCCAGTTCCTTCTCTCGCTTCAACTGAGCTGCCAGGCAAGCACTACCACATGCTTGCATACATATAGTACCTATTGCCTCTATCTTATTCTTGCATCATTGAGTCGCGATTGCATTAAATTGAATCCCAAGTATTGCATAGCCTTTACTTTTAAACCCCACCGAAGCTTGTTCCTCCATCCCATGAGCCATTACTACAGGAGTTGTTTGAGCCATGCGAGTCGTAGAACAGCATGTGTAGGGTATGTGAGTGTCTGATGGATAACAAGGTACCTAAACAACTTAACCTGAGTAGTAATGGGATAACTAAAGAAAGTGGCATCGGTGAGCTATATTCGCTATTTGGTTCTTCAGGCTCACTTGTGTCCCGTAAGACCCCGAGTACTTGATTCCTGTTCCAAGAATATTCGCTATCCACATCCGGAGGCTTATGGACCCCCCCTGAGCGAGCTTGATTCATTCTTATTTCTTGGGGCCACAAACTAGTTTGAGGTTTTATTTACTATCTGTACTTATGCCATGCTTTAATGCTTTATTTAAAATTGTGCGAGGAGCACACTGCATCTTTAGGAAAGCGGAGTGTTTTGGCAGTGTCGACAAGCCCAGTCACATTTTGGGTTCCCGATCGTTCACAGCCATTGGCGCAAACCTTGAGTCCGTCTCGAGTCGGCCAACTTCGTCGGGTAGCTTAATGGGGTGGCCCCTGAAATATTCTGAATCCTATGATTGCTTTGTCATGGTGCCTCGTTGGTTTTGATTTGGTTTTTCCGAGGCATATCAGTGTGTGTTGCTATTTGTGCACCCTAGGTAAAACTTTCTCAAAGCCGTGTCCGCGGTTATGGACGACTTGGAGCACATTTCCGATCATAGACAAGCATAACTAAAGTACCGCTTTTAAATTGACTAGACTAGGTACGACTAGTAAATAGTGCAACACTCATGGAATGGATAATAAAACCGCCAGCGGATGGGGTTGTTAAATCCGCTACCTCGTCGGTGGCGAGGAGGAGGATGGATCTAAGATTACCGTTATAACTGTTATAACTGTTGTTATTAATTCACGGACATCCGTCTATCTCTGGTTAGGCGGATGGTTAGCGTATCTATAGAATTGCTAGGGTTTATCTTTTGCTGCAATTGCGTCACCCAGGTTGTGTCCCTTTAGAGGCATAAAGACTTGCTGAGTACCCTAGGGTCTCACACGATAAATTATTGGTTCGGATGAACGGTACCCTGCAAGATGGATCTTTGGGTGGAAGAGAGCAGACGATGTGGGCAACGATCATTCGGTGTAGAGATTCCGAACGGGATCCGTGAGATCGTGGGCGGGATGTGCTTATTTATGGGGCATCATATGCCGATTTGAAACTTATCCGTACTCGGATTTAGTCTACCGCATCCGCTTGATACTCTATTGATTGATGTATGAGGAGATATCCTAAACTATTATATCTATCTAGGATATTTGGATCTTGCCATATGGCGTTGCTATATTTCCTTTCTTTTTAGATGGAATGGCTCTGATGTACTATTGTATGGTGGCTTGCATACATACTCATTTGTGTATGTAGTTGATCCCTTCGCCTGCCGATTACGCCGCCCGTTCTTGTCCCGGTGTTTGGAAATGGTTGGGACGGCCGAAAGGTCTACCTGTGAGTGGCATTTGGGCCCCACCGTACTATTTCAACCATTTCTGATCATCCAGGCTTGTACTAGGAGCGTAATTCACCGAGGTAGTTACAGTACATATGTGGTTTGTGGAAATAACACACATGCAATTACTCTAGTGGGTACATATGTGGTTAGTGGAAAGAACACACATGCAATGACATTGGTGGAACCATATGTGGTTCATGGAAAGAACACACATGCAATGACATTAGTGGATCCATATGTGTTTTGTGAAAAGAACACACATGCAATGACATTTGTTGATCCATATGTGGTTTGTGAAAAGAACATAGATGCAATTACTCTGGTGGATCCATGTGTGGTTTGTGGACAGAATACACATGCAATGCCATTGGTTAACCCATGTGTGGTTTGTGAAAAGAACACACATGCAATGACTCTAGTGCTTGTTTTAGTATAAGAACATACATGCAATGACTATAGTGGGTACATATGTGGTTTGTGAAGAGAACACACATGCAATCACTCTAGTGGATCCATATGTGGTTTGTGGAAAGAACACACATGCAATGACATTGGTTGATCCATATGTGGTTTGTGTCTATAACACACATGCAATGCCATTGGTTGATCTATATGTGGTTTGTGGAAAGAACACACATGCAATGACACTAGTTGATCCATATGTGGGTTGTTAAAAGAACACACATGCAATGCCATTGGTTAATACATATGTGGTTTGTGGAAAAAACACACATGCAATTACATTGGTGTATCCATATGTGGTTTGTGAAAAGAACACACATGCAATTACATTTGTTGATCCATATGTGGTTTGTGAAAGAACACACATGAAATGCCATTGGTTGATCCATGTGGGTTGTGGAAAAGAACATACATGCAATGACATTGGTGGATCCATATGTGGTTTGTGGAAAGAACACACGTGCAATGACATTGGTTGATCCATGTGTGGTTTGTGAAAAGAACACACATGCAATGACTCTGGTGGGTCCATGTGTGGTTTGTCAAAAGAACACACATGCAATGCCATTGGTTGATCCATGTGTGGTTTGAGAAAAGAACACACATGCAATGCCAATGGTTGATCCATGTGGTTTGTGGAAAGGAACACACATGCAGTAAACACTGGTGGATCCATGTGTGGTTTGTGAAAAGAACACACATGCAATGCCATTGGTTGATCCATGTGTGGGTTGTGAAAGGGACACACATGCAATGCCATTGGTTGATCCATGTGGTTTGTGGCAAAGAACACACATGCAATGACATTGGTGGATCCATATGTGGTTTGTGGAAAGAACACACATGCAATGACATTGTGATCCATATGTGGTTCATGACAGGAACACACATGCAATGATATTCGTGGATCCATATGTGGCTTGTGGAAAAGAACACACATACAATGCCATTGGTTGATCCATGTGTGGTTTGTGTAAAGAACACACATGCAATGACTCTGGTGGGTCCATATGTTGTTTGTGAAAAAGATTACACATGTAATGACTCTAGTGGATCCATATGTGGTTTGTGGAAAGAACACATATGAAATTACATTGGTGGATCCATATGTGGTTTGTGAAAAGAACACACATGCAATTACATTTGTTGATCCATATATGGTTTGTGAAAAGAACACACATGCAATGCCACTGGTTGATGCATGTGGTTTGTGGAAAAGAACACACATACAATGACATTGGTGGATCCATATGTGGTTTGTGGAAAGAACACACGTGCAATGACATTGGTTGATCCATGTGTGGTTTGTGAAAAGAACACACATGCAATGACTCTGGTGGATCCATGTGTGGTTTATCAAAAGAACACATATGCAATGCCATTGGTTGGTCCATGTGTGGTTTGTGAAAAGAACACACATGCAATGCCATTGGTTGATCCATGTGGTTTGTGGCAAAGAACACACATGCAATGACATTGGTGGATCCATATGTGGGTTGTGGAAAGAACACACATGCAATGACATTGTGATCCATATGTGGTTCATGACAGGAACACACATGCAATGATATTCGTGGATCCATATGTGGCTTGTGGAAAAGAACACACATACAATGCCATTGGTTGATCCATGTGTGGTTTGTGAAAAGAACACACATGCAATGACTCTGGGGGTCCATATGTGGTTTGTGAAAAAGAACGCACATGTAATGACTCTAGTGGATCCATATGTGGTTTGTGGAAAGAACACATATGAAATTACATTGGTGGATCCATATGTGGTTTGTGAAAAGAACACACATGCAATTACATTTGTTGATCCATATATGGTTTGTGAAAAGAACACACATGCAATGCCACTGGTTGATGCATGTGGTTTGTGGAAAAGAACACACATGCAATGACATTGGTGGATCCATATGTGGTTTGTGGAAAGAACACACGTGCAATGACATTGGTTGATCCATGTGTGGTTTGTGAAAAGAACACACATGCAATGACTCTGGTGGATCCATGTGTGGTTTGTCAAAAGAACAAACATGCAATGCCATTGGTTGATCCATGTGTGGTTTGTGAAAAGAACACACATGCAATGCCATTGGTTGATCCATTTGGTTTGTGGAATGGAACACACATGCAGTGAACACTGATGGATCCATGTGTAGTTTCTGAAAAGAACACACATGCAATGCTATTGGTTGATCCATGTGTGTTTTGTGAAAGGGACACACATGCAATGCCATTGGTTGATCCATATGGTTTGTGGAAAAGAACACACACGCAATGACATTGGTGGATCCATATGTGGTTTATGGAAAGAACACACATGCAATGACATTGGTTGATCCATGTGTGGTTTGTGAAAAGAACACACATTCAATTACTCTGGTGGATACATATGTGGTTTGTGAAAAGAACACACGTACAATGAACACTGGTGGATCCATATGTGGTTCATGACAGGAACAGGAATGCAATGACATTGGTGGATCCATATGTGGCTTGTGGAAAACAACACACATGCAATTCCATTGGTTGATCCATGTGTCGTTTGTGAAAAGAACACACATGCAATGACTCTGGTGGATCCATGTGTGGTTTGTCAAAAGAACACACATGCAATGCCATTGGTTGATCCATGTGTGGTTTGTGAAAAGAACACCCATGCCATTGCATTGGTTGATCTATGTGGTTTGTGGCAAAGAACACAAATGCAATGACATTGGTGGATCCATATGTGGTTTGTGGAAAGAACACACATGCAATGCCATTGGTTGATCCATGTGTGGTTTGTGAAAAGAACACACATTCAATTACTCTGGTGGATACATATGTGGTTTGTGGAAAGAACACACATGCAATGAACACTGGTGGATCCATATGTGGTTCATGACAGGAACACACATGCAATGACATTGGTGGATCCATATGTGGCTTGTGGAAAACAACACACATGCAATTCCATTGGTTGATCCATGTGTTGTTTGTGAAAAGAACACACATGCAATGACTCTGGTGGATCCATGTGTGGTTTGTCAAAAGAATACACATGCAATGCCATTGGTTGATCCATGTGGTTTGTGGCAAAGAACACACATGCAATGACATTGGTGGATCCATATGTGGGTTGTGGAAAGAACACACATGCAATGACATTGTGATCCATATGTGGTTCATGACAGGAACACACATGCAA
The DNA here is from genome assembly GCA_023614405.1 of Avena insularis. Taxonomy (NCBI): domain Eukaryota; kingdom Viridiplantae; phylum Streptophyta; class Magnoliopsida; order Poales; family Poaceae; genus Avena; species Avena insularis. The sequence goes on along the minus strand of CM042696.1, from coordinate 226,760,714 downwards.
TGATATTCGTGGATCCATATGTGGCTTGTGGAAAAGAACACACATACAATGCCATTGGTTGATCCATGTGTGGTTTGTGAAAAGAACACACATGCAATGACTCTGGGGGTCCATATGTGGTTTGTGAAAAAGAACGCACATGTAATGACTCTAGTGGATCCATATGTGGTTTGTGGAAAGAACACATATGAAATTACATTGGTGGATCCATATGTGGTTTGTGAAAAGAACACACATGCAATTACATTTGTTGATCCATATATGGTTTGTGAAAAGAACACACATGCAATGCCACTGGTTGATGCATGTGGTTTGTGGAAAAGAACACACATGCAATGACATTGGTGGATCCATATGTGGTTTGTGGAAAGAACACACGTGCAATGACATTGGTTGATCCATGTGTGGTTTGTGAAAAGAACACACATGCAATGACTCTGGTGGATCCATGTGTGGTTTGTCAAAAGAACAAACATGCAATGCCATTGGTTGATCCATGTGTGGTTTGTGAAAAGAACACACATGCAATGCCATTGGTTGATCCATTTGGTTTGTGGAATGGAACACACATGCAGTGAACACTGATGGATCCATGTGTAGTTTCTGAAAAGAACACACATGCAATGCTATTGGTTGATCCATGTGTGTTTTGTGAAAGGGACACACATGCAATGCCATTGGTTGATCCATATGGTTTGTGGAAAAGAACACACACGCAATGACATTGGTGGATCCATATGTGGTTTATGGAAAGAACACACATGGAATGACATTGGTTGATCCATGTGTGGTTTGTGAAAAGAACACACATTCAATTACTCTGGTGGATACATATGTGGTTTGTGAAAAGAACACACGTACAATGAACACTGGTGGATCCATATGTGGTTCATGACAGGAACAGGAATGCAATGACATTGGTGGATCCATATGTGGCTTGTGGAAAACAACACACATGCAATTCCATTGGTTGATCCATGTGTCGTTTGTGAAAAGAACACACATGCAATGACTCTGGTGGATCCATGTGTGGTTTGTCAAAAGAACACACATGCAATGCCATTGGTTGATCCATGTGTGGTTTGTGAAAAGAACACCCATGCCATTGCATTGGTTGATCTATGTGGTTTGTGGCAAAGAACACAAATGCAATGACATTGGTGGATCCATATGTGGTTTGTGGAAAGAACACACATGCAATGCCATTGGTTGATCCATGTGTGGTTTGTGAAAAGAACACACATTCAATTACTCTGGTGGATACATATGTGGTTTGTGGAAAGAACACACATGCAATGAACACTGGTGGATCCATATGTGGTTCATGACAGGAACACACATGCAATGACATTGGTGGATCCATATGTGGCTTGTGGAAAACAACACACATGCAATTCCATTGGTTGATCCATGTGTTGTTTGTGAAAAGAACACACATGCAATGACTCTGGTGGATCCATGTGTGGTTTGTCAAAAGAATACACATGCAATGCCATTGGTTGATCCATGTGTGGTTTGTGAAAAGAACACACATGCAATGCCATTGGGTTATCAATGTGGTTTGTGGAAAGGAACACACATGGAGTGAACACTGGTGGATCCATGTGTGGTTTGTGAAAAGAACACACATTCAATGACTCTAGTGGGTCCATGTGGTTTGTGGAAAAGAACACACATGAATTAATCTAGTGGATACATATGTGATTTGTGGAAAGAACACACATGTAATTACATTGGTGGATCCATATGTGGTTTGTGAAAAGAACACACATGCAATTACATTTGTTGATCCATATGTGGTTTGTGAAAAGAACACACATGCAATGTCATTGGTTGATCCATGTGTGGTTTGTGAAAATAACACACATGCAATGACATTGGTGGATCCATATGTGGTTTGTGAAAATAACACACAAGCAATGCCATTGGTTGATCGTGTCGTTTGTGGAAAAGAACACACATGCAATGACATTGGATTGTCACATCCCAAATTTTAGATTTGGTCTTGCATATCATTCATTGCATCGCATCATATCTTTCCATGCATTACCGTCGAGTAGAGAGGATCGACGAAACACTATTTGCAAAACCCCGTTTCTTCTTCGCTTCGAGGTTCCTGCGGGGAGCTTCAGAGGGACTTGCAACAACCACCCCTGTAGGTTCAAGCTTTCGCTCAAACTTCGACTGAAGGTTGTTCCCCTCGACGATACGAACCCGTAGGCGTGAAAATCACTCAAATCGGAGTTCGTATGCAAAAGACTCGGACGTTTTAGTAAACCGCCGGAAAACGGTCCGAAAATCCGGACCGATTTCCGAAACGGAGTCCAACTGCGGACCGATTCGGTTCAGGATTTTTTTTTCTTTTCTTTTTTTTCTGCGCGCGAGGGACTTTTTAAGGAGGGCCCACCCCTGGCCTCGGTTCCCGTGCACGCAACTCAAACCGCCGCCGCCATCTCCTCCCTGGCACGCACGACACCCAGGCGCCCGCCGCCGCCGCCGCTTCTCCTCGCCGCCGCCGGCCACCCCTCCGTCGTCGGCCATCGCCGCCCTCTTTCCGTTCCCGTGCTCCGCGTCTCCATCCGCCGCCGCCAACTGCGCCCTGCAGATCGCCGCGTACGCGCACGCGTTTATTATTCCGGGAGCCGTAGTTGACCGTGTGTGTACGTGCAGGTAGAACCACGCCGCCGGAACCGACCGTCGCCGCCGTCCGGAGTTCGCCGGAGTTCGTTTCGCCGTCCGTTTCCGGTAAGACAGCAGCCACCGTCAGATCTCAGATCAGCGGCTTAGATCGTTCGTTGACTGGTCAGCACTCCAGACGTTGACTAGTCAGAGGCTCCAGACGTTGACTGGTCAGACGCCGATCGCCTAGTCATCGAACCTTAGTGATCGGGTCAATTTCGTTAATCCTATTAGTTGGCAGATTTCGGTAGAATCTTGTAAATTGCGTAGAAATTAAACCGCTTGGCCAAAAATTGCAAATAAAATATGCACGAGTTCAGTGAGTCGTGTAGAATCTCGCTGTACCTTTGGTTCAGAATTTTACTCTCAGATTTATTACAGTTTAATCAAACTAGTTAGTGGCCTTTTCGGAGTATTAAATTTGTAGTAAAAGTTTCGTAGCTCCAAAAATCACGTATGATATGTCCCTGAACTCGTATGAACGAGTAGAATCTTATCGTGTAATAAAAAGATAGGCTTACAGTAAAAACTTCTGCAGTATTTGTCTAATGGCTTTCTGCAGTGTTTTAATTACTCGGGATGTTTTATAACTCCTTTTTGAGTAATTCCAATTGGTACTGTTTCTTATCGGCGATGCCTATGCGGTAGAATTTTTCTAGGATTTTACAAACAGTATACTACCGGTAGTGAATTATTTAAGTTCTAGCTCTAGTAGAGATCTCTACTTTTGGTTAATAGTTTTCCTAGCGCCAAATCTATTTTCCATGCATGTATTCGGTAGTAATATGTATTAGAATTATGTGGTGCAGCTGTAGCACCAATTCACTTGCCGTTCTTGCATTCATGCATCATCTTTGTTGCATATGTTTGTGAATTGTTTGTTTATGAATGCAATTGTGTCGTGTAGATTGTGTGGAGTGCAACCCTTGCTCGTGTGTGGATTGTTCCTCCGACCGCTTCAATCAAGGCAAGTAGATGCTACTTTGTTCATGATATCGTCCTACTATTTTCAATGCATTGTCGTGTATTTTGTAGTTGCATGAGTAGGATGATACTATCGCTATGCTATGTCCTATTATTGTGGTAGGGCTTTCCTTGTAGATGAGCCACCGTTGTAGATGTGCTTAGCCATGCTATGTTGAACGAGGGCTGGGTTACATCATTGATACTTGTTTTCTCAAAGTATTGGTTTGTGAAAACTAAAACAACTTAATCAATGAATCCCCTGGGTGTGATGGTATTGATAATTTTTGGTGGTTTCATTGCGGAAAGGCACCCAGGTATCAAGAGAGAATGATTGGCTTCTTTATTGTGTAGCTTACGTGTACAACCATGTGCCAATAATGAAATGGGCGATTGGTTGGACTTAGTAGGTTGTGGTAACTCGAACCCGCGTATCCAGAGATGTACAATTTTGGTAGGTTGGACCGGTGCGCGTTGGGATTGAGGAGCTACTTCCCGAACAGTCTCTTCTTGGTCTTCTCCCTATCATCACCCTAAATGAGAGTGGTGGTACGAGCTGGGCTGGCCAAGTCACATGGGTAAAGTGTACTAACCTCTGAAGAGTGTATAACCTAAACGATTAGCCGTGTCCCCGGTTATGGACAACTGAGTTTCTTGATATTGATTCCATGACATGTTTCTCGCTCATTCTAATTTCATAATTGTTTAATATTGTTGGGATAACTTAATTGGGATCTTTTCAAAGAAAAATCAAAAACTGTTTATGAAAGTAGGACAAAGTTATTTGCAAATGCAAGCCAGACACAGCTCCACTTGCCAAATATGCATGTAGATGTTAGTACTATTGTCTCCATTTACTAGCTCTACTTGCCATACATTCCATGTATTGACCCTTCGGGGCTGTTGCGTTTCATGCTGCAGGTTATTCCGATTCTGATTGATCGTTATAGGCCACGGTACTCCACTCGGCACTTGTTCACTTGTGGGCAATTTGAAGAATGGAGGATTTATTCGTTTATGTTGCTACCTGAATAATTTGAGCTAGCTTTGCGCTAAGCTTTCATTGTAATAATGGTACTCTGGATCTTCGTTATCTATGATACACGGATATTTTTGCTATGTTATCTATCTTACTCTATTGTGGGCCAATGAACCGATCCAGGGATTGGCATGTCACATAGAGGCCACGGTCTTTTCAGAACCGGGGTGTCACAGGATGGTATCGAGCGTGTGTCATTGTAGGATCGTGACCTAGAATTGGATTAGTAAGCCATAGATTTATTAAAGCCTATATTAACTCTATGTTTCATCTTATGCCTTTCACCCTCGTAAATTCTTACCATATGCTATTCTCACACTTTCCTCTTTTACTTGATAGATGGGAGAAGTCAGGACTGAGTATGCCACCATGGAGTCACCAAGGCCCTTTGCAAGGCAGTTAGCTCAGCTCTCATGATCATTGGGTTTGCCCATGTTCAAGGGAAGAAGGCTATACACCTATGGATATGGAGAGGATGCATGGGAGATCACTACCTTCATATTCAGAGATGCCGCCTTGCCAAACCCCGTGCATTTGATCTACACAAAGACATACTGCAACTGGGGACTTGGAATCAACTTGGCCATACATGAAGCCTGTCTACTTGATTGCCATCAAGTCCGACACCTACTACCGGCAGATTCACCCTACCGTGACTATGGAAGGCGTGGTGAAGATGGGAACATTGTGGTTACCCCGGGCGACAGGAACAACATGCCGCCCCATCGGAGGCACATAGAGGACATCGAAAGGGAGAATGGAGCTCTAGCAGAGAAGATGAGGATGATAAAGGAGATTGCAGATTTTACTAGCAATTGTATGGTGGTCCAAGGACAGGAGATTGACACTTTGCATGAAGCTGTGGGAGTTCTGGAGAATGCCACGATAGCGAGATGCAACCATAGCACATCTTCATGGTACTGCGCAGGAGAACACCCGAACATACAAAGAAGCGCAAGGGACAATCCAGGAAAGGGATCAAACTATTGAAGCTATGACAGCCCAGATTGCCGCTCTCCAAGCACAGCTGAATCCACCCTATGATGATGACAATGGATATGATGGCAACAATGGGGATGATGATGACAGTGGAGATGATGATGATGATGAGGACGAGGATGATGATGATGGAGACGATGATGGTGGAGGAGATGAAGCTGTTGCAGTTGCAGCTGAGGATGAAGAAGAAGAGGAGGATCCAGAAGAGGTGGAGTTTGACGTTTCAAATGATGGTTCAGGAGAGGTATACACTCCGCCGCCATGGTTGTACCGCGAGCCGAAGCGCCAACGCATGACCACAAGGGCCTACCTCAAACTCTTCAAGAAGTAGATAGAAGTCCACCAATTAGTCCTCGTTAGGCGAAATCGTTAGAATTATTCTCGATCGTTGTGATACTTAGTTCGTGTTAGTGTAAGAGTGTTTAGATGCTTATTTGTGTACCCCAATATTCCAGGAATTATTTGTGCAAATTATATGAAAGAGTTATGGCAATTTGGTTACTATCCGTGTTGTTTTCGCTGCAGTTTTTCTGCTGATACAGCAGTACTACGCGATTTTTCATATTTTTCTGGTAACTCGGAAAAATCTGAAAAAAAATTGGGCTGATGAGGAACTTCCTGTTCTATATGCACAAAAATTGGCTTAATTTTCTGACGAGTTTAAGTCAGGCGGAAAAATTCGAGAACACAGCCGAACTATTCTGTCAGAATTGCTGTTTTGTCGTTTTGATGCTCAACTGTTCAGTTAACCATTGCCAACTCTTGCAAAACTATTTCAGTAGGTATATACTGCTAGGATAACACCTGGGATGTTGCTGGACCGCTTGTTTGTTGATGTGTTGCTTGCTTGTGATTGTCTGCTATTGTTTGTTGTTGATTGATCATATACATGGGTAGAATCCTATTGTCGTAGTTGATTCCTTCTAAACTTACCTGTGCTGAACCGCAGATGTCTCCCCGCCGCCAACCCACTGAGTTGGAGCAGCTCGTGGCAGCTCAGGCACAGCTGACCCAAGTGATGACCCAGTTCATGGCGAATCAGAACAACAACAATGGAAACAATCAGCCTCAGGGAGATGCTCTCACCAGATTTCTGAGGTTAAGGCCAGCTAAGTTCTCTACTGCAATGGAACCAATGGTTGCTCTCGACTGGTTGTGTTCAGTCAACAAGGATCTAGTATCTGTTGGATGCACTGATGCTGAGAAGGTGAGGTTTGCCGCTCACCTCTTTGGAGGGACCCGCTTCTTGGTGGGACACATTTCAGATCACCCACCCTCCGAATCGTGACTTGGGCAATGTTTGAGGAAGGTTTCAGGATCGACCACGTGTCTTCAGGAGTTGAGCCTGAAGAGGAAGGAGTTCCATAACTTGCCAAACCAATCGCACCGTGGCCGAGTACATTGAGGAGTTCAACAACCTGTCCCGTTATGCACTGAGGATGTTGACACGATGCAAAGGAGGAGAGATTCTGGATGGCCTCGGTGATGAGCTTTCAGGCAGCTCTTGGTGGTTTATTGCCCCACTTTCCAGGAGCTTATGGACAAGGCTAGGATCCTGGAAGGGAAGCACAAGCAGGTGGAAAGCCGCAAGAGAAAGAACAACAATCACCACTCTGGCTCACACCACAAGTCTCGCACTTCATATGATGGGTACTCCAAGCATGGAGGGAATGACCATGGGAGCCATGACCGCCACCACCATGGAGGCGATGGACATCGTCATGACAACCATATGAGCAGTCACCACAGCCACAAGGGAGGATACTCTCACTACTCTGGAGGACACGGTGGACATGACCGCAACCGCGATCGCAATTTTGTGAAGAAGGATCTGAGTGAGGTGACATGCTTCAAGTGTAAGCAAAAGGGACACTATCTTTGACAACTGTCCGAGAGGAAAGGACTGAAGCCAACCAACAATGAGAAGGCCACAGTGAACCACATGAATGTGGAGGAGATTCAGACGAGCGACCTTGTGATTGGTAAGTTCCCAATCAACACTCACCTGCACTTATACTTTTCGATCGGTGCATCGCATTCATTCATATCAAGGGCATTTGTGGATAAGTATAAGTTACCTACTGAGTCTATGAAGAGGTCTTTTAGAGTGAGTTCACCTAGAGGAGATATGATAGCTAGTGCGGGATGCCGCAATTTAACTGTGAGGATTGGAACACACAACTTCATTGCACATTTGGTAGTGTTGGAATCACATGGATTGGACGTTATTCTGGGTATGGATTGGATGTCTATGCATGATGGACACATAGATTGTGCACAGCGAGCTGTTTCGCTCAAAACCCAGGATGGTAAGAGGATTAGATTCAAGTCAGCCGCACGACCAGGAAGGTGTAAGCTGAATTCTCTTAAGGGGGTTAGCATGGATACTGTGCCAGTGATTAGGGATTACCCCGACGTGTTTCCGGAAGAACTGTCAGGGATGCCACCTGACAGGGAAGTAGAGTTTCTTATCGACCTGATGCCGGGAACAGGACCAATAGCAAAGAAACCATATAAGATGGATGTGGATGAGCTGAAGGAATTGAAGAAACAGTTGAAGGAGCAGCTGGAAAAGGGATTGATTCAGCCTAGTGCGTCGTCATGGGGTGCACCTATTCTGTTTGTGGAGAATAAAGACAGCACCAAGAGATTAGTGGTGGACTATCGTTCGCTGAATGAGGTAACCATCAAGAACAAGTACCCTCTGCCGAACATAAATGATTTGTTTGATCAACTGGAAGGAGCAAAGGTGTTCAGCAAGATTGATCTGCGATCTGGCTACTTTCAATTGAAGATCCGGAAGGAGGATGTACCAAAAACCGCCTTCACCACTAGGTATGGTTTATATGAGTATACAGTTATGTCATTTGGACTAACGAATGCCCCGACATATTTCATGACCATGATGAACAAGGTATTTATGGAGTACTTGGACAAGTTCGTGGTAGTGTTTATTGATGACATACTGATATATTCCAAGGATGATGCTGAGCATGAGAAACATCTGCGATCGATTATGGAAAATCGAGGAACACCAGTATGCCAAATTCAGCAAGTGTGAATTCGCTTAACACGTTGGGTTTCTTGGACACGTAGTGTCGGAGAAGGAGTCATGCTGATCCAAGCAAAGTGACTGCAGAATCGAGTGGGAAGCACCCAAGAATGCGGGAGAGATTCGAAGCTTTCTAGGACTTGCTGGATATTATAGGAGGTTCATTGAAAACTTTTCCAAGATTGCTAAGCCGATGACTGAACTTCTGAAGAAGGAGAGAAAGTTTGAATGGACGGATGTGTGTGAAGCTAGCTTTCGAGGCCGAAGCGTCGACTAGTGACTGCACAGGCTACGGATCTTCAGAAGGATTTCCAAGTGTACTGTGATGCTTCTCGACAGGGACTTGGGAGTGTGCTGATGCAAGATGGGAGAGTGGTGTCATATGCCTCGCGACAACTCAAGCACCATGAGCGGAATTACCCCATGCATGACTTGGAGTTAGCGTTAGTGGTTCATGCACTCAAGGTATGGAGACATTACTTAATGGGAAAACACTGTGATGTGTACACCGACCACAAGAGCCTGAAATACATATTTACACAGAAGGAGCTGAACATGAGACAAAGGAGATGGTTGGAACTTATCAAGGACTATGATATGAATCTACAATATCACCCAGGAAAGGCCAATGTAGTAGGAGATGCGCTGAGCCGGAAGGTTTATGCCAATGGATTGACAATTGGTGAATTGCCTGAGGATTTGTGCAAGCAATTCAAGGACCTTAGATTGGAGGTAGTATCTGAAGGATACTTGGCTACAATGGAAGTCCAACCAACGCTTCATGACAGAATCAGGAAGGCTCAAGTGGGAGACAAAGAGATAGATGAAGTTAAGGAGAAGATGAAGGAAGGTCGAGCAAGGGAATTCCGCGAGGATGAGCAAGGTACCTTGTGGTATGGAGATTGTTTGTGTGTGCCCAACGATCCGGAGTTAAGGAAGTTGATTATGCAGGAAGCTCATGACTCACCGTATTCCATACATCCGGGCAATACGAAGATGTATATGGATCTAAAGGACAGATTCTGGTGGAACAACATGAAGGGAGACATCGCAGAGCATATCGCCCTATGTGATGTATGTAGCCGAGTGAAGGCGGAACACCAGAAACCAGCAGGATTGCTACAGCCATTGCCCGTGCCGGATTGGAAATGGGATAGAGTGGGAATGGATTTTATCACAGGATTGCCCAGGACCAGGTCAGGATATGACTCTATTTGGGTAGTGGTCGACCATTTAACCAAGGTAGCCCACTTTATACCAGTGAAGACGACATATACAAGTGCAAGGTTGGCCAAGATTTACATGGACAAGATTGTGTGCCTACATGGAGTTCCCAAGAGTATAGATGTCGATAGAGGCACCCAATTTACCTCACACTTCTGGCGCCAGCTGCACGAGTCACTTGGTACTAGATTGGAGTTTAGCACAGCGTTTCACCCGCAGACTGATGGACAGACCGAGAGGGTGAATCAGATTTTGGAGGACATGCTAAGAGCTTGCGCATTGGCTCATGGTTCTAGTTGGGATGAGAACTTGCCGTATGCTGAGTTTTCCTACAACAACAGTTATCAAACCAGCATCAAGACGTCACCGTTCGATGTGCTATATGGGAAAGCGGTGCGAACACCATTGCTATGGGATGGAGTAGGAGAACGCCGTTGTTTGGACCTGATTTGATCAAGGACGCTGAGGAGAAGGTCGCCTTGATTAGGGACAGGCTGAAGGTAGCACAATCAAGGCAGAAGAGCTACGCTGACGCCAAGTGCAAGGAAGTGGTATATGAGATAGGTGATAGAGCATACCTCAGAGTATCGCCACTTCGTGGAATCAAGAGATTTGGTATTAAGGGTAAGCTGGCACCTCGATTTATTGGACCGTATCGGGTCTTAGCACGCAAAGGAGAAGTTGCTTATCGCTTGGAGTTGCGGAGGCTCTGCGCTGTTCACAACGTGTTCCATGTATCCCAGGTGAAGAAGTGCCACCGGAGATGGTGGATACACCATTGAGAGACACCGATCACGAGAAGAGGTTCAGCTTGAGAACGACTTGACCTATGAGGAGAAGCCGGTCAAGATTCTGGAGACAGCAGAACGGACTACCCGAACCAAGACAATCAAGTTTTGCAAAGTACAGTGGAGCCACCACACCGAAGAGGAAGCTACTTTTGGGAGCGTGAGGATGACATCCGAGAGGACTACCCACACCTATTTGCTAGCCGCGCCGAATCTCGAGGACGAGATTCATCTTAAGGGGGTTAGTCTTGTCATATCCCAAATTTTAGATTTGGTCTTGCATATCATTCATTGCATCGCATCATATCTTTCCATGCATTACCGTCGAGTAGAGAGGATCGACGAAACACTATTTGCAAAACCCCGTTTCTTCTTCGCTTCGAGGTTCCTGCAGGGAGCTTCAGAGGGACTTGTAACAACCACCCCTGTAGGTTTAAGCTTTCGCTCAAACTTCGACTGAAGGTTGTTCCCCTCGACGATACGAACCCGTAGGCGTGAAAATCACTCAAATCGGAGTTCGTATGCAAAAGACTCGGACGTTTTAGTAAACCGCCGGAAAACGGTCCGAAAATCCGGACCGATTTCCAAAACGGAGTCCAACTGCGGACCGATTCGGTTCAGGATTTTTTTTCTTTTCTTTTTTTTCTGCGCGCGAGGGACTTTTTAAGGAGGGCCCACCCCTGGCCTCGGTTCCCGTGCACGCAACTCAAACCGCCGCCGCCATCTCCTCCCTGGCACGCACGACACCCAGGCGCCCGCCGCCACCGCTTCTCCTCGCCGCGCCACCCTCGCCGCGCTGGCCATCGCCGTCGTTTCGTTAATCTCGCCCTCTTTCCGTTCCCGTGCTCCGCGTCTCCATCCGCCGCCGCCAACTGCGCCCTGCAGATCGCCGCGTACGCGCACGCGTTTATTATTTCAGGAGCTGTAGTTGACCGTGTGTACGTGCAGGTAGAACCACGCCGCCGGAACCGACCGTCGCCGCCGTCCGGAGCTCGCCGGAGTTCGTTTCGCCGTCCGTTTCCGGTAAGACAGCAGCCACCGTCAGATCTCAGATCAGCGGCTTAGATCGTTCGTTGACTGGTCAGCACTCCAGACGTTGACTAGTCAGAGGCCCCAGACGTTGACTGGTCAGACGCCCAGTCAGCGCCTAGTCATCGAACCACGATTGGTAGGTCAATTTCGTTAATCCTATTAGTTGGCAGATTTCGGTAGAATCTTGTAAATTGCGTAGAAATTAAACCGCTTGGCCAAAAATTGCAAATAAAATATGCACGAGTTCAGTGAGTCGTGTAGAATCTCGCTGTACCTTTGGTTCAGACTTTTACTGTCAGGTTTATTACAGTTTAATCAAACTAGTTAGTGGCCTTTTCGGAGTATTAAATTCGTAGTAAAAGTTTCGTAGCTCCGAAAATTGCGTATGATATGTCCCTGAACTCGTATGAACGAGGGGAATCTCATCGTGAAATAAAAAGATAGGCTTACAGTAAAAACTTCTGCAGTATTTATCTAATGGCTTTCTGCAGTGTTTTAATTACTCGGGATGTTTTATAACTCCTTTTTGAGTAATTCCAATTGGTACTGTTTCTTATCGGCAATGCCTATGCGGTAGAATATTTCCAGGATTTTACAAACAGTATACTACCGGTAGTGAATTATTTAAGTTCTAGCTCTAGTAGAGATCTCTACTTTTGGTTAATAGTTTTCCTAGCGCCAAATCTATTTTCCATGCATGTATTCGGTAGTAATATGTATTAGAATTATGTGGTGCAGCTGTAGCACCAATTCACTTGCCGTTATTGTATTCATGCATCATCTTTGTTGCATATGTTTGTGAATTGTTTGTTTATGAATGCAATTGTGTCGTGTAGATTGTGTGGAGTGCAACCCTTGCTCGTGTGTGGATTGTTCCTCCGACCGCTTCAATCAAGGCAAGTAGATGCTACTTTGTTCATGATATCGTCCTACTATTTTCAATGCATTGTCGTGTATTTTGTAGTTGCATGAGTAGGATGATACTATCGCTATGCTATGTCCTATTATTGTGGTAGGGCTTTCCTTGTAGATGAGCCACCGTTGTAGATGTGCTTAGCCATGCTATGTTGAACGAGGGCTGGGTTACATCATTGATACTTGTTTTCTCAAAGTATTGGTTTGTGAAAACTAAAACAACTTAATCAATAAATCCCCTGGGTGTGATGGTATTGATAATTTTTGGTGGTTTCATTGCGGAAAGGCACCCAGGTATCAAGAGAGAATGATTGGCTTCTTTATTATGTAGCTTACGTGTACAACCATGTGCCAATAATAAAATGGGCGGTTGGTTGGACTTAGTAGGTTGTGGTAACTCGAACCCGCGTATCCAGAGATGTAGAATTTTGGTAGGTTCGACCGGTGCGCGTTGGGATTGAGGAGCTACTTCCCGAACAGTCTCTTCTTGGTCTTCTCCCTATCATCACCCTAAATGAGAGTGGTGGTACGAGCTGGGCTGGCCAAGTCACATGGGTAAAGTGTACTAACCTCTGCAGAGTGTATAACCTAATCGATTAGCCGTGTCCCCGGTTATGGACAACTAAGTTGCTTGATATTGATTCCATGACATGTTTCTCGCTCATTCTAATTTCATAATTGTTTAATATTGTTGGGATAACTTAATTGGGATCTTTTTAAAGAAAAATCAAAAACTGTTTATGAAAGTAGGACAAAGTTATTTGCAAATGCAAGCCAGGCACAGCTCCACTTGCCAAATATGCATGTAGATGTTAGTACTATTGTCTCCATTTACTAGCTCTACTTGCCATACATTCCATGTATTGACCCTTCGGGGCTGTTGCGTTTCATCTTTGAGTTATTCCGATTCTGATTGATCGTTATAGGCCACGGTACTCCACTCGGCACTTGTTCACTTGTGGGCAATTTGAAGAATGGAGGATTTATTCGTTTATGTTGCTACCTGAATAATTTGAGCTAGCTTTGTGCTAAGCTTTCATTGTAATAATGGTACTCTAGATCTTCGTTATCTATGATACACGGATATTTTTGCTATGTTATCTATCTTACTCTATTGTGGGCCAATGAACCGATCCAGGGATTGGCATGTCACATAGAGGCCACGGTCTTTTCAGAACCGGGGTGTCACATGGATGATCCATGTGTGATTTATGAAAAGAACACACATGCAATTACTCTAGTGGATACATATGTGGTTTGTGGAAAGAACACACATGCAGTGAACACTAGATGATCCATATGTGGTTCATGATAGGAACACATATGCAATGACATTGGTTGATCCATATGTGGTTTGTGACAATAACACACATGCAATGCCATTGGTTGATCCATGTGGTTTGTCGAAAAGAATAAACATGCAACAAACTCTAGTGGATCCCTCTGTGGTTTGTGGAATATAACACACATGCAATGACTATAGTGGATCCATGTGTGGTTTGTGAAAGGAACACATATTCAATTACTCTGGTGGATACATATGTGGTGTGTGCAAAGAACACACATGCAATGAACACTGGTGGATCCATATGTGGTTCATGAAAGGAACACACATGCAATGACAATTGTGGATCCATATGTGGCTTGTGGAAAAGAACACACATGCAATGACATTGGTTGATCCATGTGTGGTTTGTGAAAAGAACACACATGCAATGACTCTGGTGGGTCCATATGTGGTTTGTGAAAAAGAACACACATGTAATGACTCTAGTGGATCCATGTGTGGTTAGTGGAAAGAACACACATGCAATGACATTGGTTGATCCATATGTGGTTTGTGGAAAAGAACACACATGTAATGACATTGGTTGATCCATGTGGTTTGTGGCAAAGAACACAAATGCAATGACATTGGTGGATCCATATGTGGTTTGTGGAAAGAACAAACATGCAATGACATTGGTTTATCCATGTGTGGTTTGTGAAAAGAACACACATTCAATTACTATGATGGATACATATGTGGTTTGTGGAAAGAACACACATGCAATGAACACTGGTGGATCCATATGTGGTTCATGACAGGAACACACATACAATGACATTGGTGGATCCATATGTGGCTTGTGGAAAAGAACACACATGCAATGCCATTGGTTGATCCATGTGTGGTTTGTGAAAAGAACACACATGCAATGACTCTAGTCGGTCCATATGTGGTTTGTGAAAAGAACACACATGCAATGACTCTAGTGGATCCAAGTGTGGTTAGTGGAAAGAACACACATGCAATGGCATTGGTTGATCCATATCTGGTTTGTGGAAAAGAACACACATGCAATGACATTGGTTGATCCATGTGTGGTTCATGAAAAGAACACACATGCAATTACTCTAGTGGATACATATGTGGTATGTGGAAAGAACACAGATGCAGTGAACATTGGTTGATCCATGTGTGGTTTGTGAAAATAACACATATTCAATTACTCTGGTGGATACATATGTGGTTTGTGCAAAGAACACACATGCAATGAACACTGGTGGATCCATATGTGGTTCATGAAAGGAACACACATGCAATGACATTGGTGGATCCATATGTGGCTTGTGGAAAAGAACACACATGCAATGCCATTGGTTGATCCATGTGTGGTTTGTGAAAAGAACACACGTGCAATGACTCTGGTGGGTCCATATGTGGTTTGTGAAAAAGAACACACATGTAATGACTCTAGTGGATCCATGTGTGGTTAGTGGAAAGAACACACATGCAATGACATTGGTTGATCCATATGTGGTTTGTGGAAAAGAACACACAAGTAATGACATTGGTTGATCCATGTGGTTTGTGGCAAAGAACACAAATGCAATGACATTGGTGGATCCATATGTTGTTTGTGGAAAGAACAAACATGCAATGACATTGGTTTATCCATGTGTGGTTTGTGAAAAGAACACACATTCAATTACTATGATGGATACATATGTGGTTTGTGGAAAGAATACACATGCAATGAACACTGGTGGATTCATATGTGGTTCATGACAGGAACACACATGCAATGACATTGGTGGATCCATATGTGGCTTGTGGAAAAGAACACGCATGCAATGCCATTGGTTGATCCATGTGTGGTTTGTGAAAAGAACACACATGCAATGACTCTAGTCGGTCCATATGTGGTTTGTGAAAAGAACACACATGCAATGACTCTAGTGGATCCAAGTGTGGTTAGTGGAAAGAACACACATGCAATGGCATTGGTTGATCCATATCTGGTTTGTGGAAAAGAACACACATGCAATGACATTGGTTGATCCATGTGTGGTTCATGAAAAGAACACACATGCAATTACTCTAGTGGATACATATGTGGTATGTGGAAAGAACACAGATACAGTGAACATTGGTTGATCCATGTGTGGTTTGTGAAAATAGCACATATTCAATTACTCTGGTGGATACATATGTGGTTTGTGCAAAGAACACACATGCAATGAACACTGGTGGATCCATATGTGGTTCATGAAAGGAACACACATGCAATGACATTGGTGGATCCATGTGTGGCTTGTGGAAAAGAACACACATGCAATGCCATTGGTTGATCCATGTGTGGTTTGTGAAAAGAACACACGTGCAATGACTCTGCTGGGTCCATATGTGGTTTGTGAAAAAGAACACACATGTAATGACTCTAGTGGATCCATGTGTGGTTAGTGGAAAGAACACACATGCAATGACATTGGTTGATCCATATGTGGTTTGTGGAAAAGAACACACATGTAATGACATTGGTTGATCCATGTGGTTTGTGGCAAAGAACACAAATGCAATGACATTGGTGGATCCATATGTGGTTTGTGGAAAGAACAAACATGCAATGACATTGGTTTATCCATGTGTGGTTTGCGAAAAGAACACACATTCAATTACTATGATGGATACATATGTGGTTTGTGGAAAGAACACACATGCAATGAACACTGGTGGATCCATATGTGGTTCATGACAGGAACACACATGCAATGACATTGGTGGATCCATATGTGGCTTGTGGAAAAGAAGACACATGCAATGCCATTGTTTGATCCATGTGTGGTTTGTGAAAAGAACACACATGCAATGACTCTAGTCGGTCCATATGTGGTTTGTGAAAAGAACACACATGCAATGACTCTAGTGGATCCAAGTGTGGTTAGTGGAAAGAACACACATGCAATGGCATTGGTTGATCCATATCTGGTTTGTGGAAAAGAACACACATGCAATGACATTGGTTGATCCATGTGTGGTTCATGAAAAGAACACACATGCAATTACTCTAGTGGATACATATGTGGTATGTGGAAAGAACACAGATGCAGTGAACATTGGTTGATCCATGTGTGGTTTGTGAAAATAACACATATTCAATTACTCTGGTGGATACATATGTGGTTTGTGCAAAGAACACACATGCAATGAACACTGGTGGATCCATATGTGGTTCATGAAAGGAACACACATGCAATGACATTGGTGGATCCATGTGTGGCTTGTGGAAAAGAACACACATGCAATGCCATTGGTTGATCCATGCGTGGTTTGTGAAAAGAACACACGTGCAATGACTCTGCTGGGTCCATATGTGGTTTGTGAAAAAGAACACACATGTAATGACTCTAGTGGATCCATGTGTGGTTAGTGGAAAGAACACACATGCAATGACATTGGTTGATCCATATGTGGTTTGTGGAAAAGAACACACATGTAATGACATTGGTTGATCCATGTGGTTTGTGGCAAAGAACACAAATGCAATGACATTGGTGGATCCATATGTGGTTTGTGGAAAGAACAAACATGCAATGACATTGGTTTATCCATGTGTGGTTTGCGAAAAGAACACACATTCAATTACTATGATGGATACATATGTGGTTTGTGGAAAGAACACACATGCAATGAACACTGGTGGATCCATATGTGGTTCATGACAGGAACACACATGCAATGACATTGGTGGATCCATATGTGGCTTGTGGAAAAGAACACACATGCAATGCCATTGGTTGATCCATGTGTGGTTTGTGAAAAGAACACACATGCAATGACTCTAGTCGGTCCATATGTGGTTTGTGAAAAGAACACACATGCAATGACTCTAGTGGATCCAAGTGTGGTTAGTGGAAAGAACACACATGCAATGGCATTGGTTGATCCATATCTGGTTTGTGGAAAAGAACACACATGCAATGACATTGGTTGATCCATGTGTGGTTCATGAAAAGAACACACATGCAATTACTCTAGTGGATACATATGTGGTATGTGGAAAGAACACAGATGCAGTGAACATTGGTTGATCCATGTGTGGTTTGTGAAAATAACACATATTCAATTACTCTGGTGGATACATATGTGGTTTGTGCAAAGAACACACATGCAATGAACACTGGTGGATCCATATGTGGTTCATGAAAGGAACACACATGCAATGGCATTGGTGGATCCATATGTGGCTTGTGGAAAAGAACACACATGCAATGCCATTGGTTGATCCATGTGTGGTTTGTGAAAAGAACACACGTGCAATGACTCTGGTGGGTCCATATGTGGTTTGTGAAAAAGAACACACATGTAATGACTCTAGTGGATCCATGTGTGGTTAGTGGATAGAACACACATGCAATGACATTGGTTGATCCATATGTGGTTTGTGGAAAAGAACACACATGAAATGACATTGGTTGATCCATGTGGTTTGTGGCAAAGAACACAAATGCAATGACATTGGTGGATCCATATGTGGTTTGTGGAAAGAACACACATGCAATGACATTGGTTGATCCAGGTGTGGTTTGTGAAAAGAACACACATTCAATTACTATGATGGATACATATGTGGTTTGTGGAAAGAACACACATGCAATAAACACTGGTGGATCCATATGTGGTTCATGACAGGAACACACATGCCATGACATTGGTGGATCCATATGTGGCTTGTGGAAAAGAACACACATGCAATGACATTGGTTGATCCATGTGTGGTTTGTGAAAAGAACACACATGCAATGACTCTGGTGGGTCCATATGTGGTTTGTGAAAAAGAACACACATGCAATGACTCTAGTGGATCCATGTGTGGTTAGTGGAAAGAACACACATGCAATGACATTGGTTGATCCATATGTGGTTTGTGGAAAAGAACACACATGAAATGACATTGGTTGATCCATGTGGTTTGTGGCAAAGAACACAAATGCAATGACATTGGTGGATCCATATGTGGTTTGTGGAAAGAACACACATGCAATGACATTGGTTGATCCAGGTGTGGTTTGTGAAAAGAACACACATTCAATTACTATGATGGATACATATGTGGTTTGTGGAAAGAACACACATGCAATAAATACTGGTGGATCCATATGTGGTTCATGACAGGAACACACATGCCATGACATTGGTGGATCCATATGTGGCTTGTGGAAAAGAACACACATGCAATGACATTGGTTGATCCATGTGTGGTTTGTGAAAAGAACACACATGCAATGACTCTGGTGGGTCCATATGTGGTTTGTGAAAAAGAACACACATGCAATGACTCTAGTGGATCCATGTGTGGTTAGTGGAAAGAACACACATGCAATGACATTGGTTGATCCATATGTGGTTTGTGGAAAAGAACACATGTAATGACATTGGTTGATCCATGTGGTTTGTGGCAAAGAACACAAATGCAATGACATTGGTGGATCCATATGTGGTTTGTGGAAAGAACACACATGCAATGAGATTGGTTTATCCATGTGTGGTTTGTGAAAAGAACACACATTCAATTACTATGATGGATACATATGTGGTTTGTGGAAAGAACACACATGCAATGAACACTGGTAGATCCATATGTGGTTCATGACAGGAACACACATGCAATGACATTGGTGGATCCATATGTGGCTTGTGGAAAAGAACACACATGCAATGCCATCGGTTGATCCATGTGTGGTCTGTGAAAAGAACACAAATGCAATGACTCTAGTCGGTCCATATGTGGTTTGTGAAAAGAACACACATGCAATGACTCTAGTGGATCCAAGTGTGGTTAGTGGAAAGAACACACATGCAATGGCATTGGTTGATCCATATCTGGTTTGTGGAAAATAACACACATGCAATGACATTGGTTGATCCATGTGTGGTTCATGAAAAGAACACACATGCAATTACTCTAGTGGATAAATATGTGGTATGTGGAAAGAACACAGATGCAGTGAACATTGGTTGATCCATGTGTGGTTTGTGAAAATAACACATATTCAATTACTCTGGTGGATACATATGTGGTTTGTGCAAAGAACACACATGCAATGACATTGGTGGATCCATATGTGGTTCATGAAAGGAACACACATGCAATGACATTGGTGGATCCATGTGTGGCTTGTGGAAAAGAACACACATGCAATGCCATTGGTTGATCCATGTGTGGTTTGTGAAAAGAACACACGTGCAATGACTCTGCTGGGTCCATATGTGGTTTGTGAAAAAGAACACACATGTAATGACTCTAGTGGATCCATGTGTGGTTAGTGGAAAGAACACACATGCAATGACATTGGTTGATCCATATGTGGTTTGTGGAAAAGAACACACATGTAATGACATTGGTTGATCCATGTGGTTTGTGGCAAAGAACACAAATGCAATGACATTGGTGGATCCATATGTGGTTTGTGGAAAGAACAAACATGCAATGACATTGGTTTATCCATGTGTGGTTTGCGAAAAGAACACACATTCAATTACTATGATGGATACATATGTGGTTTGTGGAAAGAACACACATGCAATGAACACTGGTGGATCCATATGTGGTTCATGAGAACACACATGCAATGACATTGGTGGATCCATATGTGGCTTGTGAAAAGAACACACATGCAATGCCATTGGTTGATCCATGTGTGGTTTGTGAAAAGAACACACATGCAATGACTCTGGTCGGTCCATATGTGGTTTGAAAAGAACACACATGCAATGACTCTAGTGGATCCAAGTGTGGTTAGTGGAAAGAACACACATGCAATGGCATTGGTTGATCCATATCTGGTTTGTGGAAAAGAACACACATGCAATGACATTGGTTGATCCATGTGGTTCATGAAAAGAACACACATGCAATTACTCTAGTGGATACATATGTGGTATGTGGAAAGAACACAGATGAACATTGGTTGATCCATGTGTGGTTTGTGAAAATAACACAAATTCAATGACTCGCGTGGATACATATGTGGTTTGTGCAAAGAACACACATGCAATGAACACTGGTGGATCCATATGTGGTTCATGAAAGGAACACACATGCAATGACATTGGTGGATCCATATGTGGCTTGTGGAAAAGAACACACATGCAATGCCATTGGTTGATCCATGTGTGGTTTGTGAAAAGAACACACGTGCAATGACTCTGGTGGGTCCATATGTGGTTTGTGAAAAAGAACACACATGTAATGACTCTAGTGGATCCATGTGTGGTTAGTGGAAAGAACACACATGCAATGACATTGGTTGATCCATATGTGGTTTGTGGAAAAGAACACACATGAAATGACATTGGTTGATCCATGTGGTTTGTGGCAAAGAACACAAATGCAATGACATTGGTGGATCCATATGTGGTTTGTGGAAAGAACACACATGCAATGACATTGGTTGATCCAGGTGTGGTTTGTGAAAAGAACACATATTCAATTACTATGATGGATACATATGTGGTTTGTGGAAAGAACACACATGCAATAAACACTGGTGGATCCATATGTGGTTCATGACAGGAACACACATGCCATGACATTGGTGGATCCATATGTGGCTTGTGGAAAAGAACACACATGCAATGACATTGGTTGATCCATGTGTGGTTTGTGAAAAGAACACACATGCAATGACTCTGGTGGGTCCATATGTGGTTTGTGAAAAGAACACACATGCAATGACTCTAGTGGATCCATGTGTGGTTAGTGGAAAGAACACACATGCAATGACATTGGTTGATCCATATGTGGTTTGTGGAAAAGAACACACATGAAATGACATTGGTTGATCCATGTGGTTTGTGGCAAAGAACACAAATGCAATGACATTGGTGGATCCATATGTGGTTTGTGGAAAGAACACACATGCAATGACATTGGTTGATCCAGGTGTGGTTTGTGAAAAGAACACACATTCAATTACTATGATGGATACATATGTGGTTTGTGGAAAGAACACACATGCAATAAACACTGGTGGATCCATATGTGGTTCATGACAGGAACACACATGCCATGACATTGGTGGATCCATATGTGGCTTATGGAAAAGAACACACATGCAATGACATTGGTTGATCCATGTGTGGTTTGTGAAAAGAACACACATGCAATGACTCTGGTGGGTCCATATGTGGTTTGTGAAAAGAACACACATGCAATGACTCTAGTGGATCCATGTGTGGTTAGTGGAAAGAACACACATGCAATGACATTGGTTGATCCATATGTGGTTTGTGGAAAAGAACACACATGTAATGACATTGGTTGATCCATGTGGTTTGTGGCAAAGAACACAAATGCAATGACATTGGTGGATCCATATGTGGTTTGTGGAAAGAACACACATGCAATGAGATTGGTTTATCCATGTGTGGTTTGTGAAAGAACACACATTCAATTACTATGATGGATACATATGTGGTTTGTGGAAAGAACACACATGCAATGAACACTGGTGGATCCATATGTGGTTCATGACAGGAACACACATGCAATGACATTGGTGGATCCATATGTGGCTTGTGGAAAAGAACACACATTCAATGCCATTGGTTGATCCATGTGTGGTCTGTGAAAAGAACACACATGCAATGACTCTAGTCGGTCCATATGTGGTTTGTGAAAAGAACACACATGCAATGACTAGTGGATCCAAGTGTGGTTAGTGGAAAGAACACACATGCAATGGCATTGCTTGATCCATATCTGGTTTGTGGAAAATAACACACATGCAATGACATTGGTTGATCCATGTGTGGTTCATGAAAAGAACACACATGCAATTACTCTAGTGGATACATATGTGGTATGTGGAAAGAACACAGATGCAGTGAACATTGGTTGATCCATGTGTGGTTTGTGAAAATAACACATATTCAATTACTCTGGTGGATACATATGTGGTTTGTGCAAAGAACACACATGCAATGAACACTGGTGGATCCATATGTGGTTCATGAAAGGAACACACATGCAATGACATTGGTGGATCCATATGTGGCTTGTGGAAAAGAACACACATGCAATGCCATTGGTTGATCCATGTGTGGTTTGTGAAAAGAACACACGTGCAATGACTCTGGTGGGTCCATATGTGGTTTGTGAAAAAGAACACACATGTAATGACTCTAGTGGATCCATGTGTGGTTAGTGGAAAGAACACACATGCAATGACATTGGTTGATCCATATGTGGTTTGTGGAAAAGAACACACATGAAATGACATTGGTTGATCCATGTGGTTTGTGGCAAAGAACACAAATGCAATGACATTGGTGGATCCAACACACATGCAATGACATTGGTTGATCCAGGTGTGGTTTGTGAAAAGAACACACATTCAATTACTGTGATGGATACATATGTGGTTTGTGGAAAGAACACACATGCAATAAACACTGGTGGATCCATATGTGGTTCATGACAGGAACACACATGCCATGACATTGGTGGATCCATATGTGGCTTGTGGAAAAGAACACACATGCAATGACATTGGTTGATCCATGTGTGGTTTGTGAAAAGAACACACATGCAATGACTCTGGTGGGTCCATATGTGGTTTGTGAAAAAGAACACACATGCAATGACTCTAGTGGATCCATGTGTGGTTAGTGGAAAGAACACACATGCAATGACATTGGTTGATCCATATGTGGTTTGTGGAAAAGAACACACATGTAATGACATTGGTTGATCCATGTGGTTTGTGGCAAAGAACACAAATGCAATGACATTGGTGGATCCATATGTGGTTTGTGGAAAGAACACACATGCAATGAGATTGGTTTATCCATGTGTGGTTTGTGAAAAGAACACACATTCAATTACTATGATGGATACATACGTGGTTTGTGGAAAGAACACACATGCAATGAACACTGGTGGATCCATATGTGGTTCATGACAGGAACACACATGCAATGACATTGGTGGATCCATATGTGGCTTGTGGAAAAGAACACACATGCAATGCCATTGGTTGATCCATGTGTGGTCTGTGAAAAGAACACACATGCAATGACTCTAGTCGGTCCATATGTGGTTTGTGAAAAGAACACACATGCAATGACTCTAGTGGATCCAAGTGTGGTTAGTGGAAAGAACACACATGCAATGGCATTGGTTGATCCATATCTGGTTTGTGGAAAATAACACACATGCAATGACATTGGTTGATCCATGTGTGGTTCATGAAAAGAACACACATGCAATTACTCTAGTGGATACATATGTGGTATGTGGAAAGAACACAGATGCAGTGAACATTGGTTGATCCATGTGTGGTTTGTGAAAATAACACATATTCAATTACTCTGGTGGATACATATGTGGTTTGTGCAAAGAACACACATGCAATGAACACTGGTGGATCCATATGTGGTTCATGAAAGGAACACACATGCAATGACATTGGTGGATCCATATGTGGTTTGTGGAAAGAACACACATGCAATGACATTGGTTGATCCAGGTGTGGTTTGTGAAAAGAACACACATTCAATTACTATGATGGATACATATGTGGTTTGTGGAAAGAACACACATGCAATAAACACTGGTGGATCCATATGTGGTTCATGACAGGAACACACATGCCATGACATTGGTGGATCCATATGTGGCTTGTGGAAAAGAACACACATGCAATGACATTGGTTGATCCATGTGTGGTTTGTGAAAAGAACACACATGCAATGACTCTGGTGGGTCCATATGTGGTTTGTGAAAAAGAACACACATGCAATGACTCTAGTGGATCCATGTGTGGTTAGTGGAAAGAACACACATGCAATGACATTGGTTGATCTATATGTGGTTTGTGGAAAAGAACACACATGTAATGACATTGGTTGATCCATGTGGTTTGTGGCAAAGAACACAAATGCAATGACATTGGTGGATCCATATGTGGTTTGTGGAAAGAACACACATGCAATGAGATTGGTTTATCCATGTGTGGTTTGTGAAAAGAACACACATTCAATTACTATGATGGATACATATGTGGTTTGTGGAAAGAACACACATGCAATGAACACTGGTGGATCCATATGTGGTTCATGACAGGAACACACATGCAATGACATTGGTGGATCCATATGTGGCTTGTGGAAAAGAACACACATTCAATGCCATTGGTTGATCCATGTGTGGTCTGTGAAAAGAACACACATGCAATGACTCTAGTCGGTCCATATGTGGTTTGTGAAAAGAACACACATGCAATGACTAGTGGATCCAAGTGTGGTTAGTGGAAAGAACACACATGCAATGGCATTGGTTGATCCATATCTGGTTTGTGGAAAATAACACACATGCAATGACATTGGTTGATCCATGTGTGGTTCATGAAAAGAACACACATGCAATTACTCTAGTGGATACATATGTGGTATGTGGAAAGAACAGATGCAGTGAACATTGGTTGATCCATGTGTGGTTTGTGAAAATAACACATATTCAATTACTCTGGTGGATACATATGTGGTTTGTGCAAAGAACACACATGCAATGAACACTGGTGGATCCATATGTGGTTCATGAAAGGAACACACATGCAATGACTTTGGTGGATCCATATGTGGCTTGTGGAAAAGAACACACATGCAATGCCATTGGTTGATCCATGTGTGGTTTGTGAAAAGAACACACGTGCAATGACTCTGGTGGGTCCATATGTGGTTTGTGAAAAAGAACACACATGTAATGACTCTAGTGGATCCATGTGTGGTTAGTGGAAAGAACACACATGCAATGACATTGGTTGATCCATATGTGGTTTGTGGAAAAGAACACACATGAAATGACATTGGTTGATCCATGTGGTTTGTGGCAAAGAACACAAATGCAATGACATTGGTGGATCCAACACACATGCAATGACATTGGTTGATCCAGGTGTGGTTTGTGAAAAGAACACACATTCAATTACTATGATGGATACATATGTGGTTTGTGGAAAGAACACACATGCAATAAACACTGGTGGATCCATATGTGGTTCATGACAGGAACACACATGCCATGACATTGGTGGATCCATATGTGGCTTGTGGAAAAAGAACACACATGCAATGACATTGGTTGATCCATGTGTGGTTTGTGAAAAGAACACACATGCAATGACTCTGGTGGGTCCATATGTGGTTTGTGAAAAAGAACACACATGCAATGACTCTAGTGGATCCATGTGTGGTTAGTGGAAAGAACACACATGCAATGACATTGGTTGATCCATATGTGGTTTGTGGAAAGAACACACATGTAATGACATTGGTTGATCCATGTGGTTTGTGGCAAAGAACACAAATGCAATGACATTGGTGGATCCATATGTGGTTTGTGGAAAGAACACACATGCAATGAGATTGGTTTATCCATGTGTGGTTTGTGAAAAGAACACACATTCAATTACTATGATGGATACATATGTGGTTTGTGGAAAGAACACACATGCAATGAACACTGGTGGATCCATATGTGGTTCATGACAGGAACACACATGCAATGACATTGGTGGATCCATATGTGGCTTGTGGAAAAGAACACACATGCAATGCCATTGGTTGATCCATGTGTGGTCTGTGAAAAGAACACACATGCAATGACTCTAGTCGGTCCATATGTGGTTTGTGAAAAGAACACACAAGCAATGACTCTAGTGGATCCAAGTGTGGTTAGTGGAAAGAACACACATGCAATGGCATTGGTTGATCCATATCTGGTTTGTGGAAAATAACACACATGCAATGACATTGGTTGATCCATGTGTGGTTCATGAAAAGAACACACATGCAATTACTCTAGTGGATACATATGTGGTATGTGGAAAGAACACAGATGCAGTGAACATTGGTTGATCCATGTGTGGTTTGTGAAAATAACACATATTCAATTACTCTGGTGGATACATATGTGGTTTGTGCAAAGAACACACATGCAATGAACACTGGTGGATCCATATGTGGTTCATGAAAGGAACACACATGCAATGACATTGGTGGATCCATATGTGGCTTGTGGAAATAACACACATGCAATGCCATTGGTTGATCCATGTGTGGTTTGTGAAAAGAACACACGTGCAATGACTCTGGTGGGTCCATATGTGGTTTGTGAAAAAGAACACACATGTAATGACTCTAGTGGATCCATGTGTGGTTAGTGGAAAGAAGACACATGCAATGACATTGGTTGATCCATATGTGGTTTGTGGAAAAGAACACACATGAAATGACATTTGTTGATCCATGTGGTTTGTGGCAAAGAACACAAATGCAATGACATTGGTGGATCCAACACACATGCAATGACATTGGTTGATCCAGGTGTGGTTTGTGAAAAGAACACACATTCAATTACTATGATGGATACATATGTGGTTTGTGGAAAGAACACACATGCAATAAACACTGGTGGATCCATATGTGGTTCATGATAGGAACACACATGCCATGACATTGGTGGATCCATATGTGGCTTGTGGAAAAGAACACACATGCAATGACATTGGTTGATCCATGTGTGGTTTGTGAAAAGAACACACATGCAATGACTCTGGTGGGTCCATATGTGGTTTGTGAAAAAGAACACACATGTAATGACTCTAGTGGATCCATGTGTGGTTAGTGGAAAGAACACACATGCAATGACATTGGTTGATCCATATGTGGTTTGTGGAAAAGAACACACATGTAATGACATTGGTTGATCCATGTGGTTTGTGGCAAAGAACACAAATGCAATGACATTGGTGGATCCATATGTGGTTTGTGGAAAGAACACACATGCAATGAGATTGGTTTATCCATGTGTGGTTTGTGAAAAGAACACACATTCAATTACTATGATGGATACATATGTGGTTTGTGGAAAGAACACACATGCAATGAACACTGGTGGATCCATCTGTGGTTCATGACAGGAACACACATGCAATGACATTGGTGGATCCATATGTGGCTTGTGGAAAAGAACACACATGCAATTCCATTGGTTGATCCATGTGTGGTTTGTGAAAAGAATACACATGCAATGACTCTAGTCGGTCCATATGTGGTTTGTGAAAAGAACACACATGCAATGACTCTAGTGGATCCATGTGTTGTTAGTGGAAAGAACACACATGCAATGGCATTGGTTGATCCATATATGGTTTGTGGAAAAGAACACACATGCAATGACATTGGTTGATCCATGTGTGGTTCATGAAAAGAACACACATGCAATTACTCTAGTGGATACATATGTGGTATGTGGAAAGAACACAGATGCAGTGAACATTGGTTGATCCATGTGTGGTTTGTGAAAATAACACATATTCAATTACTCTGGTGGATACATATGTGGTTTGTGCAAAGAACACACATGCAATGAACACTGGTGGATCCATATGTGGCTCATTAAAGGAACACACATGCAATGACATTGGTGGATCCATATGTGGCTTGTGGAAAAGAACACACATGCAATGCCATTGGTTGATCCATGTGTGGTTTGTGAAAAGAACACACATTCAATTACTCTGTGGGATACATATGTTGTGTTTGGAAAGAATACACATGCAATGAACACTGGTGGATCCATATGTGGTCCATGACAGGAACACACATGCAATGACATTGGTGGATCCATATGTGGCTTGTGGAAAAGAACACACATGCAATGCCATTGGTTGAGCCATGTGTGTTTTGTGAAAAGAACACACATGCAATGACTCTGGTCGGTCCATATGTGGTTTGTGAAAAGAACACACATGCAATGACTCTAGTGGATCCATGTGTGGTTAGTGGAAAGAACACACATGCAATTACATTGGTTGATCCATATCTGGTTTGTGGAAAAGAACACACATGCAATGACATTGGTTGATCCATGTGTGGTTCATGAAAAGAACACACATGCAATTACCCTAGTGGATACATATGTGGTATGTGGAAAGAACATAGATGCAGTGAACAATGGTTGATCCATGTGTGGTTTGTGAAAAGAACACATATTCAATTACTCTGGTGGATACATATGTGGTTTGTGCAAAGAACACACATGAATTGAACACTGGTGGATCCATATGTGGTTCATTAAAGGAACACACATGCAATGACATTGGTGGATCCATATGTGGCTTGTGGAAAGAACACACATGCAATGACATTGGTTGATCCTTGTGTGGTTTGTGAAAAGAACACACATTCAATTACTACAATGGATACATATGTGGTTTGTGGAAAGAACACACATGCAATGAACACTGGTGGATCCATATGTGGTTCATGATAGGAACACACATGCAATGACATTGGTGGATCCATATATGGCTTGTGGAAAACAACACACATGCAATTCCATTGGTTGATCCATGTGTGGTTTGTGAAGAGAACACACATGCAATGACTCTGGTGGATCCATGTGTGGTTTGTAAAAAGAACACACATGCAATGCCATTGGTTGATCCATGTGTGGTTTGTGAAAAGAACACACATGCAATGCCATTGGTTGATCCATGTGGTTTGTGGAAAGGAACACACATGGAGTGAACACTGGTGGATCCATGTGTGGTTTATGAAAAGAACACACATTCAATGCCATTGGTTGATCCATGTGTGGTTTGTGAAAAGAACACACATGAAATGCCATTGGTTGATCCATGTGGTTTGTGGCAAAGAAGACACATGCAATGACATTCGTGGATCCATATGTGGTTTGTGGAAAGAACACACATGCAATGACTCTGGTGGGTCCATATGTGGTTTGTGAAAAAGAACACACATGTAATGACTCTAGTGGATCCATGTGTGGTTAGTGGAAAGAACACACATGCAATGACATTGGTTGATCCATATGTGGTTTGTGGAAAAGAACACACATGTAATGACATTGGTTGATCCATGTGGTTTGTGGCAAAGAACACAAATGCAATGACATTGGTGGATCCATATGTGGTTTGTGGAAAGAACACACATGCAATGAGATTGGTTTATCCATGTGTGGTTTGTGAAAAGAACACACATTCAATTACTATGATGGATACATATGTGGTTTGTGGAAAGAACACACATGCAATGAACACTGGTGGATCCATATGTGGTTCATGACAGGAACACACATGCAATGACATTGGTGGATCCATATGTGGCTTGTGGAAAAGAACACACATGCAATGCCATTGGTTGATCCATGTGTGGTCTGTGAAAAGAACACACATGCAATGACTCTAGTCGGTCCATATGTGGTTTGTGAAAAGAACACACATGCAATGACTCTAGTGGATCCAAGTGTGGTTAGTGGAAAGAACACACATGCAATGGCATTGGTTGATCCATATCTGGTTTGTGGAAAATAACACACATGCAATGACATTGGTTGATCCATGTGTGGTTCATGAAAAGAACACACATGCAATTACTCTAGTGGATACATATGTGGTATGTGGAAAGAACACAGATGCAGTGAACATTGGTTGATCCATGTGTGGTTTGTGAAAATAACACATATTCAATTACTCTGGTGGATACATATGTGGTTTGTGCAAAGAACACACATGCAATGAACACTGGTGGATCCATATGTGGTTCATGATAGGAACACACATGCAATGACATTGGTGGATCCATATATGGCTTGTGGAAAACAACACACATGCAATGCCATTGGTTGATCCATGTGTGGTTTGTGAAAAGAACACACATGCAATGACTCTGGTGGATCCATGTGTGGTTTGTAAAAAGAACACACATGCAATGCCATTGGTTGATCCATGTGTGGTTTGTGAAAAGAACACACATGCAATGCCATTGGTTGATCCATGTGGTTTGTGGAAAGGAACACACATGGAGTGAACACTGGTGGATCCATGTGTGGTTTATGAAAAGAACACACATTCAATGCCATTGGTTGATCCATGTGTGGTTTGTGAAAAGAACACACATGCAATGCCATTGGTTGATCCATGTGGTTTGTGGCAAAGAAGACACGTGCAATGACATTCGTGGATCCATATGTGGTTTGTGGAAAGAACACACATGCAATGACTCTGGTGGGTCCATATGTGGTTTGTGAAAAAGAACACACATGTAATGACTCTAGTGGATCCATGTGTGGTTAGTGGAAAGAACACACATGCAATGACATTGGTTGATCCATATGTGGTTTGTGGAAAAGAACACACATGTAATGACATTGGTTGATCCATGTGGTTTGTGGCAAAGAACACAAATGCAATGACATTGGTGGATCCATATGTGGTTTGTGGAAAGAACACACATGCAATGAGATTGGTTTATCCATGTGTGGTTTGTGAAAAGAACACACATTCAATTACTATGATGGATACATATGTGGTTTGTGGAAAGAACACACATGCAATGAACACTGGTGGATCCATATGTGGTTCATGACAGGAACACACATGCAATGACATTGGTGGATCCATATGTGGCTTGTGGAAAAGAACATACATGCAATGCCATTGGTTGATCCATGTGTGGTCTGTGAAAAGAACACACATGCAATGACTCTAGTCGGTCCATATGTGGTTTGTGAAAAGAACACACATGCAATGACTCTAGTGGATCCAAGTGTGGTTAGTGGAAAGAACACACATGCAATGGCATTGGTTGATCCATATCTGGTTTGTGGAAAATAACACACATGCAATGACATTGGTTGATCCATGTGTGGTTCATGAAAAGAACACACATGCAATTACTCTAGTGGATACATATGTGGTATGTGGAAAGAACCAAGATGCAGTGAACATTGGTTGATCCATGTGTGGTTTGTGAAAATAACACATATTCAATTACTCTGGTGGATACATATGTGGTTTGTGCAAAGAACACACATGCAATGAACACTGGTGGATCCATATGTGGTTCATGAAAGGAACACACATGCAATGACATTGGTGGATCCATATGTGGCTTGTGGAAAAGAACACACATGCAATGCCATTGGTTGATCCATGTGTGGTTTGTGAAAAGAACACACGTGCAATGACTCTGGTGGGTCCATATGTGGTTTGTGAAAAAGAACACACATGTAATGACTCTAGTGGATCCATGTGTGGTTAGTGGAAAGAACACACATGCAATGACATTGGTTGATCCATATGTGGTTTGTGGAAAAGAACACACATGAAATGACATTGGTTGATCCATGTGGTTTGTGGCAAAGAACACAAATGCAATGACATTGGTGGATCCAACACACATGCAATGACATTGGTTGATCCAGGTGTGGTTTATGAAAAGAACACACATTCAATTACTATGATGGATACATATGTGGTTTGTGGAAAGAACACACATGCAATAAACACTGGTGGATCCATATGTGGTTCATGACAGGAACACACATGCCATGACATTGGTGGATCCATATGTGGCTTGTGGAAAAGAACACACATGCAATGACATTGGTTGATCCATGTGTGGTTTGTGAAAAGAACACACATGCAATGACTCTGGTGGGTCCATATGTGGTTTGTGAAAAAGAACACACATGCAATGACTCTAGTGGATCCATGTGTGGTTAGTGGAAAGAACACACATGCAATGACATTGGTTGATCCATATGTGGTTTGTGGAAAAGAACACACATGTAATGACATTGGTTGATCCATGTGGTTTGTGGCAAAGAACACAAATGCAATGACATTGGTGGATCCATATGTGGTTTGTGGAAAGAACACACATGCAATGAGATTGGTTTATCCATGTGTGGTTTGTGAAAAGAACACACATTCAATTACTATGATGGATACATATGTGGTTTGTGGAAAGAACACACATGCAATGAACACTGGTGGATCCATATGGTTCATGACAGGAACACACATGCAATGACATTGGTGGATCCATATGTGGCTTGTGGAAAAGAACACATGCAATGCCATTGGTTGATCCATGTGTGGTCTGTGAAAAGAACAATCATGCAATGACTCTAGTCGGTCCATATGTGGTTTGTGAAAAGAACACACATGCAATGACTCTAGTGGATCCAAGTGTGGTTAGTGGAAAGAACACACATGCAATGGCATTGGTTGATCCATATCTGGTTTGTGGAAAATAACACACATGCAATGACATTGGTTGATCCATGTGTGGTTCATGAAAAGAACACACATGCAATTACTCTAGTGGATACATATGTGGTATGTGGAAAGAACACAGATGCAGTGAACATTGGTTGATCCATGTGTGGTTTGTGAAAATAACACATATTCAATTACTCTGGTGGATACATATGTGGTTTGTGCAAAGAACACACATGCAATGAACACTGGTGGATCCATATGTGGTTCATGAAAGGAACACACATGCAATGACATTGGTGGATCCATATGTGGCTTGTGGAAAAGAACACACATGCAATGCCATTGGTTGATCCATGTGTGGTTTGTGAAAAGAACACACGTGCAATGACTCTGGTGGGTCCATATGTGGTTTGTGAAAAAGAACACACATGTAATGACTCTAGTGGATCCATGTGTGGTTAGTGGAAAGAACACACATGCAATGACATTGGTTGATCCATATGTGGTTTGTGGAAAAGAACACACATGAAATGACATTGGTTGATCCATGTGGTTTGTGGCAAAGAACACAAATGCAATGACATTGGTGGATCCAACACATGCAATGACATTGGTTGATCCAGGTGTGGTTTATGAAAAGAACACACATTCAATTACTATGATGGATACATATGTGGTTTGTGGAAAGAACACACATGCAATAAACACTGGTGGATCCATATGTGGTTCATGACAGGAACACACATGCCATGACATTGGTGGATCCATATGTGGCTTGTGGAAAAGAACACACATGCAATGACATTGGTTGATCCATGTGTGGTTTGTGAAAAGAACACACATGCAATGACTCTGGTGGGTCCATATGTGGTTTGTGAAAAAGAACACACATGCAATGACTCTAGTGGATCCATGTGTGGTTAGTGGAAAGAACACACATGCAATGACATTGGTTGATCCATATGTGGTTTGTGGAAATTAACACACATGTAATGACATTGGTTGATCCATGTGGTTTGTGGCAAAGAACACAAATGCAATGACATTGGTGGATCCATATGTGGTTTGTGGAAAGAACACACATGCAATGAGATTGGTTTATCCATGTGTGGTTTGTGAAAAGAACACACATTCAATTACTATGATGGATACATATGTGGTTTGTGGAAAGAACACACATGCAATGAACACTGGTGGATCCATATGTGGTTCATGACAGGAACACACATGCAATGACATTGGTGGATCCATATGTGGCTTGTGGAAAAGAACACACATGCAATGCCATTGGTTGATCCATGTGTGGTCTGTGAAAAGAACAATCATGCAATGACTCTAGTCGGTCCATATGTGGTTTGTGAAAAGAACACACATGCAATGACTCTAGTGGATCCAAGTGTGGTTAGTGGAAAGAACACACATGCAATGGCATTGGTTGATCCATATCTGGTTTGTGGAAAATAACACACATGCAATGACATTGGTTGATCCATGTGTGGTTCATGAAAAGAACACACATGCAATTACTCTAGTGGATACATATGTGGTATGTGGAAAGAACACAGATGCAGTGAACATTGGTTGATCCATGTGTGGTTTGTGAAAATAACACATATTCAATTACTCTGGTGGATACATATGTGGTTTGTGCAAAGAACACACATGCAATGAACACTGGTGGATCCATATGTGGTTCATGAAAGGAACACACATGCAATGACATTGGTGGATCCATATGTGGCTTGTGGAAAAGAACACACATGCAATGCCATTGGTTGATCCATGTGTGGTTTGTGAAAAGAACACACGTGCAATGACTCTGGTGGGTCCATATGTGGTTTGTGAAAAAGAACACACATGTAATGACTCTAGTGGATCCATGTGTGGTTAGTGGAAAGAACACACATGCAATGACATTGGTTGATCCATATGTGGTTTGTGGAAAAGAACACACATGAAATGACATTGGTTGATCCATGTGGTTTGTGGCAAAGAACACAAATGCAATGACATTGGTGGATCCAACACACATGCAATGACATTGGTTGATCCAGGTGTGGTTTATGAAAAGAACACACATTCAATTACTATGATGGATACATATGTGGTTTGTGGAAAGAACACACATGCAATAAACACTGGTGGATCCATATGTGGTTCATGACAGGAACACACATGCCATGACATTGGTGGATCCATATGTGGTTGTGGAAAGAACACACATGCAATGACATTGGTTGATCCATGTGTGGTTTGTGAAAAGAACACACATGCAATGACTCTGGTGGGTCCATATGTGGTTTGTGAAAAAGAACACACATGCAATGACTCTAGTGGATCCATGTGTGGTTAGTGGAAAGAACACACATGCAATGACATTGGTTGATCCATATGTGGTTTGTGGAAAAGAACACACATGTAATGACATTGGTTGATCCATGTGGTTTGTGGCAAAGAACACAAATGCAATGACATTGGTGGATCCATATGTGGTTTGTGGAAAGAACACACATGCAATGAGATTGGTTTATCCATGTGTGGTTTGTGAAAAGAACACACATTCAATTACTATGATGGATACATATGTGGTTTGTGGAAAGAACACACATGCAATGAACACTGGTGGATCCATATGTGGTTCATGACAGGAACACACATGCAATGACATTGGTGGATCCATATGTGGCTTGTGGAAAAGAACACACATGCAATGCCATTGGTTGATCCATGTGTGGTCTGTGAAAAGAACAATCATGCAATGACTCTAGTCGGTCCATATGTGGTTTGTGAAAAGAACACACATGCAATGACTCTAGTGGATCCAAGTGTGGTTAGTGGAAAGAACACACATGCAATGGCATTGGTTGATCCATATCTGGTTTGTGGAAAATAACACACATGCAATGACATTGGTTGATCCATGTGTGGTTCATGAAAAGAACACACATGCAATTACTCTAGTGGATACATATGTGGTATGTGGAAAGAACACAGATGCAGTGAACATTGGTTGATCCATGTGTGGTTTGTGAAAATAACACATATTCAATTACTCTGGTGGATACATATGTGGTTTGTGCAAAGAACACACATGCAATGAACACTGGTGGATCCATATGTGGTTCATGAAAGGAACACACATGCAATGACATTGGTGGATCCATATGTGGCTTGTGGAAAAGAACACACATGCAATGCCATTGGTTGATCCATGTGTGGTTTGTGAAAAGAACACACGCAATGACTACGGTGGGTCCATATGTGGTTTTGTGAAAAGAACACACATGTAATGACTCTAGTGGATCCATGTGTGGTTAGTGGAAAGAACACACATGCAATGACATTGGTTGATCCATATGTGGTTTGTGGAAAAGAACACACATGAAATGACATTGGTTGATCCATGTGGTTTGTGGCAAAGAACACAAATGCAATGACATTGGTGGATCCAACACACATGCAATGACATTGGTTGATCCAGGTGTGGTTTGTGAAAAGAACACACATTCAATTACTATGATGGATACATATGTGGTTTGTGGAAAGAACACACATGCAATAAACACTGGTGGATGCATATGTGGTTCATGACAGGAACACACATGCCATGACATTGGTGGATCCATATGTGGCTTGTGGAAAAGAACACACATGCAATGACATTGGTTGATCCATGTGTGGTTTGTGAAAAGAACACACATGCAATGACTCTGGTGGGTCCATATGTGGTTTGTGAAAAAGAACACACATGTAATGACTCTAGTGGATCCATGTGTGGTTAGTGGAAAGAACACACATGCAATGACTTTGGTTGATCCATATGTGGTTTGTGGAAAAGAACACACATGTAATGACATTGGTTGATCCATGTGGTTTGTGGCAAAGAACACAAATGCAATGACATTGGTGGATCCATATGTGGTTTGTGGAAAGAACACACATGCAATGAGATTGGTTTATCCATGTGTGGTTTGTGAAAAGAACACACATTCAATTACTATGATGGATACATATGTTGTTTGTGGAAAGAACACACATGCAATGAACACTGGTGGATCCATATGTGGTTCATGACAGGAACACACATGCAATGACATTGGTGGATCCATATGTGGCTTGTGGAAAAGAACACACATGCAATTCCATTGGTTGATCCATGTGTGGTTTGTGAAAAGAATACACATGCAATGACTCTAGTCGGTCCATATGTGGTTTGTGAAAAGAACACACATGCAATGACTCTAGTGGATCCATGTGTGGTTAGTGGAAAGAACACACATGCAATGGCATTGGTTGATCCATATCTGGTTTGTGGAAAAGAACACACATGCAATGACATTGGTTGATCCATGTGTGGTTCATGAAAAGAACACACATGCAATTACTCTAGTGGATACATATGTGGTATGTGGAAAGAACACAGATGCAGTGAACATTGGTTGATCCATGTGTGGTTTGTGAAAATAACACATATTCAATTACTCTGGTGGATACATATGTGGTTTGTGCAAAGAACACACATGCAATGAACACTGGTGGATCCATATGTGGTTCATTAAAGGAACACACATGCAATGACATTGGTGGATCCATATGTGGCTTGTGGAAAAGAACACACATGCAATGCCATTGGTTGATCCATGTGTGGTTTGTGAAAAGAACACACATTCAATTACTCTGTGGGATACATATGTTGTGTTTGGAAAGAATACACATGCAATGAACACTGGTGGATCCATATGTGGTCCATGACAGGAACACACATGCAATGACATTGGTGGATCCATATGTGGCTTGTGGAAAAGAGCACACATGCAATGCCATTGGTTGATCCATGTGTGGTTTGTGAAAAGAACACACATGCAATGACTCTGGTCGGTCCATATGTGGTTTGTGAAAAGAACACACATGCAATGACTCTAGTGGATCCATGTGTGGTTAGTGGAAAGAACACACATGCAATGACATTGGTTGATCCATATATGGTATGTGGAAAAGAACACTGTCACATCCCAAGATTTTCCAAATCTTGTAATGAGAAAAATAAATTAAACAAAATAATTTTTTTTGTGAAAATCAGGGTGAAAAGAAACTTTTGTTTCTAAAAGGAAAACTTTAGCCAAAGTTTGTTAAAGATGGGATTCTAAAGTTTGAATTCAACAAAAATCCAAATCAAGGGAAATGCATTCCTCAATGAATGTATCTGGAAATTTGAACATTTGGAAAGTAATCCAAAACCCTAAACCCTAATGGAAGGAAATTATTTTCCAAAGTTACCCCAGATCTATGGATTTGATCCATACCAAAGTTGATCAACAAATATTCTCAAAGGATCAAGAAAAGACCTTAGAGATTGGTTTCACTTAGTTTGGAACCATAGACAAAATCTTGTGAATAATATAAGATAAGGAAATTGAATTTCCAAAGCCAATAAAGCCCTTACCAAAAGCCATACCAATTGGAGATCAAAAAAAAAATCCTAAAGGGATTTATAAAGATAAACATTTATCAAAGGAAAATAAATTGTTTTGGAAATACTAATTTAGATCTTTTAATAAAAGACTTTGGTTTCAAATGAAAAGATAAGCCAAATTAATTTTGGCCAAACTTTTGAAATAATTTTTTTTGTTTTGATAAAGTGAGTAAAGGTTTATTAAATAAAATAAAGGATTTAAATATCCAATTTTATTTAAGTAAAATCTTTTCCCATTTTAAATGAACACCAAGTATTTTATTACTACTTTGAAATATTTTATTAAAAGGTTTTGCTTTGATTAAAATGAGTAAAGGATTATTTAAATAAAATAATAAAGGATTTAAATATCCAATTTTATTTAAGTAAAGGCCTTCCCATTTTAATTAAAACACCAAAACTTATTTATTTATTTAAATAAGTTTCCAAGTATTCTTTTATTCTTCAAATTAAACCTTCTGGTTTGGTTTTGAAAATGATTGGATTTCAAATGGAAATTTTATTAAATAAATCAAAACCCTATTTTATTAAATAAAGATCCATTTTTTTTAATTATTAAATGGATCCTAAAATAAATAAAAATATTAATTTATCTTGGATTTGGATTATGTTATTTAACAGAACCAAATTCAAATGAAAAGTTTGTTGTTTGTTTGAATTGATTTGAACCTTGTTTGATTGCTTGAATATTTGTTTGAAATTCAAAACAGAAAAAGAATTAGAAAAAGAAAAAGATTTAGACAGAAAAAAAAAACAGAGGCCCAACAGCAGCCCAGTACCAACCCAGTCTTTTCCCCCGAAGAAACCTTTTCTCACCCAGATTCCTAACCGCATAGTCAATGAAAACCAGGACCCACTCCTCCTCCCTCACTCGACGAGATGACCCCACCTCTCTCCCACGCCCGAACTGCTTTTCTTACATGGTGAACCCACGCAGCCAATGACAAGTGGACCCTGCCTTCTTTTCTTTTTCCACTGACCAGAGGACCCCACCACCACCTCCTTCTTCTTCCCCGCGACACCACGCCTCTCCCCACTGCCGTTTACTGCTGATCTCGCGCTTAATTCACCTTAACACCGAGCCTTTACCTCGCCTTGATCACGCAGATGGAAACGCCAGGGCATCCTCTATAAATCCCCTCTGACGCCTCGCGCTGACACGCTTTAGACTGCCCCAATTTCGAGCTCAAGCTCCACTGCTCCGACGATGTTCCGGTGACAATTCCGACGAAACCAGACCTCCCCTTACCTCGCCGACCTAGCACCCTTACTCCACGCATCCAGACGCATCTATCCATACCACCCATTCATCCGCGGGCGCCCCAGAGCAACGCCTGCATCAAGCTCTGAGCAACACCGCCGTCCGCTCCAACTCCGGCGAACTCCACAGGTAGCTTCCAGCCGCCCCTCTACTTTTCGATGATGCGCCTAAAACCAGTGACTTTTTCCGCAACTAACGCCATCGTTCTCGTGACCTAGCTCGCACCGTAGCGTCGCCTCCATTGTCGACAGTGAGCGCCGCCGTCTGCTTCTTCTCCGACGAGTTTCCCCGGTAAGCCTCGACCGCCCCGACCCCTCTCGTTCACGCACACGACTCCGTCTCGATCTTGCGCATCTAACCGTATAGCCATTTCGCTTTGAGGTGATCCACAGCACTCTCTTCGACCGTGGACAGAGCCAACCGCCGCCGTTCCCAACTCCGGCGAGCAATCGCGGCTGAACCAGAGCGCCCGTCGTCGAGCCATCAGCACGTCGAGCTTCACCGCAACCTCCTGAGCTCGGTGAGCATGCCCTCTTTCTCTCGCTTCCTGTATCGCCGGCACCTTCATCGACCGACGACTCCGCCGCCGTTAGCCACCGCAGCGCCGCCAGTTGTTGGTTTGATTGTTAGCAGCCGTTCGATCTATATCCAGCGCTCACGATTAGTTCACTTAGTCGCGAAGAGGTATGACCTCTGGACCACTCGATCTAAATAGATCCAACGTTCCACAGAGCCGATCCGGCCGAACCGGTATCGACCAGTAAGATCACGCCGCGTGGCCAGTGTTTGTTTAAAAACAGAATTAGAAAACAGAAACTTTAGCCATTTTCAAACCCATGTATCTTTTGATCCACACGTCCAAATTTTACAAACTTTATGTCGTTGGAATCAGCAAGACAAGCTCTAGCCAACCCTGCCCTTAGTTTAGCAAATAGTATTTGTTAGCTTGTTTGATTTTGCAGATTCTTTTGTGTACTTGCTAACATTAGAAAAATCATTTAAAATGATTTTTAGGTGAAAACCTTTGCAAATTAGTTTGTTGTGACCTTACTGACCCTAGGAACCAACCCATAGTTTGGAAAATGATTTTGGAAAAGAATAGGATGGATTAATTAGTTTAGTCCATTTCTAGCTAACTAAAACTATTTGTTTTGTTTATGAAAATGCTTTCATAAAGAAAACTTTGGAGAAAATGTTTTGAACCAAACCTCTGACCCAAAACACCAAGTTTTGCAATAGCAACTCATTTGGTGAAACCTATAGGTTAATACCTAGTAGAAATGTTTCTACACCCCATAGAATGACACTTTGTTTTGCAAATGGTTTTATAGTGAAACCTTTTGCAAATGACTTAGCCACTTCACAAAATGACCATTAGATGTACCCAAATGTCTATGACCCATTAGGAACCCCTTTTTCAAACAAATCAAAGCTTGGCATGCTTGCATGCATTACTTGAACTTTGCCACTTTGGTAAATGACCAATTTGGATCTTACAAAGTTTAGGAATCTAATAGAAACCCTTTTGCAAATGACTTTGCCATATTGGTAAATGACCAATTTGGAACCTACAAAGTTTAGAAGCCTAGTGAAGACCATCCCTACAATAGAACCAACCTTTGCATGCTTATGCATGACTTAGATCCCATTACTTTGTTTGTGAAATTTTGTTTGTTTGTCTTTGTTATTTTATGTGTGTAGTTTTGCTTGATTGGTAGATTAAGTTTGTGCCTTGCTTGATTGAATTGTAGTGAATTGAAGAGTGTGAGTGTTGCAAGGACAAGGAGTAAGCCTATACCCTCTACCAAAAAGGCAAGTGATACTTCATACTATCCATCCCATTATTTTCAATATGCATTAGTGTTTTTGCTAAGTAAAACTTGCATGGTTTTTATTTTGCTAAGTATAGACCTTGCTATAGGAAAACTAGTAGAATGAATCCTTAGAAGGATTTACCTAAGTTAAGAATCCTATTACTATCAAGCTTAGCCTAGCTAATAGAAAACCTGGGTGGGATATATATTCATGCTATGAAAATTTCTCAGTCTATGGACTTGTGTTTTATTTAACAAAACAACTAAGTAATGAATCACCTGGGTGGAATGGAAGGAATGGTTTATGTTGAGTGGTTCACAAGGCCATGGACTTGGCTTGTGTATCTCACTTGTGGATGGCCACCCAGGAAACAAAGAGATTTGAGATGTCAAATGTTGAGAAGTTTCAAGTGCAACCACTTGGCAATATGGGCTCTGCCATGATCTTAGGATGCTGGAACTTAGTCACTTGGACAGTGGGTGGTAGTGTATGTTAGGTTGGAGCGCGTCCATTTGTCTAAGGAAAGGCTACTGAAGGATCATGTCTTGGGAAACCAAGGCTTGTGGGGAAAGTGCACCACCTCTGCAGTGTAAAACCTAAGTACTTAGCCATGTCCCTGGTAAAGGACAATTTGAGCATCAAGACATGGAAGCAATCAAGAATCTCATCACTCCAATTTCCAAATAAAATTTGTGGGTGAACAAGGGTTGTGTGAAATTCTTCAATCTTTGATGGAGAGATGGCTTGGTACAAGGATCTCAAAATCTTAGATTGGGAAATTGTTTTGCCAAGAAAATCTTCAATCTTTGATTGGAAGATGCCTTGAGAGGATCTTCAGTCTTGTTGATAGATGCCTTGGTGGTTTTGTCAAAATAAAACTTAGTATTTTCAAAATGATAGGAAAAATCTATTTTGAGCAATGCAAGCCTCAACTCCACTTAGCCAAAATGCATATAGATGATAGACTCCACTATACTACCAAAGTATCACTTGCCAATACAATTCAAATGTATTGACCCTTGTGGCTGTAACTTGTAATGTTGCAGGTTTGATTGATTTTAGTGAAGATTGATTGATTAGGATTACAAAGTCTACAACCAACATCTGCCTGTGGCACTTTGAAGATGAAGGACCCATGACTATAGTTATTCCGCTGCAATGTAATGTAATAGCCAAATGAGCTATGTTTGATGTAATAAAATTATGTTATTCCTGGTTATAAAATTGTATTATGACCCTTGTTTCTTGATATTACATCTGAACTGTGGATGCTAGCTATTGATCCAGGGACTAGCATTGTAAACACAGGGGACTCAATCTTATTAAAGGTTGGGGACGCTACAGAATGGTATCAGAGCATTGTGTTGCCTGTAGGATTTGTAACCCTAGGAATGGACAAAAACCCTTAGACAATAGGAGTTGTCTTATTCCAAAACTTATTTACAAAACAATCTTGTAAACTATTTCCTCAACCATTTTGGTTTCAACTCTACTTCTCTTCTACTTCAAAACTTGATGGAAAAGCCTACCCCATGACCAAAGACTACACCATGTGCAAAGGACTTCTTCAACTTCATCAACTCTAATGACTTCAACTTCTTCAACATCTTCAACATGTACACCAAGGACTTCAACTTGGATATCACTAAAGACTACAAGTCTTGAGTAACATTTCACTTGAAGACTAGGGAAACACAACTTAGAAGAAGCCATCACCACCTTTGAAGATTTGTGAACAAAAGACAAGAATTCTCCAAGGATACAAAGATCTCATTCAAGAAGAATCAACCAAGAAGAATGGAAAGATCACAAGTGAACCATATAGATGGACCACCATATTTTAGTTAAGTCAAACCCACCAACTTATGTGGTGTAACAAAAATATTTTGTTGCCTAAGTATGTGCCTGAAACTGTTGTTTGAGTGGAGTGTTTGTTTGTGATTGCTTGCACATTGCTTGTGTGAAATGTGAAGTGTGTGAATAGAATTGACTTCTTAGAAAATCTCTTGCCTATTCTAATCCCCCTTCAACCCCAAACAGATGACTTCTCCAAGAGACTCCAGCATCAAGGATGATGACAACAACAACAACCAAGAGGACAACATGAGAGAACTCCTAGCAACCCAACACCAGTTGAACCAACTAACAACTCAGTTCATAGCCAACAATAGTGATAAAGACCCTACCTTGCAAAAGTTTTGGAAGAACAATCCCAACTGATGCTTAAGGTGACTAATCAAATGATCAGCATGGAAGAAAACTATCCCAAAAGAGTGTATGACAACAAGGATGACAAGAATGTTATTCTAGATGGAGCCCCAGCTTGCATTATTTGTGGAGACAAGGATCACACTTCCAAGGAGCATGAAGATCAATGCCCCAATTGTGAAGAGGAACATCCAGTTGGCCAATGCCCCACATCTCAAGTTACTTGTTACCTTTGTGAAGGAAACGACCATGTACCTACTCAATGCCCCATCTATGCCATTGTTGAACAAAGGAAACAAGAAGGATCCAAGTATGCCAAGAATGTTGATGACAAAGGAAAAGGACCACTTATACCTCCAAACAAGACAACCCAATTCAAAGGATCAAAGAAGCCCAAGAAACCAAAGCAAGACATGAGCCTTGTGCAATGTCGTAA
The DNA here is from genome assembly GCA_023614405.1 of Avena insularis. Classification (NCBI taxonomy): domain Eukaryota; kingdom Viridiplantae; phylum Streptophyta; class Magnoliopsida; order Poales; family Poaceae; genus Avena; species Avena insularis. Next base: position 226,716,469 of record CM042696.1, on the reverse strand, counting down.
ATGTAAGGAAATGGGACACTACCCCAGTGGATGCCCAGAGAACCCAAGGAATAAAGAGATCGGCCAAGTAGTGTCCAACAACTGCAAAGAGCTAGGCCACTATGTAGCCACTTGTCCACAAGAGCAACGTAAAGAACTCCAAGATATCCACTGTTTCAATTGCAAGGAACCAGGACACTATGTAAGCAACTGCCCAGAAAAGATGAAGAACAAGATAAACAAGTCTATGGAGAAACCCAACCTTAGCCCATGAGTCAAGCATGGAAACAAAGGACACTAAGAAGTTTTCCAAGAAGAAGTTTTCCAAGATTCCAAGCAAGCCAAAATGTAGTTTAGTTTGAAATTTTGAAGGGTGGTAGTACCCTAGTTGTTTTGAGCCGACTTGTAACCCTAGCCTCCCCAAATCTCGAGACGAGATTTATTTTAAGTGGTAATGTCACATCCCAAGATTTTCCAAATCTTGTAATGAGAAAAATAAATTAAACAAAATAATTTTTTTTGTGAAAATCAGGGTGAAAAGAAACTTTTGTTTCTAAAAGGAAAACTTTAGCCAAAGTTTGTTAAAGATGGGATTCTAAAGTTTGAATTCAACAAAAATCCAAATCAAGGGAAATGCATTCCTCAATGAATGTATCTGGAAATTTGAACATTTGGAAAGTAATCCAAAACCCTAAACCCTAATGGAAGGAAATTATTTTCCAAAGTTACCCCAGATCTATGGATTTGATCCATACCAAAGTTGATCAACAAATATTCTCAAAGGATCAAGAAAAGACCTTAGAGATTGGTTTCACTTAGTTTGGAACCATAGACAAAATCTTGTGAATAATATAAGATAAGGAAATTGAATTTCCAAAGCCAATAAAGCCCTTACCAAAAGCCATACCAATTGGAGATCAAAAAAAAAATCCTAAAGGATTTATAAAGATAAACATTTATCAAAGGAAAATAAATTGTTTTGGAAATACTAATTTAGATCTTTTAATAAAAGACTTTGGTTTCAAATGAAAAGATAAGCCAAATTAATTTTGGCCAAACTTTTGAAATAATTTTTTTTGTTTTGATAAAGTGAGTAAAGGTTTATTAAATAAAATAAAGGATTTAAATATCCAATTTTATTTAAGTAAAATCTTTTCCCATTTTAAATGAACACCAAGTATTTTATTACTACTTTGAAATCTTTTATTAAAAGGTTTTGCTTTGATTAAAATGAGTAAAGGATTATTTAAATAAAATAATAAAGGATTTAAATATCCAATTTTATTTAAGTAAAGGCCTTCCCATTTTAATTAAAACACCAAAACTTATTTATTTATTTAAATAAGTTTCCAAGTATTCTTTTATTCTTCAAATTAAACCTTCTGGTTTGGTTTTGAAAATGATTGGATTTCAAATGGAAATTTTATTAAATAAATCAAAACCCTATTTTATTAAATAAAGATCCATTTTTTTTAATTATTAAATGGATCCTAAAATAAATAAAAATATTAATTTATCTTGGATTTGGATTATGTTATTTAACAGAACCAAATTCAAATGAAAAGTTTGTTGTTTGTTTGAATTGATTTGAACCTTGTTTGATTGCTTGAATATTTGTTTGAAATTCAAAACAGAAAAAGAATTAGAAAAAGAAAAAGATTTAGACAGAAAAAAAAAACAGAGGCCCAACAATGACCCAATTACCAGCCCATCTTTTCCCCAAGAAACCTTTTCTCACCCGATTCCTACCAGATAGTCAATGAAAACCAGGACCCACTCCTCCTCCCCTCACTCGCTGACGAGATGACCCCACCTCTCTCTCCCACGCCCCCGAACCGTTTTCTTACCGCGGACTGAACCCACGCAGCCAATGACAAGTGGACCCTGCCTTCTTTTCTTTTTCCACTGACCAGAGGACCCCACCACCACCTCCTTCTTCTTCCCCGCGCGACGACCACGCCCTCTCCCCCACTGCCGTTTCTGCCGTTGATCTCTCGCTTAATTCACCTTAACACCGAGCCTTTACCTCGCCTTGATCACTCAGATGGAAACGCCAGGGCATCCTCTATAAATCCTCTCGGCGCCTCGCTGACACGCTTTAGGCGCCCCAATTTGAGCTCAAGCTCCATTGCTCGACGATGTTCCGTGACAATTCGACGAAACCAGACCTCCCTTACCTCGCCGACCTAGCACCCTTACTCCACGCATCGGGCATCTATCCATACCACCCATTCATCCGCGCGCGCTTCGAGCAACGCCGGCATCAAGCTCTGAGCAACACCGCCGTCCGCTCCAACTCCGGCGAACTCCACAGGTAGCTTCCAGCCGCCCCTCTACTTTTCGATGATGCGCCTAAAACCAGTGACTTTTTCCGCAACTAACGCCATCGTTCTCGTGACCTAGCTCGCACCGTAGCGTCGCCTCCATTGTCGACAGTGAGCGCCGCCGTCTGCTTCTTCTCCGACGAGTTTCCCCGGTAAGCCTCGACCGCCCCGACCCCTCTCGTTCACGCACACGACTCCATCTCGATCTTGCGCATCTAACCTTATAGCCATTTTGCTTTGAGGTGATCCACAGCACTCTCTTCGACCGTGGACAGAGCCAACCGCCGCCGTTCCCAACTCCGGCGAGCAATCGCTGGTGAACCAGGCGCCGTCGTCGAGCCATCGGACGTCGAGCTTCACCGCAACCTCCTGAGCTCGGTGAGCATGCCCTCTTTCTCTCTCGCTTCCTGTATCGCCGGCACCTTCATCGACCGACGACTCCGCCGCCGTTAGCCACCGCAGCGCCGCCAGTTGTTGGTTTGATTGTTAGCAGCCGTTCGATCTATATCCAGCGCTCACGATTAGTTCACTTAGTCGCGAAGAGGTATGACCTCTGGACCACTCGATCTAAATAGATCCAACGTTCCACAGAGCCGATCCGGCCGAACCGGTATCGACCAGTAAGATCACGCCGCGTGGCCAGTGTTTGTTTAAAACAATTAGAAAGCGAAACTTTAGCCATTTTCAAACCCATGTATCTTTTGATCCACACGTCCAAATTTTACAAACTTTATGTCGTTGGAATCAGCAAGACAAGCTCTAGCCAACCCTGCCCTTAGTTTAGCAAATAGTATTTGTTAGCTTGTTTGATTTTGCAGATTCTTTTGTGTACTTGCTAACATTAGGAAAATCATTTAAAAATGATTTTTAGGTGAAAACCTTTGCAAATTAGTTTGTTGTGACCTTACTGACCCTAGGAACCAACCCATAGTTTGGAAAATGATTTTGGAAAAGAATAGGATGGATTAATTAGTTTAGTCCATTTCTAGCTAACTAAAACTATTTGTTTTGTTTATGAAAATGCTTTCATAAAGAAAACTTTGGAGAAAATGTTTTGAACCAAACCTACTGACCCAAAACACCAAGTTTTGCAATAGCAACTCATTTGGTGAAACCTATAGGTTAATACCCTAGTAGAAATGTTTCTACACCCCATAGAATGACACTTTGTTTTGCAAATGGTTTTATAGTGAAACCTTTTTGCAAATGACTTAGCCACTTCACAAAATGACCATTAGATGTACCCAAATGTCTATGACCCATTAGGAACCCCTTTTTCAAACAAATCAAAGCTTGGCATGCTTGCATGCATTACTTGAACTTTGCCACTTTGGTAAATGACCAATTTGGATCTTACAAAGTTTAGGAATCTAATAGAAACCCTTTTGCAAATGACTTTGCCATATTGGTAAATGACCAATTTGGAACCTACAAAGTTTAGAAGCCTAGTGAAGACCATCCCTACAATAGAACCAACCTTTGCATGCTTATGCATGACTTAGATCCCATTACTTTGTGTGTGAAAAATTGTTTGTTTGACTTTGTTATTTTATGTGTGTAGTTTTGCTTGATTGGTAGATTAAGTTTGTGCCTTGCTTGATTGAATTGTAGTGAATTGAAGAGTGTGAGTGTTGCAAGGACAAGGAGTAAGCCTATACCCTCTACCAAAAAGGCAAGTGATACTTCATACTATCCATCCCATTATTTTCAATATGCATTAGTGTTTTTGCTAAGTAAAACTTGCATGGTTTTTATTTTGCTAAGTATAGACCTTGCTATAGGAAAACTAGTAGAATGAATCCTTAGAAGGATTTACCTAAGTTAAGAATCCTATTACTATCAAGCTTAGCCTAGCTAATAGAAAACCTGGGTGGGATATATATTCATGCTATGAAAATTTCTCAGTCTATGGACTTGTGTTTTATTTAACAAAAAAACTAAGTAATGAATCACCTGGGTGGAATGGAAGGAATGGTTTATGTTGAGTTGTTCACAAGGCCATGGACTTGGCTTGTGTATCTCACTTGTGGATGGCCACCCAGGAAACAAAGAGATTTGAGATGTCAAATGTTGAGAAGTTTCAAGTGCAACCACTTGGCAATATGGGCTCTGCCATGATCTTAGGATGCTGGAACTTAGTCACTTGGACAGTGGGTGGTAGTGTATGTTAGGTTGGAGTGCGTCCATTTGACTAAGTAAAGGCTACTGAAGGATCATGTCTTGGGAAACCAAGGCTTGTGGGGAAAGTGCGCCACCTCTGCAGAGTGTAAAACCTAAGTACTTAGCCATGTCCCTGGTAAAGGACAATTTGAGCATCAAGACATGGAAGCAATCAAGAATCTCATCACTCCAATTTCCAAATAAAATTTGTGGGTGAACAAGGGTTGTGTGAAATTCTTCAATCTTTGATGGAGAGATGGCTTGGTACAAGGATCTCAAAATCTTAGATTGGGAAATTGTTTTTGCCAAGAAAATCTTCAATCTTTGATTGGAAGATGCCTTGAGAGGATCTTCAGTCTTGTTGATAGATGCCTTGGTGGTTTTTGTCAAAATAAAACTTAGTATTTTCAAAATGATAGGGAAAAATCTATTTTGAGCAATGCAAGCCTCAACTCCACTTAGCCAAAATGCATATAGATGATAGACTCCACTATACTACCAAAGTATCACTTGCCAATACAATTCAAATGTATTGACCCTTGTGGCTGTAACTTGTAATGTTGCAGGTTTGATTGATTTTAGTGAAGATTGATTGATTAGGATTACAAAGTCTACAACCAACATCTGCCTGTGGCACTTTGAATATGAAGGACCCATGACTATAGTTATTCCGCTGCAATGTAATGTAATAGCCAAATGAGCTATGTTTGATGTAATAAAATTATGTTATTCCTGGTTATAAAATTGTATTATGACCCTTGTTTCTTGATATTACATCTGAACTGTGGATGCTAGCTATTGATCCAGGGACTAGCATTGTAAACACAGGGGACTCAATCTTATTAAAGGTTGCGGACGCTACAAACACACATGCAATGACATTGGTTGATCCATGTGGTTTGTGGCAAAGAACATAAATGCAATGACATTGGTGGATCCATATGTGGTTTGTGGAAAGAACACACATGCAATGACATTGGTTGATCCATGTGTGGTTTGTGAAAAGAACACACATTCAATTACTATGATGGATACATATGTGGTTTTTGGAAAGAACACACATGCAATGAACACTGGTGGATCCATATGTGGTTCATGACAGGAACACACATGCAATGACATTGGTGGATCCATATGTGGCTTGTGGAAAAGATCACACATGCAATGCCATTGGTTGATCCATGTGTGGTTTGTGAAAAGAACACACATGCAATGACTCTGGTCGGTCCATATGTGGTTTGTGAAAAGAACACACATGCAATGACTCTAGTGGATCCACGTGTGGTTAGTGGAAAGAACAGACATGCAATGACATTGGTTGATGCATATCTGGTTTGTGGAAAAGAACACACATGGAGTGAACACTGATGGAACCATGTGTGGTTTGTGAAAAGAACACACATTCAATGCCATTGGTTGATCCATGTGTGGTTTGTGAAAAGAACACACATGCAATGCCAATGGTTGATCCGTGTGGTTTGTGGCAAAGAATACACACGCAATGACATTCGTGGATCGATATGTGGTTTGTGGAAAGAACACACATGCAATGAAATTGGTTTATCCATGTGTGTTTGTGAAAAGAACACACATTCAATTACTCGGTTGGATACATATGTTGTTTGTGGAAAGAACACACATACAATGAACACTGGTGGATCCATATGTGGTTCATGACAGGAACACACATGCAATGACATTGGTGGATCCATATGTGGCTTGTGGAAAAGAACACACATGCAATGCCATTGGTTGATCCATGTGTGGTTTGTGAAAAGAACACACATGCAATGACTCTGGTCGGTCCATATGTGGTTTGTGAAAAGAACACACATGCAATGACTCTAGCGGATCCATGTGTGCTTAGTGGAAAGAACACACATGCAATGACATTGGTTGATCCATATCTAGTTTGTGGAAAAGAACACACATACAATGACATTGGTTGATCCATGTGTGGTTCATGAAAAGAACACACATGCAATTACTCTAGTGGATACATATGTGGTATGTGGAAAGAACATAGATGCAGTGAACATTGGTTGATCCACGTGTGGTTTGTGAAAAGAACACATATTCAATTACTCTGGTGGATACATATGTGGTTTGTGCAAAGAACACACATGCAATGAACACTGGTGGATCCATATGTGGTTCATGGAAGGAACACACATGCAATGACATTGGTGGATCCATATGTGGATTGTGGAAAAGAACACACATGCAATGCCATTGGTTGATCCATGTGTGGTTTGTGAAAAGAACACACATGCAATGACTCTGGTGGGTCCATATGTGGTTTGTGAAAAAGAACACACATGTAATGACTCTAGTGGATCCATGTGTGGTTAGTGGAAAGAACACACATGCAATGACATTGGTTGATCCATATGTGGTTTGTGGAAAAGAACACACATGCAATGACATTGGTTGATCCATGTGGTTTGTGGCAAAGAACACAAATGCATTGACATTGGTGGATCCATATGTGGTTTGTGGAAAGGACACACATGCAATGACATTTGTTGATCCATGTGTGGTTTGTGAAAAGAACACACATTCAATTACTATGATGGATACATATGTGGTTTTTGGAAAGAACACACATGCAATGAACACTGGTGGATCCATATGTGGTTCATGACAGGAACACACATGCAATGACATTGGTGGATCCATATGTGGCTTGTGGAAAAGAACACACATGCAATTCCATTGGTTGATCCATGTGTGGTTTGTGAAAAGAACACACATGCAATGACTCTGGTGGATCCATGTGTGGTTTGTCAAAAGAACACACATGCAATGCCATTGGTTAATCCATGTGTGGTTTGTGAAAAGAACACACATGCAATGTCATTGGTTGATCCATGTGGTTTGTGGAAAGGAACACACATGGAGTGAACACTGGTGGATCCATGTGTGGTTTGTGAAAAGAACACACATTCAATGCCATTGGTTGATCCATGTGTGGTTTGTGAAAAGAACACACATGCAATGCCATTTGTTAATCCATGTGGTTTGTGGCAAAGAAGACACATGCAATGACATTGGTGGATCCATATGTGGTTTGTGGAAAGAACACACATGCAATGACATTGGTTTATCCATGTGTGGTTTGTGAAAAGAACACACATTCAATTACTCTATTGGATACATATGTTTTTTGCGGAAAGAACACACATGCAATGAACACTGGTGGATCCATATGTGGTTCATGACAGGAACACACATGCAATGACATTGGTGGATCCATATGTAGCTTGTGGAAAAGAACAGACATGCAATGCCATTGGTTGATCCATGTGTGGTTTGTGAAGAGAACACACATGCAATGACTCTGGTGCGTCCATATGTGGTTTGTGAAAAAGAACACACATGTAATGACTCTAGTGGATCCATGTGTGGTTAGTGGAAAGAACACACATGCAATGACATTGGTTGACCCATATGTGGTTTGTGGAAAAGAACACACATGCAACATTGGTTGATCCATGTGGTTTGTGGTAAAGAACACAAATGCAATGACATTGGTGGATCCATATGTGGTTTGTGGAAAGAACACACATGCAATGACATTGGTTGATCCATGTGTGGTTCTTGAAAAGAACACACATTCAATTACTATGATGGATACATATGTGGTTTTTGGAAAGAACACACATGCAATGAACACTGGTGGATCCATATGTGGTTCATGACAGGAACACACATGCAATGACATTGGTGTATCCATATGTGGCTTGTGGAAAAGAAGACACATGCAATGCCATTGGTTGATCGATGTGTGGTTTGTGAAAAGAACACACATGCAATGACTCTGGTCGGTCCATATGTGGTTTGTGAAAAGAACACACATGCAATGACTCTAGTGGATCCACGTGTGGTTAGTGGAAAGAACACACATGCAATGACATTGGTTGATGCATATCTGGTTTGAGGAAAATAACACACATGGAGTGAACATTGGTGGAACCATGTGTGGTTTGTGAAAAGAACACACATTCAATGTCATTGGTTGATCTATGTGTGGTTTGTGAAAAGAACACACATGCAATGCCAATGGTTGATCCGTGTGGTTTGTGGCAAAGAAGACACATGCAATGACATTCGTGGATCCATATGTGGTTTGCGGAAAGAACACACATGCAATGAAATTGGTTTGTCCATGTGTGGTTTGTGAAAAGAACACACATTCAATTACTCGGTTGGATACATATGTTGTTTGTGGAAAGAACACACATGCAATGAACACTGGTGGATCCATATGTGGTTCATGACAGGAACACACATGCAATGACATTGGTGGATCCAAATGTGGCTTGTGGAAAAGAACACACATGCAATGCCATTGGTTGATCCATGTGTGGTTTGTGAAAAGAACACACATGCAATGACTCTGGTCGGTCCATATGTGGTTTGTGAAAAGAACACACATGCAATGACTCTAGTGGATCCATGTGTGCTTAGTGGAAAGAACACACATGCAATGACATTGGTTGATCCATATCTGGTTTGTGGAAAAGAACACACATGCAATGACATTGGTTGATCCATGTGTGGTTCATGAAAAGAACACACATGAAATTACTCTAGTGGATACATATGTGGTATGTGGAAAGAACACAGATGCAGTGAACATTGGTTGATCCACGTGTGGTTTGTGAAAAGAACACATATTCAATTACTCTGGTGGATACATATGTGGTTTGTGCAAAGAACACACATGCAATGAACACTGGTGGATCCATATGTGGTTCATGGAAGGAACACACATGCAATGACATTGGTGGATCCATATGTGGATTGTGGAAAAGAACACACATGCAATGCCATTGGTTGATCCATGTGTGGTTTGTGAAAAGAACACACATGCAATGACTCTGGTGGGTCCATATGTGGTTTGTGAAAAAGAACACACATGTAATGACTCTAGTGGATCCATGTGTGGTTAGTGGAAAGAACACACATGCAATGACATTGGTTGATCCATATGTGGTTTGTGGAAAAGAACACACATGCAATGACATTGGTTGATCCATGTGGTTTGTGGCAAAGAATACAAATGCATTGACATTGGTGGATCCATATGTGGTTTGTGGAAAGAACACACATGCAATGACATTTGTTGATCCATGTGTGGTTTGTGAAAAGAACACACATTCAATTACTATGATGGATACATATGTGGTTTTTGGAAAGAACACACATGGAATGAACACTGGTGGATCCATATGTGGTTCATGATAGGAACACACATGCAATGACATTGGTGGATCCATATGTGGCTTGTGGAAAAGAACACACATGCAATTCCATTGGTTGATCCATGTGTGGTTTGTGAAAAGAACACACATGCAATGACTCTGGTGGATCCATGTGTGGTTTGTCAAAAGAACACACATGCAATGCCATTGGTTGATCCATGTGTGGTTTGTGAAAAGAACACACATGCAATGTCATTGGTTGATCCATGTGGTTTGTGGAAAGGAACACACATGGAGTGAACACTGGTGGATCCATGTGTGGTTTGTGAAAAGAACACACATTCAATGCCATTGGTTGATCCATGTGTGGTTTGTGAAAAGAACACACATGCAATGCCATTTGTTAATCCATGTGGTTTGTGGCAAAGAAGACACATGCAATGACATTGGTGGATCCATATGTGGTTTGTGGAAAGAACACACATGCAATGACATTGGTTTATCCATGTGTGGTTTGTGAAAGAACACACATTCAATTACTCTGTTGGATACATATGTTTTTTGGGAAAGAACACATGCAATGAACACTGGTGGATCCATATGTGTTTCATGACAGTAACACACATTGCATTACATTTGGGGATCCATATGTAGCTTGTGGAAAAGAACACACATGCAATGCCATTGGTTGATCCATGTGTGGTTTGTGAAGAGAACACACATGCAATGACTCTGGTGGGTCCATATGTGGTTTGTGAAAAAGAACACACATGTAATGACTCTAGTGGATCCATGTGTGGTTAGTGGAAAGAACACACATGCAATGACATTGGTTGACCCATATGTGGTTTGTGGAAAAGAACACACATGCAATGACATTGGTTGATCCATGTGGTTTGTGGCAAAGAACACAAATGCAATGACATTGGTGGATCCATATGTGGTTTGTGGAAAGAACACACATGCAATGACATTGGTTGATCCATGTGTGGTTCTTGAAAAGAACACACATTCAATTACTATGATGGATACATATGTTGTTTTTGGAAAGAACACACATGCAATGAACACTGGTGGATCCATATGTGGTTCATGACAGGAACACACATGCAATGACATTGGTGTATCCATATGTGGCTTGTGGAAAAGAACACACATGCAATGCCATTGGTTGATCCATGTGTGGTTTGTGAAAAGAACACACATGCAATGACTCTGGTCGGTCCATATGTGGTTTGTGAAAATAACACACATGCAATGACTCTAGTGGATCCACGTGTGGTTAGTGGAAAGAACACACATGCAATGACATTGGTTGATGCATATCTGGTTTGAGGAAAAGAACACACATGGAGTGAACATTGGTGGAACCATGTGTGGTTTGTGAAAAGAACACACATTCAATGTCATTGGTTGATCTATGTGTGGTTTGTGAAAAGAACACACATGCAATGCCAATGGTTGATCCGTGTGGTTTGTGGCAAAGAAGACACATGCAATGACATTCGTGGATCCATATGTGGTTTGCGGAAAGAACACACATGCAATGAAATTGGTTTGTCCATGTGTGGTTTGTGAAAAGAACACACATTCAATTACTCGGTTGGATACATATGTTGTTTGTGGAAAGAACACACATGCAATGAACACTGGTGGATCCATATGTGGTTCATGACAGGAACACACATGCAATGACATTGGTGGATCTAAATGTGGCTTGTGGAAAAGAACACACATGCAATGCCATTGGTTGATCCATGTGTGGTTTGTGAAAAGAACACACATGCAATGACTCTGGTCGGTCCATATGTGGTTTGTGAAAAGAACACACATGCAATGACTCTAGTGGATCCATGTGTGCTTAGTGGAAAGAACACACATGCAATGACATTGGTTGATCCATATCTGGTTTGTGGAAAAGAACACACATGCAATGACATTGGTTGATCCATGTGTGGTTCATGAAAAGAACACACATGCAATTACTCTAGTGGATACATATGTGGTATGTGGAAAGAACACAGATGCAGTGAACATTGGTTGATCCACGTGTGGTTTGTGAAAAGAACACATATTCAATTACTCTGGTGGATACATATGTGGTTTGTGCAAAGAACACACATGCAATGAACACTGGTGGATCCATATGTGGTTCATGGAAGGAACACACATGCAATGACATTGGTGGATCCATATGTGGATTGTGGAAAAGAACACACATGCAATGCCATTGGTTGATCCATGTGTGGTTTGTGAAAAGAACACACATGCAATGACTCTGGTGGGTCCATATGTGGTTTGTGAAAAAGAACACACATGTAATGACTCTAGTGGATCCATGTGTGGTTAGTGGAAAGAACACACATGCAATGACATTGGTTGATCCATATGTGGTTTGTGGAAAAGAACACACATGCAATGACATTGGTTGATCCATGTGGTTTGTGGCAAAGAACACAAATGCATTGACATTGGTGGATCCATATGTGGTTTGTGGAAAGAACACACATGCAATGACATTTGTTGATCCATGTGTGGTTTGTGAAAAGAACACACATTCAATTACTATGATGGATACATATGTGGTTTTTGGAAAGAACACACATGCAATGAACACTGGTGGATCCATATGTGGTTCATGATAGGAACACACATGCAATGACATTGGTGGATCCATATGTGGCTTGTGGAAAAGAACACACATGCAATTCCATTGGTTGATCCATGTGTGGTTTGTGAAAAGAACACACATGCAATGACTCTGGTGGATCCATGTGTGGTTTGTCAAAAGAACACACATGCAATGCCATTGGTTGATCCATGTGTGGTTTGTGAAAAGAACACACATGCAATGTCATTGGTTGATCCATGTGGTTTGTGGAAAGGAACACACATGGAGTGAACACTGGTGGATCCATGTGTGGTTTGTGAAAAGAACACACATTCAATGCCATTGGTTGATCCATGTGTGGTTTGTGAAAAGAACACACATGCAATGCCATTTGTTAATCCATGTGGTTTGTGGCAAAGAAGACACATGCAATGACATTGGTGGATCCATATGTGGTTTGTGGAAAGAACACACATGCAATGACATTGGTTTATCCATGTGTGGTTTGTGAAAAGAACACACATTCAATTACTCTGTTGGATACATATGTTTTTTGCGGAAAGAACACACATGCAATGAACACTGGTGGATCCATATGTGGTTCATGACAGGAACACACATGCAATGACATTGGTGGATCCATATGTAGCTTGTGGAAAAGAACACACATGCAATGCCATTGGTTGATCCATGTGTGGTTTGTGAAGAGAACACACATGCAATGACTCTGGTGGGTCCATATGTGGTTTGTGAAAAAGAACACACATGTAATGACTCTAGTGGATCCATGTGTAGTTAGTGGAAAGAACACACATGCAATGACATTGGTTGACCCATATGTGGTTTGTGGAAAAGAACACACATGCAATGACATTGGTTGATCCATGTGGTTTGTGGCAAAGAACACAAATGCAATGACATTGGTGGATCCATATGTGGTTTGTGGAAAGAAAACACATGCAATGACATTGGTTGATCCATGTGTGGTTCTTGAAAAGAACACACATTCAATTACTATGATGGATACATATGTGGTTTTTGGAAAGAACACACATGCAATGAACACTGGTGGATCCATATGTGGTTCATGACAGGAACACACATGCAATGACATTGGTGTATCCATATGTGGCTTGTGGAAAAGAACACACATGCAATGCCATTGGTTGATCCATGTGTGGTTTGTGAAAAGAACACACATGCAATGACTCTGGTCGGTCCATATGTGGTTTGTGAAAAGAACACACATGCAATGACTCTAGTGGATCCACGTGTGGTTAGTGGAAAGAACACACATGCAATGACATTGGTTGATGCATATCTGGTTTGAGGAAAAGAACACACATGGAGTGAACATTGGTGGAACCATGTGTGGTTTGTGAAAAGAACACACATTCAATGTCATTGGTTGATCTATGTGTGGTTTGTGAAAAGAACACACATGCAATGCCAATGGTTGATCCGTGTGGTTTGTGGCAAAGAAGACACATGCAATGACATTCGTGGATCCATATGGGGTTTGGGTAAAGAACACACATGCAATGAAATTGGTTTGTCCATGTGTGGTTTGTGAAAAGAACACACATTCAATTACTCGGTTGGATACATATGTTGTTTGTGGAAAGAACACACATGCAATGAACACTGGTGGATCCATATGTGGTTCATGACAGGAACACACATGCAATGACATTGGTGGATCCAAATGTGGCTTGTGGAAAAGAACACACATGCAATGCCATTGGTTGATCCATGTGTGGTTTGTGAAAAGAACACACATGCAATGACTCTGGTCGGTCCATATGTGGTTTGTGAAAAGAACACACATGCAATGACTCTAGTGGATCCATGTGCTTAGTGGAAAGAACACACATGCAATGACATTGGTTGATCCATATCTGGTTTGTGGAAAAGAACACACATGCAATGACATTGGTTGATCCATGTGTGGTTCATGAAAAGAACACACATGCAATTACTCTAGTGGATACATATGTGGTATGTGGAAAGAACACAGATGCAGTGAACATTGGTTGATCCACGTGTGGTTTGTGAAAAGAACACATATTCAATTACTCTGGATACATATGTGGTTTGTGCAAAGAACACACATGCAATGAACACTGGTGGATCCATATGTGGTTCATGGAAGGAACACACATGCAATGACATTGGTGGATCCATATGTGGATTGTGGAAAAGAACACACATGCAATGCCATTGGTTGATCCATGTGTGGTTTGTGAAAAGAACACACATGCAATGACTCTGGTGGGTCCATATGTGGTTTGTGAAAAAGAACACACATGTAATGACTCTAGTGGATCCATGTGTGGTTAGTGGAAAGAACACACATGCAATGACATTGGTTGATCCATATGTGGTTTGTGGAAAAGAACACACATGCAATGACATTGGTTGATCCATGTGGTTTGTGGCAAAGAACACAAATGCATTGACATTGGTGGATCCATATGTGGTTTGTGGAAAGAACACACATGCAATGACATTTGTTGATCCATGTGTGGTTTGTGAAAAGAACACACATTCAATTACTATGATGGATACATATGTGGTTTTTGGAAAGAACACACATGCAATGAACACTGGTGGATCCATATGTGGTTCATGACAGGAACACACATGCAATGACATTGGTGGATCCATATGTGGCTTGTGGAAAAGAACACACATGCAATTCCATTGGTTGATCCATGTGTGGTTTGTGAAAAGAACACACATGCAATGACTCTGGTGGATCCATGTGTGGTTTGTCAAAAGAACACACATGCAATGCCATTGGTTAATCCATGTGTGGTTTGTGAAAAGAACACACATGCAATGTCATTGGTTGATCCATGTGGTTTGTGGAAAGGAACACACATGGAGTGAACACTGGTGGATCCATGTGTGGTTTGTGAAAAGAACACACATTCAATGCCATTGGTTGATCCATGTGTGGTTTGTGAAAAGAACACACATGCAATGCCATTTGTTAATCCATGTGGTTTGTGGCAAAGAAGACACATGCAATGACATTGGTGGATCCATATGTGGTTTGTGGAAAGAACACACATGCAATGACATTGGTTTATCCATGTGTGGTTTGTGAAAAGAACACACATTCAATTACTCTGTTGGATACATATGTTTTTTGCGGAAAGAACACACATGCAATGAACACTGGTGGATCCATATGTGGTTCATGACAGGAACACACATGCAATGACATTGGTGGATCCATATGTAGCTTGTGGAAAAGAACACACATGCAATGCCATTGGTTGATCCATGTGTGGTTTGTGAAGAGAACACACATGCAATGACTCTGGTGGGTCCATATGTGGTTTGTGAAAAAGAACACACATGTAATGACTCTAGTGTATCCATGTGTGGTTAGTGGAAAGAACACACATGCAATGACATTGGTTGACCCATATGTAGTTTGTGGAAAAGAACACACATGCAATGACATTGGTTGATCCATGTGGTTTGTGGCAAAGAACACAAATGCAATGACATTGGTGGATCCATATGTGGTTTGTGGAAAGAACACACATGCAATGACATTGGTTGATCCATGTGTGGTTCTTGAAAAGAACACACATTCAATTACTATGATGGATACATATGTGGTTTTTGGAAAGAACACACATGCAATGAACACTGGTGGATCCATATGTGGTTCATGACAGGAACACACATGCAATGACATTGGTGTATCCATATGTGGCTTGTGGAAAAGAACACACATGCAATGCCATTGGTTGATCCATGTGTGGTTTGTGAAAAGAACACACATGCAATGACTCTGGTCGGTCCATATGTGGTTTGTGAAAAGAACACACATGCAATGACTCTAGTGGATCCACGTGTGGTTAGTGGAAAGAACACACATGCAATGACATTGGTTGATGCATATCTGGTTTGAGGAAAAGAACACACATGGAGTGAATATTGGTGGAACCATGTGTGGTTTGTGAAAAGAACACACATTCAATGTCATTGGTTGATCTATGTGTGGTTTGTGAAAAGAACACACATGCAATGCCAATGGTTGATCCGTGTGGTTTGTGGCAAAGAAGACACATGCAATGACTTTGGTGGATCCATTTGTGGTTTGCGGAAAGAACACACATGCAATGAAATTGGTTTGTCCATGTGTGGTTTGTGAAAAGAACACACATTCAATTACTCGGTTGGATACATATGTTGTTTGTGGAAAGAACACACATGCAATGAACACTGCTGGATCCATATGTGGTTCATTACAGGAACACACATGCAATGACATTGGTGGATCCAAATGTGGCTTGTGGAAAAGAACACACATGCAATGCCATTGGTTGATCCATGTGTGGTTTGTGAAAAGAACACACATGCAATGACTCTGGTCGGTCCATATGTGGTTTGTGAAAAGAACACACATGCAATGACTCTAGTGGATCCATGTGTGCTTAGTGGAAAGAACACACATGCAATGACATTGGTTGATCCATATCTGGTTTGTGGAAAAGAACACACATGCAATGACATTGGTTGATCCATGTGTGGTTCATGAAAAGAACACACATGCAATTACTCTAGTGGATACATATGTGGTATGTGGAAAGAACACAGATGCAGTGAACATTGGTTGATCCACGTGTGGTTTGTGAAAAGAACACATATTCAATTACTCTGGTGGATACATATGTGGTTTGTGCAAAGAACACACATGCAATGAACACTGGTGGATCCATATGTGGTTCATGGAAGGAACACACATGCAATGACATTGGTGGATCCATATATGGATTGTGGAAAAGAACACACATGCAATGCCATTGGTTGATCCATGTGTGGTTTGTGAAAAGAACACACATGCAATGACTCTGGTGGGTCCATATGTGGTTTGTGAAAAAGAACACACATGTAATGACTCTAGTGGATCCATGTGTGGTTAGTGGAAAGAACACACATGCAATGACATTGGTTGATCCATATGTGGTTTGTGGAAAAGAACACACATGCAATGACATTGGTTGATCCATGTGGTTTGTGGCAAAGAACACAAATGCATTGACATTGGTGGATCCATATGTGGTTTGTGGAAAGAACACACATGCAATGACATTTGTTGATCCATGTGTGGTTTGTGAAAAGAACACACATTCAATTACTATGATGGATACATATGTGGTTTTTGGAAAGAACACACATGCAATGAACAGAGGTGGATCCATATGTGGTTCATGACAGGAACACACATGCAATGACATTGGTGGATCCATATGTGGCTTGTGGAAAAGAACACACATGCAATTCCATTGGTTGATCCATGTGTGGTTTGTGAAAAGAACACACATGCAATGACTCTGGTGGATCCATGTGTGGTTTGTCAAAAGAACACACATGCAATGCCATTGGTTGATCCATGTGTGGTTTGTGAAAAGGAACACACATGGAGTGAACACTGGTGGATCCATGTGTGGTTTGTGAAAAGAACACACATTCAATGCCATTGGTTGATCCATGTGTGGTTTGTGAAAAGAACACACATGCAATGCCACTGTTTGATCCATGTGCTTTGTGGCAAAGAAGACACATGCAATGACATTCGTGGATCCATATGTGGTTTGTGGAAAGAACACACATGCAATGAAATTGGTTTATCCATGTGTGGTTTGTGAAAAGAACACACATTCAATTACTCTGTTGGATACATATGTTGTTTGTGGAAAGAACACACATGCAATGAACACTGGTGGATCCATATGTGGTTCATGACAGGAACACACATGCAATGACATTGGTGGATCCATATGTGCTTTGTGGAAAAGAACACACATGCAATGCCATTGGTTGATCCATGTGTGGTTTGTGAAAAGAACACACATGCAATGACTCTGGTCGGTCCATATGTGGTTTGTGAAAAGAACACACATGCAATGACTCTAGTGGATCCAAGTGTGGTTAGTGGAAAGAACACACATGCAATGGCATTGGTTGATCCATATCTGGTTTGTGGAAAAGAACACACATGCAATGACATTGGTTGATCCATGTGTGGTTCATGAAAAGAACACACATGCAATTATTCTAGTGGATACATATGTGGTATGTGGAACGAACACAGATGCAGTGAACATTGGTTGATCCATGTGTGGTTTGTGAAAAGAACACACATGAAATGACTCTAGTGGGTCCATGTGGTTTGTAGATAAAAACACACATGCAATGACTCTGGGGATACATATGTGGTTTGTGGAAAGAACACACATGCAATGACTCTAGTGGATCCATATGTGGTTTGTGGAAAAGAACACATACGAATTACTCTAGTGGATACATATGTGGTTTGTGGAAAGAACACACATGCAATTACATTGGTGGATCCATATGTGGTTTGTGAAAATAACACACATGCAATTACATTTGTTGATCCATATGTGGTTTGTGAAATGTACACACATGCAATGCCATTGGTTGATCCATGTGGTTTGTGGAAAAGAACACACATGCAATGACATTGGTGGATCCATGTGTGGTTTGTGAAAATAACACACATGCAATGCCATTGGTTGATCGTGTCGTTTGTGGAAAAGAACACACATGCAATGACATTGGATGATCCATGTGTGATTTGTGAAAAGAACACACATGCAATTACTCTAGTGGATACATATGTGGTTTGTGGAAAGAACACACATGCAATTACTATAGGGCCCCCGGATTAATCATCCGAGAAATCCCTGATATGTATATATCCATGTTCCCATGATCAGTGAGCCATGGAACATAACCGACAGGTATCACTACAACATCCGAGATATACCAAAATACAAGACTTACATAAATGCCGTTATGGCTATACCATCTTCAGGAGCGGAACATCATCATGCGTAGAGCACAATCATGCCTCAACCTACAGGCAACTCACTGGGAGGACGTCCTAGCTCGCATGGTCTCCAACACTACCTTCTTCTTCATATCTGACCAATTTAATAGCCAGGGACAATGTCGATGAGTACTTTGAATGTACTCGCAAACCACCTTAAGATAACAGTAATAACAAGAGGATATGCATGATGGCTGTGGTAGTAGGAAGGCTCCAAGAGAGGTTCTTTTCTCAATTAGTCTCTCTTGTAGATATAGCATCTACATATCTTTGT
Organism: Avena insularis; assembly: GCA_023614405.1. Classification (NCBI taxonomy): domain Eukaryota; kingdom Viridiplantae; phylum Streptophyta; class Magnoliopsida; order Poales; family Poaceae; genus Avena; species Avena insularis. The sequence goes on along the minus strand of CM042696.1, from coordinate 226,697,034 downwards.
TGAAAACCTTTGTAAACATTTTGGAAACCTTTTTGAAAAGTTTTGGAAAACATGAGGACTGGGTCACCCTTTTGTTCCCGTCTTCAGATCATCCCACGACCAAACTCTTTTCTCCTCCTTCCGACCATCCCATGGTCAAAACCATTCTCCTTTACAACCATCCCATGGTCAAAACTTTTCCAAAGCCATTTCTTTTCAGAAAATCCTTTTTGAAAACAAAACCAGCACCGCTCTACAGAAGTTTGTCTAACCCATCCTTAACTGCGGACACGGCTATTCGAATAGATTTACACTCTGCAGAGGTTGTACACTTTACCCACACCACTCGAGTACACTACCCTGATCTACACCGATCGTGGGTCGAGTAACCGATCAAGACTCTCCGGATGCCCACTCCAATATAAGTGCCTACCCTATGAGTGTTGTTCGCCTCAACTCTAGGACGTCAGGAATCGAGGACCAACCGGAGCACATTTACACTTTACACAGTGGGCGCTTTCAATGAGGGGCTCATAGTAACGCGTGGAGGTCCGTAAACCCTTTGTTCCTTCTCCCGGTTGATGTCCCACATGGACCGTTTGTCTAGAGAAGGCCCACCCTCCAGGGAGTTTCATCCCCTGTAGTAGTTGCGAGGCAGCTTATAGCGGAATAGACAAACATCAAATCCAACCTTGTCCCATTCCAGATTAATGTGGTTGCATGGGTTAAGTTGTTATAGCTAAACTACAAAGAACCGGGTGCGTTTTTGTAAACCTTTTTCCTCCAGCTTCCTTCAGCATTTTTTAAAACAAAACCTTTTTCTTTGTCAACAACTCTCGGGAGGTCCCACCTCACCAAGGTTTTATCATAAAACATTTGGTAAAACTTTTCCGGGGTCTTCCCATCCTATAGCTTTGCTTCGGCCAAAACAGGGTCTCCAGAGGGTTATGGTGATATACACCATCTAACATACTAAGGGCAAGTACGTATCGCCAAGGGGGTTGTACTTAGTAGTACAAAAGTTTAATAGTTCGGAGGAGCCAAACCACTACCATGTATCCATCAACATATAGTAAAACAATGCAATTTTAATTGACAATGGATAAAACATGCATGAGTATAATAGTAGGACGAGGAATATGAGCAACAAGGTGGCTTGCCTGAGATCAACAATATGGCATAAATGTCCATGGACTTCTTTTTAGATAACCCAGAGTACCAATACCAATAATAATAAGATCTCTTCTTCTCGGCGTCAATACAAGCGCAACTATCGTCGTCATCGAGTATAGATGCAAACAAACAAGTCCACAATCAAGCAAGGCATTCAAGCATCAAAACCATACAGCAATAAAATGACAATACAAGTTTACAAATCAGTAGTGGTGTTGAGAAAAAGGATTAGAAGGATTGGTAGGTGTCTTGGAACATTTGAAGGAAACCATATGTGTTTCATAGTCTAGAAACTAGGGATGAGAGGGTTTTGGACCAAAGACTTATTCTATAAGATAACATTGTAAAAACATGATACCAACAGATAGGTATTGATAAAATGAAACCAACAAAAGTGGTTTCACTATTTTATCACTTTTCTTTAATTTCTTACGAATATTGTAGTGATAAAAGCTCTAGTTTTAGGAAATAATTCACCAGAAAAGTTCTGGAGCTCCAAAATTATTTCCTTGGGTGGTTAGGTAGGGTTTGATGTACTTGTTCACTGAGAGTTGGAATAACTCCAAAATAATTATCAGAATGCCCTCAGGAAATTCCCAAAGGCAGTTCTGGAGCTAATTTGTCCTTTTCACCATATTAAATATACAGAGGATTTTGAGTTGATTCCAAGGGTACATGGTAGGAATTTATAAATCCTTTCTGTAGAAATTTGAATCACCTTTTTTGATTTATATAACTCCTGTAGTGATTTTATTGATGGATAAACCATGCACAGAAATGTTTATTTCACCAAAACTAAACAGGAGTTCCAAAAATTAAGATCTCCTAGGTTTGCTTAGATATGGATGTAGATAATCCATTAGAGTTGGAATTAGGGTAAAAGATAGCATGGATTGGCCTAGAGAATTTTCTAAAGGCAGAAAGTCTCTGTTTTTGTTATTTTTGCTACAGCAACTCCAAGGCTCCACTTGGCATGGGACAAACTCTTGCTAACAGGTATTTTAGATACCAAACAATTGCAGTTGGATTTACTCCATTTGGTGGTGTGGAACTCCTTTGAAGATTTATTGAATGAAAAAGGTACTATCTAGGAGATAAATATACAGAAAATATACAAAGGTTATTTGGCCGAACTTTTGGTACTGCATGTTAAAGAAAACCTTCATAAACGTTAGGAATTTTAGATCTAGGAATTTGGAAGCACTTTTCATTTTTATTTCGATTTAAACCAAACAGCTGCTTTTCAGATCTGGAAAAATGTTTAAAAGAAAGGGGGTAACTAGGTCGGGGTTTCTGGGGAGGCTGGGCCGCAGAGGGGAAATCGGCCCACCCTGGCGGCGCTGAGCATGGGAGGGGATTCGAATCCCTGGGCCGCAGGGCCCGTTGGTCAGTGGGAGGGGCGGACGAAGGGGTATCAAGCGCCCCAGGCCGTCCAATTAAGTGGGCGTGGACGATCCTGCTTCGTCATCCAGCTCGCGCCGACAGCGACCGACGGAAACCCTAGGGTGGCTCGGGATGGTGGCGGAGGCTTACCAGAGACTTCCAGAGGTGCCGAGGTGGGTGCAGGAGGACGCGGTGGTCGACGGGGATCCCGGGGATGGGCGGCACGACGGCGTTTGCCTCCGGGAAGTAGCCCGAGCGTCAGCGACCGAGGGTTACCTCGTTGGAGCTCGACGACAACGACGCAGGAGACGACCCTAGGCAAGAAAAAGCCCACGGTTAGATAGAGGAGGAGGAGAGGGTCACAGCAAGGTGACATGCAGTAGGAGAGGAGTTGAGAGGAGGGAGCTACGCTCAGATCTCTAGCAAGGCTGAAGCTTCCTCTTGTTCTTCTTTTGAGCGGGGCAGAGTAGGGGGAAGGGGAGAGGAGCCCTGGGGAGGTAAGTGGAGGGGATAGGAGTGAAATGAGAGGCCGAGAGGGGGCTGGCAAGCCTTTGGCCTATTTATCTCGAGTGGGGGAGGTCCATGATGGACAAGGTCCATGGGGACCTTGTCCATCATGGGTGGAGCTCAGGCATTAGTCCGATGGGGCGGTGGGAGCTCGTGGAGAGGGAGTAGGGAGGTGTGAGAGGCGCCTGCCAGGCTGCAAAGTACAGGGGGAGTGATTAGACCATTCTTCCTCTAGCCTCGGGCATAGCAAGAAAAAGAGAGGGAGGGGATTAGGGCTAGCCATGAGCAGCTGTCAGGTGGGGTAGGGAATGGTAGTGCGTGCAGGTACACGCCAGATGAGTGGAGAGGGGAGAGGGTGGCTACTGTTTGTGAGATATGGGAAGATACCCATTAATGACAAGATCTTCACCTCTCCTTCTTCCAAGCACAAAAGCCCAAAAGGGAGGGCTACAGTGATCGTGCTACAGTGCACACGACCAGAAGGGTGTGAGTTGTGCTGGGGAAACTTGCTTGACCAGGTTGGTAAAGTTTTGTGGGGTTTTGAGTGGAGGATTTGCTTAGATTGCAAAATTGATCAACTACAATATTATGAAGGAAGTCTCAAAAGTTGTATTTGGCAATATGGTAAAATGGCACTAATGGGTAGATATGGTCAATATATCAACCTAGGAATTGTTTGAGATTTTTTAATGGATTTAAAGTCCACTTAAAACCATTTATTCAAATAGTGCAGAAGTAGTTTCTAGAAGCTCACGTGATATTTCTACATTGGACAAAGTGAGATTTTGGTGTGAAATGGTCCTAGATACCATATTACACCTTGGGGAATTTTATTGAGATTTATTGAGATGGGAGAGTATTTTTAAGGGATTATTTCTTGTTTCTTCCATTTAAGAAAAAGGGCAAAAAGAAATAATAAATCTCTTCAAAAATATTTATTTTTGAAGTGGGAAGATTTGGTATGATGTGTGGACCTCAGTTGAGCCAAAAGTTGGGGAAGTGTTTTGGTAAAAACCAAACTTTCCTTTAGGGAAGAAGTTTTGAAGATTTGGTCTATTAAAGATATTAATTAGATTTGGAGCCATAATAATTATGGGTAAAATTTGATAAATCTTGATGATCAAGGTAGATGATGTAGACAAGGTGTAGCAAGCATTTGCCAATGGAAGCTACTAAACTATTTTTGGTTACAAAAGCATCTTGGCTCATGTTTTGAAATGCCAGAACATTTGAGAATATGTAAAATGAGCCAGGATAGTTTCGTTAGATAGCTTTTTGTCAACTGATGTTGAGGTAAGGAGTATATCTTCTAATACACATTCATAAGCATAAACATTGTCAAACAACAGACAAACTGTCAACACCCGGATTTTTAATCCCAGATGCCCGTTATGCCATACCTCGCAATCCCAGGATTACCATTTTTGCGAGACATAACAGATTGGATATCATAGTACATCATCCTTTACAAACCATACATAAGGTCTTACACAAATAAGGATCTCATGATCCAGTCTTAATACAACAAGAAGCGGAAATAAAAGATAAGCGTAGCGGTGGGGTCCATCTTCAGGGGCACAGGCAATACTGACGAAGGCAGATAGTCCTAGTTATCATAGCCGTCCTGCTGGCCATCATCTTGATAGTCTCCTTCATAGTCTGGCCATGAGAATAGCCAGGAACAAAAGCCATGAGTACTCTTTAAGTACTCGCAAACTACCACTAACAAGTAGTTTGGTGCTAAGTTAAAGTGCTAAATCTAAGATTAATTATAAGGTTAAGTTTGAAACCTAAGATGAGTTCTGAAGCAAAGAAAGATAAGATAAAGTTCTAGAATCACTTATGGTGGGAAGCTAGTGTCATAAACACAACCTTGTTGCGGTCAAGTCAAGATTCATCATTTCTTTCATAAGTCATTTTGAAAACATGTGACAAAGAAACAGTATGTCCATTCCAACTATCTATAACCGCGGATGCGGCTATTCGAATAGTTTAACACTCTGCAGAGGTGGTACACTTTCACCACAAGATTCGATACATCTGTCAGGGATAACCCCGAATCATCATACTTAGTATGCAGATAATCAAACATAACCTTTCCTTTACACACCCTAGTATAAGCACCTCTCCTATGAGCATGGCCTCCCTACCATGACCATCTGTCATCTTGGGCCTTTGCAGGTGGACAACATTGAGAGGTAGCCTCAGCTCAAACCTCTCCCGCGAGGGAACTAATACTAATTCATATAAACTTCTGGCTAAGCCTTACCCAATTCAGGTAGTGTGGTTGTACGGTAAATTTGGAATGGTATCACATCTGAATCGAACCACCAGTTTTATAAAAAGGTTAAGGCTCATTCCTCAACATTTTCATCATCATAAACCAATTGTGTTTCTCAACACATGTCAAAACATCTCAATAGAATGACTCCTCATTCCAAGGTTTTCATAATTCATTTTCACCTAGTGTTCCCATCTAAAGTGACTCAAGTTTTGATCTACTCTAAACTACTAAGTTAAGAGTGTTCACTAAGGTGGAAGATGATGGGTTCAATCTCATGCCATAGAATGACCTCTAAATCTTATCTAAATAGGTCAAGTTTTATACTCTTTATGATACTTTCAAAACAAGTACGGGACTTTGTGTAAAGTAAAGGAAGTAAAGCTTGAAAGTAAAACTTGGGGTAAATACTAGTCCAAGTGGTATGATCAAAGCAGGCCTAAAGCATCTTTGCTTGGATTATCTAGATTGCAAGGATTAGCTTGCTTTGTTAATGGTGGCTTGCTAAAGTATGGTTAGCTTGCCAATAATAGCTTGCCTTGGTTGGTGCAGTGGTTGAAGTTTTCTTCTTCTTCTTCTTGGTAGAACTCCTCCTCCTCGTAAGCTTGGTCGGTGCTATCTTCTATAAATACATACGGAGTACACAATCACCAAACAATACTTAACTAGTCTACTTAGTACTCTAAGGCACACAATTGATGATCTATTATCATCACAAGCATCACAAGTTTTATTCAATAGTTTCCTCCTTTTTATTTTAGAAAAGTAATTTCTAGTCATTGAAAAATTAACTAAGATTTAATATTCACCTCTTAAAATATGGGATCATGTGGACACATGTCATCACCACATATTCTAACATGTGGGAATGTAATTTAAGGGTTGGATCATAATTACTTTGGTTTAAGTTCATTATTTAATGATTTATAGTGACTAGAAATGCCTATATAGCATTATTTTGGTACTAGTCCAAAGTCACTTCATGTAAACCTTAATATTATTACATATTCATATAGGTATGATGAAATGTGATTTTTGAGAGTTGGAATCAACTCAAAAGCTAACTTGGTTGATTTTATAAAAATGTTGCAAGGTGCAAATGCTTCTGTTTTGTTATTTTTACTAGGAGAGATCTATAACTCTAATTGAATTAAATCCAATGGTCATGGATAGATAATTTCAATACCTTTTAGGAAATATTGGTTTCATGCAATTTGGCGTTGTCAAGCTCCCAAAATTGATTTTTAAACTAGTGGACAGAAACTAGATTAACTCTAAATAGAAAAAACTAAATTTGAAACTTTCACACGCGCGGGAACTAACTGGGCCGGCCCAGCTATACACAACTGCATTGCTGGCACTGACAAGCGGCTCCACGGTCAATGCACAACCTTAACCAAAGCAGTATCTAGCATCCTGGTCCACACGATCTAAAGACGATCGAATGGTGGTGAGTCATCATCGACGACGGATCACTCCGACGAGAACATGACCTAGACGCGGCGGTGGTGGTCAATTGGGGGCATACCAGGGCTCCAGCAAGGTTAGCAAAGTGGGCAAATGGGCTGGTAGACGACGGTGAGGCGAGGAGAGGTTGCGGCGGAGCTTGTGGTGCTCTAAATCGCAAACGCCCTTCTCCTCCTGCTGCGGCGGCTTCGGCTTCAATTTCGGCGAGACAGATCTCGCGGCTTCGGCGAGAGGTGGGTAAGATTCAGTGAGAGGTGAGGAGTGTGAGAGTGGGGAGAAATGGTGGTGGGGTGGCCGCTTTATATAGGGTCGACGAGGGAACAGAACGGGCAACGGTGAGGTCATCGCTGACGATGCTGCGCGGATCTCTCGGCATGGGCGAGGCCGGCGTTGGGTGCTCTGTTCACCGGCGGTCATCTGAGGCTTAAAGGCGTGGCAAGGCGAGGTCTCTACTGGTTGGTAGTGTGCGATGAAATGCGTGGAGACGGTGGTGTTCGACGCTATTCCTCCGGTCGGTTGGTCGCGAGGTGGCGAACGACGATGTCTGGGCGGTTGCTGGGCCTACTGCGGCTGCTGACACGCAAAGCTAGAGCTAGGCGCGGTCTGTGTGGCTCTGGCGGGCACGGCGCTCCAGGGTTATCGACATGGTAGACAGCGGCAAGGGCGCGAGCAATTGAGGCTTGTCTTCCGCTCATTTTTGGTCGGGGCTGGTCGAGGCGAAGTGGTGTGATGGCGCCTATCTCCCAGAAGCGAAGGAGAGCGCGGGACGGGCTGGGGCAAGCGGTCCATGGTCGACCTGGGGAAAGGCTTCGAGCGGCGAGCTACTGGAGCAGACAGTGGAGAGGGAGAGAGGGTTAGGGCCGGGGTTCTAGCTGGGGGAACCAGGGGACCAAGTTAGGCCCAAATGGTGACCAAAACTACTGCTCACTATAGTGTTTTAAGATTTGCAAGATTTGTGCCTACCACCTGCTCGACATAATGGCCGCAAGAAGCAAAAATTTGAATTTTGGGTTCAAAAATTTTGAGTGATCTCCACTAGTACTAGATACTCTCTGGTTGCAAGGCTTTTGAGAATGGAGTTCAATTGGATGGTTTTTGAAATAGGGGTGATCTAGACATATGCATTGAATTCAATTTTAAACTGTCATTTAAAATAAGTATTTGAATGTTTTTAGCAGATCACAAAGTGGGCCTTGGTACCTCATTTTTGGATTAAAATCCAGAATTATTTCTGTTGGGAAATGAGTGCTAGGAACACTCAAAGTAGTGTAGTGGATTAAAATGACCAAAATAACCATTCCTCATTTTTAATTGTTTTTTATTTGATTTTCTTTGGGATTTTCTTGGGAATGATTTAGATGATGTTTAATTTTATAACCAATGGATCAATCAATGGTGACCATTCACCAAGATTTCAAAATAAGGCCTTTCTTATATGCATGCTTAAATACTTTAAATAGAAAAATTTTTGTTAACCCTAAATTTGATGATTTGGATCTTGATAAGCTTGGATTAAAGTTTTGGGATGTTACAAACCTTCCCCCCTTAAACAAAATCTTGTCCTGCGATTTAAGAAAGAAAACTAGGAACTAAAGAGATCTGGGAACTCAGTCCTAATGTAATCTTCTCGCTCCCAGGTAGCTTCTTCTTCATTATGGTTGCTCCACTGAATCTTGAGAAACTTGATATTCCGGGTCCTGGTGGTTCTGTAGGCTTCTTCTAAGATAGAGATGGGCACTTCCTGATAGGTCAGGTCATTGTTGATCTCCACAGCTCTGTGATCGATGTTCTTGAAAACTTCAGTCTTCTCCGGCACTTCTAGGCATTTGCGAAGTAACGAGATATGGAACACATTGTGGATGGCTGACATCTCTTCAGGAAGTTCCAGTTGATACGATACTTCTCCTCGACGGTTCAGAATTTTGAAAGGCCAGATATATCTGGGGGCTAACTTCCCTTTCAGACTAAAGCGTTGAGTTCCCTTCAATGGTGAAACCTTGAGATATACAAAATCTCTGACATTGAGAGTCAGGTCTCTCCTTCTCTTGTCAGCATAACTCTTTTGTTTGGATTGGGCGATCTTGAGGTGCTCATGGACTTTGTGAACCTTCTCTTCGGCTTCTCGGAGAATGTCGGGTCCAAAGATCTGACTCTCTCCTACTTGTGACCAATTCAAAGGGGTTCGGCACTTCCTTCCATATAGGAACTCAAATGGTGCTATCTGCAAACTAGCTTGATAACATTTGTTATATGAGAATTCTGCGAAAGGCAAGCAATCTTCCCATTTTGATCCATATTCCAACACACAAGCTCTAAGCATATCCTCCAGGATCTGGTTGACTCTCTCAGTCTGTCCATCAGTTTGTGTATGATACGCGGTGCTGAAATTCAACTTGGTTCCCAATCCTTCCTGGACTTTCTTCCAAAATCTCGAGGTAAACTGGGTTCCTAGATCTGATACTATGGTCTTGGGGGTTCCATGCAGACTAACAATCCTAGAAATGTACAGCTATGCTAGCTTCGCACTCTGGTAGGTAGTCTTGACAGGTATAAAGTGAGCTACCTTGGACAGTCTATCAACTATGACCCAGATTGAGTCATTTCCCCTACTGGAAGTAGGCAAACCGGTGATAAAGTCCATTCTGATGGAATCCCATTTCCATTCTGGAATCTGCAATGGTTGCAACAGTCCTACGGGCCCCTGATGCTCTGCTTTGACTCTTTGACAGATGTCACATTTGGCGATGTAGCTTCCGATTTCTCTCTTCAACTTGTGCCACCAAAATTGCTCTTTCAAATCCTGATACATCCTCGTTCCTCCAGGGTGGATAGAATAAAGAGTATCATGAGCTTCCTTCATGATAACTTGCTTCAACTCCAAATCTGCTGGTACACAGATACGTCCTTTTTACCACAACACTCCTTCTTCATCTTCAGTGAAACCAGGTACCTTTCCTGTACCAATAAGACGTTTGATACCGTCGATACTTTCATTCCCCTTCTGGGTTTCCTTGATTTGGCTAATCAAAGTGGGTTGAAGTTCAATGCTAGCTAAGAATCCTTTGCTAACCAATTCAGTCTTGAACTGCTCCAACTCCTCATACAAACTTGGCTGCTTCTGCTTGATCATGGTGTTTAGCCTACACGGCAATCTGCTAAGAGCATCCGCTACCACATTGGCTTTGCCGGGGTGACAGTGAATGTCAAGGTCATAATCCTTGATTAACTCTATCCATCTCCTTTGCCTCATATTTAGCTCCTTCTGAGTGAAGATATACTTCAAGCTCTTGTGATCTGAGTAAATCTCACAGCGATTACCCATCAGATAATGACGCCATGTCTTTAATGCCAGCACTACGGCTGCTAATTCAAGATCATGGGTCAGATAGTTCTGCTCATGCTGCTTCTGTTGTTGAGACAGATAAGCGATGACTTTGCCTTCTTGCATCAATACACATCCTAGACCAATATTGGATGCATCACAATATACATCAAACGGCTTCTTGATATCTGGCATGATCAATATTGGGGCTGATATCAATCTCTTCTTTAGCTCACAGGCGGCTTCACACTTGTCTGTCCATTCAAACTTCTTGTCCTTCTTCAACAATTGGGTCATGGGTCTGGCGATGCTCGAGAATCCTTCGACGAACTTGCGGTAGTATCCCGCTAATCTGAGAAATGCACGGACTTGTGTTTGGGTAGTTGGGGCTTCCCATTCTTTGACATCTTTGATCTTGGCGGGATCAACAGAGACTCCTCCGGCAGACACAATATGTCCAAGGAATCCTACTTCTTTCAGCCAAAACTCACACTTGCTGAACTTGGCATATAGCTGATGCTCTCTCAGGGTTTCTAGGATGATTCTCAGATGTTGCTCATGCTCTTCTTCTGACTTGGAGTAGATAAGGATGTCGTCGATAAACACAACTACAAACTTATCTAGGAAAATCATAAAGATCTTATTCATGAGATTCATGAAATAAGCAGGGGCATTGGTTAATACAAAAGACATAACCGTATACTCGTATAAACCATAGCGAGTAGTAAAAGCGGTCTTCGGAATATCCGTTGCACGAATCTTAAGTTGGTGATAACCAGTCCTAAGATCAATCTTTGAGAATACCTGGGCTCTAGTTAACTGATCAAATAGATCCTCTATCTTTGGCAAGGGGTACTTGTTCTTGATGGTGACATCATTCAACTTTTTGTAATCTGTACACAGACGATTGCCTCCATCTTTCTTGTCGACGAATAACACTGGTGATCTCCATGGCGAGCCGCTTGGTTGAATCAAGCCTTTTGCTACCATGGTATCTAACTGCTTCTTCAACTCAACTAATTCTGAGGGATTCATGCTATAGGGTCTCTGGACTATGGGTCCGGTTCTGGGGATTAGCTCGATAATGAACTCAATATCCCTATCCGGGGGCATACCTGGCAATTCATCTGGGAATACGTCGGGGTATTCACATACTAGTCTTACTTGGTCTATGGTGGGTAGGGCTAGACTCTTGTTGCACTTGAATTGGCGAGGTAAGGTTTCAGATATATGCTCTACTGTGACTCCGGAACTACTGGTCATGGTGATGGCTTTCTTAGCACAGTCTATCAGTCCTTTATGCCTTGTCATCCAGTACATACCTAGTACTACTTCCAATCCTTTGGTTCCAAGTACTATAAGGTTGGCATAAAAATCTATCCCATGTATTCTGATAGGTATAGCTTTGCAAATGTTTCTAGCTTTTGTAGTTGATCCGGGGATTTGAACTATCATGACATGCTTCAAGTTGGTTGGGTGAATCTTACTAGTGCATGCAAATTCTTCGGTGACAAATTAATGCGATGCTCCCAAATCAAACAATACTCTTGCTAAAACTGAGTTGACAGAAAACATACCCAGCACTACATCTGACGCTTCCTGGGCTTCCTCGCCGTTCATGTGGAAGACACGACTGTTGCGGTTGTGAGGGTTCCCTGGGGCAAACCTTCTTCCTGGTTGGACACGACGCTGCTGTTGAGCTGGGGCATTCACAGTGGCATCGGTGGCAGTCTTCTTTGGACACTCATTGCAGTAGTGACCCTTCACTCCACACTCGAAACAAGTGATCTGGGACTTGTCCTTTGCTGCGACAGGCACAGCATTGCTGCCAGTTCTGGGTGCAGTGTTGTTGTTGTTATTGTTGTTTCTCTTGGGAGGTGCACAGTTGAATTTGTTGGCATTGGCGGAGTTGTGATGGTTTCCTCCGGACTTCACATTTCCTCCGCTACGGTTGGGGTAGCTGGGGCGAGACATTGGGGGTCGGTTGTTCCTTGGTGCATATCTCGATGAGGGGTTGGGACGGTACTTCTGGTGACTGCTGGATCCAGATTGTTGCATCATACGACGTTTGCGGTAGTCATTGTCCTGGTTAATTTTCCCTTCCATCTGAATGGCAGAGTCGACTAGCTCTTCGAGATCCTGAAAACGGATGTTGACAAGGACAGTCTGCATTTCATCATGCAGTCCGTTCAAGAATCTTTCCTTCTTCTTGGCCTCCATGTTGATCTCATCGGGTGCATATCTGGCAAGTGACAGGAATCTGTCACGGTACTCCACCACAGCCATTCTTCCTTGCTTCAATTCGCGGAACTCATCTCTCATTCGATTGACTAGACCCTGCGGCACGTGGGTGCGGCTGAGCTTGACTTTGAATGCTTCCCATGTCATAACTTGACCATGGTTCATATTGCGGATACTAGTCCACCAAGCTCTTGCATCTCCCACCAGATGGTGGGTAGCAAAGAGAACTTTCTCGTTTTCATCAACTCCTACAACTTCTAGGTTGTTTTCCATCGTCTGCAACCAGTCATCAGCATCTAATGGGTTTTCAGATTGGTTGAAGATTGGGGGATTGGTATTCTGAATTTTTTTTAGTTTGGATCCATGGTGATCTTGATTTCCATGCCCTTGGTTGTTGAGAGCCATCTGGGCGATCTGCTGCAGTGTTGCTAAGTTGGCTTGACGTTCTGCCCTGCTTGCTTCACGGTCTGCGATCAGATTCTGCAAGATCTGCAGCATTGGGTCTTCTGACGAGCTGCTCCCTCCTTGGTTTCCGCGAGTCATCTGAAGATTGAGGTAGATAAAGGGGTAAGAGGGAAATTCTAAGGTTCATGGTTTTGGTTTCAAAGCTAAAACTTTGAGTTAGACTCAGGTTTTCCAACTAACTTCATTTCATTCATGCAAACAAGCACACGATACAACACACACCACAACAATCAAAGTAAATCAGATGGTTTGAAGAACCATTCTGCAAGCTACGATACAGTGGGACCGATACATCTCATGCTACGAAAGTGCTGTAGTGCATCTACTCATCATCGATGAAGTCGGAGTCCTCATCGTCAGTGTAGAAGTCCACAGCATTCTCCTCCAGAAAGTCATCATCATTGCTGAGGTAAGAATCCATGTCTCCCTAGATGTCTTCACCCTCATCTTCTTCCTCCTTTGCTGCAAGCTGAGCTTCCTGCTCCTTGACGGTCTTCTCTAGGTCGGCCACCTTCTTGCGAAGACGGGCGATGGTGCGATCCTTCTTGGCATGCTGGCGGCGAAGAGACTGCCGATCTTGGACGAGAAGTGTGAAAGTCTGGGCCTTCTGGTCGGCAATGGCACGGTTCTGGTTGGCTAACTCTCTAGCATTGTCCAGTTCCTCCTGTCTGTCGTGCAGCATGAAGTCAAGATTCTTCACTTGACGCCTCAACTCTGGGTGACTTGGCATCTCCATCGGTATTCCCATGAAGTCACGTCTTGCATAGTGAGCAAAATGGGTTCCCTGGAGTTGGTTGACGCTGAGGGCACATAGACGTGCGAGAGCTTCATGCATTACCCTGGCTAATCCATCTAGCCAGTTGTTCTCTCTCACGGAGAACTGAATTCTTCCAGTAGTTGGTGCTTCGATGCTTCCTCTAAGATCCGCGGTGACTAGCCACTGTAGGTCTCCTCCTGGGGGTCCTGGAAGTTGAGCTCCAAGAAACTCCGGATGCGGGCGTCCCAATAACTCCGATAAGGAATCCAGATCCCTCTCGAAGATCAACTAACCTCCGTTTCCCAACTGGTAAAACTTGCTGAATTGAGTCTCCATCTACAAGAATTAAGGATGAGGAAATTAGTGAGGTGATCAAGTGTGTCAAATTTTAAGTAGTAATGTATGAATTTTGAGGAACATGAATTTTTGGAAATAATGACTTTTTCACAAGGATAAGAGAGGAGATAGTTTTTCATAAACACTCACTTTTGGTTTTCAAACTAAGTTTTTGGTTCGGACGTCCATTCTAACTAGGGTCTCCTATGGTCAGGATGGCTCTGATACCAACTTGTCAACACCCGGATTTTTAATCCCAGATGCCCGTTATGCCATACCTTGCAATCCCAGGATTACCATTTTTGCGAGACATAACGGATTGGATATCACAGTACATCATCCATTACAAACCATACATAAGTTCTTACACAAATAAGGATCTCATGATCCAGTCTTAATACAACAAGCAGCGGAAATAAAAGATAAATGTAGCGGTGGGGTCTATCTTCAGGGGCACAGGCAATGCTGATGAACGCAGATAGTCCTAGTTATCATAGCCGTCCTGCTAGCCATCATCTTGATAGTCTCCTTCATAGTCTGGCCATGAGAATAGCCAGGGACAAAAGCCATGAGTACTCTTTAAGTACTCGCAAACTATCACTAACAAGTACTATGGTGCTAAGTTAAAGTGTAAATCTAAGATTAACTATGAAGTTAAGTTTGAAACCTAAGCTGAGTTCTGAAGCAAAGAAAGATAAAATAAAGTTCTAGAATCACTTAAGGTGGGAAGCTAGTGTCATAAACACAACCCTGTTGTGGTCAAGTCAAGATTCATCATTTCTTTCATAAGTCATTTTGAAAACATCTGAGAACGAAACAGTACGGCCATTCCAACTGTCTATAACCGTGGACGCGGCTATTCGAATAGTTTGACACTCTGTAGAGGTGGTACACTTTCACCACAAGATTCGATACATCTGTCAGGGATAACCCCGAATCATCATACTTAGTATGCAGATAATCAACCATAACCTTTCCTTTACACACCCTAGTATAAGCACCTCTCCTATGAGCATGGCCTCCCAACCATGACCATCTGTCATCTTGGGCACTGCATAGGTGGACAACATTGAGAGGTAGCCTCAGCTCAAACCTCTCCCCTTGAGAACTAATACTAATGCATATAAACTTCTGGCTAAGCCTTACCCAATTCAGGTAGTGTGGTTGTACGGTAAATTTGGAATGGTATCGCATCTGAATCCAACCATCAGTTTTATAAAAAGGTTATGGCTCATTCCTCAACATTTTCATCATCATAAACCATTTGTGTTTCTCAACACATGTCAAAACATATCAATAGAATGACTCCTCATTCCAAGGTTTTCATAATTCATTTTCACCAAGTGTTCCCATCTAAAGTGACTCAAGTTTTGATCTACTCTAAACTACTAAGTTAAGAGTGTTCACTAAGGTGGAAGGTGATGGGTTCAATCTCATGCCATAGAATGATATCTAAAGCTTATCTAAATAGGTCAAGTTTTATACTCTTTATGCTACCTTCAAAACAAGTAAGGGACTTTGTGTAAAGTAAAGGAAGTAAAGCGTGAAAGTAAGAGTTGGGGTAAATACTAGTCCAAGTGGTATGATCAAAGCAGGCCTAAAGCATCTTTGCTTGGGTTATCTAGATTGCAAGGATTAGCTTGCATTGTTAATGGTGGATTGCTAAAGTAAGTTTTGTAAGGGTTAGCTTGCCAATAATAGCTTGCCTTGGTTGGTGCAGTGGTTGAAGTTTTTTTCTTCTTCTTCTTGGTAGAACTCCTCCTCCTCGTAAGCTTGGTCGATACTATCTTCTATAAATACATACGGAGTACACAATCACCAAACAATACTTAACTAGTCTACTTAGTACTCTAAGGCACACAATTGGTGATCTATTATCATCACAACCATCACAAGTTTTATTCAATAGTTTCCTCCTTTTTATTTTAGAAAAGTAATTTCTACTCATTGAAAAATTAACTAAGATTTAATATTCACCTCTTAAAATATGGGATCATGTGGACACATGTCATCACCACATATTCTAACATGTGGGAATGTAATTTAAGGGTTGGATCATAATTACTTTGGTTTAAGTTCATTATTTAATGATTTAAAGTGACTAGAAATGCCTATATAGCATTATTTTGGTACTAGTCCAAAGTCACTGCATGCAAACCTTAATATTATTACATATTCAGATAGGTATGATGAAATGTGATTTTTGAGAGTTGGAATCAACTGAAAAGCTAACTTGGTTGATTTTATAAAAATGTTGCAAGGTGCAAATGCTTCTGTTTTGTTATTTTTACTAGGAGAGAGATCTATAACTCTAATTGAATTAAATCCAACGGGCTTGGATAGATAATTGCAATACCTTTTAGGAAAAATTGGTTTCATGCAATTTGAGTTGTCAAACTCCCAGAATTGATTTTTAAACTAGTGGATAGAAACTAGATTAACTCTAAATAGAAAAAACTAAATTTGAAACTTTCACACGCGCGGGAACTAACTGGGCCGGCCCAGCTACGCACATCACGTGCAGCGGGCTGCCTGACAGGCAGGCTCCACCGGTCAGCGGCACAACTTAACCGAAACGGTATCTAGCATCCTGGGCCACATGATCTAAAGACGATCCAACGGTGGTGAGTCATCATCGACGACGGATCACTCCGGCGAGAACGTGACCTAGACGCAGCGGTGGGGGTCGATTGGGGGCATACCAGGGCTCTAGCAAGGTCGGCGAGGTAGGGAAACGGGCTGGTAGACGACGACGAGGTGAGGCGCGGTTGCGGTAGAGCTTGGGGTGCTCTAAATTGCAAACGCCCTTCTCCTCCTACTGCGGCGGCTTGGGCTTCAATTCCGGCGAGACAGAGCTCGAGCGGCTTCGATGAGAGGTGGGTAAGATTCAGTGTGAGGTGAGGAGTGTGGTAGTAGGGAGAAATGGTGCTGGGGTGGCCGCTTTATATAGGGTCAATAAGGGGACAGAACAGGCGACGGTGAGGTCATCGGTGATGACGCTGCGGGGCTCTCTCGGCATGGGCGAGGGCGGCGTTGGGTGCTCTGTTCCCCGGCGGTCCTCTGAGGCTTAAAGGCGCGACAAGGCAAGGTCTCTACTGGTCGGGAGCGTGCGATGAACTACGCGCAGACAGCGGTGTTCGACGCTGTCCCTCCGGTCTGTTGGTCGCGTGGCGGCGAACGATGATGTCTGGGCGGTTGTTGGGCCTGTTGCGGCTGCTGACATGCAAAGCTAGAGCTAGGCGCAGTCTGTGCGGCTCTGGCGGCATGGCGATCCAGGGTGATCGGCTTGGCGGACAGCGGCAAGGGCGTGAGCAACTGAGGCTTGTCTTCCGCTTGTTTTTGGTCGGGGGCTGGACGAGGCAAAGCGGTGTGATGGCGCCTATCTCCCAGCAAGCGAAGGAGAACACGGGACGGGCTGGGGCGAGCGGTCCATGGTCGACCTGGGGCAAGGCTTTGGGCGGCGAGCTACTAGAGCAGACAGTGGAGAGGGAGAGAGGGTTAGGGCCGGGTTCTAGCTAGGGGAACCAGGGGAACAAGTTAGGCCAAAATGGTGATCAAAATTACTGCTCACTATAGTGTTTTAAGATTTGCAAGATTTGTGCCTGCCACCTGCTCGACATAATGGCCGCAAGAAGCAAAAATTTGAATTTTGGGTTCAAAACTTTTGAGTGATCTCCACTAGTACTAGATACTCTCTGGTTGCAAGGGTTTTGAAAATTGAGTTCAATTCGATGGTTTTTGAAATAGGGGTGATCTAGGCATATGCATTGAATTCAATTTTAAACTGTCATTTAAAATAAGTATTTGAATGTTTTTAGCAGATCACAAAGTGGGCCTTGGTACCTCATTATGTGTACTAGCAAGGGGTACAAATATCCAGAATTATTTCTGTTGGGAAATGAGTGCTAGGAACACTCAAAGTAGTGTAGTGGATTAAAATGACCAAAATGACCATTCCTCATTTTTAATTGTTTTTTATTTGATTTTCTTTGGGATTTGCTTGGGAATGATTTAGATGATGTTTAATTTACCATAGAAACATTTTACAACCAATGGATCAATCAATGGTGACCATTCACCAAGATTTCAAAATAAGGCCTTTCTTATATGCATGCTTAAATACTTTAAATAGAAAAAGTTTTTGTTAACCCTAAATTTGATGATTTGGATCTTGATAAGCTTAGATTAAAGTTTTGGGATGTTACACAAACACTTCATCACTAAACAAGAAAAAGTTTTTGTTCCCTTTGATTTTTGCATTCTGGACAACTAATCAGGGTTGCTGAAATTGGGATGTTACAGACCTTTCCCCCTTAAAAGAATCTCGTCCCGAGATTCAGTAGAGTAGGGTTAGGGGATTTGAGTCGGGTTGTTACTAGGTGTCTTACGCGTACTATCTTACGGACTCCATCTTTGAAAGTGACTACTCTGTCGATGAAGTTGAGCTTCAGTCTTCCGGCATGCACGGAGAGTTGAGCAGAGTCCAGTCCTAATTGCGAGGGATGTCCTTCTTTTCCTTCCAGACTCTATATTTCGAGGGCTTAGACTGGGAAGACTATCTCGATGTTGAACTTCACGGGGTACTCATCAGAGGATAGAATTTGCGGCTAGGAGCACCTCTGTCTAAGGGTCCACAGCTCTTCCTTAGGGTCATAGCGTATCCTATTTAACGATGTTAGGTTCGGGACTGCTGAGTTTGCTTCCGCGAAGGGTTACCTTATTTTTGTGGGAAAGACGCAGTCTTTCCCCCTTAGGATTAAACTAGGGTAGACCGGAGAGTTGACAGGTTCCTTCCTTCTTGGAGTGGTTGGAGTCTTACGTCCTTTAAGCGATTGGAACTGAATGGTTGGCGATCTTGGGGTCCTTCCGGTGGGTCTTTAGCTGAAACAGCAGAGGCACTTCGTAGGATCTTCCGCTGGTTTCTCTTCTGACGAATCGTGAGTTGTTATTTGGCGAGAACAGGTCTGATCTGGGGATCTTTTCTAGATTATCTTCTAGCCGACGGTCCTCTGGAGATTGAGTGGAAAGACGCAGTCTTTCCACCTTAGAGCTTCACTAAGGTTCTTCGGGAAGGGTTTTGGATCTTCTGTCTTGGAAGGCTGACTTGCTGTTAGCAAAAGGATATATCTTACCTGAATCTTGAGCTGAGGTCTTCGAGCGATGCCCTACTTTATCACCTTGGCGGGGTGGTTTCCTAACGCAGCCTTTAAGGGGTTAGCTCAAGGTAGATTAGCGGTTTACGACCCTTCTTGCTAGTAGGTAGTCAAGGTTGAAGCAGTCAGCGTCGGGTAAGCGGTCTTCATTGGCATTTCTTACATTGATTCTACTTGATGGTGGAGTGGACTCGTTGTCTTCACGCTTCCTAATCATCTGACTTTAGGGGTGGTTCTGACCTTGTAGGGAGGATCATTTTGTTAGTTTGGGTAGGGTCGACTAGATTAGTTAGTCTCCTGAGGCGGTCAGAAGCTCTAATACACTAAGGTTAGTGTGGTTAGGTCTTCACTTCTTGTCTTGGTTGACTTATCGAGTGGTTTTTTGTGGATATAGAGGATCCTTCGGTGGTTGACTTCCGGCTTCAATGGGATTCTTGCTGTAGTAGACTTAGGAACAAGGGAGTGTGGCGTTATTGACGAGTCTGGCAAGGTGAGTTTGACGAGGTATGTCGTCCTGCTACGGTGAAATCTTCGAGTCGATTCTGACTTGACGATGTCGAACTCCTAGTTCTTGCGATGCTTTTCCTCTCATGTACTCTCGAGGTTAGTCTGTGTCTCATTACTGACAACTAACACATGGGTTTCCTGAGTTACTAGGTGGGTTATCGCTCCTCGAGTCACATTTTTAAGGAGGTCAAGGCGATTAGAGCGAGGGGTTCGCAATGTCCTCGGCAAACAACACACATCAAGCAACACAGGATTGCACTTAGGCAAGCAAACACGATCAACGCTAGGGACCAAGGAGTCAATTACTCGTGATGTAGGGGAATCCTATTCTTACGACTATTGACCCTAGATATTTTCTTTCTTCAGGTAGGAGTCACTATCTTGCAGATGAGGCCTTCGTCGTATCTTGGACGTTTCTTGATAGTGCAGCACCTGATGTCTTCTGATTTTGAGGATTCCGCTGGTAGAGAGATATTGTAGTCTCCTTGTGTTTGATGATAGTTGCTTGTCTTCATCTTGTCCTCATGTCTTCACCGGGTTCTAGATCCTAGTTATTTTAAAATCCATAGATTTGAAGTTTGGACGAGAGTTAGAGGAAACCATTTTCGAAAGCATTTACTTAGAGTAAGAGAAGAAATAGAACTTTTTGAAACTCATTGGGAAACTAGTTTTCAAAAGCCGGGGTTTTCAAAATAAGGTTCCTGTCTAGCGACCAAGCTAACTAAGGTTATCCTACAGCCAGGATGGCTATGATACTAAGTTTGTAGGGCCCCCGGATTAATCATCCGAGAAATCCCTGTTATGTATATATCCATGTTCCCATGATCAGTGAGCCGTGGAACATAACCGACAGGCATCATTACAACATCCGAGATATATCGAAATACAAGACTTACATAAATGCCGTTATGGCTATACCATCTTCAGCAGCGGAACATCATCACGTGCAGAGCCCAATCATGCCTCAACCCATAGGCAACTGACTGGGAGGACGTCCTAGCTCGCATGGTCGCCAACACCACCTTCTTCTTCATATCTGACCAAGTTAATAGCTAGGGACAATTCCGGTGAGTACTTTGAGTGTACTCGCAAACCACCTTAAGATAACAGTAATAACAAGAGGATATGCATTATGGCTGTGGTTGTAGGAAGGCTCCAAGAGAGGTTCTTTTGTCAATTAGTCTCCCTTGTAGATATAGCATCTACATATCTTTGTTGAAAACCTTTGTAAAAATTTTGGAAACCTTTTTGAAAAGTTTTGGAAAACATCAGGACTGGGTCACCCATTTGTTCCCGTCTTCAGGTCGTCCCACGACCAAACTCTTTTCTCCTCCTTCCGACCATCCCATGGTAAAAACTGTTCTCCTTTACGACCATCCCATGGTCAAAACATTTCCAAACCCATTTCTTTTCTGAAAATCCTTTTTGAAAACAAAACCAGCACCGCTCTACAGAAGTTTGTCCAACCGGCCCTTACCCGCGGACACGGCTATTCGAATAGATTTACACTCTGCATAGGTTATAGACTTTACCCACACCATCTGGGTACACTACCCTGATCTACACCGATCATGGGTCGAGTAACCGATCAAGACTCTCCGGATGCCCACTCAAATATAAGTGCCTACGCTATGAGTGTTGTTCCCCTCAACACCGGGGCATCGGGTACCGAGGACCAATCGGAGCGCATTTTACACTTTACATAGTGGGCGCTTTCTATGAGGGGCTCATAGTAACGCGTGGAGGTCCGTAAACCCTTCGTTCCTTCTCCCGGTCGATGTCCCACATGGACCGTTTGTCCAGAGAAGGCCCACCCTCCAGGGAGTTTCATCCCCTATAGTAGTTGCGAGGCAGCTTATACCGGAATAGACAAACATCAAATCCAGCCCTGTCCCATTCCAGAGTAATGTGGTTGCACGGGTTTAGTTGTTATAGCTAAACTACAAAGAACCGGGTGCGTTTTCGTAAACCTTTTTCCTCCAGCTTACTTCAGCATTTTGTAAAACAAAACCTTTTTCTTTCTCAACAACTCTCGGGTGGTCCCACCTCACCAAGGTTTTATCATAAAACATTTGGTAAAACTTTTCCAGGGTCTTCCCATCCTATAGCTTTGCTTCGGCCAAAACAGGGTCTCCGGAGGGTTATGGTGATGTACACCATCTAACATACTAAGGGCAAGTAGGTATCGCCAACATATAGTAAAACAATGCAGTTTTAATAGACAGTAGATAAAACATGCATGAGTAAAACAGTAGGACAAGGCATATGAGCAAGAAGGTGGCTTGCCTGAGATCAGCAATACGGCATAAATGTCCCTGGACTTCTTATTTAGATAACCCAGAATACCAATACCAATAATAATAAGATCTCTTCTTCTCGGCGTCAAGACAAGCGCAACTATCGTCGTTATCGAGTATACATGCAAACAAACAAGTCCACAATCAAACAAAGATTTCAAGCATCAAAACCATACCACAAGAAAATGACAATACAAGTTTACAAATCAGTAGTGGTGTTGAGAAAAAGGATTAGAAGGATTGGGAGAATGTCTTGGAACATTTGAAGGAAACCATATGGGTTTCATAGTCTAGAAACTAGGGATGAGAGGGTTTTGGACCAAATACTTATTCTATAAGATACCATTGTAAAAACATGATACCAACATATAGGTATTGATAAAATGAAACCAACAAAAGTGGTTTCACTATTTTATCACTTTTCTTTAATTTCTTATGAATATTCTAGTGATAAAAGCTCTAGTTTTAGGAAATAATTCACCAGAAAATTTCTGGAGAACCAAAAATTATTTCCTTGGGTGGTTAAGTAGGGTTTGATGTACCCGTTCAATGAGAATTGGAACCACTCCAAAATAATTACCAAAATGCCCTCAGGAAATTCCCAAAGCCAGTTCTGGAGCTAATTTTTCTTTTTCACCAGATTAAATATATAGAGGATTTTGAGTTGATTCCAAGGGCACATGGTAGGAATTTAGAATACCTTTCTGTAGAAATTTGAATCATCTTGTTTGGATGTATATAAATCCTGTAGTGATTTTATTGATGGATAAACCATGCACATAAATGTTTATTTCACCAAAACTCAACAGGAGTTCCAAAAATTAAGATCGCCTAGGTTTGGTTAGATATGGATGTAGATAATCCATTAGAGTTGGAATTAGGGTAAAAGATATCATGGATTCGCCTAGAGAATTTTCTAAAGGCAGAAAGTCTCTGTTTTTTTATTTTTGCTACAGGAACTCCAAGGCGCCACTTGGTATGGGACAAAGTCTTGCTAACAGGTATTTTAGATACCAAACAATTGCAGTTGGATTTACAACATTTGGTGTGTGGAACTCCTTTGAATATTTATTGAATGAAAAAGGTACTATCTAGGAGATAAATATACAGAAAATATACAAAGGTTATTTGGACAAACTTTTGGTACTGCATGTTAAATAAAACCTTCATAAACATTAGGAATTTTAGATCTAGGCATTTGGAAGCATTTTCCATTTTTATTTCGATTTAAACCAAACAGCTGCTTTTGAGATCTGGAATAAATGTTTAAAAGAAGGGGTATCGGGCGCCCCAGGCCGTCCGATTAAGTGGGCGTGGACGGTCCTGCTTCGTCGTCCAGCTCCGTGACGGCAATGACGGAAACCTATGTAACACCCGTCCACTCCACAGGCCCGGGGTGTCACTCCGGCAACTAATAGGATATCTAGACTGCCCCACGACCAACACTAGTCTTTTCTCGCACACTTTGTCCTCACTGCATGCATTTGTTACCTACTTCCCGGTCGGTCACCCATCCTAGAATTACTCTAGGCCAAGCACGCTTAACCTTAGAGTTCTTTTCGAATGAGCTTTCGGAAAAGAAGTTGCAACTTGTTAATATGGGTATCCTATCAATCCTATTAAGCCATGTGCCTGGATCTCACACCCTAGGGCGGCTCGGGACGGTGGCGGGGCTTACCAGAGACATCTAGAGGTGCCGAGGTGGGTGCAGGAGGACGCGGTGGTCGACGGGTATTCCGGGGATGGGCGGCACGACGGCGTTTGCCTCCGGGAAGTAGCTCGAGAGTCAGCGACCGAGGGTTACCTCGTCGGAGCTCGACGACGACAACGGAGGGGACGACCCTGGGCAAGAAAAAGCCCACGGTTAGATAGAGGAGGAGGAGAGGGTCACAACAAGGTGACATGCAGGAGGAGAGGAGTTGAGAGGAGGGAGCTATGCTCAGATCTTGAGCAAGGCCAAAGCTTCCCCGTGTTCTTCTTTCAAGCGGGGCAGAGCAGGGGGAAGGGGAGAGGAGCCCTGGGGAGGTAAGTGGAGGGGAGGGGAGTGAAATGAGAGGCCGAGAGGGGGCTGGCCAGCCTCTGGCCTATTTATCTCGAGTGGGGGAGGTCCATGATGGACAAGGTCCATGGGGAGCTTGGGGTAAGGGTGGAGCTCAGGCATTGGTTCGATGGGGCGGTGGGAGCTCATGGAGAGGGAGTAGGGAGGTGTGAGAGGCGCCTGCCAGGCTAGAAAGTACATGGGGAGTGATTAGACCATTCTCCCTCTATCCTCGGGCATAGCAAGAAAAAGAGAGGGAGGGGGCTTAGGTCTAGCCATGAGCAGCTGCCAGGTGGGGTAGGGAATGGTAGTGGGTGCATGTATACACCAGATGAGTGGAGAGGGGAAAGGGTGGCTGTTGTTTGTGAGATATGGGAAGATACCCATTGATGACAAGATCTTCACCTCTCCTTCTTCCAAGCACAAAAGCCCAAAAGGGAGGGCTACAGTGATCGTGCTACAGTGCACGCGACCAGAAGGGTGTGAGTTGTGCTGGGGAAACTTGCTTGACCAGGTTGGTAAAGTTTTGTGGGGTTTTGAGTGGAGGATTTGCTTAGATTGCAAAATTGATCAACTACAATATTATGAAGGAAGTCTCAAAAGTTGTATTTGGCAATATGGTAAAATGGCACTAATGGCTAGATATGGTCAATACATCGACCTAGGAATTGTTTGAGATTTTTCAATGGATTTAAAGTCCACTTAAAACCAATTATTCCAATAGTGTAGAAGTAGTTTCTAGAAGCTCACCTGATATTTCTACATTGGACAAAGTGATATTTTGGTGTGAAATGGTCCTAGATACCATATGACACCTTGGGGAATTTTATTGATATTTATTGAGAAGGGAGAGTATTTTTAAGGGATTATTTCTTATTTCTCCCGTTTAAGAAAAAGGGCAAAAAGAAATAATAAAGCTCTTCAAAAATATTTATTTTTGAAGTGGGAAGATGTGGTATGATGTGTGGACCTCAGTTGAGCCAAAAGTTGGGGAAGTGTTTTGGTAAAAACCAAACTTTCCTTTAGGGAAGAAGTTTTGAAGATTTGGTCTATTAAAGATATTAATTAGATTTGGAGCCATAATAATTATCGGTAAAATTTGATAAATCTTGATGATCAAGGTAGATGATGTAGACAAGGTGTAGCAAGCATTTGCAACCTTGGGAATTGTAAATCCAACTTGAACTAGATGGAAAACAAGGAGTTGTGGATCTAGGGTGATGTTAATTCATACCATCAAAACCTTGTCGGATCTTGGGGCTCATATATCCCCTTGGGGCATGGGATAGCTGGATGGATATACCCAGTGATGTAAATCAACATGGTATAGAGGTTTGAGGTTTATCTTGCTTGAGTTCACTAAGAATTGATTTCAAACTTTGAATAAAATAAGCATGCCAAAGCAGATTATCAACTAGCCTTCAAAACCTTGTGGGTTTAAGAAGCACAAAGATCTACTTGGAACAAGTGAAGTAGATATTGATAGGCCAATATGATTAGAACACAACCATGCAGAGAGTTGGTCCATAGAAGGTTGGATGATGGTGTGAGCTTCTGTCAAAGTAGGCACGTTGATAAGATTTGCAGGAAAAGTTATTTTCTTGCCTGCAAAACCATCAAGAACAAGTAGGTTGAATGTTGATTTAACCAAGGGCAAGTGTGGGCCTTGCTAGTCCTTAGAATGGTTAACAAGATTTTTCAAGTTCATTACCAAAAGTTCATAAGGGTTTAGAAAGGGAGACATCCAAAAAGCTGATGTTGGAAATAGTTTTCTAGACTTAGCCAAATTTGGCAGACTTAGGGTTTTTTACTAGAATGTGGGTGGTGATGATTTTGATGGGTTGCAAGGTACCAAAGCATCATCAAGTATATGAGGTTGAAGAGTAGATTGAGTAGAAGGGATCCATGCTTGATATTGGTCTTCATTAACTTGGAAGCTTCTAGAAGGGATATCTTCATAATTGATATGGTTAAGTGTTTTAGATGATCACCTATTATCTAGAGATTAGATCCTGCTTTGTATTCTTGCTTAGGGTGTGGTGATTTGGAAACCTCTTGATCCTAGTGATGATCTCCTAGAGTAGCTCATACTACTTCTAAGCAATCAAGTCAAACAACAGATCAAGGTAACTCATCTTACGAACAAATCAATTACTACTAGGGTTACCTTCAAGCTTAGCTTGAGGTAAGGTTGAGGCATTTGAAGAGGTTGGATTTTGAATAATATGAGAGTCCTTGGAATCTCTACCAAGAGTAGAATTCAAAAGCTTACAAAAAGGTTTTGGAGAACCTAGAGGTAAGAGTAGTTGAAGGTTCTATCTTGCAAGCATAAGCAGTTTATAGCTCTCCATAGTTTTGCCAATGGAAGCTACTAAACTAGTTTTGGTTACATAAGCATCTTGGCTCATGTTTTGAAATGCCAGAACATTTGAGAATATGTAAAATGAGCCATGATAGTTTCGTTAGATAGCTTTTTGTCAACTGATGTTGAGGTACGGAGTATATCTTCTAATACACATTCATAAGCATAAACATTGTCAAACAATAGGCAAACACTTCCCCCTAAACAAGAAAAATATTTTGTTCCCCCTAATTTTTGCATTCTGGACAACTAATGAGGGTAGCGGAAATTGGGATGTTACAATTACATTGGTGGATCCATATGTGGTTTCTGAAAACAACACACATGCAATTATATTTGTTGATCCATATGTGGTTTATGAAAAGAACACACATGAAATGACATTGGTTGATCCATGTGGTTTGTGGAAAAGAACACACATGCAATGACATTGGTGGATCCATATGTGGTTTGTGAAAAGAACACACATGCAATTACATTGGTTGATCCATGTCGTTTGTGGAAAAGAACACACATGCAATGACATTGGTTGATCCATGTGTGGTTTGTGAAAAGAACACACATGCAATTACTCTAGTGGATACATATGTGGTTTGTGGAAATAACACACATGCAGTGAACACTGGTGGATCCATATGTCATTCATGATAGGAACACACATGCAATGATATTGGTTGATCCATATGTGGTTTGTGACAATAACACACATGCAATGCCATTGGTTGATCCATGTGGTTTGTGAGAAAGAACAAACATGCAATGAACTCTAGTGGATCCATGTCTGGTTTGTGGAAAATAACACACATGCAATGACTCTAGTGGATCCATATGTGGTTTGTGGAAAGAACACACATGCAATGACCCTAGTGGATCCATATGTGGTTTGTGGAAAGAACACACATGCAATGACATTGGTTGATCCATATGTGATTTCTGACAATAACACACATGCAATGCCATTGGTTCATCCATATGCGGTTTGTGGAAAGAACACACATGCAATAACACTGGTTGATCCATATGTTTGTTGTTAAAAGAACACACATGCAATGCCATTGGTTAATCCATTTGTGGTTTGTGAAAAGAACACACATGCACTGACTCTGGTGGATCCATGTGTGGTTTCTGAAAAGACCACACATGCAATGCCATTGGTTGATCCATGTGTGGTTTCTGAAAAGAACACACATGCAATGCCATTGGTTGATCCATGTGGTTTGTGCAAAAGAACACACATGCAATGAACACTTGTGGATCCATGTGTGGTTTGTGGAAAGAACACACATGCAATGAACACTGGTGAATCCTTGTGTGGTTTGTGAAATGAACACACACGCAATGCCATTGGTTAATCCATGTGTGTTTTTTGAAAAGAACACACATGCAATGCCATTGGTTGATCCATGTCGTTTGTGGAAAAGAACAAACATGCAATGAACTCTAGTGGATCCATGTCTGGTTTGTGGAAAATAACACACATGCAATGACTCAAGTGGATCCATATGTGGTTTGTGGAAAGAACACACATGCAATGACTCTAGTGGATCAATATGTGGTTTGTGGAAAGAACACACATGCAAACATTGGTTGACCCATATGTGATTTGTGACAATAACACACATGCAATGCCATTGTTTGATCCATATGCGGTTTGTGGAAAGAACACACATGCAATGACACTGGTTGATCCATATGTGGGATGTTAAAAGAACACACATGCAATGCCGTTGGGTAATCCATTTGTGGTTTGTGAAAAGAACACACATGCACTGACTCTAGTAGATCCATGTGTGGTTTGTGGTTTGTGAAAACACCAAACATGCAATGAGTCTTGTGGATCCATGTGTGGTTAGTGGAAAGAACATACATGCAATGACATTGGTGGATCCATATGTGGTTCATGGAAAGAACACCCATGCAATGACATTGGTGGATCCATATGTGGTTTGTGAAAAGAACACACATGCATTGACATTTTTTGATCCATATGTGGTTTGTGAAAAGAACACACATGCAATTACTCTGGTGGATCCATGTGTGGTTTGTGGAAAGAACACACATGCAATGACTCTAGTGGATCCATGCGTGGTTTGTGAAAAGAACACACATGCAATGACTCTCGCGCTGGTTTTAGTATAAGAACACACATGTAATGACTCTAGTGGGTCCATATGTGTTTTGTGAAAAGATCACACATGCAATGACTCTAGTGGATCCATCTATGGTTTGTGGAAAGAACACGCATGCAATGACATTGGTTGATCCATATGTGGCTTGTGACAATAACACACATCCAATGCGATCGCTTGATCCATATGTGGTTTGTGGAAAGAACACACATGCAATGACACTCGTTGATCCATATGTGGGTTGTTAAAAGAACACACATGCAATTACTCTGGTGGATCCATGTGTGGTTTGTGAAAAGGACACACATGCAATGTCTCTAGTGCTGGTATTAGTATAAGAACACACATGCAATGACTCTAGTGGGTCCATATGTAGTTTGTGAAAATAACACACATGCAATGACTCTAGTGGATCCATGTGTGGTTTGTGAAAAGAACACACATGCAATGCCATTGGTTGATCCATGTGTGGTTTGTAAAAAAACACATGCAATTACTCTAGTGGATAGATATGTGGTATTTGGAAAAAACACACATGCAATGAACACTGGTGGATCCATATGTGGTTCATGACAGGAACACACATGCAATGACATTGGTTGATCCATATGTGGTTTGTGAAAAGAGCACACATGCAATGTCATTGGTTAATCCATGTGTGGTTTGTAGAAAGAACACACATGCAATGACTCTAGTGGGTCCGTATGTGGTTTGTGAAAATAACACACATGCAATGACTCTAGTGTATCCATATGTGGTTTGTGGAGAAAACACACATGCAAGGAAATTGGTTGATCCATATGTGGTTTGTGGAAACAACACACATGCAATTACTCTAGTGGATACATATGTGGTTTGTGGGAAGAACACACATGCAATGAACACTGGTGGATCCATATGTGGTTCATGACAGGAACACACATGCAATGACATTGGTTGATCCATATGTGGTTTGTGAAAAGAACACACATGCAGTGCCATTGGTTAATCCATGTCTGGTTTGTGGAAAGAACACACCTGCAATGACTGTAGTGGGTCCATATATGGTTTGTGAAAAGAACACACATGCAATGACTCTAGTGGATCCATATGTGGTTTGTGGAAAGAACACACATGCAATGCCATTGGTTGATCCATGTCGTTTGTGGAAAAGAACAAACATGCAATGAACTCTAGTGGATCCATGTATGGTTTGTGGAAAATAACACACATGCAATGACTCTAGTGGATCCATATGTGGTTTGTGGAAAGAACACACAAGCAATGACTCTAGTGGATCAATATGTGGTTTGTGGAAAGAACACACATGCAAACATTGGTTAACCCATATGTGATTTGTGACAATAACACACATGCAATGCCATTGTTTGATCCATATGCGGTTTGTGGAAAGAACACACATGCAATGACACTGGTTGATCCATATGTGGGATGTTAAAAGAACACACATGCAATGCCGTTGGGTAATCCATTTGTTGTTTGTGAAAAGAACACACATGCACTGACTCTAGTGGATCCATGTGTGGTTTGTGGTTTGTGAAAACACCAAACATGCAATGACTCTAGTGGATCCATTTGTGGTTAGTGGAAAGAACATACATGCAATGACATTGGTGGATCCATATGTGGTTCATGGAAAGAACACACATGCAATGACATTGGTGGATCCATATGTGGTTTGTGAAAAGAACACACATGCATTGACATTTTTTGATCCATATGTGGTTTGTGAAAAGAACACACATGCAATTACTCTGGTGGATCCATGTGTGGTTTGTGGAAAGAACACACATGCAATGACTCTAGTGGATCCATGCGTGGTTTGTGAAAAGAACACACATGCAATGACTATCGCGCTGGTTTTAGTATAAGAACACACATGTAATGACTCTAGTGGGTCCATATGTGTTTTGTGAAAAGAACACACATGCAATGACTCTAGTGGATCCATCTATGGTTTGTGGAAAGAACACACATGCAATGACATTGGTTGATCCATATGTGGCTTGTGACAATACCACACATGCAATGCCATCGCTTGATCCATATGTGGTTTGTGGAAAGAACACACATGCAATGACACTCGTTGATCCATATGTGGGTTGTTAAAAGAACACACATGCAATTACTCTGGTGGATCCATGTGTGGTTTGTGAAAAGGACACACATGCAATGTCTCTAGTGCTGGTATTAGTATAAGAACACACATGCAATGACTCTAGTGGGTCCATATGTAGTTTGTGAAAAGAACACACATGCAATGACTCTAGTGGATCCATGTGTGGTTTGTGAAAAGAACACACATGCAATGCCATTGGTTGATCCATGTGTGGTGTGTAAAAAAACACATGCAATTACTCTAGTGGATAGATATGTGGTATTTGGAAAAAACACACATGCAATGAACACTGGTGGATCCATATGTGGTTCATGACAGGAACACACATGCAATGACATTGGTTGATCCATATGTGGTTTGTGAAAAGAACACACATGCAATGTCATTGGTTAATCCATGTGTGGTTTGTGGAAAGAACACACATGCAATGACTCTAGTGGGTCCGTATGTGGTTTGTGAAAATAACACACATGCAATGACTCTAGTGTATCCATATGTGGTTTGTGGAGAAAACACACATGCAAGGAAATTGGTTGATCCATATGTGGTTTGTGGAAACAACACACATGCAATTACTCTAGTGGATACATATGTGGTTTGTGGGAAGAACACACATGCAATGAACACTGGTGGATCCATATGTGGTTCATGACAGGAACACACATGCAATGACATTGGTTGATCCATATGTGGTTTGTGAAAACAACACACATGCAGTGCCATTGGTTAATCCATGTCTGGTTTGTGGAAAGAACACACCTGCAATGACTGTAGTGGGTCCATATATGGTTTGTGAAAAGAACACACATGCAATGACTCTAGTGGATCCATATGTGGTTTGTGGAAAGAACACACATACAATGACATTGGTTGATCCATAAATCTTTTGTGGAAAGAAGACAAACGCAATGACTCTAGTTGATCCATGTGTGGTCTTAGTATAAGAAGACACATGCAATGAATCTAGTGGGTCCGTATGTGGTTTGTGAAAAGAACACACATGCAATGACTCTAGTGGATCTATATGTGGTTTGTGGAAAGAACACACATGCAATGACATTGGTTGATCCATGTGTGGTTTGTGAAAAGAACACACATGCAATGACTCTAGTGGATCTATATGTGGTTTGTGGAAAGAACAAACATGCAATGAGATTAGTTGATCCATATGTGGTTTGTGCAAAGAACACACATGTAATGACAGTTGTTGATCCATATGTGGTTTGTGACAATAACACACATGCAATTACTCTAGTGTGTCCATATGTGGTTTGTGGAAAAGAACACACATGCAATGACTCTGGTGGGTCCATATGTGGTTTGTGAAAAGTACACGCATGCAATGACTCTAGTGGATCCATGTGTTGTTAGTGGAAAGAACACACATGCAATGACATTGGTGGATCCATATGTGGTTCATGGAAAGAACACACATGCAATGACATTGGTGGATCCATATGTGGTTTGTGAAAAGAACACACATGCATTGACATTTGTTGATCCATATGTGGTTTGTGAAAAGAACACACATGCAATTACTCTAGTGGATCCATTTGTGTTTTGTGAAAGGAACACACATGGAATGACTCTAGTGCTGGTTTTAGTATAAGAACACACATGCAATGACTCTAGTGGGTCCATATGTGGTTTATGAAAAGAACACACATGCAATGACTCTATTGGATCCATATGTGGTTTGTGGAAAGAACACACATGCAATGACATTGGTGGATCCATATGTGGTTTGTGAAAAGAACACACATGCATCGACATTTGTTGATCCATATGTGGTTTGTGAAAAGAACACACATGCAATTACTCTAGTGGATCCATGTGTGGTTTGTGGAAACAACACACATGCAATCACTCTGGTGGATCCATGTGTGGTTTGTGAAAAGAACACACATGCAATGACTCTAGTGCTGGTTTGAGTATAAGAACACACATGCAATGACTCTAGTGGGTCCATATGTGGTTTGTGAAAAGAACACACATGCAATGACTCTAGTGTATCCATATGTAGTGTGTGTAAAGAACACACATACAATGACATTGGTTGATCCATATGTGGTTTGTGGAAAGAACACACATGCAATGCCATTGGTTGATCCATATGTGGTTTGTGGAAAGAACACACATGCAATGACACTCGTTGATCCATATGTGGGTTGTTAAAAGAACACACATGCAATTACTCTGGTGGATCCATGTGTGGTTTGTGGAAACAAGACACATGCAATCACTCTGGTGGATCCATGTGTGGTTTGTGAAAAGAACACACATGCAATGACTCTAGTGCTGGTT
Organism: Avena insularis; assembly: GCA_023614405.1. Classification (NCBI taxonomy): domain Eukaryota; kingdom Viridiplantae; phylum Streptophyta; class Magnoliopsida; order Poales; family Poaceae; genus Avena; species Avena insularis. The sequence continues at coordinate 226,664,214 of CM042696.1, read as the reverse complement.
TTAGTATAAGAACACACATGCAATGACTCTAGTGGGTCCATATGTGGTTTGTGAAAAGAACACACATGCAATGACTCTAGTGGATCCATATGTAGTGTGTGTAAAGAACACACATACAATGACATTGGTTGATCCATATGTGGTTTGTGGAAAGAACACATATGCAATGACATTGGTTGATCCATGTGTGGTTTGTGGAAAGAAAACACATGCAATGACATTGGTTGATCCATATGTGGTTTGTGACAATAACACACATGCAATGATATTGATTGATCCATATGTGGTTTGTGAAAAGAACACACATGCAATGACATTTGTCGATCCATGTGTGGTTTTAGTATAAGAACACACATGCAATGACTCTAGTGGGTCCATATGTGGTTTGTGAAAAGAACACACATGCAATGACTCTAGTGGATCCATATGTTGTTTGTGGACAGAACACACATTCAATGACATTGGCTGATCCATGTGTGGTTTGTGGAAAGAACACACGTGCAATGACTCTAGTGGGTCCATATGTGGTTTGTGAAAAGAACACACATGCAATGACTCTAATGGATCCATATGTGGTTTCTGGAAAGAACACACATGCAATGACATTGGTTGATCCATATGTCGTTTGTGGAAAGAACACACATGTAATGACATTGGTTGATCCATATGTGGTTTGTGACAATAACACACATGCAATTACTCTAGTGGGTCCATATGTGGTTTGGGGAAAAGAACACACATGCAATGACTCTGGTGGGTCCATATGCGGTTTGTGAAAAGAACACACATGCAATGACTCTAGTGGATCCATGTGTGGTTAGTAGAAAGAACACACATGCAATGACATTGGTGGATCCATATGTGGTTCATGGAAAGAACACACATGCAATGACATTGGTGGATCCATATGTGGTTTGTGAAAAGAACACACATGCATTGACATTTGTTGATCCATATGTGTTTTGTGAAAAGAACACACATGCAATTACCCTGGTGGATCCATGTGTGGTTTGTGGAAACAACACACATGCAATCACTCTGGTGGATCCATGTGTGGTTTGTGAAAAGAACACACATGCAATGACTCTAGTGCTGGTTTTAGTATAAGAACACACATGCAATGACTCTAGTGGGTCCATATGTGGTTTGTGAAAAGAACACACATGCAATGACTCTAGTGGATCCATATGTGGTTTGTGGAAACAACACGCATGCAATGATATTGGTTCATCCATATGTGGTTTGTGACAATAACACACATGCAATGCCATTGGTTGATCCATATGTGGTTTTTGGAAAGAACACACTTGCAATGACAATCGTTGATCCATATGTGGGTTGTTAAATGAACAAACATGAAATGCCCATTGGTTGATCCATATGTGGTTTGTGAAAAGTACACGCATGCAATGACTCTAGTGGATCCATGCGTGGTTAGTGGAAAGAACACACATGCAATGACATTGGTGGATCCATATGTGGTTCATGGAAAGAACACACATGCATTGACATTGGTGGACCATATGTGGTTTGTGAAAACACACATGCATTGACATTTGTTGATCCATATGTGGTTTGTGAAAAGAACACATGTGCAATTACTCTGGTGGATCCATGCGTGGTTTGTGGAAAGAACACACATGCAATGACTCTGGTGGATCCATGTGTGTTTTGTGAAAAAAACACACATGGAATGACTCTAGTGCTGCTTTTAGTATAAGAACACACATGCAATGACTCTAGTGGGTCCATATGTGGTTTATGAAAAGAACACACATGCAATGACTCTATTGGATCCATATGTGGTTTGTGGAAAGAACAAACATGCAATGACATTGGTGGATCCGTATGTGGTTTGTGAAAAGAACACACATGCATTGACATTTGTTGATCCATATGTGGTTTGTGAAAAGAACACACATGCAATTACTCTGGTGGATCCATGTGTGTTTTGTGGAAACAAGACGCATACAATCACTCTTGGATCCATATGTGGAAAGAACACACATGTAATGATATTGATTGATCCATATGTGGTTTGGGGAAAGAACACACATGCAATGACATTGGTTGATCCATGTGTGGTTTTAGTATAAGAAGACACATGCAATGACTCTAGTGGGTCCATATGTGGTTTGTGAAAATAACACACATGCAATTACTCTAGTGGATCCATATGTGGGTTGTGGAAAGAACACACATGCAATGATATTAGTTGATCCATGTGTGGTTTGTGGAAAGAACAGACATGCAATGACTCTAGTGGGTCCATATGTGGTTTATGGAAAAGAAACACATGCAATGACTCTGGTGGGTCCATATGTGGTTTGTGAAAAGAACACGCATGCAATGACATTGGTGGATCCATATGTGGTTCATGGAAAGAACACACATTCAATGACATTGGTGGATCCATATGTGGTTTGCGAAAAGAACACACATGCATTAACATTTGTTGATCCATATGTGGTTTGTGAAAAGAACACACATGCAATTACTTGGGTGGATACATGTGTGGTTTGTGGAAAGAACACACATGCAATGACTCTAGTGGATCCATGCGTGGTTTGTGAAAAGAACACACATGCAATGACATTGGTTGATCCATATGTGATTTGTGACAATAACACACATGCAATGACTCTAGTGGATCCATATGTGGTTTGTGGAAAGAACACACATGTAATGACATTGATTGATCCATATGTTGTTTGCGGAAAGAACACACATGCAATGACTCTGGTGGGTCCATATGCGGTTTGTGAAAAGAACACACATGCAATGACTCTAGTGGATCCATGTGTGGTTAGTGGAAAGAACACACATGAAATGACATTGGTGGATCCATATGTGGTTCATGGAAAGAACACACATGCAATGACATTGGTGGATCCATATGTGGTTTGTGAAAAGAACACACATGCATTAACATTTGTTGATCCATATGTGGTTTGTGAAAAGAACACACATGCAATTACTCTGGTGGATCCATGTGTGGTTTGTGGAAACAACACACATGCAATCACTCTGGTGGATCCATGTGTGGTTTGTGAAAAGAACACACATGCAATGACTATAGTGCTGGTTTTAGTATAAGAACACACATGCAATGACTCTAGTGGGTCCATATGTGGTTTGTGAAAAGAACACACATGCAATGACTCTAGTGGATCCATATGTGGTTTGTGTAAAGAACACACATGCAATGACATTGGTTGATGCATATGTGGTTTGTGGAAAGAACACACATGCAATGACACTCGTTGATCCATATGTGGGTTGTGAAAAGAAAAAACATCAAATGCCCATTGGTTGATCCATATGTGGTTTGTGAAAAGAACACACATCCATGACTCTAGTTTTGGTTTTAGTATAAGAACACACATGCAATGGCTCTAGTGGGTCCATATGTGGTTTGTGAAAAGAACACACATGCAATGACTCTAGTGGATCCATATGTGGTTTGTGGAAACAACACGCATGCAATGATATTGGTTCATCCATATGTGGTTTGTGACAATAACACACATGCAATGCCATTGGTTGATCCATATGTGGTTTTTGGAAAGAACACACTTGCAATGACAATCGTTGATCCATATGTGGGTTGTTAAATGAACAAACATGAAATGCCCATTGGTTGATCCATATGTGGTTTGTGAAAAGTACACGCATGCAATGACTCTAGTGGATCCATGCGTGGTTAGTGGAAAGAACACACATGCAATGACATTGGTGGATCCATATGTGGTTCATGGAAAGAACACACATGCATTGACATTGGTGGACCATATGTGGTTTGTGAAAAGAACACACATGGATTGACATTTGTTGATCCATATGTGGTTTGTGAAAAGAACACACATGCAATTACTCTGGTGGATCCATGCGTGGTTTGTGGAAAGAACACACATGCAATGACTCTGGTGGATCCATGTGTGTTTTGTGAAAAGAACACACATGGAATGACTCTAGTGCTGCTTTTAGTATAAGAACACACATGCAATGACTCTAGTGGGTCCATATGTGGTTTATGAAAAGAACACACATGCAATGACTCTATTGGATCCATATGTGGTTTGTGGAAAGAACACACATGCAATGACATTGGTGGATCCGTATGTGGTTTGTGAAAAGAACACACATGCATTGACATTTGTTGATCCATATGTGGTTTGTGAAAAGAACACACATGCAATTACTCTGGTGGATCCATGTGTGTTTTGTGGAAACAAGACACATACAATCACTCTTGGATCCATGTGTTGTTTGTGAAAAGAACACACATGCAATGACTCTAGTGTTGGTTTTAGTATAAGAAAACACATGCATTGACTCTAGTGGGTCCATGTGTGGTTTGTGAATAGAACACACATGCAATGACTCTAGTGGATCCATATGTAGTGTGTGTAAAGAACACACATGCAATGACATTGGTTGATCCATATGTAGTTTGTGGAAAGAACACACATGCAATGTCATTGGTTGATCCATATGTGATTTGTGGAAAGAAAACACATGCAATGACATTGGTTGATCCATATGTGGTTTGTGGCAATGAGACACATGCAATGACTCTAGTGGATCCATATGTGGTTTGTGGAAAGAACACACATGTAATGATATTGATTGATCCATATGTGGTTTGGGGAAAGAACACACATGCAATGACATTGGTTGATCCATGTGTGGTTTTAGTATAAGAAGACACATGCAATGACTCTAGTGGGTCCATATGTGGTTTGTGAAAAGAACACACATGCAATTACTCTAGTGGATCCATATGTGGGTTGTGGAAAGAACACACATGCAATGATATTAGTTGATCCATGTGTGGTTTGTGGAAAGAACAGACATGCAATGACTCTAGTGGGTCCATATGTGGTTTATGGAAAAGAAACACATGCAATGACTCTGGTGGGTCCATATGTGGTTTGTGAAAAGAACACGCATGCAATGACATTGATGGATCCATATGTGGTTCATGGAAAGAACACACATTCAATGACATTGGTGGATCCATATGTGGTTTGCGAAAAGAACACACATGCATTAACATTTGTTGATCCATATGTGGTTTGTGAAAAGAACACACATGCAATTACTTGGGTGGATACATGTGTGGTTTGTGGAAAGAACACACATGCAATGACTCTAGTGGATCCATGCGTGGTTTGTGAAAAGAACACACATGCAATGACATTGGTTGATCCATATGTGATTTGTGACAATAACACACATGCAATGACTCTAGTGGATCCATATGTGGTTTGTGGAAAGAACACACATGTAATGACATTGATTGATCCATATGTTGTTTGCGGAAAGAACACACATGCAATGACTCTGGTGGGTCCATATGCGGTTTGTGAAAAGAACACACATGCAATGACTCTAGTGGATCCATGTGTGGTTAGTGGAAAGAACACACATGCAATGACATTGGTGGATCCATATGTGGTTCATGGAAAGAACACACATGCAATGACATTGGTGGATCCATATGTGGTTTGTGAAAAGAACACACATGCATTGACATTTGTTGATCCATATGTGGTTTGTGAAAAGAACACACATGCAATTACTCTGGTGGATCCATGTGTGGTTTGTGGAAACAACACACATGCAATCACTCTGGTGGATCCATGTGTGGTTTGTGAAAAGAACACACATGCAATGACTATAGTGCTGGTTTTAGTATAAGAACACACATGCAATGACTCCAGTGGGTCCATATGTGGTTTGTGAAAAGAACACACATGCAATGACTCTAGTGGATCCATATGTGGTTTGTGGAAAGAACACACATGCAATGATATTGGTTGATCCATTTGTGGTTTGTGACAATAACACACATGCAATGCCATTGGTTGATCCATATGTGGTTTGTGGAAAGAACACACTTGCAATGACACTCGTTGATCCATTTGTGGGTTCTTAAAAGAACAAACATGAAATGCCCATTGGTTGATCCATATGTGGTTTGTGAAAAGTACACGCACGCAATGACTCTAGTGTTGGTTTTAGTATAAGAACACACATGCAATGACTCTAGTGGGTCCATATGTGGTTTGTGAAAAGAACACACATGCAATGACTCTAGTGGATCCATGTGTGGTTTGTGAAAAGAACACACATGCAATTCCATTGGTTGATCCATGTGTGGTTTGTGAAAGAAAAACACATGCAATGCCATTGGTTGATCCATGTGGTTTCTGGAAAAGAACACACATGCGATGACATTGGTGGATCCATAAGTGGTATGTGAAAAGAACACACATGCAATGCCATTGGTTGATCCATGTGTGGTTTGTGAAAATAACACACATGCAATGCCATTGGTTGATACATGTGGTTTGTGGAAAAGAACACACATGCAATGACATTGGTGGATCCATATGTGGTTTGTGGAAAGAACATACATGCAATGACATTGGTTGATCCATGTGTGGTTTGTGAAAACAACACACTTGCAATTACTCTAGTGGATACATATGTGGCTTTTGGAAAGAACACACATGCAATGAACACAGGTGGATCCATATGTGGTTCATGACAGGAACACACATGCAATGACATTGGTTGACCCATATGTGGTTTTTGAAAAGAATACACATGCAATGCCATTGGTTAATCCATGTGTGGTTTGTGGAAAGAACACACATGCCATGACTCTAGTGGGTCCATATGTGGTTTGTGAAAATAACACACATGCAATGAATCTAGTGGATCCATATGTGGTTTGTGGAAAGAACACACATACAATGACATTGGTTGCTCCATATGTGGTTTGTGGAAAGAACACACATGCAATGACATTGGTTGATCCATATGTGGTTTGTGGAAAGAAAACACATGCAATAACATTGGTTGATCCATATGTGGTTTGTGACAATAACACACATGCAATGACTCTAGTGGATCCATATGTGGTTTGTGAAAAGAACAAACATGTAATGACATTGATTGATCCATATCTGGTTTGTGGAAAGAACATACATACAATGACATTGGTTGCTCCATATGTGGTTTTTGAAAAGAACACACAGGCAATGCCATTGGTTGATCCATATGTGGTTTGTGGAAAGAACACACATGCAATGACACTCGTTGATCCATATGTGGGTTGTTAAAAGAACACACATGCAATTACTCTGGTGGATCCATGTGTGGTTTGTGGAAACAAGACACATGCAATCACTCTGGTGGATCCATGTGTGGTTTGTGAAAAGAACACGCATGCAATGACTCTAGTGCTGGTTTTAGTACAAGAACACACATGCAATGACTCTAGTGGGTCCATATGTGGTTTGTGAAAAGAACACACATGCAATGACTCTAGTGGATCCATATGTAGTGTGTGTAAAGAACACACATACAATGACATTGGTTGATCCATATGTGGTTTGTGGAAAGAACACACATGCAATGACATTGGTTGATCCATATGTGGTGTGTGGAAAGAAAACACATGCAATGACATTGGTTGATCCATATGTGGTTTGTGACAATAACACACATGCAATGACTCTAGTGGATCTATATGTGGTTTGTGGAAAGAACACACATGTAATGATATTGATTGATCCATATGTGGTTTGTGGAAAGAACACACATGCAATGACATTGGTTGATCCATGTGTGGTTTTAGTATAAGAACACACATGCAATGACTCTAGTGGGTCCATATGTGGTTTGTGAAAAGAACACACATGCAATCACTCTAGTGGATCCATATGTGGTTTGTGGAAAGAATACACATCCAATGACATTGGTTGATGCATATGTGGTTTGTGGAAAGAACACACATGCAATGACACTCGTTGATCCATATGTGGGTTGTGAAAAGAACAAACATGAAATGCCCATTGGTTGATCCATCTGTGGTTTGTGAAAAGAACACACATACATGACTCTAGTGTTGGTTTTAGTATAAGAACACACATGCAATGACTCTAGTGGGTCCATATGTGGCTTGTGAAAAGAACACACATGAAATGACTCTAGTGGATCCATGTGTGGTTTGTGAAAAGAACACACATGCAATTTCATTGGTTGATCCATGTATGGTTTGCGAAAAAACACACATGCAATGCCATTGGTTGATCCATGTGGTTTCTGGAAAAGAACACACATGCAATGACAATGGTGGATCCATAATTGGTTTGTGAAAAGAACACACATGAAATTCCATTGGTTGATCCATGTGTGGTTTGTGAAAAGAACACACATGCAATGCCATTGGTTGATACATGTGGTTTGTGGAAAAGAACACGCATGCAATGACATTGGTGGATCCATATGTGGTTTGTGGAAAGAACATACATGCAATGACATTGGTTGATCCATGTGTGGTTTGTGAAAAGAACACACTTGCAATTACTCTAGTGGATACATATGTGGCTTTTGGTAAGAACACACATGCAATCAACACAGGTGGATCCATATGTGGTTCATGATAGGAACACACAGGCAATGACATTGGTTGATCCATATGTCGTTTTTGAAAAGAACACACATGCAATGCCATTGGTTAATCCATGTGTGGTTTGTGGAAAGAACACACATGCCATGAATCTAGTGGGTCCATATGTGGTTTGTGAAAATAACACACATGCAATGACTCTAGTGGATCCATATGTGGTTTGTGGAAAGAACACACATACAATGACATTGGTTGCTCCATATGTGGTTTGTGGAAAGAACACACATGAAATGACATTGGTTGATCCATATGTGGTTTGTGGAAAGAAAACACATGCAATAACATTGGTTGATCCATATGTGGTTTGTGACAATAACACACATGCAATGAGTCTAGTGGATCCATATGTGGTTTGTGAAAAGAACAAACATGTAATGACATTGATTGATCCATATGTGGTTTGTGGAAAGAACACACATACAATGACATTGGTTGCTCCATATGTGGTTTTTGAAAAGAACACACATGCAATGCCATTGGTTGATCCATATGTGGTTTGTGGAAAGAACACACATGCAATGACACTCGTTGATCCATATGTGGTTGTTAAAAGAACAAACATGAAATGCTCATTGGTTGATCCATATGTGGTTTGTGAAAAGAACACACATACATGACTCTAGTGTTGGTTTTAGTATAAGAACACACATGCAACGACTCTAGTGGGTCCATATGTGGTTTGTGAAAAGAACACACATGCAATGACTCTAGTGGATCCATGTGTGGTTTGTGAAAATAACACACATGCAATTCCATTGGTTGATCCATGTGTGGTTTGTGAAAAAAACACATGCAATCCTTTGGTTGATCCATGTGGTTTCTGGAAAAGAACACACGTGCAATGACATTGGTGGATCCATAAGTGGTTTGTGAAAAGAACACACATGCAATGCCATTGGTTGATCCATGTGTGGTTTGTGAAAAGAACACACATGCAATGCCATTGGTTGATATATGTGGTTTGTGGAAAAGAACACACATGCAATGACATTGGTGGATCCATATGTGGTTTGTGGAAAGAACATACATGCAATGACATTGGTTGATCCATGTGTGGTTTGTGAAAACAACACACTTGCAATTACTCTAGTGGATACATATGTGGCTTTTGGAAAGAACACACATGCAATGAGCACAGGTGGATCCATATGTGGTTCATGACAGGAACACACATGCAATGACATTGGTTGATCCATATGTGGTTTTTGAAAAGAATACACATGCAATGCCATTGGTTAATCCATGTGTGTTTGTGGAAAGAACACACATGCCATGACTCTAGTGGGTCCATATGTGGTTTGTGAAAATAACACACATGCAATGACTCTAGTGGATCCATATGTGGTTTGTGGAAAGAACACACATACAATGACATTGGTTGCTCCATATGTGGTTTGTGGAAAGAACACACATGCAATGACATTGGTTGATCCATATGTGGTTTTTGGAAAGAAAACACATGCAATAACATTGGTTGATCCATATGTGGTTTGTGACAATAACACACATGCAATGACTCTAGTGGATCCATATGTGGTTTGTGAAAAGAACAAACATGTAATGACATTGATTGATCCATATCTGGTTTGTGGAAAGAACACACATACAATGACATTGGTTGCTCCATATGTGGTTTTTGAAAAGAACACACATGCAATGCCATTGGTTGATCCATATGTGGTTTGTGGAAAGAACACACATGCAATGACACTCGTTGATCCATATGTGGGTTGTTAAAAGAACACACATGCAATTACTCTGGTGGATCCATGTGTGGTTTGTGGAAACATGACACATGCAATCACTCTGGTGGATCCATGTGTGGTTTTTGAAAAAAAAACACATGCAATGACTCCAGTGCTGGTTTTAGTATAAGAACACACATGCAATGACTCTAGTGGGTCCATATGTGGTTTGTGAAAAGAACACACATGCAATGACTCTAGTGGATCCATATGTAGTGTGTGTAAAGAACACACATACAATGACATTGGTTGATCCATATGTGGTTTGTGGAAAGAACACACATGCAATGACATTGGTTGATCCATATGTGGTTTGTGGAAAGAAAACACATGCAATGACATTGGTTGATCCATATGTGGTTTGTGACAATAACACACATGCAATGACCCTAGTGGATCCATATGTGGTTTGTGGAAAGAACACACATGTAATGATATTGATTGATCCATATGTGGTTTGTGGAAAGAACACACATGCAATGACATTGGTTGATCCATGTGTGGTTTTAGTATAAGAACACACATGCAATGACTCTAGTGGGTCCATATGTGGTTTGTGAAAAGAACACACATGCAATGACTCTAGTGGATCCATATGTGGTTTGTGGAAAGAACACACATGCAATGACATTGGTTGATGCATATGTGGTTTGTGGAAAGAACACACATGCAATGACACTCGTTGATCCATATGTGGGTTGTGAAAAGAAAAAACATCAAATGCCCATTGGTTGATCCATCTGTGGTTTGTGAAAAGAACACACATACATGACTCTAGTTTTGGTTTTAGTATAAGAACACACATGCAATGACTCTAGTGGATCCATGTGTGGTTTGTGAAAAGAACACACATGCAATTCCATTGGTTGATCCATGTGTGATTTGCGAAAAAACACACATGCAATGCCATTGGTTGATCCATGTGGTTTCTGGAAAAGAACACACTTGCAATGACATTGGTGGATCCATAAGTGGTTTGTGAAAAGAACACACATGAAATGCCGTTGGTTGATCCATGTGTGGTTTGTGAAAAGAACACACATGCAATGCCATTGGTTGATACATGTGGTTTGTGGAAAAGAACACACATGCAATGAGCACAGGTGGATCCATATGTGGTTCATGACAGGAACACACATGCAATGACATTGGTTGATCCATATGTGGTTTTGAAAAGAACACACATGCAATGCCATTGGTTAATCCATGTGTGGTTTGTGGAAAGAACACACATGCAATGACTCTAGTGGGTCCATATGTGGTTTGTGAAAATAACACACATGCAATGACTCTAGTGGATCCATATGTGGTTTGTGGAAAGAACACACATACAATGACATTGGTTGCTCCAGATGTGGTTTGTGGAAAGAACACACATGCAATGACATTGGTTGATCCATATGTGGTTTCTGGAAAGAAAACACATGCAATAACATTGGTTGATTCATATGTGGTTTGTGACAATAACACACATGCAATGACTCTAGTGGATCCATATGTGGTTTGTGAAAAGAACAAACATGTAATGACATTGGTTGATCCATGTGTGGGTTTAGTATAAGAACACACATGCAATGACTCTAGTGGGTCCATATGTGGTTTGTGAAAAGAACACACATGCAATGACTCTAGTGGATCCATATGTGGTTTGTGGAAAGAGCACACATGTAATGACATTGTTTGATCCATATGTGGTTTGTGAAAAGAACACACGTGCAATGACATTGGTTGATCCATGTGTGGTTTGTGGAAAGAACACATATTCAATGACTCTAGTGGGTCCATATGTGGTATGTGAAAAGAACATACATGCAATGACTCTAGTGGATCCATATGTGGTTGTGGAAAGAACACACATGCAATGACATTGGTTGATCCATATGTGGTTTGTGGAAAGAACACACATGTAATGACATTGGTTGATCCATATGTTGTTTGTGACAATAACACACATGAAATTACTCTAGTGGGTCCATATGTGGTTTGTGGAAAAGAACACACATACAATGACTCTGGTGGGTCCATATGTGGTTTGTGAAAAGAACACACATCCAATGACTCTAGTGGATCCATGTGTGGTTAGTGGAAAGAACACACATGCAATGACATTGGTGGATCCATATGTGGTTCATGGAAAGAACACACATGCAATGACATTGGTGGATCCATATGTGGTTTGTGAAAAGAACACACAAGCATTGACATTTGTTGATCCATATGTGGTTTGTGAAAAGAACACACATGCAATTACTATGGTGGATCCATGTGTGGTTTGTGGAAAGAACACACATGCAATGACTCTAGTGGATCCATGTGTGGTTAGTGGAAAGAACACACATGCAATGACATTGGTCGATCCATATGTGGTTCATGGAAAGAACACACATGCAATGACATTGGTGGAAACAAATGTGGTTTGTGAAAAGAATACACATGCAATGACTCTGGTGGGCCCATATGTGGTTTGTGGAAAAGAAGACACATGCAATGACTCTGGTGGGTCCATATGTGGTTTGTGAAAAGAACACACATGAAATGACTCTACTGGATCCATATGTGGTTAGTGGAAAGAACACACATGCAATGACATTGGTGGATCCATATGTGGTTCATGGAAAGAACACACATGCAATGACATTGGTGGATCCATATGTGGTTTGTGAAAAGAACACACATGCAATGACAATTGTTCGTCCATCTGTGGTTTGTGGAAAGAACACACATGCAATTACTCTAGTGGATCCATGTGTGGTTTGTGGAAACAACACACATGCAATGACTCTAGTGGATCCATGTGTGGTTAGTGGAGAGAACACACATGCAATGACATTGGTGGATCCATATGTGGTTCATGGAAAGAACACACATGCAATGACATTGGTGTATGCATATGTGGTTTGTGAAAAGAACACACCGGCAATGACATTTGTTGATCCATATGTGGTTTGTGAAAAGAACACACATGCAATTACTCTAGTGGGTCCATATGTGGTTTGTGAAAAGAACACACATGGAATGACTCTAGTGGATCCATATGTGGTTTGTGGAAACAACACACATGTAATGACATTGTTTGATCCATATGTGGTTTGTGGAAAGAACACACGTGCAATGACATTGGTTGATCCATGTGTGGTTTGTGGAAAGAACACACATTCAATGACTCTAGTGGGTCCATATGTGGTGTGTGAAAAGAACACACATGCAATGACTCTAGTGGATCCATATGTGGTTGTGGAAAGAACACACATGCAATGACATTGGTTTATCCATATGTGGTTTGTGGAAATAACACACATGTAATGACATTGGTTGATCCATATGTGGTTTGTGACAATAACACACATGCAATTACTCTAGTGGGTCCATATGTGGTTTGTGGAAAAGAACACACATACAATGACTCTGGTGGGTCCATGTGTGGTTTGTGAAAAGAACACACATGCAATGACTCTAGTGGATCCATGTGTGGTTAGTGGAAAGAAACACACATGCAATTACATTGGTGGATCCATATGTGGTTCATGGACAGAACACACATGCAATGACATTGGTGGATCCACATGTGGTTTGTGAAAAGAACACACATGCATTGACATTTGTTGATGCATATGTGGTTTGTGAAAAGAACACACATGCAATTACTATGGTGGATCCATGTGTGGTTTGTGGAAAGAACACACATGCAATGTTTCTAGTGGATCCATGTGTGGTTAGTGGAAAGAACACACATGCAATGACATTGGTCGATCCATATGTGGTTCATGGAAAGAACACACATGCAATGACATTGGTGGATCCATATGTGGTTTGTGAAAAGAACACACATGCAGTGACATTGGTTGATCCATATGTGGTTTGTGGAAAGAACACACATGCAATGACATAGGGTTATCCATATGTGGTCTGTGACAATAACACACATGCAATTACTCTAGTGGATACATATGTGGTTTGTGGAAAAGAACACACATGCAGTGACTCTGGTGGGTCCATATGTGGTTTGTGAAAAGAACAGACATGAAATGACTCTACTGGATCCATATGCGGTTAGTGGAAAGAACTCACATGCAATGACATTAGTGGATCCATATGTGGTTCATGGAAAGAACACACATGCAATGACATTGGTGGATCCATATGTGGTTTGTGAAAAGAACACACATGCAATGACAATTGTCCATCCATCTATGGTTCGTGGAAAGAACACACATGCAATTACATTAGTGGATCCATGTGTGGTTTGTGGAAAGAATACACATGCAATGACTCTAGTGGATCCATGTGTGGTTAGTGGAGAGAACACACATGCAATGACATTGGTGGATCCATAGGTGGTTCATGGAAAGAACACACATGCAATGACATTGGTGGATGCATATGTGGTTTGTGAAAAGAACACACCGGCAATGACATTTGTTGATCCATATGTGGTTTGTGAAAAGAACACACATGCAATTACTCTAGTGGGTCCATATGTGGTTTGTGAAAAGAACACACATGCAATGACTCTAGTGGATCCATATGTGGTTTGTGTAAAGAGCACACATGTAATGACATTGTTTGATCCATATGTGGTTTGTGGAAAGAACACACCTGCAATGCCATTTGTTGATCCATGTGTGGTTTGTGGAAAGAACACACATTCAATGACTCTAGTGGGTCCATATGTGGTTTGTGAAAAGAACACACATGCAATGACTCTAGTGGATCCATATGTGGTTGTGGAAAGAACACACATGCAATGACATTGGTTGATCCATATGTGGTTTGTGGAAAAGAACACATATACAATGACTCTGGTGGGTCCATATGTGGTTTGTGAAAAGAACACACATGTAATGACATTGGTTGATCCATATGTGGTTTGTGGAAAGAACATAGATGCGATGACATTGGTGGATCCATATGTGGTTCAAGGAAAGAACACACATGCAATGACATTGGTGGATCCATATGTGGTTTGTGAAAAGAACACACATGCATTGACATTTGTTGATCCATATGTGGTTTGTGAAAAGAACACACATGCAATTACTATGGTGGATCCATGTGTGGTTTGTGGAAAGAACACACATGCAATGACTCTAGTGGATCCATGTGTGGTTACTGGAAAGAACACACATGCAATGACATTGGTGGATCCATATGTGGTTCATGGAAAGAACACACATGCAATGACATTGGTGGATCCATATGTGGTTTGTGAAAAGAACACACATGCAATGACATTGGTTGATCCATACGTTGTTTGTGGAAAGAACACACATGCAATGACATAGGGTTATCCATATGTGGTCTGTGACAATAACACACATGCAATTACTCTAGTGGATACATATGTGGTTTGTGGAAAAGAACACACATGCAATGACTCTGGTGGGTCCATATGTGGTTTGTGAAAAGAACACACATGAAATGACTCTACTGGATCCATATGTGGTTAGTGGAAAGAACACACATGCAATGACATTGGTGGATCAATATGGGGTTCATGGAAAGAACAAACATGCAATGACATTGGTGGATCCATATGTGGTTTGTGAAAATAACACACATGCAGTGACAATTGTTCATCCATTTGTGGTTTGTGGAAACAACACACATGCAATTACTCTAGTGGATCCATGTGTGTTTGTGGAAAGAACACACATGAAATGACTCTAGTGCATCCATGTGTGGTTAGTGGAGAGAACACACATGCAATGACATTGGTGGATTCATATGTGGTTCATGGAAAGAACACACATGCAATGACATTGGTGGATGGATATGTGGTTTGTGAAAAGAACACACCGGCAATGACATTTGTTGATCCATATGTGGTTTGTGAAAAGAACACACATGCAATTACTCTAGTGGATCCATGTGTGGTTTGTGGAAAGAACACACATGCAATGACTCTGGTGGATCCATGTGTGGTTTGTGAAAAGAACACACATGCAATGACTCTAGTGCTCGTTTTAGTATAAGAACACACATGCAATGATTCTAGTGGGTCCATATGTGGTTTGTGAAAAGAACACACATGCAATGACTCTAGTGGATCCATATCTGGTTTGTGGAAAGAACACACATGCAATGACATTGGTTGATCCATATTTGGTTTGTGACAATAACACACATGCAATGCCATTGGTTGATCCATATGTGGTTTGTGGAAACAACACACATGCAATGACACTGATTGATCTATATGTGGGTTGTTAAAAGAACACACATGCAATGCCATTGGTTAATCCATGTGTGGTTTGTGAAAAGGACACACATGCAGTGACTCTCGTGGATCGATGTGTGGTTTGCAAAAATAACACACATGCAATGCCATTGGTTGATCCATGTGTGGTTTGTGAAAAGAACACACATGCAATGCAATTGGTTGGTCCATGTGGTTTGTGGAAAAGAACACACATGCAATGACATTGGTGGATCCATAAGTGGTTTGTGGAAATAACACACATGCAATGCCATTGGTTGATCAATGTGTGGTTTGTGAAAAGAACACACATGCAATTCCATTGGTTGATCCATGTGTGGTTTGTGAAAAGAACATACATGCAATGCCATTGGTGGATCCATGTGGTTTGTGGAAAAGAACACACATGCAATGACATTGGTGGATCCATATGTGGTTTGTGGAAAGAACACACATGCAATGACATTGGTTGATCCATGTGTGGTTTTTGAAAAGAACACACATGCAATGACATTGGTGGATCCATATGTGGTTTGTGGAAAGAACACACATGCAATGACATTGGTTGATCCATGTGTGGTTTTTGAAAATAACACACATGCAATTACTCTTGTGGATACATATGTGGTTTGTGGAAAGAACACAAATGCAATGAACACTGGTTGATCCATATGTGGTTCATGACAGGAACACACATGCAATGACATCGGTTGATCCATATGTGGTTTGTGAAAATAACACACATGCAATGCCATTGGTTGATCCATGTGGTTTGTGGAAATGAACAAACATGCAATGAACTCTAGTGGATCTATCTTGGCATAATTTGATGTATGCCATGATGTATTTCATTGTAAAAGACACTCACTTTCCATTTTTATACTACTCATCTTTGCCCTTGGTTTTTTGATACTACTCAGTTTTGCCCCCTCTCTCTCTTTCTTAGAAGCCCAAACCTGTGCCCAATCTGTCTGCTATGCCCTAATTGGTTGTCACAGTTGTCACGCGGATCGCGCGCACCAACCGTTGATCCTGTGTGATCCAATGTGGCTCATTGCACACGTCGTTCCCTTCACAAGACAGCACGAGACAACACGGACGTCTCCCTCAGCAAGACTTCTACAAGAAGGAACACGATGCCATCCATGGAAAAAGTCGTCGAGTGGTCATGTCACGTTTAATCTAGTCTACAAAGGCTACAAGTCTACTACACGGCAACTGGTCATCCATGGCCCACGGGCTATACCATTTTTACTATGCAGCGCGCCTGCACTCTCACTTCCGACAGGCCCCCACCACACAAACCTTCCACGCTGCAGCCGCACCCAGAAGAGCTGCCTACCGGGGCCCTCGAGGAGGCCTAAATGTCCCCACATTAAAAACCCAGCCGATTGGGTCCTCCATTCACACTCATCCACTAGTCTCTCTTCCCTATCTAGCAAAACCCCACAATCTTGAACGTACATGCACGACCCTTCTCCATGAAACCGGTGCGTGGGGGTGAGTGTGCGGGCATCACCGCCGGGGTGGTGCTTCACGCGGAAGATCTAGAGGAGCATCACGTAGCACTAGGCGAGGAGGACGTGCAGTTCAACCCCTTGGGGGACCATGTGCTCGCCGGTGCTGACAACTTTGGAGGCCCCGATGAGGGCGTGGAGTTAGACGAACATGCTCCGCTTGTGTACCCGAAGGTACATCTATTTCTACATGTTTCATATTTTCTACTCGAGCTTAATCTATCCTGGCTCCATATGTGGGTTGTTAAAAGAACACACATGCAATTACTCTGGTGGATCCATGTGTGGTTTGTGGAAACAAGACACATGCATTCACTCTGGTGGATCCATGTGTGGTTTGTGAAAAGAACACACATGCAATGACTCTAGTGCTGGTTTTAGTATAAGAACACACATGCAATGACTCTAGTGGGTCCATATGTGGTTTGTGAAAAGAACACACATGCAATGACTCTAGTGGATCCATATGTAGTGTGTTTAAAGAACACACATACAATGACATTGGTTGATCCATATGTGGTTTGTGGAAAGAACACACATGCAATGACATTGGTTGATCCATATGTGGTTTGTGGAAAGAAAACACATGCAATGACATTGGTTGATCCATATGTGGTTTGTGACAATAACACACATGCAATGACTCTAGTGGATCCATATGTGGTTTGTGGAAAGAACACACATGTAATGATATTGATTGATCCATATGTGGTTTGTGGAAAGAACACACATGCAATGACATTGGTTGATCCATGTGTGGTTTTAGTATAAGAACACACATGCAATGACTCTAGTGGGTCCATATGTGGTTTGTGAAAAGAACACACATGCAATGACTCTAGTGGATCCATATGTGGTTTGTGGAAAGAACACACATGCAATGACATTGGTTGATCCATGTGTGGTTTGTGGAAAGAACACACGTGCAAGGACTCTAGTGGGTCCATATGTGGTTTGTGAAAAGAACACACATGCAATGACTCTAGTGGATCCATATGTGGTTTGTGGAAAGAACACACATGCAATGACATTGGTTGATCCATATGTGGTTTGTGGAAAGAACACACATGTAATGACATTGGTTGATCCATATGTGTTTTGTGACAATAACACACATGCAATTTCATTGGTTGATCCATATGTGGTTTGTGACATTGGTGGATCCATATGTGGTTTGTGAAAAGAACACACATGCAGTGACAATTGTTCATCCACATGTGGTTTGTGGAAAAGAACACACATGCAATGACTCTGGTGGGTCCATATGCGGTTTGTGAAAAGAACACACATGCAATGACTCTAGTGGATCCATGTGTGGTTAGTGGAAAGAACACCCATGCAATGAAATTGGTTGATCCATATGTTGTTCATGGAAAGAACACACATGCAATGACATTGGTGGATCCATATCTGGTTTGTGAAAAGAACACACATGCATTAACATTTGTTGATCCATATGTGGTTTGTGAAAAGAACACACATGCAATTACTCTAGTGGATCCATGTGTGGTTTGTGGAAAGAACACACATGCAATGACTCTGGTGGATCCATGTGTGGTTTGTGAAAACAACACACATGCAATGACTCTAGTGCTGGTTTTAGTATAAGAACACACATGCAATGACTCTAGTGGGTCCATATGTGGTTTGTGAAAATAACACACATGCAATAACTCTAGTGGATCCATATGTGGTTTGTGGAAAGAACACACATGCAATGATATTGGTTGATGCATATGTGGTTTGTGACAATAACACACATGCAATGCCATTGGTTGACATATGTGGTTTGTGGAAAGAACACACATGCAATGACACTCGTTGATCCATATGTGGGTTGTTAAATGAACAAACATGAAATGCCCATTGGTTGATCCATATTTGGTTTGTGAAAAGAACACACATACATGACTCTTGTGTTGGTTTTAGTATAAGAACACACATGCAATGACTCTAGTGGGTCCATATGTGGTTTGTGAAAAGAGCACACATGCAATGACTCTAGTGGATCCATGTGTGGTTTGTGAAAAGAACACACATGCAATTCCATTGGTTTATCCATGTGTGGTTTGTGAAAAAACACACATGCAATGCCATTGGTTGATCCATGTGGTTTCTGGAAAAGAACACACATGCAATGACATTAGTGGATCCATACGTGGTTTGTGAATAGAACACACATGCAATGCCATTGGTTGATCCATGTGTGGTTTGTGAAAAGAACACGCTTGCAATTACTCTAGTGGATACATATGTGGCTTTTGGAAAGAACACACATGCAATGAACACAGGTGGATCCATATGTGGTTCATGACAGGAACACACATGCATTGACTCTAGTGGGTCCATATGTGGTTTTTGAAAATAACACACATGCAATGCCATTGGTTAATCCATGTGTGGTTTGTGGAAAGAACACACATGCCATGTCTCTAGTGGGTCCATATGTGGTTTGTGAAAGTAACACACATGCAATGACTCTAGTGGATCCATATGTGGTTTGTGGAAAGAACACACATACAATGACATTGGTTGCTCCATATGTGGTTTGTGGAAAGAACACACATGCAATGACATTGGTTGATCCATATGTGGTTTGTGGAAAGAAAACACATGCAATAACATTGGTTGATCCATATGTGGTTTGTGACAATAACATACATGCAATGACTCTAGTGGATCCATATGTGGTTTGTGAAAAGAACAAACATGTAATGACATTGATTGATCCATATGTGGTTTGTGGAAAGAACACACATACAATGACATTGGTTGCTCCATATGTGGTTTTTGAAAAGAACACACATGCAATGCCATTGGTTGATCCATATGTGGTTTGCGGAAAGAACACACATGCAATGACACTCGTTGATCCATATGTGGGTTGTTAAAAGAACAAACATGAAATGCCCATTGGCTGATCCATATGTGGTTTGTGAAAAGAACACACATACATGACTCTAGTGTTGGTTTTAGTATAAGAACACACATGCAATGACTCTAGTGGGTCCATATGTGGTTTGTGACATTGGTGGATCCACATGTGGTTTGTGAAAAGAACACACATGAAGTGACAATTGTTCATCCATATGTGGGTTGTGGAAAAGAACACACATGCAATGACATTGGTGGATCCATATGTGGTTTGTGGAAAGAACACACATGCAATGACATTGGTTGATCCATGTGTGGTTTTTGAAAAGAACACACATGCAATTACTCTAGTGGATACATATGTGGTTTGTGGAAAGAACACAAATGCAATGAACACTGGTGGATCCATATGTGGTTCATGACAGGAACACACATGCAATGACATTGGTTGATCCATATGTGGTTTGTGAAAATAACACACATGCAATGCCATTGGTTGATCCATGTGGTTTGTGGAAATGAACAAACATGCAATGAACTCTAGTGGATCTATCTTGGCATAATTTGATGTATGCCATGATGTATTTCATTGTAAAAGACACTCACTTTCCATTTTTATACTACTCATCTTTGCCCTTGGTTTTTTGATACTACTCAGTTTTGCCCCCTCTCTCTCTTTCTTAGAAGCCCAAACATGTGCCCAATCTGTCTGCTATGCCCTAATTGGTTGTCACAGTTGTCACGCGGATCGCACGCACCAACCGTTGATCCTATGTGATCCAATGTGGCTCATTGCACACGTCGTTCCCTTCACAAGACAGCACGAGACAACACGGACGTCTCCCTCAGCAAGACTTCTACAAGAAGGAACACGATGCCATCCATGGAAAAAGTCGTCGAGTGGTCATGTCACGTTTAATCTAGTCTACAAAGGCTACAAGTCTACTACACGGCAACTGGTCATCCATGGCCCACGGGCTATACCATTTTTACTATGCAGCGCTTTGCCTCTCATCGGCAGGCCCCCCACCACACAAACCTTCCACGCTGCAGCCGCACCCAGAAGAGCTGCCTACCGGGGCCCTCGAGGAGGCCTAAATGTCCCCACATTAAAAACCCAGCCGATTGGGTCCTCCATTCACACTCATCCACTAGTCTCTCTTCCCTATCTAGCAAAACCCCACAATCTTGAACGTACATGCACGACCCTTCTCCATGAAACCGGTGCGTGGGGGTGAGTGTGCGGGCATCACCGCCGGGGTGGTGCTTCACGCGGAAGATCTAGAGGAGCATCACGTAGCACTAGGCGAGGAGGACGTGCAGTTCAACCCCTTGGGGGACCATGTGCTATGGTCTTGACAACTTTGGAGGCCCCGATGAGGGCGTGGAGTTAGACGAACATGCTCCGCTTGTGTACCCGAAGGTACATCTATTTCTACATGTTTCATATTTTCTACTCGAGCTTAATCTATCCTGGCTCCATATGTGGGTTGTTAAAAGAACACACATGCAATTACTCTGGTGGATCCATGTGTGGTTTGTGGAAACAAGACACATGCATTCACTCTGGTGGATCCATGTGTGGTTTGTGAAAAGAACACACATGCAATGACTCTAGTGCTGGTTTTAGTATAAGAACACACATGCAATGACTCTAGTGGGTCCATATGTGGTTTGTGAAAAGAACACACATGCAATGACTCTAGTGGATCCATATGTAGTGTGTTTAAAGAACACACATACAATGACATTGGTTGATCCATATGTGGTTTGTGGAAAGAACACACATGCAATGACATTGGTTGATCCATATGTGGTTTGTGGAAAGAAAACACATGCAATGACATTGGTTGATCCATATGTGGTTTGTGACAATAACACACATGCAATGACTCTAGTCGATCCATATGTGGTTTGTGGAAAGAACACACATGTAATGATATTGATTGATCCATATGTGGTTTGTGGAAATAACACACATGCAATGACATTGGTTGATCCATGTGTGGTTTTAGTATAAGAACACACATGCAATGACTCTAGTGGGTCCATATGTGGTTTGTGAAAAGAACACACATGCAATGACTCTAGTGGATCCATATGTGGTTTGTGGAAAGAACACACATGCAATGACATTGGTTGATCCATGTGTGGTTTGTGGAAAGAACACACGTGCAAGGACTCTAGTGGGTCCATATGTGGTTTGTGAAAAGAACACACATGCAATGACTCTAGTGGATCCATATGTGGTTTGTGGAAAGAACACACATGCAATGACATTGGTTGATCCATATGTGGTTTGTGGAAAGAACACACATGTAATGACATTGGTTGATCCATATGTGTTTTGTGACAATAACACACATGCAATTTCATTGGTTGATCCATATGTGGTTTGTGACATTGGTGGATCCATATGTGGTTTGTGAAAAGAACACACATGCAGTGACAATTGTTCATCCATATGTGGTTTGTGGAAAAGAACACACATGCAATGACTCTGGTGGGTCCATATGCGGTTTGTGAAAAGAACACACATGCAATGACTCTAGTGGATCCATGTGTGGTTAGTGGAAAGAACACCCATGCAATGACATTGGTGGATCCATATGTTGTTCATGGAAAGAACACACATGCAATGACATTGGTGGATCCATATCTGGTTTGTGAAAAGAACACACATGCATTAACATTTGTTGATCCATATGTGGTTTGTGAAAAGAACACACATGCAATTACTCTAGTGGATCCATGTGTGGTTTGTGGAAAGAACACACATGCAATGACTCTGGTGGATCCATGTGTGGTTTGTGAAAACAACACACATGCAATGACTCTAGTGCTGGTTTTAGTATAAGAACACACATGCAATGACTCTAGTGGGTCCATATGTGGTTTGTGAAAATAACACACATGCAATAACTCTAGTGGATCCATATGTGGTTTGTGGAAAGAACACACATGCAATGATATTGGTTGATGCATATGTGGTTTGTGACAATAACACACATGCAATGCCATTGGTTGACATATGTGGTTTGTGGAAAGAACACACATGCAATGACACTCGTTGATCCATATGTGGGTTGTTAAATGAACAAACATGAAATGCCCATTGGTTGATCCATATTTGGTTTGTGAAAAGAACACACATACATGACTCTTGTGTTGGTTTTAGTATAAGAACACACATGCAATGACTCTAGTGGGTCCATATGTGGTTTGTGAAAAGAACACACATGCAATGACTCTAGTGGATCCATGTGTGGTTTGTGAAAAGAACACACATGCAATTCCATTGGTTTATCCATGTGTGGTTTGTGAAAAAACACACATGCAATGCCATTGGTTGATCCATGTGGTTTCTAGAAAAGAACACACATGCAATGACATTAGTGGATCCATACGTGGTTTGTGAATAGAACACACATGCAATGCCATTGGTTGATCCATGTGTGGTTTGTGAAAAGAACACACTTGCAATTACTCTAGTGGATACATATGTGGCTTTTGGAAAGAACACACATGCAATGAACACAGGTGGATCCATATGTGGTTCATGACAGGAACACACATGCATTGACTCTAGTGGGTCCATATGTGGTTTTTGAAAAGAACACACATGCAATGCCATTGGTTAATCCATGTGTGGTTTGTGGAAAGAACACACATGCCATGTCTCTAGTGGGTCCATATGTGGTTTGTGAAAGTAACACACATGCAATGACTCTAGTGGATCCATATGTGGTTTGTGGAAAGAACACACATACAATGACATTGGTTGCTCCATATGTGGTTTGTGGAAAGAACACACATGCAATGACATTGGTTGATCCATATGTGGTTTGTGGAAAGAAAACACATGCAATAACATTGGTTGATCCATATGTGGTTTGTGACAATAACATACATGCAATGACTCTAGTGGATCCATATGTGGTTTGTGAAAAGAACAAACATGTAATGACATTGATTGATCCATATGTGGTTTGTGGAAAGAACACACATACAATGACATTGGTTGCTCCATATGTGGTTTTTGAAAAGAACACACATGCAATGCCATTGGTTGATCCATATGTGGTTTGTGGAAAGAACACACATGCAATGACACTCGTTGATCCATATGTGGGTTGTTAAAAGAACAAACATGAAATGCCCATTGGCTGATCCATATGTGGTTTGTGAAAAGACACACATACATGACTCTGGTGTTGGTTTTAGTATAAGAACACACATGCAATGACTCTAGTGGGTCCATATGTGGTTTGTGACATTGGTGGATCCACATGTGGTTTGTGAAAAGAACACACATGAAGTGACAATTGTTCATCCATATGTGGGTTGTGGAAAAGAACACACATGCAATGACTCTGGTGGGTCCATATGCGGTTTGTGAAAAGAACACACATGCAATGACTCTAGTGGATCCATGTGTGGTTAGTGGAAAGAACACCCATGCAATGACATTGGTGGATCCATATGTGGTTCATGGAAAGAACACACATGCAATGACATTGGTGGATCCATATGTGGTTTGTGAAAAGAACACACATGCAATGACATTTGCTGATCCATACGTGGTTTGTGAAAAGAACACACATGCAATTACTCTGGTGGATCCATGTGTGGTTTGTGGAAAGAACACACATGCAATGACTCTGGTGGATCCATGTGTGGTTTGTGAAAAGAACACACATGCAATGACTCTAGTGGATCCATGTGTGGTTAGTGGAAAGAACACACATGCAATGACTCTAGTGCTGGTTTTAGTATAAGAACACACATGCAATGACTCTAGTGGGTCCATATGTGGTTTGTGAAAAGAACACACATGCAATGACTCTAGTGAATCCATATGTGGTTTGTGGAAAGAACACACATGCAATGATATTGGTTAATCCATATGTGGTTTGTGACAATAACACACATGCAATGCCATTGGTTGATCCATATGTAGTTTGTGGAAAGAACACACATGCAATGACACTCGTTGATCCATATGTGGGTTGTTAAAAGAACAAACATGAAATGCCCATTGGTTGATCCATATGTGGTTTGTGAAAAGAACAAACATACATGACTCTAGTGTTGGTTTTAGTATAAGAACACACATGCAATGACTCTAGTGGGTCCATATGTGGTTTGTGAAAAGAACACACATGTAATTCCATTGGTTGATCCATGTGTGGTTTGTGAAAAAAAACACATGCAATGCCATTGGTTGATCCATGTGGTTGGTGGATCTATAAGTGGTTTGTGAAAAGAACACACATGCAATGCCATTGGTTGATCCATGTGTGGTTTGTGAAAAGAACACACATTGCATGACTCTAGTGGATCCATGTGTGGTTTGTGAAAAGAACACACATGCAATTCCATTGGTTGATCCATATGT
Source organism: Avena insularis (assembly GCA_023614405.1). Taxonomy (NCBI): domain Eukaryota; kingdom Viridiplantae; phylum Streptophyta; class Magnoliopsida; order Poales; family Poaceae; genus Avena; species Avena insularis. The sequence goes on along the minus strand of CM042696.1, from coordinate 226,637,999 downwards.
GGTTTGTAGAAAGAACATACATGCAATGACATTGGTTGATCCATGTGTGTTTTGTGAAAAGAACACACTTGCAATTACTCTAGTGGATACATATGTGGCTTTTGGAAAGAACACACATGCAATGAACAGAGGTGGATCCATATGTGGTTCATGGCACGAACACACATGCAATGACATTGGTTGATCCATATGTGGTTTTTCAAAAGAACACACATGCAATGCCATTGGTTAATCCATGTGTGGTTTGTGGAAAGAACACACATGCAATGACTCTAGTGGGTCCATATGTGGTTTATGAAAATAACACACATGTAATGACTCTAGTGGATCCATATGTGGTTTGTGGAAAGAACACGCATACAATGACATTGGTTGCTCCATATGTGGTTTGTGAAAAGAACACACATGCAATGACATTGGTTGATCCATATGTGGTTTGTGGAAAGAAAACACATGAAATAACATTGGTTGATCCATATGTGGTTTGTGACAATAACACACATGCAATGACTCTAGTGGATCCATATGTGGTTTGTGAAAAGAACAAACAAGTAATGACATTGATTGATCCATATGTGGTTTGTGGAAAGAACACACATACAATGACACTGGTTGCTCCATATGTGGTTTTTGAAAAGAACACACATGCAATGCCATTGGTTAATCCATGTGTGGTTTGTGGAAAGAACACACATGCAATGACTCTAGTGGGTCCATATGTGGTTTGTGAAAATAACACACATGCAATGAGTCTAGTGGATCCATATGTGGTTTGTGGAAAGAACACACATACAATGACATTGGTTGCTCCATATGTGGTTTGTGGAAAGAACACATATGCAATGACATTGGTTGATCCATATGTGGTTTTTGGAAAGAAAACACATGCAATAACATTGGTTGATCCATATGTGGTTTGTGACAATAACACACATGCAATGACTCTAGTGGATCCATGTGTGGTTAGTGGAAAGAACACCCATGCAATTACATTGGTGGATCCATATGTTGTTCATGGAAAGAACACACATGCAATGACATTGGTGGATCCATATCTGGTTTGTGAAAAGAACACACATGCATTGACATTTGTTGATCCATATGTGGTTTGTGAAAAGAACACACATGCAATTACTCTAGTGGATCCATGTGTGGTTTGTGGAAAGAACACACATGCAATGACTCTGGTGGATCCATGTGTGGTTTGTGAAAACAACACACATGCAATGACTCTAGTGCTGGTTTTAGTATAAGAACACACATGCAATGACTCTAGTGGGTCCATATGTGGTTTGTGAAAATAACACACATGCAATAACTCTAGCGGATCCATATGTGGTTTGTGGAAAGAACACACATGCAATGATATTGGTTGATCCATATGTGGTTTGTGACAATAACACACATGCAATGCCATTGGTTGATCCATATGTGGTTTGTGGAAAGAACACACATGCAATGACACTCGTTGATCCATATGTGGGTTGTTAAAAGAACAAACATGAAATGCCCATTGGTTGATCCATATTTGGTTTGTGAAAAGAACACACATACATGACTCTTGTGTTGGTTTTAGTATAAGAACACACATGCAATGACTCTATTGGGTCCATATGTGGTTTGTGAAAAGAACACACATGCAATGACTCTGGTGGATCCATGTGTGGTTTGTGAAAAGAACACACATGCAATTCCATTGGTTTATCCATGTGTGGTTTGTGAAAAAACACACATGCAATGCCATTGGTTGATCCATGTGGTGTCTGGAAAAGAACACACATGCAATGACATTAGTGGATCCATACGTGGTTTGTGAATAGAACACACATGCAATGCCATTGGTTGATCCATGTGTGGTTTGTGAAAAGAAAACACATGCAATGCCATTGGTTGATACATGTGGTTTGTGGAAAAGAACACAACATGCAATGACATTGGTGGATCCATATGTGGTTTGTGGAAAGAATATACATGCAATGACATTGGTTGATCCATGTGTTGTTTGTGAAAAGAACACACTTGCAATTACTCTAGTGGATACATATGTGGCTTTTGGAAAGAACACACATGCAATGAACACAGGTGGATCCATATGTGGTTCATGACAGGAACACACATGCAATGACTCTAGTGGGTCCATATGTGGTTTTTGAAAAGAACACACATGCAATGCCATTGGTTAATCCATGTGTGGTTTGTGGAAAGAACACACATGCCATGTCTCTAGTGGGTCCATATGTGGTTTGTGAAAGTAACACACATGCAATGACTCTAGTGGATCCATATGTGGTTTGTGGAAAGAACACACATACAATGACATTGGTTGCTCCATATGTGGTTTGTGGAAAGAACACACATGCAATGACATTGGTTGATCCATATGTGGTTTGTGGAAAGAAAACACATGCAATAACATTGGTTGATCCATATGTGGTTTGTGACAATAACATACATGCAATGACTCTAGTGGATCCATATGTGGTTTGTGAAAAGAAGAAACATGTAATGACATTGATTGATCCATATGTGGTTTGTGGAAAGAACACACATACAATGACATTGGTTGCTCCATATGTGGTTTTTGAAAAGAACACAAATGCAATGCCATTGGTTGATCCATATGTGGTTTGTGGAAAGAACACACATGCAATGACACTCGTTGATCCATATGTGGGTTGTTAAAAGAACAAACATGAAATGCCCATTGGCTGATCCATATGTGGTTTGTGAAAAGAACACACATACATGACTCTAGTGTTGGTTTTAGTATAAGAACACACATGCAATGACTCTAGAGGGTCCATATGTGGTTTGTGACATTGGTGGATCCACATGTGGTTTGTGAAAAGAACACACATGAAGTGACAATTGTTCATCCATATGTGGGTTGTGGAAAAGAACACACATGCAATGACTCTGGTGGGTCCATATGCGGTTTGTGAAAAGAACACACATGCAATGACTCTAGTGGATCCATGTGTGGTTAGTGGAAAGAACACCCATGCAATGACATTGGTGGATCCATATGTGGTTCATGGAAAGAACACACATGCAATGACATTGGTGGATCCATATGTGGTTTGTGAAAAGAACACACATGCATTGACATTTGCTGATCCATACGTGGTTTGTGAAAAGAACACACATGCAATTACTCTGGTGGATCCATGTGTGGTTTGTGGAAAGAACACACATGCAATGACTCTGGTGGATCCATGTGTGGTTTGTGAAAAGAACACACATGCAATGACTCTAGTGGATCCATGTGTGGTTAGTGGAAAGAACACACATGCAATGACTCTAGTGCTGGTTTTAGTATAAGAACACACATGCAATGACTCTAGTGGGTCCATATGTGGTTTGTGAAAAGAACACACATGCAATGACTCTAGTGGATCCATATGTGGTTTGTGGAAAGAACACACATGCAATGATATTGGTTAATCCATATGTGGTTTGTGACAATAACACACATGCAATGCCATTGGTTGATCCATATGTGGTTTGTGGAAAGAACACACATGCAATGACACTCGTTGATCCATATGTGGGTTTTTAAAAGAACAAACATGAAATGCCCATTGGTTGATCCATATGTGGTTTGTGAAAAGAACAAACATACATGACTCTAGTGTTGGTTTTAGTATAAGAACACACATGCAATGACTCTAGTGGGTCCATATGTGGTTTGTGAAAAGAACACACATGTAATTCCATTGGTTGATCCATGTGTGGTTTGTGAAAAAAAACAAATGCAATGCCATTGGTTGATCCATGTGGTTGGTGGATCTATAAGTGGTTTGTGAAAAGAACACACATGCAATGCCATTGGTTGATCCATGTGTGGTTTGTGAAAAGAACACACATTGCATGACTCTAGTGGATCCATGTGTGGTTTGTGAAAAGAACACACATGCAATTCCATTGGTTGATCCATATGTGGTTTGTAGAAAGAACATACATGCAATGACATTGGTTGATCCATGTGTGGTTTGTGAAAAGAACACACTTGCAATTACTCTAGTGGATACATATGTGGCTTTTCGAAAGAACACACATGCAATGAACAGAGGTGGATCCATATGTGGTTCATGGCACGAACACACATGCAATGACATTGGTTGATCCATATGTGGTTTTTAAAAAGAACACACATGCAATGCCATTGGTTAATCCATGTGTGGTTTGTGGAAAGAACACACATGCAATGACTCTAGTGGGTCCATATGTGGTTTGTGAAAATAACACACATGTAATGACTCTAGTGGATCCATATGTGGTTTGTGGAAAGAACACGCATACAATGACATTGGTTGCTCCATATGTGGTTTGTGAAAAGAACACACATGCAATGACATTGGTTGATCCATATGTGGTTTGTGGAAAGAAAACACATGCAATAACATTGGTTGATCCATATGTGGTTTGTGACAATAACACACATGCAATGACTCTAGTGGATCCATATGTGGTTTGTGAAAAGAACAAACATGTAATGACATTGATTGATCCATATGTGGTTTGTGGAAAGAACACACATACAATGACACTGCTTGCTCCATATGTGGTTTTTGAAAAGAACACACATGCAATGCCATTGGTTAATCCATGCGTGGTTTGTGGAAAGAACACACATGCAATGACTCTAGTGGGTCCATATGTGGTTTGTGAAAATAACACACATTCAATGAGTCTAGTGGATCCATATGTGGTTTGTGGAAAGAACACACATACAATGACATTGGTTGCTCCATATGTGGTTTGTGGAAAGAACACATATGCAATGACATTGGTTGATCCATATGTGGTTTGTGGAAAGAAAACACATGCAATAACATTGGTTGATCCATATGTGGTTTGTGACAATAACACACATGCAATGACTCTAGTGGATCCATATGTGTTTTGTGAAAAGAACAAATATGTAATGACATTGGTTGATCCATGTGTGGTTTTAGTATAAGAATACACATGCAATGACTCTAGTGGGTCCATATGTGGTTTGTGAAAAGAACACACATGCAATGTCTCTAGTGGATCCATATGTGGTTTGTGGAAAGAGCACACATGTAATGACATTGTTTGATCTCTATGTGGTTTGTGGAAAGAACACACGTGCAATGACATTGGTTGATCCATGTGTGGTTTCTGGAAAGAACACACATTCAATGACTCTAGTGGGTCCATATGTGGTGTGTGAAAAGAACATACATGCAATGACTCTAGTGGATCCATATGTGGTTGTGGAAAGAACACACATGCAATGACATTGGTTGATCCATATGTGGTTTGTGGAAAGAACACACATGTAATGACATTGGTTGATCTATATGTGGTTTGTGACAATAACACACATGCAATTACTCTAGTGAGTCCATATGTTGTTTGTGGAAAAGAACACACATACAATGACTCTGGTGGGTCCATATGTGGTTTGTGAAAAGAACACACATGCAATGACTCTAGTGGATCCATGTGTGGTTAGTGGAAAGAACACACATGCAATGACAAAGTTGGATCCATATGTGGTTCATGGAAAGAACACACATGCAATGACATTGGTGGATCCATATGTGGTTTGTGAAAAGAACACACATGCATTGACATTTGTTGATCCATATGTGGTTTGTGAAAAGAACACACATGCAATTACTATGGTGGATCCATGTGTGGTTTGTGGAAAGAACACACATGCAATGACTCTAGTGGATCCATGTGTGGTTAGTGGAAAGAACACACATGCAATGACATTGGTCGATCCATATGTGGTTCATGGAAAGAACACACGCGCAATGAGATTGGTGGATCCATATGTGGTTTGTGAAAAGAATACACATGCAATGACATTGGTTGATCCATATGTGGTTTATGGAAAGAACACACATGCAATGACATAGGGTTATCCATATGTGGTCTGTGACAATAACACACATGCAATTACTCTAGTGGATACATATGTGGTTTGTGGAAAAGAACACACATGCAATGACTCTGGTGGGTCCATATGTGGTTTTTGAAAAGAACACACATGAAATGACTCTACTGGATCCATATGTGGTTAGTGTAAAGAACACACATGCAATGACATTGGTGGATCCATATGTGGTTCATGGAAAGAACACACATGCAATGACATTGGTGGATCCATATGTGGTTTGCGAAAATAACACACATGCAATGACAATTGTTCATCCATCTGTGGTTTGTGGAAAGAACACACATGCAATTACTATAGTGGATCCATGTGTGGTTTGTGGAAAGAACACACATGCAATGTCTCTAGTGGATCCATGTGTGGTTAGTGGAGAGAACACATATGCAATGACATTGGTGGATCCATATGTGGTTCATGGAAAGAACACACATGCAATGTCATTGGTGGATGCATATGTGGTTTGTGAAAAGAACACACCGGCAATGACATTTGTTGATCCATATGTGGTTTGTGAAAAGAACACACATGCAATTACTCTAGTGGGTCCATATGTGGTTTGTGAAAAGAACACACATGCAATGACTCTAGTGGATCCATGTGTGGTTTGTGAAAAGAACACACATGCAATTCCATTGGTTGATCCATGTGTGGTTTGTGAAAAGAACACACATGCAATGCCATTGGTTGATACATGTCGTTTGTGGAAAAGAACACACATGCAATGACATTGGTGGATCCATATGTGGTTTGTGGAAAGAACATACATGCAATGACATTCGTTGATCCATGTGTGGTTTGTGAAAAGAACACACATGCAATTACTCTAGTGGATACATATGTGGCTTTTGGAAAGAACACACATGCAATGAACACGGGTGGATCCATATGTGGTTCATGGCAGGAACACACATGCAATGACATTGGTTGATCCATATGTGGTTTTTGAAAAGAACACACATGCAATGTCATTGGTTAATCCATGTGTGGTTTGTGGAAAGAACACACATGAAATGACTCTAGTGGGTCCATATGTGGTTTGTGAAAATAACACACATGCAATGACTCTAGTGGGTCCATATGTGGTTTGTGAAAATAACACACATGCAATGACTCTAGTGGATCCATATGTGGTTTGTGGAAATAACACACATGCAATGAGTCTAGTGGATCCATATGTGGTTTGTGGAAAGAACACACATACAATGACATTGGTTGCTCCATATGTGGTTTGTGGAAAGAACACATATTCAATGACATTGGTTGATCCATATGTGGTTTGTGGAAAGAAAACACATGCAATAACATTGGTTGATCCATATGTGGTTTGTGACAATAACACACATGCAATGACTCTAGTGGATCCATATGTGGTTTGTGAAAAGAACAAACATGTAATGACATTGGTTGATCCATGTGTGGGTTTAGTATAAGAATACACATGCAATGACTCTAGTGGGTCCATATGTGGTTTGTGAAAAGAACACACATGCAATGTCTCTAGTGGATCCATATGTGGTTTGTGGAAAGAGCACACATGTAATGACATTGTTTGATCTCTATGTGGTTTGTGGAAAGAACACACGTGCAATGACATTGGTTGATCCATGTGTGGTTTCTGGAAAGAACACACATTCAATTACTCTAGTGGGTCCATATGTGGTGTGTGAAAAGAACATACATGCAATGACTCTAGTGGATCCATATGTGGTTATGGAAAGAACACACATGCAATGACATTGGTTGATCCATATGTGGTTTGTGGAAAGAACCCACATGTAATGACATTGGTTGATCTATATGTGGTTTGTGACAATCACACACATGCAATTACTCTAGTGGGTCCATATGTGGTTTGTGGAAAAGAACACACATACAATGACTCTGGTGGGTCCATATGTGGTTTGTGAAAAGAACACACATGCAATGACTCTAGTGGATCCATGTGTGGTTAGTGGAAAGAACACACATGCAATGACATAGGTGGATCCATATGTGGTTCATGGAAAGAACACACATGCAATGACATTGGTGGATCCATATGTGGTTTGTGGAAAGAACACACATGCATTGACATTTGTTGATCCATATGTGGTTTGTGAAAAGAACACACATGCAATTACTATGGTGGATCCATGTGTGGTTTGTGGAAGCCACCATACAAATGAGTATGTATGCAAGCCACCATACAATATTGCAACGTCATACGGCAAGATCCAAATATCCTAGATAGATATAGTAGTTTAGGATATCTCCTCATACATCAAACATCAGAGTATTAGGCGAAAGGGGAAAACAAGATCCGAGTACGGATAAGAAGCAAATCGGCATAAGATGCCCCATAAATAAACACATCCCGCCCATAGATCTCACGGATCCCCGTTCCCGGAATCTCTACACCGAATGATCGTTGACCACATCGTCCGTCTCCTCCGCCCAGTATCCATCTTGCGAGCTTACCTGTTCATCTGAATCAAACAATTTATCGTGTGAGACCCTAGGGGTACTCAGCAAGTCTTTATGCCTCTAAAGGGGACACAACCTGGGGTGACGCAATTGCAGCAAAAGATAATACCTAACAATTCTATAGATACTCGCTAACCATCCGCCTAACCAGAGATAGACGAATGTCCGTGAATTAATAACAACAGTTATAACAGTTATATTAACAGATCCATCCTCCTCCTCGCTTACCGACGAGGAAGCGGACGAACAGCCCCCCATCCGTTGGCAGTTTTATTATCCATTCCATGAGTGTTGCACTATTTACTAGTCAGGTACTTAGTCAAATTAAAAGTGGAACTTTAGTTATACTTGTCTATGATCGAGAAACTGTGCTCCAAGTCGTCCATAACCGCGGACACGGCTTTTAGAAAGTTTTACCCTGCAGGGGTGCACAAATAGCAACACACACTCGATCAACCTCGGAAAAACCAAATCAAAACCCAACGAGGCATTCACGACAAAGCGATCACAGGATTCAGAAATATTTTAGGGGGCCACCCCATTAAGGTACCCGCAACGAAGTTGGCCGGCTCCGAGACGGACTCAAGGTTTGCGTCAATGGCTTTAAACGACTGGGAACCCGAAAGTGTGACTGGGCTTGTCGATACCGCGAAAACACTCCGCTTACCTAAACAGTACAGGTGCTCCTCGCACAATCTTAAATAAAGCAGTAAATCATGGCATAAGTACAGAATAGTAATAAAGCCCCAAACTACTTTGTGGCCCCAAGAAATAAGAATGAATCAAGATCTGGCTCAGGGGGGTTCATAAGCCTCCCGGATGTGGATAGCGCGAATATTCAAGGAACATGAATCAAGTACTCGGGGTCCTACGGGACACAAGTGAGCATGAAAAACCAAATAACAGATATTGCTCACCGGTGCCACTTTCATTAGTTATCCCATTACTACTCAGGTTAAGTTGTTTAGGTACCTCGTTATCCATCAGACACTCACATACCCTACATATGCTGTTCTACGACCCGCATGGCTCAAACAACTCCTGTAGTAATGGCTCATGGGATGGAGGGACAAGCTTCGGTGGGGTTTAGAAAGTAAAGGCTATGCAATACTTGGGATTCAGTTTAATGCAATCGCGACTCAATGATGCAAGAATAAGATAGAGGCAATAGGTACTATATGTATGCAAGCATGTGGTAGTGCTTGCTGGCAGCGATTGAAGCGAGAGAAGGATCCGGTAGTGCTCCTGGGTTTCTTGATATATCCCCTGCTCAGCGTCTATTCGAAGAAGAACCAAACAAACAAGGGCCAACATAAATAAAGTGCACAAGCATATAAATTAAATGCGACAAGCAAACAATCATGCCATGATGAATGATGCACAATTTGCATGGCAATAATGTAGCAAGGCATGGGTGAGGTGTGGAATACAAGAATAAAGCCTTTTATTGAGTTTTAGTCACATTTTAACCTCATAAAAGTTGCTGTATACTTTATATTTATATGATGCATGCTGCAATTCAGAACATGGAATGCATAAACAGAAAGGTCTCGTCGCGCTGATCGATTTAGACATATTATTTGTCAAATTTGGAGTTATAAAACAAAAGTTATTAATTAATTAAGGAAAAGGGCATTTTATTTGTAATTTTAATCCACTCGAAAATTAAAGTGTTCAAAATATATTTTGGATGGCATATTTGAATTCCTCACATTTTTCTGATTTCAAAACATATATTACATGTTTAATTTGGAATTGTATTTTAAAAGTTATTTAAAAACAGATTTGAATTTGAATTTAAAACAAATTGAAAAGATTTAAATTAAAACAGACAAACGGAGAAACTTTTCTTACTCAGCCTGCACCTAGCCAGACAAGGACGAGTGGGGCCAGGTGGACACAGCCATGAAAAGCTTTCTGTCACCGCGGGCTAATCTAGCCGCAGAATCGACCAGGAGCGACTTGGCCAGACCACGCCGCCATGGTTGGACGACGGTGACACGTGCGAACCTGTGGACTAGGGTTGAGAAACGCAAAGTAGCGATGCTTTTGCAAAACCGCATGCAGGCGCAGGTGGGTGGCGGCAGAGCGCGGGTTGAGGAAAACAAAACAGAAGGGGGTTTGCGCAAAAGGATAGGTGCTACTGTTTTTCTTCCTCCGTTTCGACGATGGACGGCCGCGATGAGAGAAAAAACAGGCGCCAGTGGCTCGACCGGCGACCTCGCGTCTGTGCGACGGCGGCTACCGCTGCGGTGGCTTGGGGGTTGTTGGGAGGTTGCTGTGGCGCGGCTAGGTAGGTTCTCGCGACGAGAGGACGGTCTTCGACGACGTGAGCTCGCCGCGCCGAGAGCGCTCGATGAAATGCACAACGCGAACAGGCAACCAATCGGCCCGCAGAGGTGTCTGGGAGGTTCGGGCGCTCACCGAGAGTGGGTCGGTGGTGACGGAACAGCTTGGGACGCAGGGGATCGGCGACGATGCAGACGGCCGGAGCTCTAGGGTTTAGCGTCGGTGGCGGCGGTGCTTCCGGCGGTTCCAGCCCTTCTCCTCCTCGACGGCGGGTACAGGGGAAGCAGAGGGTTGTCCTCGGACTCCTCGATCCCCACCACGTCGAGCTTGACGGCCGGATCGACGAGGGCGACGATATGTCAAGCGTGGGCCGAGAGAGGGTGGCGTCGGTGCAGAAGAAGGGAGGAGGGGCAGGGCGCCGGGGCAGATCTGGGGAAGGCAGAGACGCCGTGGGGAAGGAGGAAAAGGAGGGAGAGAGAGGAGAAGCAGTCGTGGCAGGGAGGGTAGATAAGGTGGCTCGGTGCCACCTTTTCCCTCCTCAAGCACGTGATCGGGCTGGGGTAGCTAGGGCATGGAGAGGGCTGCAGGTGGGCCAGGAAGAGGGGGAGGAAGGCTCGTGCTGGAGGGGCCCTCATGGCAGGGAGAGAGGAGAGAGGAAGAGAGAGGGTGGAGCTCGGTTAGGAGCTAGGCTCGGGTTAGGGTTAAAGAGGAGAGGTAGATGGGGTAGATAGGTAGCTCGGCCAGGGGAAGTGGGGTGGCTAGGTGGGGCCTGCATGGCAGAGAGAAAAGGGGGAGGGACCGAGAGAGAGGGGGGCTTGGTTAGGGTTTTGGTTTAGGTTAGGGGGTGGCTCGGTTTTGGCTAGAGGGGGTGGTATGGTAGATGGTGGTAGTGGGTTAGGTGATTAGGGTTAGGGTTTTGGATAGAGAGGAGGGATTAGAGAGAGAGGGTGATGTGGTGGTTCAGAGATAGAAAAGAGAGAGAGCTAGGGAGAAAGGGTTTTGGGCATGAACCAAAAATAAAGGCAAGCACAAGGGGATATGGGTGATGGAAAGAGGGTGAGGTTGCAAGGTCAAAACAAAGGAATAGGGCCAACATGAGTAGACTCTCAAAGATTCATGCTTCACTTGCGACAACACACGAAAAACCCAAAGGAGGGAAAGATGGTGAGATTTGCATGGACCATGCATAAACATTAAATGCCATGTTTTAACCTTGTGAAAACAAAATAATAATCATGGCATTATTCCTATGCATTACGCAAAATGTGGAGTAAGGCCAAGCAAAAGAATTTAAATGAAAGTTCCAAGTGGAGTAGATGGAGATGATCATATTTGATTATAATTGAGACTTGCTAGTGTGTATATTCCACTAGATGTTTAATAGTCCCAAAAATAACCCGACATGAGCATAAATCCATAATAATCCATATGAAAGCTAGGAAAAGGAGCACTTCTCATAATGCATGCAAAGATGGCTCCACATATCAATAATGTGAAAACAACATGATTCTAATATGAGAGCATGTGGAAAAAAAAATAGAATTGGATCCATTCCAACCCACATGAGCTAGAGGTAAAGCCCAATAAAGTGCAAAGCTCATATTTAGTTGGATGGTGGAATTATAAGGTGGTGACCGAAAGGGTGGTGGAGTGAAATAAGAGATATGCCCCCAACTCAACTTGGGCATTTAAACAATATATCAATAACCAAATACAATATCAAGAGGCAAATACAAATAATAATGCATATGAGAGAAGAACCAAAGAAAGAGGGTTTTATATGATGCTCAAATGCAAGATGGCATGATGACATGAGCATGATTTAATTATGATGCAACAATTATATATATGAAGTAGCCATTATATTACTAGACCAAGTAGCATTACAATTGTTAGACAATTGGGATGCTACAACTCTCCCCCACTAAACAGGAATCTCGCCCCGAGATTCTAGGAAGAAGAAGAAGACTCAAAGAGGGTAGGATACTTGGCACGGAGCTCATCTTCACGTTCCCAAGTGGCTTCATCAACGGAATGGTGCGACCATTGCACCTTGCAGAACTTGATGGACTTGTTGCTAGTCCTTCTTTCTGCGATTTCAAGGATTTTTGTGGGGTGTTCTTGATAAGACAGGTCTTCTTGGAGATTGATAAGCTCATGGTCCACGGTCCTGCCGGGATCCGTGAAGCACTTCTTGAGTTGAGAGATGTGGAAAATATCATGGACCTTTAGTTTTTCCGGGAGCTCAAGAGCATAAGCAACTTCTCCTCTTCTTCCACGAATTTTGAATGGACCGATGTATCTAGGAGCCAACTTTCCTTTGATACCAAAGCGGTGCGTGCCTCTCATGGGAGTGACACGAAGGTAAACGAGATCACCAGGGACATACTCCATGTCCGTGTGCTTCCTGCCATAATTGCTCTTCTGGCGACTTTGAGCAATCTTCAGATTTTCAAGAATGATGTGAACCTTCTCCTCCGCTTGAGTTACAATGTCGGGGCCAAACAATATTCTTTCTCCTGCACCCGACCAACCAATCGGAGTTCTACATTTGCGACCATAGAGAGCCTCAAATGGTGCCATCTTTAGACTTTTCTGGAAGCTATTGTTGTAAGAGAATTCAGCATAAGGAAGACATTCTTCCCACTTCATGCCAAAAGAGATGACGCAAGCACGGAGCATATCCTCCAGAATCTGATTGATCCTTTCAACTTGTCCTTGCGACTGAGGGTGGTAAGCTGTGCTGAAGTTCAACTTTGTTCCAAAGCATTTTGGAAACTTTCCTAGAACTTGGAAGTGAATATGCTTCCACGGTCTGAACTGATCTCAAGAGGAACCCCATACAGAGAAACAATTATGTTGATATAGATCTCAGCCAACTGAATTGCAGAAATTGTTTCCTTGACGGGAAAGAAGTGAGCCACTTTAGAAAGCCTGTCAATGACAACAAAGATTGCATTGTTGCCCTTCTGCGACCTTGGAAAACCAGTGATGAAGTCCATCTCTACTTTCTCCCATTTCCATTCCGGGGGTTTCAATGGCTGTAGAAGACCGGAAGGTTTCTGATGGACAGCTTTCACTCATGCGTACATCACACTCGAGACATACTTGGCACAATATCGTTTCAATCCCGCCACCAATATTGTGTTTTCAAGTCCATGTACATCTTTGTGCCCGGTGGATAGAAAGAACAGAATCATGCGCCTCCTTTAGAACTTGCTCTCTCAAACCCGGGTAGTTCGGAACAAACATCCGGTGTTCAAAGAAAAGCGTGCCTTGGTCATCGACGTGGAAGGACTCATACTTCGGAAGCTGAAGGTTGGAGATGACCTTTTTGGTGTACGGATCACCAAGTTGAAAAGAGCGAACCTTTTCTTCCAAGAGAGGTGTTGCCAGAAGGTTCAGAAGATACCCTTGATCCACAATTTCAAGGTTGAGCTGATGGAATTCCTCGCACAAGAGAGGCTGTTGTCCTTCCATCATGAGGTTGCTGGCATAAGCTTTGCGGCTAAGAGCATCGGCCATGACATTAGCTTTGCCCGGAGTGTAGTTGATGGTCAGATCGAAATCATTGATTGCTTCAATCCACCTCCTCTGCCGAAGGTTGAGATCAGGCTGTGTGAAGATATACTTCAGACTCTTGTGATCAGAAAAGATTTCACAACGGTTGCCCAGCAAGTAATGCCTCCATAATTTCAAAGCAAAGACAACTGCTGCGAGTTCGAGGTTGTGTGTAGGATAGTTGATCTCATGCGTCTTCAACTGTCGAGAGGCATAAGCAACAACTTGTTTCTCTTGCATGAGGACCGCACCCAATCCTTGCAAAGATGCGTCACAGAATATCTGGAAAGGCTTGGATGTATCTGGAGGAACCAAGACTGGTGTGGAAGTGAGCTTCTCTTTGAGTGTTTCAAAGCTTGCTTGACATGCAGGAGTCCAAAGGTATTTCTTGCCTTTCTTGAGGAGATCGGTAAGAGGCTTCGCTATCTTCGAAAAGTTCTGAACGAAGCGACGGCAATAACTAGCCAAACCAAGGAAGCTCCGGACTTCTTTGACATTTACAGGAGGAAGCCAGTCAACAATTGTCTTTACAGTTTCCGGGTTGACGGCAATGCCCTTGGCAGAGATGACGTGACCAAGATAGGTGACTTGAGGCAGCCAAAACTCACATTTGGAGAACTTTGCATACAAGCGGTTCTCACGAAGCTTGTTTAGGACACACCGAAGGTGTTCTTCATGTTCTTCCTTTGACTTAGAATAGACTAGGATGTCATCCAGATAGACCACAACGAACTTATCAAGATACTCCATGAAAACCGAGTTCATAAGCCTCGAGAAGGTGGCAGGTGCGTTGGTGAGACCGAAAGACATGACCGTGTACTCATACAAGCCATAGCGGGTGGTGAAAGCTGTTTTAGGAACATCTTCCTTGCGAATCTTGATTTGGTGATAACCACTTCTCAAGTCAAGCTTAGAGAATACCACATCTCTAGCTAGGTGATCGAAGAGATCATTAATCCGCGGAAGGGGATATTTATTCTTGATGGTTTTAGCATTGAGAGCCCGATAGTCAACACAAAGTCTATCAGTCTTGTCTCGCTTCTTCACAAAGAGGGTTGGGCTACCCCAAGAAGAGGTACTGTGTTGAATGAAACCCAACTTCTCTTGTTCATCAAGCTGACGTTTGAGTTCAGCCAACTCAGCAGGACCCATTTTATAAGGCCGCTTGGAGATAGGAGCCGTTCCAGGTTCAAGCTCAATTACAAACTCAACCTCACGATCCGGAGGCATACCTGGCAACTCTTCAGGAAAGACATCTGGGAACTCACAGACACGAACACTGAATAGCTTCCATAGCATCATCATTCAGAGCCGCCAAAGAGAAAAGCTGAATAGCAGGAGTCTGACTTGGAGAATAGACTATATGGCCATCAGGAATTTTCAGAGAAACCGAGCGTTCAGCACAATCAATCACAGCTGCATTTGCTGACAACCAATCCATGCCCAAGATAACATCAATGTCAGAACTGCCCAGAACAATTAAGGACGCCGAGAACGAAGAGCCACCAATCCCGATTTGATTGCCATGGCTGATTTTAGACGCTGCCATTGTTGCTCCAGGAGAAAGGACCATTAACCGCTTAAGGAGAGGATCCATAGCTAACTCATTCTCATTTGCAAACTTGTGAGACACAAAAGAATGCGATGCACCAGAATCAAACAAAACTCGTGCAGGGACTGAGTTAACGGAAAACATACCCATCACAACTCCAGGTGCATGCTCAGCTTGAGCGGCGTTGACACAGTTGGCACGAGCAACAATAGACCCGGGCTTGGTGTTGATGTTGAGAGCCCGAGGTGGTGGTGCACGAACCAAAGGAGAGCTTGCCGGAGGTCTTGGAGGTGGTGGAGGAAGAGCTTTGTTTTTCAACGGACAGTTCCAGTTTTGATGCCCAGTGTTTCCACAAGTGTAACAAGCACCAGGTGGACGTGGAGCAACGTAGCCAGGGACTCCGCCAGGCGCTCTAGGGTAGTGGTGGTTGTAGCCCCTGGGAGCAGCAGTGAGGAAGTTTGGTGGCCTTGCCGCGTAGCTTGACGGTCTTGGTGGAGCCGGGAGTGACGATGGGGTGTTAGGAACCCAGACACGACGCTTAGAAGGAGTTGACATAGCTGAAGAGCTTGCTGCATCACGGTTGTGTTTCTTTGACTCCTCAAACACTTGCCTACTTGCTTCTTCCTGCAGAGCTGTATGCTGGAGTTCCAGAAAAGACGCCGGCCTTGCATGTGTGATTGCATACTTAATCGATGCATTGAGCCCTTGTCGGAACCTCTTTTGCTTCTTCTTGTCATCAGAGATCTCATCGCCACCATAACGAGAAAGGTTCATGAAGTTCCTGATGTAGGTATTGACATTGTCATTGCCCTGCTTGAGGTTGAGAAACACTTCCCTCATCTTCACCATGACAATTTCCGACAGATACTGCTCTTTGAAAGCTCCAGTGAACTGTCCCCAAGTAGGCTGAAAACCAGTGCAGTTTGCCTTCAGGTAATTCTCCCACCACAGAGCTGCATCTCCCTTCAGAAGGTGAGTGGCACACTTTACCCATTCTTGCTCAGGAACATCAGCAGTCACCAGTAACCTTGACATCTCACGCAACCAATCATCAGCATCAAGTGGTTGATCGGACACATCAAATTGGCGTGGGTTGAACTTCAGGAAGCTTTTGATGTCTCCTCGCTTGGGAGGTGGAGGTAGCGGAACAAACTCATTCCTCCTGACACTTTCTTTAAAACGCTGCTGGTTCTGCTGCATTGCTGCCAAGGCATTAGCGATGCTTGACAACGCGGCCCCCAGTTCAGGTTGTATGTCCTCCTCAGAACGGCGTGGTGGTGCCATCCTGTGATTGATATAAAACTCAAGTCAGTACTATAATGGAGAATAATAATAATCCAAAATAGTACCAAGATGGAATTAACCAATATTAAAGGATACAATTTACTAAGATGATATTAAAATATCAACAAAGTTCAAAGCACCTCTAAGATATTAAGCATATCGCATTTGAAAAGTGTGGTACACAACTATCAAAGAAAAATTTTCCGCAAATTTCGGCATTAAAATACCAATAGATGCGCAAAATCACTTAACGAATCAAGACTAGTGACTCTACCAATTCAATATACAAGAGCGAATGATAAAAGTAGTGGTATGGTCGCGACTCCATCCCGCACTCAAATCATTACTCCGCACATGAATAAGTAGAACACATATCCCAACACCTTCTTCTCACGATGAACCTAAAGATTAGCAACTACGGAAACGAACACCCCAAACAAGATAACGTCGGGTAACAAAGAGTAAGACAGATCGCGGCGGTATACAATGAATCAGATAGATCGCGTCGGTTTGCAAAAGCCTGTCGGTATGGAATGTACCAACAGTTGATAACCAAAAGGCCGATAAAGATAACATGTTGGATGCAACAGATAGACAAGGAATTACACACACACATACACAACCTATGGTACTACGGAACCCAGAACACGTGAATCCTAGTTTGAATTTTAAGAAGAGGATAGAAAACGTTACACTTCCTTACCAGAAAAGGGTGGGTGGGTGGGTAAGAAGAAAAGGTGGAAGTAGTCCTACTCTCGCGTTTTGTTTTTCCCTAGTATACATAGCTACCAAAATATTTGCTAGACTGACAACGACCATTTGGCTGAGACCCTGAAGGGCGGGATGGCTCTGATACCAATTGTAACTACCTCGGTGAATTACGCTCTTAGTTACAAGCCTGGGTGAGCGGAAATGGTTAAAATAGTACGGTGGGGCCCAAATGCCACTCACAGTGAACCTTTACGTCCTAACCATTTCCAAACATCGGGACAAGAACGAGCGGCGTAATCGGCAGGCGAAGGGATCAACTACATACACAAATGAGTATGTATGCAAGCCACCATACAATATTGAAACGCCATACGGCAAGATCCAAATATCCTAGATAGATATAGTAGTTTAGGATATCTCCTCATACATCAAACATCAGTATCAAAGTGAGGGGAAAACAAGATCCGATGCGGATAAGAAGCAAATCGGCATAAGATGCCCCATAAATAAACACATCCATACAGATCTCACGGATCCCGTTCGGAATCTCTACACCGAATGATCGTTGCTCACATCGTCGTATCCTCCGCCAGATCCATCTTGCGAGCTTACTGCTCATCTGAATCAAACAATTTATCGTGTGAGACCCTAGGGGTACTCAGCAAGTCTTTATGCCTCTAAAGGGACACAACTGGGGTGACGCAATTGCAGCAAAAGATAATACCTAACAATTCTATAGATACTGCTAACCATCCGCCTAACCAGAGATGAAGCGGATGTCCGTGAATTAATAACAAGTTATAATGATAATATTAACAGATCCATCCTCCTCCTCGCCAGCGAGGAAGCGGACGAACATCCCCATCCGTTGGCAGTTTTATTATCCATTCCATGAGTGTTGCACTATTTACTAGTCAGGTACTTAGTCAAATTAAAAGCGGAACTTTAGTTATACTTGTCTATGATCGAGAACTGTGCTCCAAGTCGTCCATAACCGCGGACACGGCTTTACCCTGCAGGGGTGCACAAATAGCAACACACACTCGATCAACCTCGGAAAAACCAAATCAAAACCCAACGAGGCATTCACGACAAAGCGATCACAGGATTCAGAAATATTTCAGGGGGCCACCCCATTAAGCTACCCGCAACGAAGTTGGCCGGCTCCGAGACGGACTCAAGGTTTGCGCCAATGGCTGTAAACGACCGGGAACCGAAAGTGTGGTGGGCTTGTCGATACCGCGAAAACACTCCGCTTACCTAAACAGTACAGGTGCTCCTCGCACAATCTTAAATAAAGCAGTAAAGCATGGCATAAGTACAGAATAGTAATAAAGCCCCAAACTACTTTGTGGCCCCAAGAAATAAGAATGAATCAAGATCTGGCTCAGGGGGGTTCATAAGCCTCCCGGATGTGGATAGCGCGAATATTCAAGGAACATGAATCAAGTACTCGGGGTCCTACGGGACACAAGTGAGCATGAAAAACCAAATAACAGATATTGCTCACCGGTGCCACTTTCATTAGTTATCCCATTACTACTCAGGTTAAGTTGTTTAGGTACCTCGTTATCCATCAGACACTCACATACCCTACATATGCTGTTCTACGACCCGCATGGCTCAAACAACTCCTGTAGTAATGGCTCATGGGATGGAGGGACAAGCTTCGGTGGGGTTTAGAAAGTAAAGGCTATGCAATACTTGGGATTCAGTTTAATGCAATCGCGACTCAATGATGCAAGAATAAGATAGAGGCAATAGGTACTATATGTATGCAAGCATGTGGTAGTGCTTGCCTGGCAGCTCAGTTGAAGCGAGAGAAGGATCTGGGTAGTGCTCCTGGGTTTCTTGATATATCCCCTGCTCAGCGTCTATTCGAAGAAGAACCAAACAAACAAGGGCCAACATAAATAAAGTGCACAAGCATATAAATTAAATGCGACAAGCAAACAATCATGCCATGATGAATGATGCACAATTTGCATGGCAATAATGTAGCAAGGCATGGGTGAGGTGTGGAATACAAGAATAAAGCCTTTTATTGAGTTTTAGTCACATTTTAACCTCATAAAAGTTGCTGTATACTTTATATTTATATGATGCATGCTGCAATTCAGAACATGGAATGCATAAACAGAAAGTTCTCGTCGCGCTGATCGATTTAGACATATTATTTGTCAAATTTGGAGTTATAAAACAAAAGTTATTAATTAATTAAGGAAAAGGGCATTTTATTTGTAATTTTAATCAACTCGAAAATTAAAGTGTTCAAAATATATTTTGGATGGCATATTTGAATTTCTCACATTTTTCTAATTTCAAAACATATATTACATGTTTAATTTGGAATTGTATTTTAAAAGTTATTTAAAAACAGATTTGAATTTGAATTTAAAACAAATTGAAAAGATTTAAATTAAAACAGACAAACGGAGAAACTTTTCTTACTCAGCCCAGACCTAGCCACAGACAGTGACGAGTGGGGCCAGGCTGATCAGGCGACACAAGGCTGAAAAATCTTTCATCACCGCGGGCTAATCTAGCCGCAATGACCAGTGGGCCCGACGCAGCTGACCCACGCCGCTGGTTGGACGACGGTGACACGCGAACCTGTGGACTGCGGGTTGAGAAACGCAAAGTAGCGGTGCTTTTTGCAAAACCGCACAGAGGCAGACAGGTGGGGTCGGCAGGAGCGCGGGTTGAGGAAAACAAAACGGAAGGGGGTTTGCGCAAAAGGATAGGTGCTACTGTTTTTCTTCCTCCGTTTCTGACGAAACTGACGGTGTCGCACAACAGAGGAAAACAGGGGCGCCCAGGGCTCGATCTGGCGACCTCGCACGCGCGCGCGACGGCGGCTACCGCTGCGGTGGCTTGGGGGTTGTTGGGAGGTTGCTGTGGCGCGGCTAGGTAGGTTCTCGCGACGAGAGGACGGTCTTCGACGACGTGAGCTCGCCGCGCCGAGCGCCGACGAACGCACAACGCCGAACAGCAACGATCGGCTAGCGAGGTGTCCTGGAGGTTGAGCGCCACCGAGAGTGGTTCGGTGGTGACGGAACAGCTTGGGACGCAGGGGATCGGCGACGATGCAGACGGTCGGAGCTCTAGGGTTTGGCGTCGGTGGCGGCGGTGCTTCCGGCGGTTCCAGCCCTTCTCCTCCTCGACGGCGGGTACAGGGTGAAGCAGAGGGTTGTCCTCGGACTCCTCGATCCCCACCACGTCGAGCTTGATCGGATCGAAGCTGACGATATGTGGCGTGGCGAGAGAGAGGGTGGCGTTGGTGCAGAAGAAGGGAGGAGGGGCAGGGCGTCGGGGCGGATCTGGGGAAGGCATAGACGCCGTGGGGAAGGAGGAAAAGGAGGGAGAGATAGGAGAAGCAGTCGTGGTAGGGAGGGTAGATAAGGTGGCTCGGTGCCACCTTTTTCCCTCCTTAAGCACGTGATCGGGCTGGGGTAGCTAGGGCATGGAGAGGGCTGTAGGTGGGCCAGGAAGAGGGGGAGGAAGGCTCGGGCTGGAGGGGCCCTCATGGCAGGGAGAGAGGAGAGAGGAAGAGAGATGGTGGAGCTCAGTTAGGAGCTAGGCTCGGGTTAGGGTTAAAGAGGAGAGGTAGATGGGGTAGATAGGTAGCTCGGCCAGGGGAAGTGGGGTGGCTAGGTGGGGCCTGCATGGCAGAGAGAAAAGGGGGAGGGACCGAGAGAGAGGGGGGCTTGGTTAGGGTTTTGGTTTAGGTTAGGGGGTGGCTCGGTTTTGGCTAGAGGGGGTGGTATGGTAGATGGTGGTAGTGGGTCAGGTGATTAGGGTTAGGGTTTTGGATAGAGAGGAGGGATTAGAGAGAGAGGGTGATGTGGTGGTTCAGAGATAGAAAAGAGAGAGAGCTAGGGAGAAAGGGTTTTGGGCATGAACCAAAAATAAAGGCAAGCAAAAGGGGATATGGGTGATGGAAAGAGGGTGAGGTTGCAAGGTCAAAACAAAGGAATAGGGCCAACATGAGTAGACTCTCAAAGATTCATGTTTCACTTGCAACAACACACGAAAAACCCAAAGGAGGGAAAGATGGTGAGATTTGCATGGCCCATGCATAAACATTAAATGCCATGTTTTAACCTTGTGAAAACAAAATAATAATCATGGCATTATTCCTATGCATTACCCAAAATGTGGAGTAAGGCCAAGCAAAAGAATTTAAATGAAAGTTCCAAGTGGAGTAGATGGAGATGATCATATTTGATTATAATTGAGACTTGCTAGTGTGTATATTCCACTAGATGTTTAATAGTCCCAAAAATAACCCAACATGAGCATAAATCCATAATAATCCATATGAAAGCTAGGAAAAGGAGCACTTCTCATAATGCATGCAAAGATGGCTCCACATATCAATAATGTGAAAACAACATGATGCTAATATGAGAGCATGTGGAAAAAAATAGAATTGGATCCATTCCAACCCACATGAGCTAGAGGTAAAGCCCAATAAAGTGCAAAGCTCATATTTAGTTGGATGGTGGAATTATAAGGTGGTGACCGAAAGGGTGGTGGGGTGAAATAAGAGATATGCCCCCAACTCAACTTGGGCATTTAAACAATATATCAATACCCAAATACAATATCAAGAGGCAAATACAAATAATAATGCATATGAGAGAAGAACCAAAGAAAGAGGGTTTTATATGATGCTCAAATGCAAGGTGGCATGATGACATGAGCATGATTTAATTATGATGCAACAATTATATATATGAAGTAGCCATTATATTACTAGACCAAGTAGCATTACAATTGTTAGACAATTGGGATGCTACAACACACATGCAATGACATAGGGTTATCCATATGTGGTCTGTGACAATAACACACATGCAATTACTCTAGTGGATACATATGTGGTTTGTGGAAAAGAACACACATGCAATGACTATGGTGGGTCCATATGTGGTTTGTGAAAAGAACACACATGCAATGACATTGGTTGATCCATATGTCGTTTGTGGAAAGAACACAGATGCGATGACATTGGTGGATCCATATGTGGTTCAAGGAAAGAACACACATGAAATGACATTGGTGGATCCATATGTGGTTTGTGAAAAGAACACACATGCAATGACTCTACTGGATCCATATGTGGTTAGTGGAAAGAACACACATGCAATGACATTGGTGGATCCATATGTGGTTCATGGAAAGAAAACACATGCAATGACATTGGTGGATCCATATGTGGTTTGTGAAAAGAACACACATGCAATGACAATTGTTCATCCATCTGTGGTTTGTATAAAGAACACACATGCAATTACTATAGTGGATCCATGTGTGGTTTGTGGAAAGAACACACATGCAATGACTCTAGTGGATCCATGTGTGGTTACTGGAGAACACACATGCAATGACATTGGTGGATCCATATGTGGTTCATGGAAAGAACACACATGCAATGACATTGGTGGATGCATATGTGGTTTGTGAAAAGAACACACCGGCAATGACATTTGTTGATCCATATGTGGTTTGTGAAAAGAACACACATGCAATTACTCTAGTGGGTCCATATGTGGTTTGTGAAAAGAACACACATGGAATGACTCTAGTGGATCCATATGTGGTTTGTGGAAAGAGCACACATGTAATGACATTGTTTGATCCATATGTGGTTTGTGGAAAGAACACACGTGCAATGACATTGGTTGATCCATGTGCGGTTTGTGTAAAGAACACACATTCAATGACTCTAGTGGGTCCATATGTGATTTCTGAAAAGAATACACATGCAATGACTCTAGTGGATCCATATGTGGTTGTGGAAAGAACACACATGCAATGACATTGGTTGATCCATATGTGGTTTGTGGAAAGAACACACATGTAATGACATTGGTTGATCCATATGTGGTTTGTGACAATAACACACATGCAATTACTCTAGTGGGTCCATATGTGGTTTGTGGAAAAAACACACATACAATGACTCTGGTGGGTCCATATGTGGTTTGTGAAAAGAACACACATGTAATGACTCTAGTGGATCCATGTGTGGTTAGTGGAAAGAACACATATGCAATGAAATTGGTGGATCCATATGTGGTTCATGGAAAGAACACACATGCAATGACATTGGTGGATCCATATGTGGTTTGTGAAAAGAACACACATGCATTGAAATTTGTTGATCCATATGTGGTTTGTGAAAAGAACACACATGCAATTACTATGGTGGATCCATGTGTGGTTTGTGGAAAGAACACACATGCAATGACTCTAGTGGATCCATGTGTGGTTAGTGGAAAGAACACACATGCAATGACATTGGTCGATCCATATGTGGTTCATGGAAAGGACACACATGCAATGACATTGGTGGATCCATATGTGGTTTGTGAAAAGAAAACACATGCAATGACATTGGTTGATCCATACGTGGTTTGTGGAAAGAACACACATGCAATGACATAGGGTTATCCATATGTGGTCTGTGACAATAACACACATGCAATTACTCTAGTGGATACATATGTGGTTTGTGGAAAAGAACACACATGTAATGAACCTGGTGGGTCCATATGTGGTTTGTGAAAAGAACACACATGAAATGACACTACTGGATCCATATGTGGTTAGTGGAAAGAACACATATGCAATGACATTGGTGGATCCATATGTGGTTCATGGAAAGAACAAACATGCAATGACATTTGTGGATCCATATGTGGTTTGTGAAAAGAACACAAATGCAATGACAATTGTTCATCCATCTGTGGTTTGTGGAAAGAACACACATGCAATTACTCTAGTGGATCCATGTGTGGTTTGTGGAAAGAACACACATGCAATGACTCTAGTGGATCCATGTGTAGTTAGTGGAGAGAACACACATGCAATGACATTGGTGGATCCATATGTGGTTCATGGAAAGAACACACATGCAATGACATTGGTGGATGCATATGTAGTTTGTGAAAAGAACACACCGGCAATGACATTTGTTGATCCATATGTGGTTTGTGAAAAGAACACACATGCAATTACTCTAGTGGGTCCATATGTGGTTTGTGAAAAGAACACACATGCAATGAATCTAGTAGATCCATATGTGGTTTGTGGAAAGAGCACACATGTAATGACATTGTTTGATCCATATGTGGTTTGTGGAAAGAACACACGTGCAATGACATTGGTTGATCCATGTGTGGTTTGTCGAAAGAACACACTTCAATGACTCTAGTGGGTCCATATGTGGTTTGTGAAAAGAACATACATGCAATGACTCTAGTGCATCCATATGTGGTTGTGGAAAGAACACACATGCAATGACATTGGTTGATCCATATGTGCTTTGTGGAAAGAACACACATGTCATGACATTGGTTGATCCATATGTGGTTTGTGACAATAACACACATGCAATTACTCTAGTGGGTCCATATGTGGTTTGTGGAAAAGAACACACATACAATGACTCTGGTGGGTCCATATGTGGTTTGTGAAAAGAACACACATGCAATGACTCTAGTGGATCCATGTGTGGTTAGTGGAAAGAACACACATGCAATGACATTGGTGGATCCATATGTGGTTCATGGAAAGAACACACATGCAATGACATTGGTGGATCCATGCGTGGTTTGTGAAAATAACAAACATGCATTGACATTTGTTGATCCATATGTGGTTTGTGTAAAGAACACACATACAATTACTATGGTGGATCCATGTGTGTTTTGTGGAAAGAATACACATGCAATGACTCTAGTGGATCCATGTGTGGTTTGTGAAAATAACACACATGCAATGATATTAGTTGATCCATACGTGGTTTGTGGAAAGAACACACATGCAATGACATAGGGTTATCCATATGTGGTCTGTGACAATAACACACATGCAATTACTCTAGTGGATACATATGTGGTTTGTGGAAAAGAACACACATGCAATGACTCTGGTGGGTCCATATGTGGTTTGTGAAAAGAACACACATGAAATGACTCTACTGGATCCATATGTGGTTAGTGGAAAGAACACACATGCAACGACATTGGTGGAACCATATGTGGTTCATGGAAAGAACAAACATGCAATGACATTGGTGGATCCATATGTGGTTTGTGAAAAGAACACACATGCAGTGACAATTGTTCATCCATTTCTGGTTTGTGGAAAGAACACACATGCAATTACTCTAGTGGATCCATGTGTGGTTTGTGGAAAGAACACACATGCAATGACTCTAGTGGATCCATGTGTGGTTAGTGGAGAGAACACACATGCAATGACATTGGTGGATTCATATGTGGTTCATGGAAAGAACACACATGCAGTGACATTGGTGGATGCATATGTGGTTTGTGAAAAGAACACACCGGCAATGACATTTGTTGATCCATATGTGGTTTGTGAAAAGAACACAGATGCAATTACTCTGGTGGATCTATGTGTGGTTTGTGGAAAGAACACACATGCAATGACTCTGGTGGACCATGTGTGGTTTGTGAAAAGAACACACATGCAATGACTCTAGTGCTCGTTTTAGTATAAGAACACACATGCAATGAGTCTAGTGGGTCCATATGTGGTTTGTGAAAAGAACACACATGCAATGACTCTAGTGTATCCATATGTGGTTGTGGAAAGAACACACATGCAATGACATTGGTTGATCCATATGTGCTTTGTGGAAAGAACACACATGTAATGACATTGGTTGATCCATATGTGGTTTGTGACAATAACACACATGCAATTACTCTAGTGGGTCCATATGTGGTTTGTGGAAAAGAACACACATACAATGACTCTGGTGGGTCCATATGTGGTTTGTGAAAAGAACACACATGCAATGACTCTAGTGGATCCATGTGTGGTTAGTGGAAAGAACACACATGCAATGACATTGCTGGATCCATATGTGGTTCATGGAAAGAACACACATGCAATGACATTTGTGGATCCATACGTGGTTTGTGAAAAGAACACACATGCATTGACATTTGTTGATCCATATGTGGTTTGTGTAAAGAACACACATGCAATTACTATGGTGGATCCATGTGTGTTTTGTGGAAAGAACACACATGCAATGACTCTAGTGGATCCATGTGTGGTTAGTGGATAGAACACACATGCAATGACATTGGTCGATCCATATGTGGTTCATGGAAAGAATACACATGCAATGACATTGGTGGATCCATATGTGGTTTGTGAAAATAACACACATGGAATGACATTGGTTGATCCATATGTGGTTTGTGGAAAGAACACACATGCAATGATATAGGGTTATCCATATGTGGTCTGTGACAATAACACACATGCAATTACTCTAGTGGATACATATGTGGTTTGTGGAAAAGAACACACATGCAATGACTCTGGTGGGTCCATATGTGGTTTGTGAAAAGAACACACATGAAATGACTCTACTGGATCCATATGTGGTTAGTGGAAAGAACACACATGCAATGACATTGGTGGATCCATATGTGGTTCATGGAAAGAACAAACATGCAATGACATTGGTGGATCCATATGTGGTTTGTGAAAAGAACACACATGCAGTGACAATTGTTCATCCATTTCTGGTTTGTGGAAAGAACACACATGCAATTACTCTAGTGGATCCATGTGTGGTTGGTGGAAAGAACACACATGCAATGACTCTAGTGGATCCATGTGTGGTTAGTGGAGAGAACACACATGCAATGACATTGGTGGATTCATATGTGGTTCATGGAAAGAACACACATGCAATGACATTGGTGGATGCATATGTGGTTTGTGAAAAGAACACACCGGAAATGACATTTGTTGATCCATATGTGGTTTGTGAAAAGAACACACATGCAATTACTCTGGTGGATCTATGTGTGGTTTGTGGAAAGAACACACATGCAATGACTCTGGTGGATCCATGTGTGGTTTGTGAAAAGAACACACATGCAATGACTCTAGTGCTCGTTTTAGAATAAGAACACACATGCAATGGCTCTAGTGGGTCCATATGTGGTTTGTGAAAAGAACACACATGCAATGACTCTAGTGGATCCATATCTGGTTTGTGGAAAGAACACACATGCAATGACATTGGTTGATCCATATGTGGTTTGTGACAATAACACACATGAAATGCCATTGGTTGATCTATATGTGGTTTGTGGAAACAACACACATGCAATGACACTGATTGATCTATATGTGGGTTGTTAAAAGAACACACATGCAATGCCATTGGTTAATCCATGTGTGGTTTGTGAAAAGGACACACATGCAGTGACTCTCGTGGATCCATGTGTGGTTTGTGAAAATAACACACGTGCAATGCCATTGGTTGATGCATGTGTGGTTTGTGAAAATAACACACATGCAATGCCATTGGTTGGTCCATGTGGTTTGTGGAGAAGAACACGCATGCAATGACATTGGTGGATCCATAAGTGGTTTGTGGAAAGAACACACATGCAATTCCATTGGTTGATCAATGTGTGGTTTGTGAAAAGAACATACATGCAATGCCATTGGTGGATCCATGTGGTTTGTGGAAAAGAACACACATGCAATGACATTGGTGGATCCATATGTGGTTTTTGGAAAGAACACACATGCAATGACATTGGTTGATCCATGTGTGGTTTGTGAAAAGAACACACATGCAATTACTCTAGTGGATACATATGTGGTTTGTGGAAAGAACACAAATGCAATGAACACTGGTGGATCCATATGTGGTTCATTACAGGAACACACATGCAATGACATTGGTTGATCCATATGTGGTTTGTGAAAATAACACACATGCAATGCCATTGGTTGATCCATGTGGTTTGTGGAAATGAACAAACATGCAATGAACTCTAGTGGATCTATCTTGGCATAATTTGATGTATGCCATGATGTATTTCATTGTAAAAGACACTCACTTTCCATTTTTATACTACTCATCTTTGCCCTTGGTTTTTTGATACTACTCAGTTTTGCCCCCTCTCTCTCTTTCTTAGAAGCCCAAACATGTGCCCAATCTGTCTGCTATGCCCTAATTGGTTGTCACAGTTGTCACGTGGATCGTGCGCACCAACCGTTGATCCTGTGTGATCCAATGTGGCTCATTGCACACGTCGTTCCCTTCACAAGACAGCACGAGACAACACGGACGTCTCCCTCAACAAGACTTCTACAAGAAGGAACACGATGCTATCCATGGAAAAAGTCGTCGAGTGGTCATGTCACGTTTAATCTAGTCTACAAAGGCTACAAGTCTACTACACGGCAACTGGTCATCCACGGCCCACGGGCTATACCATTTTTACTATGCAGTGCGCCTGCACTCTCACTTCCGACAGGCCCCCACCACACAAACCTTCCACGCAGAGCCCTCTGGAGTCGGCCCCTCGAGGAGGCCTAAATGTCCCCACATTAAAAACCCAGCCGATCAGGTCCTCCATTCACACTCATCCACTAGTCTCTCTTCCCTATCTAGCAAAACCCCACAATCTTGAACGTACATGCACGACCCTTCTCCATGAAACCGGTGCGTGGGGGTGAGTGTGCGGGCATCACCACCGGGGTGGTGCTTCACGCGGAAGATCTAGAGGAGCATCACGTAGCACAAGGCGAGGAGGATGTGCAGTTCAACCCCTTGGGGGACCATGTGCTCGCCGGTGCTGACGACTTTGGAGGCCCCGATGAGGGCGTGGAGTTCGACAAACATGCTCCGCTCGTGTACCCGGAGGTACATCTATTTCTACGTGTTTCATATTTTCTGCTCGAGCTTAATCTATCCTGGCTTCATAAAAAAATCTAGTCCTAATGATTATATGCAACGTACGAACTGGTACATGGAGAGATCTAGTCTGTTCTGAATGAATCCACATTATTTATTTATTAATAAGTTATCAAGAACACAAACCACATTAATTTAGGAGCGAGCTGGGAAGACAGCCGTAATGAACCGCTGAACCTGTATAGACATGTTATTGCATCGAAAGTAACTTGGAATGGTGGAAGGAATATATATTTATTATTTTGCTCATTTTGGTTTGCATTCCATACATTACAGGTAGATTCAAGTGAGATGGACACTGACAAGGATTAAACGGAGGAACTCGACGAAATCGACGAGCGTGCTTTCCTATTTGGAATCCAGGTATGTGCCAATGGTGGTGGTCTTGGAGGAATCACCTTCGACAAGCTCCACCTGCTTGGTCTTGATGGCGACCTTGAAGGTAGATTCGACAGCAGTGATCTGCTTATTCGAAGACGGCATCTCTGAGGCATCGACCTGGTTCTACATCTCCTTGAACTCCTCACTGTAGAGGATGGCTTCGGCGAAGGCGGCTTCGCTGAGCTCGCACTCCCTTTCCTTGGTGAAGCTTCCGTCAATGGTGATTATGCTATTTGGTCCAGGAATCTTGAGTTTGTTGTAGACAAATCATGGCCTTGCGAGGAAGGAGTGGAAGATGTCGCGTTCGAAGATGACGTGGTACACGCTCTTGAAAGGCACCACTTCAAAGGTCATGCATTCTTGGCGTTAATTGTTTACATCGCCAAAAGAGACCAGAAGGGTGATGCAGCCCAGGGAATTTGCTTGTCGGCTAGGGACAACCCCATGGAACATGGTGTTGCTCTTCCTTAGCTGGGTCTCCATCAAGTTCATCTTGTGCATTGTATCTAGGTACATGATGTTGATGCTCCTTCCACTGTCCACGAGGCACTTGGTGAACTCTGTGCCGTCAATGAAAGGGTTGATTACCATGGCATATTGGTTCTCTATTGGGATGAGTTATGGGTGATCCTTCCTATCCCAAGTGATTGGAACTTCCGACGACCTGACGTACTGGGGAACCGGAGGGAGGGTAACCATCAGTTTCCTCATAGAGGTTTTCTAGGCCCGGGCGGTTGGAGTGCCAAGGAAGGTGTGGTAACATGGAGCCTTCTTTTCGAAGGGATTTTTCCCTTTATCCTCTCCCTTGTCGGAAGATTTTGGGTCCACGTCTCATCCATATCAATTGATTACTTGGGCTCTTCCTCCTTCTTCCTTTTGCCCTTTCCGCGAGGTCTGTTCTTCCGAATTTGCTTGTAGCCAGACTCAGGGTCCTCCTTGAGATCATTGACAAACTTGCACTGGCGATTGGTGTGGATGGATTTTCCATTGGCATCGAGATGGACCAAGCATGGCATATCGCGGTACTCTTCGTACGTTTGGGGAACGCGGGGCGATGAGGGTGTAGTGTCACTCCTCTGCTGGCCGCTGCTAGCTCCCCGACCACATCCATGCTGTCCGCCATTGCCTCTGCCAGTGAATGTTGCGGCAACAATGTTAGCTACTTGCTTCTCTTCAGGCGGATTCTTCTGCTTGTTATTTTTGTTCTTCTTAGCCTGGGTAGGGATTGCTATCATCGGCAACGATCCACACGCATCGTCATCAGCACTGGCGAACTCGCTAGCCATGGCGATCATTGCATTGAGGTTGAGGTCATTGTTGTCTTGCTTGTGCTTCAACGTATGCTGGAGCAAAGTTCCCTTTCCAGATCATCAATGAAGGCAGCCATAGCGGTCTGTTCGTGCAGCCCCGCGTAGGAATTTTTCATATCCAGCCAGCGAGAGAGGTAGGCACGAGAGGTTTCATCCTTCTCTTGTACAAACCGCTGTAGGTCTCCGATAGTGCAGGGACGTTTGTATGTACCCTCGAAATTCTTGGTGAACGCTTCATGCATGTCCAACCAATTGCATATTGATTTCTCCGGTAAGTCATCGATCCATTGTCGGGCGGTGCCGGTCAACATAAGTGGGAGGTATTTGACGGCGACATTGGGGTTTCCCCCTGCAATGTGAATCGCTTCGTTGTAGTCCTGCACCCATGTTGCTGGCCCGGTGGTGCCGTTGTAGGGCTTGATGGTCTTGTCTATTCGGAGGCCAAGGGGGTAGGTTGTGGCCCGTACGACTGGTCCAAAACAACATGGCCCAAGGTATGGGAGCTCCCGTGCTTCTTGGATCTTGTCCATCCGTGATCGTGTGTCATATGGCTCTGGCTGCTTCCCTTTTCCGTCATGGGGAGGGGAGTTGTGGCGCGATTTGTGAGATCCACCGTGTCCTCCGCCATGATGGTTCTCGGTGGCGATGACGGCGGTGGAGGCGGTGGGTTAGCTCTCTTGATGTGCCCCTCCTACGACTCCTCACGCCTGTCGCAGTTGCTTGTCGGACGTGGCGGTTCCTTGTGGGACCTGCTTCTATGTCCGTCATGGCCACTGCGCTCTCTAGCATGTCGAGGTTGTTCGCCTTGATCGCGTATAATGATATCGGGCTGGGACCGCCTTGGGGGTGGCATGCTTGTGCGGTGGTGCGACTCTAGTTCCTTGTGACGTCGAGATGGAGGTGGAGAACGACAGGGACGAGACTTTTCTCCATGGTCGGAGGGTATAGGGATAGCGTCAGTCCGGTTGCGTGCCTCTCTCCATCTTCGCTCTATGGAGCCTATGTGGTATCCTTTGTCACAGAGAGATTTTGGCCTTCTGCGGCTATTCAGGGTTGACTAGCAAAGCTCCGGGTTGGAATAGAGCCTCTGCAAGGCGGCCTTTTCATGTTGCTTGCATGCCTTAGCGACAAGGTCGTACACCTGAGCAACTGCTTCTCGCGACCTGTCCTGCTCCAGGAGGGTCTTGGCAACGACAATGTTGAGAGCGGGGGTTGGCATGACCTGCCTCCCCTCTGAATCTATGTAAGGGGTGGCTTTTGTCGTCTTAGACCCATTAAATCCCAAACCTCGCCAAACGCAGGTATCTTCGATGACATGAGCTGGTACCTTCTTTGCCTTATGCTTTAACAACAATTGCTTGTATTCGGCCTCCATAGCTCTTGCCGCCTTGATGGATTGTTGCGCCTTAGCCATGTATTCTTCTAGCTTAGCGCCCTGCTTCGCGATGCACTTGGCCTCCACCAAGATTTCCGCACGCTTCTCGTCAAGCTCCATAACACTCCGGATATGGGCGACGGTGATTGGCTCAACAAGCAGTGCGTCGTAGATTGCTTTGTCAGCGTGAGTGGCTAGAGGATTGCCAGCTGCGGACGTTGACGGTGGCATTGGCGGCTGGTTCAATTGTTGGGTCGTATTAGGGACCGTGGTAAGTTCTGCGCGGTGGGTGGCGGTAGCCGAGTGTAGAGCCAAGGCTCGGCACTTTCTTTAGCTTTGCTGCCTAGTGACCGTTGGCATGGGCAGAGCTCTCTCACGTTCCCATTCATGTCCGTCTTCTTCCACCACGCTCCCAATGGCGACTAGCACCTGGTGGGTGATGGCTCAGTGTTGATGTAGAGCTCGTTGGGAACCCCAAGAGGAAGGTATGATGAGCACAGCAGCAAGTTTTCCTCAGTTATGAAACCAAGGTTTAATCGAACCAGTAGGAGCAAGGAAACACCCCAAAGGTGTTGCTAGCTCAGCCTTGGCAGGGCGCACTACCGGTGCTAGTAGCAACGTGGAGACCTACACAACACAACCACAGAACTCTGTCCCCAACTTGCGATGAGGTTGTCAATCTCACCGTGTTTTGCTGAAAACAAAGGATTAAACGTATTGGATGGAAGGAAGTAAAAGTTTGCAGAAAGTAAACACAAAGTAGTAAACAGTTTGTAGATTGTATGTAAAAGAAAAGGACCGGGATCCATAGTTCACTAGAGGTGGCTCTCCTTAAGATAGATAACATGCTGGGTGAACAAATTACAGCGGGGCAATTGACCAACATCGAGAAAGCAAGACATGCATATACTAATCATCTTGACTCCTTTGGAACTTTATTGGGCATTACAACATTATACATATACCACCATCCAACTACATCTATGACTAATAATCCATCTTCAGGTTATCATCCGAACCCTCTCCAATATTAAGTTGCAAGCAACAGATTATTGCTTTACGAATTGCGAGTAATGTAAACAATACGATTGTTCTGTGAACAAAGGATTGTTGTTTTCTCCCTAGTAGCAACAACACATCTAGTACCTTAGAGATTTCTGTCACTTGCCCAGATTACCAGAGGCATGAACCCACTATCGAGCATAAATACTAACTCTTGGAGTTGCTAGCATCTACTTGGCCAAGATAGCTACTAACAACGGAAAGCATGCAAGATCACAAATAACAAATACATGATAGAATCAATAATCAATCTGAAATAGCATCTCAATATCCATCGGATCCCCGCAAACACAACATGCAGAATTATAAATAGATGATCTTAATCATGAATGGAGCTCACAAGATCTAGACATGAAAGCACAAAGGAGGAGAACCAGCCATCTAGCTACTACATGGATCCGTAGTCCAAGGACGAACTACTCACGCATCACACCGGAGGCTTGCATGGTGATGAAGAAGGCCTCCAGGGTGAATTCCCCTCTCTGGCAGGGTGCCGGGAAGAGCTTCAGATCCCTCCCGATCTAGGGATGGAGATGACGGCGGCTATAGACACTTTCATGGATTTTTGATCGGGTACATAGGGTTTTTGTCTCGAGGGCATCTTATAGGCGGAAGGGGAGGCCGAGAGGGTGCCGGAGGCGGCCAGACCACCCCCTGGCGCGGGCCAGGCTAGGCCGCACGGCCAGGTGGTGTGGTGGCCCCCTGGCACCTCTCTGTCTTGTATTCTGACATCTGATGACTTCCGGAAAATTAGGCACTTTGGGTTTTGTCCCGTCCAGTTCTGAGAATATTCATTTTCTGAACTTTCCTGGAACCAAAAACAGCATAAAACAGGCAGCTGGCACTATGGCTCTTGTTAATAGGTTAGTCCAAGAAATCATATGAAAAGTACTCCAAAGTGTGGACAAAACACAAGGAAGTGGGTAAAACCAAGCATGGAACATAAAAAATTATAGATACATTTGCAATGTATCAACATCCCCAAGCTTAACTCCTGCTCGTCCTCGAGTAGGTAAGTGATAAAAAGAAAGAATAATTTTTGAGGTGACATGCACCATCAAAGACTTGATCAAAGTATTTGTAAAACATTCAAAGCTAGGATCATAGTACTTCAATCATAACATGAAAGACAAAGTTCTAGCAATAAGACAAAGAAACTATGATGCAACATGAAAAGGCACAAACAAAAGATTCATGAATAACAATGCTTTGCAAGATGTTTGTTTGTTTCACATAAAGAAAACATAGCATAATAGCATTCAGCTTGTCCTTCATAGCGTAGCAAATAAAAATGCATAGGACACCTTCAAAGTTCATAAGAGTGACTAGATACAAATAGTTTAAAACAAGCAATATCAAGTTATGCATCAATTAAATAGTCTTGGTACAATGCACATAGAACTAAGAATGGCCACTATGCTCTCAAAGTAGGTGCATAAAGGTAGAAGGTGGAGACTCAATATAATGGTGGAAGAAAGGCCTTCATAAAAGGAAGTAGGGATTCAAGTCTCATAAAGAGCTTCCAAAAATTATGGTACTTGTAGTTTTCAGCTCTCATTGCCCCTATCATAAGCATGTTGAAGGTGATTAAGGTTAATGTGACACAACTAAGAGGATATGCTTGACAAGTTATAAACCGAAATCTCATGCCCCTTACTTACGAAGACCGATCCTCATGCTACTCAACTTTAGTCACAAGTAAGGTCTTGTCATTGTAAGTACATATGTATCATAAAGAACCGCCAACGGGGTACCCCTTGCACATGATACAGGAGGTATCCCATAATCAAAATGACAAGGAAAGCAGACAATGAGCATCTAAGCGAGCTTTTTATTTGCTATTTGCATAGGTTTTTATTGAGGATGCTTCATAGAGTGCTCATTATGGTGACGCTGCAAGTTTCCACCATGATTAGGCATGGCTTAGGCTAGCGGCCTAGGCGTTTCTCTAACACACATACAAACTCCATGATCTTACAAGTTCCACTTTTATTTCATACCGCCGGGATCCGTAAGCAAAAGAACATGATATCAATGGGGTACAAAGTACAAGTGCAATGTTGAAAGCGTTCCCCATGATACATGGTTCTGCTAATTTCAACTTATAAAGCGCAAGCATATACGCAACAAAGAAGTACCCAATGGTTCATGTTTATTAGATACAAAAAAGTAAAGTGTGCCATCAAGTTCGTGAGAGCTTTAATCACTAGTTTTCTCATAACAAGTTTAATTTGGAAGGTAAACAAAAGAATGAATATACTTGGAATAGCATAAGCTAGTAGTTAGGTATGGTGGACTCTTTGGAATAACTTGGTTTAAGGATTTGGATGCATGAGTAGAACTCATACTTGGTTGTGGAGGCTAGCAAAAGACTGGGAGCGACAAACTAAGAGAGCAATAATGGCCATAATCATGCAGAGCGACAAAACATCATTGATCAAAGCATAAAGTGATACTACAAGTTGAAAACTAATGGATCATAAAGGCCATGTTGACTTGAGATAGTCAGAACATGGTGTGAGCATGCGCCAAGTCAACCCAAATAAAACATCAAAGGAGAATACCACTATACTATGCTTTAATATGCTAAAACAACGCATGATTCATCCAAGGCACATTAAGCAAACTCAATTGTTTATGACAAGTTATGCTACAACAAATAATACTAAGCCTAAAGCCAAAACAATATTAAGCATGGCATGACAAATCATAGGCCACATCCAAAAACGAGCTCTTTTTATCACATAAGCATGAACTTTCCTACTCTTTTCCAAACCAAACCAAACTATTTGAAAACCAATGTAAGAAAGAGGGGGTCCAACCAATTTATTCAGAAAAATAAGAAAACCAAGCAAACGAAAAACCAAAATGAAAACGAAAAAGCAGACTCTCCAAGAACAACACAACTGTGCATGAAATAATAAAAATGAAGCGTTTTGAAGAAACCTGGGATTTTTATTGATGAAGAGGGGGATGCCTTGGGCATCCCCAAGCTTTGAGGATTGTACTTCTTGGATATTTCTTGGGGTGACACGTGTGGTATCCCCAAGATTGAGATTTAGTCCATCCTTCATCTCATTACTCATTCCTTCCATACACCTGAAATTTTTCCTTCATACAAAACTTCACACAATCTTTATTATCAACATTAGTGCACTCAAGATAAATAAGTCTTAAGGTTCAGTTCCAACACCAATAAACTTCCATTACAACACTAGCTACTGTAGCACTTCCCTCAAAAAGCTCAATTCCCCAAAAGAACTCAAAAAGGAACCAACAAGAAGCAAATGCAGAAAATGGCAGAAATCTGTCAAAACAGACCTACAGGTAAAGACGAATTTTTTCGAAGACCTTCTGTTAATCAAATCAAAAAGTGTTGAACAAATGAAAGTTAGATAACAACCTGGGGCAGAAGCATAAAAATTCAGTCCTCAAAAAGACGTTCAGAGATTTTACACGAATTTTTACGGTGAAGCACAGAAATCTGTTTTAGGACAGTAACTTTCCCAATCATTACTTCTCTCTCATTAGAGGTTACTCTTGGCACAAAAAGCAAATAAAAAGTATAAGGAGCGTTTACTACTGAAGTAATAACTTCCAAGACTCATCTAAAACTTTTGGGTTATCTTCCAATAAGTACTTTTCTTTAACGCCTTTAAGTTAGGCATAAGAAGCAAGAAAGAATCAAGTGTTCTCAAATGAAGAAGCATTAAGATCAATACTAGAAATATTTTCAACAAGGCAAGGTATATCATCCAAATAAGTTCTAGAGGATCCTCTCTCAATGCTCTTAGGTTCACTATTCTCATCAAAAGGGTTTGCAGGAACAATCCAATCAAGATTCTTTTCTATGGCATCATGTATTGCTAATAGTTTAAAGGGTATTGGTATCTTAGGTTCCTCCCCATTACGTTCGGTTTTGTTCATCTTTTCTCTAGTACCAACAACATCTACACATGAGCCTAGCATATTGAAACGTTCAAAGACTTTTCTAGCTTCTTTGGAAACATCATAGAATTCCTTTAAACAAAGTTTCTAGAATAAAATCCCTCTTTTCAGGGTCCTCAATTTCTCTAAGCTTAAGAAACATTACTTGCATTAAGGGGTTGAGGTTAACAAACCTAGCTTCTAACATGTGAATTAAAGAAGCTGCAGCAATCTCATAGTTTGGAGCAGGTTCTGCAAGGGATCTATCCTCAGTATACTCATATTTACTAACATGATTAAAGAATTCTTCAATATTATCTTTCCCAATTATAGAACCACTACCTATTGAAAGGTCTTTCATGGTGAATTTAGGGATCAACATGGTGAGCTAAGGAAGAGGTGACAACTAAAGGAGACTTAATTTTTTTGTGTTTTCAAATAAGAAAGCAAACTTGTCAAACTAATTTTTTTGTGTTTTGATAAAGAAACAAGCAAACAAAGCAAAAAGAAACTAAGCAAAACAAAAATAACAAAGTAAAGAGATTGGTTATGAGGGACTCCCCTTGTGAAGATGTCCTTGACTCCCCGACGGCGCGCTTGAAAATGGCCAGCGTGGTTGACGTGGGAGCTTCTTCTTGTTCTTCAGTTCCCCGGCAATGGCGCCAGAAAAATGCTTGATGGCTCAGTGTTGATGGAGAGCTCGTTGGGAACCCCAAGAGGAAGGTATGATGAGCACAGCAGCAAGTTTCCCTCAGTTATGAAACCAAGGTTTAATCGAACCAGTAGGAGCAAGGAAACACCCCAAAGGTGTTGCTAGCTGAGCCTTGGCAGGGCACACTACCGGTGCTAGTAGCAACGTGGAGACCTGCACAACACAACCACAAAACTCTGTCCCCAACTTGCAATGAGGTTGTCAATCTCATCGTGTTTTCCTGAAAACAAAGGATTAAATGTATCGAATGGAAGGAAGTAATAGTTTGCAGAAAGTAAACACAAAGCAGTAAATAGTTTGTAGATTGTATGTAAAATAAAAGGACCGGGATCCATAGTTCACTAGAGGTGGCTCTCCTTAAGATAGATAACATGCTGGGTGAACAAATTACAGTGGGGCAATTGACAAACATCGAGAAAGCAATA
The DNA here is from genome assembly GCA_023614405.1 of Avena insularis. Lineage (NCBI taxonomy): Eukaryota > Viridiplantae > Streptophyta > Magnoliopsida > Poales > Poaceae > Avena > Avena insularis. Next base: position 226,599,236 of record CM042696.1, on the reverse strand, counting down.
CATGCATATACTAATCATCTTGACTCCTTTGGAACTTGATTGGGCATTACAACATTATACATAGACCGCCATCCAACTGCAACTATGACTAATAATCCACCTTCAGGTTATCATCCGAACCCCCTCCAGTATTAAGTTGCAAGCAACAGATTATTGCTTTACGAATTGCGTGTAATGTAAACAATACGATTGTTCTATGAACAAAGGATTGTTGTTTTCTCCCTTGTAGCAACAGCACATCTAGTACCTTAGAGATTTCCGTCACTTCCCAGTTACACGGAGGCATGAACCCACTATCGAGCATAAATACTAACTCTTGGAGTTGCTAGCATCTACTTGGCCAAGATAGCTACTAACAACGGAAAGCATGCAAGATCACAAATAACAAAGACATGATAGAATCAATAATCAATCTGAAATAGCATCTCAATATCCATCGGATCCCTGTAAACACAACATGCAGAATTACAAATAGATGATCTTGATCATGAACGGAGCTCAGAAGATCTAGACATGAAAGCACAAAGGAGGAGAACCAGCCATCTAGCTACTACATGGATCCGTAGTCCAAGGATGAACTACTCACGCATCACACCGAAGGCTTGCATGGTGATGAAGAAGGCCTCCAGGGTGAATTCCCCTCTCCGGCAAGGTGCCGGGAAGAGCTTCAGATCCCTCCCGATCTAGGCATGGAGATGACAGCGGCTACAGACTCTTTCGTGGATTTTTGATCGGGTACTTATGGTTTTCGTCCCGAGGGCATCTTATAGGCGGAAGGGGAGGCCGAGGGGGTGCCGGAGGCGGCTATACCACCCCCTGGTGCGGGCCAGGCTGGGCCACACGGCCAGGTGGTGTGGTGGCCCGCTGGCCCCTCTCTGTCTCGTATTCTGGCATCTGATGACTTCCAGAAAAATAGGCACTTTGGGTTTTGTCCCGTCCAATTCCGAGAATATTCATTTTCTAAACTTTCCTGGAACCAAAAACAGCAGAAAACAGGCAGCAGGCACTGTGGCTCTTGTTAATAGGTTAGTCCAAGAAATCATATGAAAAGTACTCCAAAGTGTGGACAAAACATAAGAAAGTGGATAAAACCAAGCATGGATATCAAAAATTATAGATACATTTGCAATGTATCAGTGGGAAGTGTTGGTCTTCTCGGCGTGCTTCTCCTTCTCGTTCTCCTGCTCGATCTCCCTCATAATAGCGTCATATTCCTCCGAGTTAGCGTCCGAGACACCGGCATCCATACTGATGTCGGTGTAAAGTGCATCGAGGACGGAGTCGGAGTTGGCTTCGGTGTTGGCTATGGCGGATGTGGAGGGTGATGGAGGCGAACCGTTGTTGTTGTTGTTGTCTCCTCCGGCTATGACGGGGATTGCCGTCACGGCCTCTTCATTGGCATCCGTGTATTCATTGGCAATGGCAACCATCTCACCAAGGGTGAGAGGGCCTGCAGCCTGCCGCCTTCGGAGGGTATGCTGGAGAAGTGTTCCAGGCGTGAGCCCTTCCACGAAGTGGTACACGATCTCATCAGCACGGTCACCCTCTAGGGTTTCCCTGACCCTCATCCATCTGGCAAGGTATTCGCAGGGAGGTTCCCCATCCCTTTGAATGCATCTGGCCAGATTGAAGATTGTGACAACACCGACAAAGTGTAACCAGCACCGCTCTACAACAACCTTCCCAACTGTCCATGACCGTGGACACGGCTATTCGAATAGATTTACACTCTGAAGAGGTTGTACACTTTACCCACACCATCCGGGTACCCTGCCTTGATCCTTACTGATTGTGGGTCGAGTAACTGATCATGACTCTCCAGATGTTACTCTAGTATAGGCCCTATCCTATGAGTTGTTCCTCTCAACACCGGGACGTCGAGGCCACAGACCAACCGGAGCGCATTCCGACTCCTCTAGAGTGGCACTTTCAATGAGATGCTCATAGTATCGCTCGGCTGCTCCCGAGGGCAGTTCGCATTACCTCCAGGTGACTGTCTAGCAGTTGACCCTTTTTCTAAAGGAAACCCGACATTCGAGGGAGATGTTCCCTTATAAGTAGTGATGAGAATTCCCATACTAGAGTAGCAAACTTGAAGTCCAGTCCTATCCCATTCCAGAGTAATGTGGTTGCATGGGTTAATTGTTCTAGCAAAACTGCAAAGAACCGGGTGCATTTTCGTAAACCTTTTTCCTCCATCTTCCCGTCAGCATTTTGTAAAACAAAACCCTTTTTCTTTTCTCAAACTTCTCTTGGTAGGTCAAACCTCACCATGGTTTTTCCATGAACATTTTGTAAAACTTTTTCAGGGGTCTTCCCATCCTCTAGTTTTGCTTTGGCTAAAACATGGTCTCCAAAGGAGTATGTTGTTATACACCATCTACCATACTAGGGTCAAGTAGGTGTCATAAAGGGCGTTGTACTTAGTAGTACCAATGTGTAATGGTTTGGAGGAGCCAAGTCACTACCAGATATAGATCATCATATAATAAAACAATGTAGTTTTCATAAAATAGAAGATAAAACATGGATAAGTAAAACAGTAGGACAAGGCTTATCAGCAAGAAGGTGGCTTTCCCGAGATCAACAAATGGGCAATATATGTCCCTGGGCTTCTTCTTAGAATACCATAATAACCAAGTAATAGTAACCATCTTCTTGTCTCTGATTTAACCACATCTATCGTCGATAGGGAACACATGCAAACAAATAAAGGGCACAATCAATACAAGGCATACGATCAACAAGGCAATACAGCAAACTAGCATACACACCATTTTCAAATCAGTATGTTTTAAATAGATTGAGTTTATTGCAATTGGAAGAAAATGGAAAGGCATTTGTGGACCTTGTTTAATGATTTAATTGCCAAATACCACATAATGAAGCGGTTTTGCACTAAGGCTTGGGTATGTATGCTATCAATGTACAAAAGTGATATCAACAGGTAGGTAATGGAATAACAAGACCAACAAAAGTGGTTTCATGATTTTATCAATTTTCTATATTTAGTTAAGATTTTTCTAGTGAAATAACCTCTAGTTTAGGTGAATAAATCACCATAAAATATCTGAAGCTCAAATAAATTTGTCCTTAGAGGTTGTTGTGTATATTGGAGTTATTGATTTTGAAGAGTTGGAATCACCTCAAAATAAGTACAAGAATGCCCTTGGGAAAATCCCAAAGTCCATTATGTATTAAAATTGTCCTTTTAACCATATTTAGTTTGTAGGTCCAAATTACATGAGACCAAGTATAGTAGATAGGTATTATGAATACCTTCCAGTAGAAATTTGAATCATCTCATTTGGAGTTACACAACTTGTGCTAGGATTTATTGAGTGAAACAATGCTAGACAGAGATGTTTAATTCCCTATAAAATAACAATAGCGCAATAAATCTGGATCTCCGGGGTTTTGGAAGTATTTAGTGTACCACATCACTGAGAGTTGGATTCAACCCAAAAGGTGTTGTAGATATACCTAGGGAATTTTCTAAAGTCATAACTGAGTAGATTTTGTTATTTTTACTATAGGTAATCTAGGAAGCATTTTAATATAAAGCTAGCGTGGCATGCAAGGTATCACTGATTCCTTTTCATACAACAAGGATTCATTATAATTGGAGTTGTATAACTAACAGTAGGATTTAAGGACTCTTTTAGATAGTTGCTTGAAATTGATTTTATATATTTAATATAGGCATCAAAAGGGCTAACCAAGGCTACTATGTGTTAGGTGAAACATAAAGGTATCTAGGAATATTTAGATCTAGGCATAATATGTTGTTTTTCATTTTTATTTTGAACTAAACCAATCTACTCATTATTCAGATCTGGAATAAAATATTTAAAGAGGAAGGGAGGCCAGGATGGGATCTAAAGGAAACGGGCCCTGTGGGGATCTTTCGGCCCACACGACTGGGCGGCGCACGGGAGAGCTCCTACTCAAAGATTGGGGCGGGGCCCGCTAGTCATTGGGCGCGGGGCGCCGAAGGTGTAAGAGGGTGCCGGGGCCGCCGATTAGATGGCAGATCGATGGTGTCCGGTCGTCTTCCTCCCTCTCGCCTGCACGGCGGGACCTAACCCTAGCCGACGATTTGTCGGGGCTCGGGGCGCTTACCAGGGAGCTCGCCAGCGCCTGGGGATGGCGGGAGGCGACATGGCGGTCAGTGGCGGTTCCGGGGATGGGCAGAAAGACCCAGCTTGGCGATAGAACCTTGCTCGAGTGACTGCGACCGAAGGGAGCTCATCGGAGATTAATGGTGCCACCCGTGCATTGGTTCCTAGGAAGCAATAAGAGGTGGATTAGATGCAGGAGGTTACGAGGATCTAGGTACAGTGACATGCAAAGTAAGAAATGCAGAGGAGAGATAACTACGAGCAGAGCTAGAGGAATGGCTGGAAATGGAGTTCTTCCTTCTCTGGTGGCATGCAGAGGCTGAGGCTCGGGGGGAGGTGCAGGGGAGCCAGATGGGAATTGTGGAGGGGATCTGGGGTGCGAGGGAGGGTCAGGGTCGACCACATTCCTGCAGTTGAGCAAGGAACCGAGAAAGTCTCTCCTTCTCCTCCCGAGCATCAGAGAGAGGGCTCTTGGGGCTCCGAGGAAAGGAAGAAGGGATGGAGGGGAGTAGAATGGAGGGGCAGGGGAGAGCTGCAAGGGCTCCTGGCCTTTTATTTCGAGGAGGGGTGGTTCATGATGAACCATGTCCATGTTTGAACATGAGAGGGGGAAGTGGTTGATGGTTGGCTGTGAGGGGCGGTGCTGGGGGTGTGTGGGGCCTGGGCACGACTAGAGACAGGGTAGGGCGTGTTGTAGCTGTTGTTGCCCTAATACTTTACAAGATTTTTTGCAAGATATGCCATCTCTCTCGCTCACATGCTTCAATAGCTAAAGGACAAGGGAGGGGCTTGCTATAGTGGAGACACAGTCCAGCTCGACCAGAGGAGGGTGTGGGTGATGTGCTGAGCAAGGGAGTAGTTTGTGGGGGGCCTTAGTGGTGATTAACTCAAGTCTTGATCATAGTTGTGGAAATGGCCATTTTAATGATCATGAAGGAAGGTTCTAGTATTTGATCTTGGAGAGGTGAGATAATGAAGCTGGTAGATAGGTAGGGTTCCCCATAATTTATATGGGATTATTTGATCAATTTAGATCACTTTTATATCCATTATTCAAATATTGCTGAAATGGTTCTTTAGGATTTGAGTTGATATTTTTGAATTGGGCCAGGTGTGTTTTTGGTTTGAGATGGTCCCAAATAGTATTTCATACTTTGGAGAATTTTCCCACGATTTATTGGTGCATACAAGTATTTTAAACATTTATTTTATCATTTTTTCCTATTAAGAAAATAGGCAAAAAGAATTATTAAAACTCTTCAAAAATATTTATTTTTTAAGTGGGAGGATAGTGCATGATATATATGCCTTAAATTTAATTAAACTTAGGCAAGTGGTTTGGAGAAAAAAAAATCTTTCTTTCATAGATTATGTTTTGAAGGTTTTGTCCATTAAAGAGATTAACTAGGTTTTGGTCCATAATAACTATGGATGATATTTGATATATCTTTATAAACAAGTTAGAGGATGTACACAAGGTGGGTGTATCTAGCACTGTCAACATTGGGTTATAGAAATCCAACTTGATTTTGGATGAGAGTAGGGAATAGATGATTTAGGGCCAGGTTAATGTTATGCCAACAAAACCTTGTTGGATGATGGAGCTCGGAGTTCACCTTGGTTCATCGGATATATGGATAGATAGACCAAGTTGAGAAGATCACCATGGTACAGAGGTTTTAGGTTGATCATGGTTTGGCTCTCCACAAATTGATTCCAAACTTTGAATAAAATAAGGGTGCCAAAATAGATTGTCCAGTAGCCTTCCAAACCTTGTGGGTTTTTGAAGCACAAGGATCCATTTGGAACAAGTGAAGTAAGTATTGCTAGAGCTTTATGAGTAGAACACAATCATGCACAGAGTTGATCCGAAGAAGTTAGGGTGAAGCTGTGAGCTTCTGACCAAGTAGGCTAATTGATAAGATTTGCAGAAAAAGTTATGTTCTTACCTACAAAAACATTCAAGAACAAGTGGTTTAATAGGTGATATATCCAAGGGAAAGAGTGATCCTTGGTAGTCCTTATGATGGTCTACAATATGGTTCAAGTTCATTACCAAAAATGCACAAGGGTTGAGAAGAAGAGGCGTTCAAAGAAGTGATGTTGAAACAGTTTCCAGACTTTGTCAAATTTAGCAGGTTTAGGGTTTTAGACTAGAATATGAGTGGGGATGTTTTTGATGGGTTCAGGGTATCAAGGCATCATCAAGTGGATGATGTTGAAGTGTAGAATGAGTAGAAAGGATCCATCCTTGATATTGGTCTATTTTGATTTGGAAGCTTCTAGAAGAATAATCTTCATAAGTGATCTGGTTAAGGATTTTAGATGATCATCTAGTGGCTATAGCTTAGATTCCATCCTGTTTATATTTCTTAGGGTTGATATGCTTGGATTAGTTAGAGTGTAGATGATGAGCTCCTAGTGTAGCTCATACTACTTCCTAAGTAGACAAAACAATCAGCACATTAAGGATATTCACCTTAGTAGATCAAGGCAACTCATCTTACAAACAAAACAAATCTACTACCATGGGTACATTTTGAAAGGGTGGAGTTTGAATAAGGTGAGAGTCCTTGGTATTTCTACTGAGAGTAGAATTCAAAATCTTTATTAAAAGGTTCTAGAAAAACCTAGAGGTAAGAGTAGTTGAAAGCTCTGTTCTTGAAAACATAAGGAGATTATATCATATATATCTCCATAATTTTGTCAATAGAAGCTACTAAAATAGTTAGGGTTGCAAAGGCACCTTAGCTCAGGTTTTTGAAATGCCAGAACATTTGAGAATATGTAAAATGGGCCAGGATAGTTTTATTAAATAGCTTTTTACAATTGATGTTGAGGTAAGGAGTATATCATAAGCTATACAATCAGAAGCATAAGCATAGACAACAATAAGCAAGCACTGTATCACTAAACAAGAAAAAGTTTTTGTCCCCCCTGATTTTTGCATTCTAGACAACTAATCAGGGTTTCTGAATTTGGGATGTTACAGAAATTTTCATGTGTAGGGGAAGAATATGTGATAAGATGAAGTACGGACAAAGGCTCAAGCTTGGGGATGCCACCTGTGTCACCCCAGGAAATATTCAAGAAGTACAAGCGTCAAAGCTTGGGGATGCCTTGAATAAAAAACTCAGGTTTCTTCTAAAACACTTCATTTTTATTGTTTCATGCACAATTGTGTTGTTCTTGGAGCGTATTTGTTTTTCCTTTTAGTTTTCTTTTGTTTAGTTTTCTTAAATAAATTGGTTGGACCCCTGCATTCATATGATATTTCAAATAAGTTGATTGGTGATTGGAAAAGAGTAGGAAACTTCATGCTTATAAGTGGTACAAAAGGAGGTTTGCTTTTACTGTGGCCTAGACCTTATCATGTCATGTTTTATATTGCTTTGACTTTATTCTTAGTAATTATTGATGTAGCATGACTTTTTCCAAACAATTGAGATTGCATAATGTGCCTTGAAAGAATCATGGGTTGTTTTAGCATACACAAGCATAATATTGTGGTATTCCCCTTTGATGCTTTATTTGGGTTGACTTGGCACATGCTTACACCATGTTAAGACTATGAATGATTCACCTTAGCCTCTATGATCATTTAGTTTTTGACTTGTAATATCACTTTATGCTTTAATTAATAATGTTTTGTTGCTTTGCATGATTATGGACATTAGTGCTGTCTTAGTTGGTCGCTCCCAGTCTTTTGCTAGCCTCCACATGTACCAAGTATGAGTTCCACTCATGCATCCAACCCCCAAGAAAATGAAGTTATTCCATAGAGTCCACTATAAATTCCTATGCATGGTGTTTTACACTATTCCAAGTATATTCATGTTTTATCTACCTTCCAAATTAAACTTGTTATGTGAAAATTAGTGATTAAAGCTCTCACAAACATGATGGGACACTTTACTTTCTTGCACTTAATAAACTTGAACCATTGCATCCATCTATGTTGTGTATATGCTTGCACTTTATAAGTTGAGAATTAGCAGAACCATGTACCATGGGGAACGCTTTCAACATTGCACTTATTATTCAGTTGACATCATGTTCTTTTGTTGATGGATCCTGGTGGTGTGAAATAAAAGGGGAGCTTGTAATATCATGGAGTTTGTATGTGTTAGAGAAACGCTTGGGCGTCTAGCCTAAGCCATGCCTAATTATGGTGGAAACTTGCAGCATAACCATAGTGAGCATTCTGTGAAGCATCCTCAATAAAAACCTATGCAAATAGCAAATAAAAAGATCGCTGAGATGCTCATTGTTTGTTGCCTTGTCATTTTGATCTGGGATAGCTCTTGTATCATGGGGCAAGGGGTACCCCGTTGGCGGTTCTCCATGATACACATGTACTTACAATGACAAGAAATTACTCGTGGCTAAAGTTGAGTAGCATGTGGTTTGGTACTCGTAGGCAAGGGGCATGAGATTTTCGACATATACTTGTCAAGCATATCCTCATATTTGTTCACTTTAACCTTAATCACCTAAAGATGCTTATGATAGGGGCAATGAGAGTTGAAAGCTAATAAGTACAATAATTTTTGGAAGCTCTTTATGAAACTTGAAATCCCTGTTTCCCTCTTATGAAGGTCCTTTATTTTTACTTTTATGCTGAGTCTCCATCTTCTATGCTGAGAGAGAATAGTGATCATTCTTAGTTTAATGTGCATTGTCCCAAAACTTGTTGATTGATTAATAACTTTGATATTGCTTGTTCTTAAATTATTTGTATCTAGTCACCCTTATTAACTTTGAAGGTGTCCTATGCATTTATGTTTTGCTATACCATGAGGGACAAGATGAATACCATTCTTATTATGTTTTCTCTATGTGAAACAAACAAACGTCTTTTAATGCATTGTTATTCATAAATCTTTTGTTTGTACCTTTTCATGTTGCAACATAGTTGTTATGTCTTATTGTTAGAACTCTATCTTTCATGTTCATGTTAGAGTACTTTGATCCCAGCTACCAATGTTTTACAAATACCTTGATCAAGATTATGATGGTGCATGTCGACTCAAAAATTATTCTTTTTATCACTTACCTACTCGAGGACGAGCAGGAGTTAAGCTTGGGGATGCTTGATACATCGTAAACGTATCTACAATTTTTAATATTCCATGCTTGTTTTACATCTACTTTCTTATGTTTTGTTCACACTTTGAGGTATTTTTATATATTTTATGGAACTAACCTATTAACAAGATGCCACAATGCCAGTTGCCCATTTTCTGTTGTTTTTGGTTTTAGAAAAGCTAGTAAGGAAATATTCTCGGAATTGGACGGGACAAAAGCCAAAGTCAATATTTTACCCAAAGCAAACCGGAGTCCGCAGGGGAGACGAAGTGGCACACTAGGGCGGCCACACCTGGAGGTGGCGCGGCTAGCCCTAGGGCGTGCCACCAGGGGGTGTGGGCCCCCTGGTACTCCATCGTCCTTGCCCCTTCGTCGATAAAATCCTCCCGAGATGAAAACCCTTCCATGAAAGTTTGTAGCCACCGCCATCTCCATCCCTAGATCGAGAGGGATCTGAAGCTCTTCCCGGCACCCTGCCGGAGGGGAGAGATCATCCTGGAGGCCTTCTTAATCACCATGCCTGCCTCCGGTGTGATGCGTGAGTAGTTCATCCCTGGATTACGGGTCCATGTAGTAGCTAGATGGTTGGTTCTCCTCCTTTGTGCTATCATGTTTAGATCTCGTGATATCCATTCATGATCAAGATCATCTATTTGTAATCTTACATGTTGTGTTTGCGGGGATCCGATGGATATTGAGATGCTATTTCAGATTGATTATTGATTCTATCATGTCTATGTTATTTGTGATCTTCCATGCTCTCTGTTGTTAGTACTATCTTGGCCAAGTAGATGCTTGCAACTCCAAGAGGGAGTATTTATGCTCGATAGTGCGTTTATGCCTCTAGTAATCTGGTGAAGTGACAGAAATCTCTAAGGTTGTAGACGTGCTGTTTCTACTAGGGAGAAAACAACAATCCTTTGTCCATGGGGAAATCGTATTGTTTACTTTACACACTTTGCTTAATGCAGTTATCTGTTGCTTGCAACTTAATCCTGGAAGGGGTTCGGATGATAACCTGAAGATGGATTATTAGTCATAGATGGAGTTGGATTACGGTATATGTATTATGTTGTAATGCCCAATCAAATCTCATAGGAGTCAAGATGACTAGTATATGCATTGTATGCTTTCTGAAATTTGTCAATTGCCCCGCTGTAATTTGTTCACCCAAGATGCTATTTATCTTAAGGAGAATCACCTCTAGTGAACTATGGACCCTAGTCCATTCTTTTACCATTGATATACCATCTACTTTTACTGTTTACTGTTTACTGTTTACTTTCTGCGAGCAATTACTATCTTCCACACTATACATTTGACCCTTTGTTTTCAGCAAAACTAGTGAGATTGACAACCTCATTGTAAGTTGGGGTAAAGTTTTGTGGTTGTGTTGTGCAGGATTCCAAGTTGCTAGCAACACCTTGGAGTGGTTTCCTTGCTCCTACTAGTTCTATAACCTTGGTTTCATAACTGAGGGAAAACTTGCTACTGTGCTCATCATACCTTCATCTTGGGGTTCCCAACAAGCTATACATTTTGAGCCATCAGGGATCATGAATCATTAGCATAAAGTATGATGTACATATGTCCATGAGCCTTGTTGTTTGGATTGAAAGGCAAGAATGTTCTTAAATATTTTTAAATTTTACCACTCGCTTTTATGTTCGAATTTTACAAGGACGGTGGGATTAAATTTTACAACAAGGACCTAAAAAGGGGTAAAATTAGATCGAGGTCGATACATTTAGGACAAAATACCCTAAATTATGCAGGGAAAATAGTCATGTTTAGATCCTTCTCGAGAGAGAAGCTGATCGAGCAATACTCTTCATACTACTTCCTCTTCATTTGTTTTCAAAATATGACCAAATTTGGCAGCATGAAAATTCTTTGATATGTGATCATCATCAGCATAAAGTATGATGTAGATATGGCCATGACCTTGGTTGTTCGTCTTGAAATCCAAGAATGTTCATACTCATCGACAACTAATAATATTAAATATGTTTAAATTTTACCACTCACTTTAGGTTCGAATTTTCGATGGACGGTGGGAGTACATTTTACATCAAGGACCTAAAAAGGTAAAATTACGTCGAGGTCCATACATTTATCACGAATGCCCTAAAATTAAGCATGGAAAAGAGTCATGTTTTTCTCCTTCTTGTAAGAGAAGATGATCGAGCCAGAATCTTCATACTACTTCCGCTTTGTTTGTTTTCAAAATATGTCCAAATTTGGCGGCATGCAAATTCTTGGATATGGATCATGAATCATCAACATGAAGTATATGATGTATATATGGCCATGACCTTCGTCGTTCGGCTTGAAATCGAAGAATGTTCATACTCATCGACAACTAATAATCTTAAATATGTTTAAAATTTTACCACTTGCTTTTAGGTTTGAATTTTACACGGACGGTGGGAGTACAGTTTACATCATGGACCTAAAAAGGAGGGAAATTTCATCAAGGTCCTTACATTTAGCATGAACTACTCCAAAAGTAAACAACTAAATAAAACAATTAGGTTTTCCTCCTTCTCGAGTGAGCAGCTGATCGAGCCATACTCTTCATACCTCTACTTCCTCTTCGTTTGTTTTCAAAATATATGACCAAATTTGGCGGCATGCAAATTCTTGGATATGGGATCATCATCAACATAAAGTATGATGTTGATATGGCCATGACCTTGGTCATTCGGCTTGAAACTCCAAGAATGTTCATACTCATTGACAACTAATAATCTTACATACTTTTAAATTTTTACCACTTGCTTCTAGGTTCCAATTTTACACGGACAGTGGGACTACATTTTACATCAACGACCTAAAAAAGGTAAAATTACATTGATGTCTATACATTTAGCACGAAGCACCCCAAAATTAAGCAAGGAAAATAGTTGGCTGGGAAGCTTGAGAACTCATGAAAGTTGGTAATCAATCGTAAGTGTATCAAGGTCCATGCTTTGTCTGAAAACTAGGGTTGTTGTTGTGGTACTCTAAGCCATTTTTCTTCGTACTTCTTGAAGAAAAAATCTTGTCGCTTCCAAAACTGAAAAGGTTTTATTGTTCCTATAAGTTGGAAACTGTGGTTGCCACCATTTTTCACCTTGCCAAGATGCACACATCTACCAAAGTCGATGCACACATCTACCAAAGTTGATGAAATATCTCTCTAAACCCTGCCACTAATGCCTAATACTGAAAGGGGTATGCAATCCTTTCTTTCTATTTTTTCATGCGCAGATAATGATGTTTTATGATGGGAACAGCTACATTAAAGTCAAAGATACAAGATTTCCAACAACCAGAAGAAACTAGGAGTCGTGGATCGGAGGTAGACACTATAATGACCAACTATACGACCGGAATAAAATTCCAGCCGTATAGTTTCCATCGACGCTGCTAGGTCAAACAAAACAACTTTCATGAAGCGATCACTACATAAAGAGGCCTCGAGCGACGAGAAACAGGCGCTCGCAGAAACCATCAGCCACCCCCAGTCTCATCAACAACACCGACGAGACACCCCCTAGTCTCAATATCATTAGTTTTCTTTCTTCTATGGATGAGACTAGTAGGTTATTTCTATAAGCGGTTGTAGAGGCCAAAGTAGGATGATGCATTTTCCATGCAGGATGTCAAGGTGAGAATCACGACCAAAGTAGATGAAATCAACAACCATAACATGAACATTCTATAGAAAAACTTTGAGCTCAACCTAGAGTGTGATCTCCTCCGAGCCAATTTGGCTTTTCAAATGAATCTCGCACGATCTTACGAGCATGACTCCTTGATGCTTCGTGCTGAGTGCAAAAATTTGAAGAAGGAAGTCATGGAGGTCTGCAGCTAGCAGCTACCATTGCGCAGATCGTTCAGGTCACGCCTAGCTAAGTAGGAAGAGAGAAGACATCTCATGTTGGTTGTGAAGGTCGAGACCATTGTAGAGGGCAGTCGAGGCCCTGTCTCCGCAGGGCGGCCATAGTGTTGTAATCATCGAATCGTGGAGTAGAAACTAGGAAGGGAGAGGACTTCCCAGCGTGGCCCTCTTTTTTCTTTCTTTTGGGTGCATGGATTATTTTTTCTCATCCGTCTTTGCATAATTATATTGCACTCTTAACAATTGAACGCGCTCTGTGGACCTTTTGTAACGATATACTTTTTGTATAGTAGTCAATGTTTAGTGTACATATACATTCAAATTTAGTCAAATATGTGACATCCTTTTTAATTAGGTTGGAGGGAACTTTCAGAAAAATTAGGATGGAGGGAGAGTATGTCTAATAATTGAAAATAATTAAATCGTTAATGTGTCATCTTTCAATTTGGTCATACTTTCTACGTGTCCCCTATATGTGGCCCCTACATCGATGAGTGAGTTATTGAGTGATTTTTTTACTCTTCCCTATTAAAATATTATGGTTATGATATAGGGGAGATAATATAGGGATGGTGCCAGAGATTAGAAAATTTTGGGGAGGCATCTTTTTAGGCTAGTCATAGTGCAAATAACTTCATGAGTAACTAAGGGTCCAACTTAGTAAAATTGCTTATGTGGCAGTGAGTTATTCACACATACCAAGCTGAAATGAGTCTATTACCTAATAAATGAACTACTCATGTATTAACATAGACTAATAACTTATGCATGTTATAGTCTATATTTAATTTACAAGTTTTGTTAAACCTTGTTCTCTTCTCTAGTTCCTTTTTAATTTCTTTATTGCAGTAGACATTATGTATAGTAGTACTAGACTCACCTTAGGGAATGTGTTTATTACTCAACTGCTCCACCATTTAGACATACATACTATCAGGAGGCGCGGTGTATATCTAGAAAAGAAAATGCACCGTCAGCATCAGGGACACCCAACTATTGTCTAGAGTACCTTTGGTCACAAGCAGAACTACCCCTATAGTCTACCTAGGGACACCCAACTATTCCTTCTATAGGAATTCGTGCCAGAGCCTTCGCAGGGAAGGTATCCGCTTTGACCCGTTGATTTCTGATTGGACGTACAAGATTGCTAGACGCTGAACTCTGTCTACCTGGATGATGTTCCTAATACTACTACGTAAAATACAGTTCTATAATAACAAATGTAACTGTGCTTATGAGTTACTAGTATGTGTTGGGGGGATACCCCCGGGTAGGGTCACTCCGGGGTATAAGGGCCGAGTTAGCCGAGGTTCGGCAAGGTCAAAGCGGACGCTGGCCGAGTCACCTCAAGGCAGGCCGGATCACGGAGTAACCCGGACCAGGGGGTCGCCTAACATTGTCTCGTCCGACTTAAGGAGTAAGTCGGAAATGCTTGTCTAGCTTATATGCAGGAACAGGTGTGGCCGGATCAACTGTGATCCGGATCCTCGCTTGGCTTCTAGGAGAAGGAAGGAATCTCTCTAGTCAAAAAAGAAGGTTCGGTGCGTACTGGATGAGCGAATAAAGCAGGGGCAGGACCACCGGATCATGGCCGACAAGGGTGACGACGCTCACGTCGGCTGACGCGGGCGCCGCAGAGGCTATGTCGCTAAAGCAAGTGTGACGCGGGGGAAAAGCACCCCTGTCAGGTTACTACTTTGGGAGGGGGCATATTCTTAGGAATATGCCTCCATGTATGCCCTAGGCCAGGACCGAACCACCTCTATATAAGGGGGGGTTAGGGTTCTGGTAGGGGGCTTGGGTTTTTTCTGATATAGATTTGGGAGAATTCTAGTGGGTTGAGCACTAGTCGATCTAGGGTTCTTGGGCTAGTTGGTAGGCAAGAGTAAGAGAGTTTCTTCTTCCTCCTCTTGTCAATACAGCTCAAGGAGCACTTGTAATCTGGGAGATAGAACATCAATACAAAGCTTCTGTGCAGAGAATCACTCTACTATCCCTCCCTGGATTCCCCTAGCGCATATTAGTCCCCACCTTTAGCCTATCCATGGCATCTGCCGTGACACTACCACTTAGCTTGGCGCCACTCTGAAGGCTAGCGGCGCTAGCAGGGGTGAAGATCCGGACGGGAAACCTCATCGGCACCAGCGAACGCATCGTCTCCGGGCTCGTTTAGCGCTTTGGAGCGCTGGACTACGTCAGCGACAACGCTGGCTGCTTAAGACGCGCCCTTCCAAGAACGGCATCTTCGTCAAGCTCGGTGCACATAAAGTCTACGTTGCTGTGGACGTGTCTTGCGTTCATCCGCGTCGCGTCGTAGATGCGGGAGAACCACCACTCACTGTGGCTCGCGGGACGCGTATCGCTCGCTCCCCGGACCATGCAGAGGTGATGATGACTGCACCAGGCGCGGGCATGAGGAATGATCCAGCGCCAGACCCGCAGGTAACGCCTAAGGCACCGAGGAAAGCTAGGGGTCCTCCGCTAGAAAGGCCTGAGAACGTGCTGAGGGAAGCTATGGATAGATTGGCAACCCTGGTGGCAGCAGTGGTAGATCCGGCTCAGGCACAGGCCAAGCTAGAGGAGACCCGGCAAAAGATACTGGAGGGCACAAAGAAAATAGCAGCGGCTCGGCAGTCGTTGAACATGAAGCTGCGTGAGTACGCGAAGGCAAACAAGGTTGATGCAGTAAGGGTAAAAGGGAAAAATCTCATGAGTGAGATGGATAGAGAAGGTGATGATGGACCAGAAGGGTTGGAAAACTATCTGTCCATGGGGTTGCCGAAGTATAGTACCCCGGCGAAGAACCTCAGAGCAGCAGATGCCGCGGCGTCCGAGCTAGAGGGTCTGACGGGTGAAGCCCGTCAAAGACAGCAAGACCGGGTTAACGAGCTGGTTCGGATCGCGAACAAGCAGAACGAGGAGCTGCTGAGAGGTAACCCGGAGAGAGTTGGAGCTTCTAAGATCATCCATTCGGCGATGGGTAACCCGGAGAAATCCGCTGGAGCCGCATCGTCGCCTCACGGTGCCCCAAGGAGAGAAGAGGTAGTAACCTCGGCCAGACGGAACAAGCAGATCGTTCCATACGACCCAACGTGTGCGGGAAAAGAAAAAGAGATGCGGAAAAACGACGATCGACGAAGTGTGAGCCGAGGTGAATCTGGCCGAGGTAATCACGACCAAGGCAATGCCGGTCAAGGGAATGCTGCCAACGGCAATGCCGGACAGCGAAACATGGCAGGAGCAGGTCAACCGCAACAGCGAAACATACCAAGGCAAGAGCAAAGTGCCGGCCGAGGTATGCAACAGAGAGGAGCGCAATGAGAGCAAGACTGATACAATGAAGGAGACTCGGAGATGATGAATGCGGGATACGCAAGACCGGACTATCATGTGATAGGGTCGAGATTGGGAAGCATGGATTTGATGCCGGATGACGCCAGGTTAATGCTGGATCGCCTGTATAGGTCGGAACAGATCGAATGTCAAGGTCCTCCGGGTCCAGCGTGCTTTGGACCCCGGATCATGAAGGAACCTCCAGTACCCAATTTCCAATTACCCAGGGGCACGAAGACGTATGACAGCAGTACAAAGCCGGAGGATTGGCTGATAAACTACGCAACAGCTGTGAAAATCGCAACTGGCAACTTGAGATGGGCTGTACGATACGTACCCCAAATGTTGGAAGGTCCGGCTAGGGTATGGCTTAATAATTTGCCACCCGGAAGCATCAATTGCTGGATAGATTTCGAAGAAATGTTTATCAGCAACTTCTCAAGTACATATCAGAGACCGAATAGACCGTAGACCCTGGCGATGTGCAAGCAGAGATCTAACGGAATGGATCGTGAATTCTTGACCCGGTGGTGCACCGTGAGAAACTCGTGTGAGGGAGTCATAGAGTCACAGGCTATAGCATGGTTCGCACAAGGGTGCAGATATGGCAGCGAGTTGTGGATGAAATTGCAAAGGAAAATGCCAGTCACGTTGGCAGAGATGATCCGGATTGTGGAATCTTCTGCTTTGGGTGATCCGACTCAACCTACGATCGCGTCGAACGAGTCAAATGAGGAGTACTATCCGAGGGACGGAGCCGGGTCATCCCGGAGGAACGATTACAGGGGAAAAAGGAGAGACGATAGACCGGATCATCGCTATAGTTCGCAACAAGTTGCAGCTGTGAATCAAGACCAACCCGGAGCAGGGAGCAACCAACGCCAGAAAACGGGAGGGAAATGGACTCCTCGAAACGTGTAACACCCCCGGTCACTCTGGACCGACGGCTGTCACTTCTGGCAGCTTAATAGGATATCTAGACTGGCCCCACAGACCAACACTAGTCTTTTCTGCGCACTTTGTCCTCACTCGTGTGCACCCGGTTACCCACTTCCCGGTCGGTCACCCATCCTAGAATTGCTCTAGGCCAAGCACGCTTAACCTTAGAGTTCTTTTCGAATGAGCTTCCGGAAAAGAAGTTGCAACTTGTTTGTATGGGTTTCCTATCAATCCTATTGAGCCATGCGCCAGGGTCTCACATACACCCACCCTTTAGAAGATCGATGCCCTCATCGATCAAGCACACCCCAGGAACGTTCCCTCTTGGCACGCTCGTCAAGGCCCAGATTGACAGACATGTGCCATGCCGTGTCCACTCCGGGCCACACGCGCCATGCTCCACATGTCCCGCCACTGACCCGCACACACCCGTGTAATCGCAAGGGTCGGCTCTGATACCACTTTGTAACACCCCCGGTCACTCTGGACCGACGGCTGTCACTTCTGGCAGCTTAATAGGATATCTAGACTGGCCCCACAGACCAACACTAGTCTTTTCTGCGCACTTTGTCCTCACTCGTGTGCACCCGGTTACCCACTTCCCAGTCGGTCACCCATCCTAGAATTGCTCTAGGCCAAGCACGCTTAACCTTAGAGTTCTTTTCGAATGAGCTTCCGAAAAAGAAGTTGCAACTTGTTTGTATGGCTTTCCTATCAATCCTATTGAGCCATGCGCCAGGGTCTCACAAAATGATGGCAAGAAAACATGGACTCCGGAGCAGAAGAAGCAATGGCAAGAAAAGAAAGATCGTCCGAGGTATACCTATGAGTCAATGTTGGACCAGCCGTGTAAATTTCACACGCCAAATCCGAACAGCCCGGCGGGTCACACAATGAGGCAATGTGAGTGGATGCGTAAGATAGAACAAGGTGGTTCGGGGAATGCTCAGGCACCCCGGAATGACCAACCTCGGCAGGAGTTACCCCGGCAGCAATTGCTCTCCGGAGCAAACACGCAACAACTAATGTTGCCTCCCCCTCCACCGAGGTATGACAACAGTGAGAGAAGGGATGCAGTGCATTAGGTGGAAAACCAGCAACAACCGGATCAGAGGCACTCCGGAAACGAGGGAAGGAATGAGTACAGGGAACATCACCAGAGCTATTGTGTGTTCACTACAGACGAAACAGATAGGAAGAGCTTGCAGCGCCGACATATGGAGGTTAACACGGTTATGCCTGCAGTGACGAGGTACATGTCTTGGTCGGACCAGGAAATCACCTGGAGCGTCAAAGATCATCCCAAACTTATGCCAAGTCCGGGCTCGTATGCACTAGTGTTAGATCCGACGTTCATCGGACCAAACATTAATGTGAGGTTCTCCAAGGTACTGATCGACAATGGCAGTAGCATTAACATCATGTATGTGGATACGATGCGCAAGTTGGGCATCTCGGAGAACATGCTCCAGGCTACAAGAACAACTTTCCATGGTATCGTACCAGGCATCTCCTATGAGCCCATAGGCAAAGTCCGGGTCGACGTGTTATTCGGTATGAGGGATAACTGCCGAACTGAGAATCTGGAGTTTGAGGTGGTGAACTTGGAGAGCGCGTATCATGCATTACTCGGGAGACCAGCGCTGAGCAAATTCATGGAAAGTTGCCACGTTAGTTATCTGAAGATGAAGTTGCCCGGGCCAAATGGAGCAATTACTATCGCTGGGGATTTCCGACGTTCTATTGAGTGCGCCTCAGCCGGGTCCAACCTAGCCGAGTCACTCGTGATTGCACAAGAGAAAAGAAAAATCCAAGAGGTGGCGGCATTAGCTCACCACAGCAGCAAGATATGCCGGCGTTAAGTAACCCGCATGGAAGTTTCGTTTCAAGCCGCCAAGGACACCAAGAAGATTCCGTGGATAACATGTTTCCGAGCGCATGTAACAATTGGTGTCGGGTTAACTGACAAATAGGAAAGCGAGCTCGTCAACTTCCTTCGTGAGAATCGGGATATTTTTGCTTGGTCCACACAGGACTTGCAAGGTGTTCCGAGGGAGTTGGCCGAGCACACTTTGAACGTAAGACCCAGAGCAAGGCCGGTGAAGCAACCTCTCCGACGCTTCGCCAAGGATAGGAGAAAGGTCATTGGTGACGAGATAGCTTGGTTGCTAGCAGCAGGATTTATCATGGAAGTGCTGTATCCGGATTGGCTCTC
Source organism: Avena insularis (assembly GCA_023614405.1). NCBI lineage: Eukaryota > Viridiplantae > Streptophyta > Magnoliopsida > Poales > Poaceae > Avena > Avena insularis. Next base: position 226,579,654 of record CM042696.1, on the reverse strand, counting down.
TAATCTGGTGCTGGTAGAAAAGAAGAAGGATGATCCGAACGTGGCAGTGGTTTGGCGTATGTGTATCGATTACACGAACCTGAACAAGGCGTGTCCAAAAGATCCATTTCCACTGCCGAGGATAGATCAGGTCATCGACTCTACCGCGGGATGTGAACTGTTGTCATTCATTGACGCCTATTCTGGTTTCCACCAGATACCTCTGAACCCGGATGATCAAATAAAAACTGCCTTTATTACCCCGTACGGGGCTTATTGCTATCGCACTATGCCGTTCGGTTTACGAAATGCAGGAGCAACGTACCAAAGATGTATGCAAAAATGTTTGCACGATCAAATAGGTCAAAATGTACAAGTATACATGGATGACGTGGTTATTAAGACCAAGGAAAGCACAACTCTCCTTGACGACATAAGGCAAACATTCGCGAACTTGAGGAGATTCCGGATGAAGCTTAACCCGGAGAAATGTACCTTCAGTGTCTCGGCTGGGAAATTACTCGGATTTCTCGTCTCCAGCCGAGGTATCGAGGTTAATCCAACTAAGATCCGAGCCATCGAACGAATGAAGCTGCCGAAGTGTCTCAACCATGTCCAGAAGTTCACTAGATGCCTGGCGTCATTGAGTCGGTTTGTATGTCGGTTAGGGGAAAAGGCACTGCCTCTCTACCAACTCATGAAAAAGTCAGATAAATTCGTTTGGACGCCGCAGGCCGATGAGGCTTTTGCCCATTTAAAAAAGATGTTGACCACTGCACCAATGTTAGCTTCTCCACTATCAAAGGAGCCAATGTTGCTCTACATAGCCGCAACCAACCGAGTTGTAAGTGCAGTGATTGTAGTGGAGCGTGATGAAGAGGGTAAGTCGGTGCAGAGGCCAGTGTATTACTTGAGCGAGGTATTGTCTGCCTCAAAACAGAATTACCCGCATTTTCAAAAGGTGGCATACGGTGTTTATATGGCGGCAAAGAAGTTAAAGCACTACTTTGAGGAGCATCCCATCAAAGTGATATGCGAAGACCCCATATCCGAGATAATGGGTAACAAAGATGCGAATGGCAGAATTGCGAAATGGGCGATTGATCTAGCACCTTACGCACCCCAGTATGATAGGAGAGAAGCGATCAAGTCCCAGGCTGTGGCGGATTTTTCGTGGATTGGGCCGAGGTACAATACAAACCGCCGCCACCAGATCCGAACTACTGGAGGATGCACTTTGACGGATCGAAAACCAAAACCGGGTTAGGTGCCGGGGTTGTGCTTACCTCGCCAAAGAAGGATCAGCTCAAGTACGTATTGCAGATCCATTTCGCGGCATTAAACAATGTCGCTGAGTACGAGGCTCTTGTGCATGGTCTCAAAGTGGCAAAGGAGATTGGCATACGTCGGATAATATGCTTTGGCGACTCGGATCTAGTAGTACAGCAAGTGTCCGGAGTGTGGGACGCCCTGGATCCAAACATGGCACTATACAGATTTCATGTGCAGAAGATCTCGGGTTACTTTGAGGGATGCGAATTTCACCATGTACCTCGCGTGGAAAACAAAGCTGCCGACATGCTGTCAAAACTCGGATCGACCCGACAGGCAATTCCACCGGGCGTAGCGTTGGAGCACCTCAGAAAACCATCTATCGGGCCGTCCCCAGGAACCGATTCAATCTATGTCCCGGAAAATGCGGAATCCGGAGCTGAGCCCATGGACATTGACATGGGAGGTAGCGCGCCGAACCCGGGGACTACCTCGGCAAACCCGAGGACTACTACGCTAGACCCGAGGACTGTTCAGCGTGATCCGGCTGAAGTTACGCCGGTGGATCGGATGGAAATTGACGAGGAGATGTTCCCTGTGCGAGCGATACCAGCTTGGGCACTGCCTATATACCAGTTCTTGAAAGATGGAACGTTACCCACTGAGGAAGTGCTAGCCAGGCAAACTCAGAGAAGAGCCAAAGCTTACACAATCATCAATTCCGAGCTGTACAAACGGAGTGTAACCAATGTCCTCCAGCGGTGTGTTGACCCGGAAGAAGGACTTAACATCCTCCGAGATATACACCAAGGAGAATGCGGGCATCATGTCTCATCCCGGGCCTTAATGGCAAAGGCGTTCCGGCATGGATTCTATTGGCCAAGTGCCTTGGAGCAAGCAGAAGATCTGGTGAGAAAATGCAATGGTTGTCAAAGGTACGCCACCAAGACACATACACCTATGTCGGAACTCAAAACCATACCAATTACATGGCCATTTGCTGTGTGGTGCCTGGATATGGTTGGCCCGTTCAAACCAGCAAGAGGAAACATGACACACATTCTGGTCATGGTGGACAAGTTTACAAAATGGATCGAAGTGAAGCCTATAAGAAAATGTGATGGAGCTACGGCTGTGACGTTTCTCAAAGACATCATCTTGAGGTACGGTTATCCACACAGCATCATAACTGACAATGGAACGAATTTCGCGGAAGGAGCATTTGCGCGCTTTTGCCGAGACAAGAAAATCCGACTCGACGTAGCCTCAGTAGCCCACCCCGCATCGAACGGACAAGTGGAAATATCCAACGGATTAGTGCTATCCGGGATAAAACCCCGGCTCATTGAGCCGCTGCAAAGATCAGTGGGGTGCTGGATGGAAGAACTACCAGCGGTATTGTGGAGTTTAAGAACAACTCCGAATCGATCAACAGGCTACACGTCGTTCTTTCTGGTATATGGGGCAGAAGCTGTATTACCAGCCAACATAGAGCATGATTCGCCTAGGGTCACCCAATACACAGAAGCTGAAGTGCAAGAAGCCCGGCAAAATGATGTTGATCTGCTAGAAGAAGCGAGAGAACTGGCACTGTCCAGATCCGCCATATGTCAGCAAAATCTCCGACGCTATCATAGCCGGAAAGTGTGCCCCCGAGTCTTCCGGGAAGGCGATCTGGTGCTCCGGTTGGTACAGCGCACACCGCATGCATAAATTATCCCCCCCATGGGAAGGGCCATTCATTGTGAGCAAAGCATTGCACAATGACTCTTATTATCTCATAGATGCAAAGCCACAGGAAAAGAACAAGGCGGACAGGTCCGGAGAGGAATCGAAGCGACCATGGAATGTAGCACTACTTCGTCCCTTCTACACTTAGCTAAGAAGTGTATGCATCCGAGTCATCTCATATGTCGGTATGTATGTCGGCAATGAGCTTATCAATGAAATAGCGGAGCCTCCAGCAGTAACTCGGGGACTGGCTTAATAAACAGTTGTTGTTACTTTTTATGTGCTAGATGGAATGACTCGTTTCGCTTAACCCGGATTAGTAATGTGTGAGCACCAGAAACCCAACCCTTCGACTTGCTGTTGTCCAACAAGAATTGGCTTCATGGCAAGCAAGGGGACGAGTTTGGAATTGCGTAGCACATGAAAAACCACTAAGGAAACGATCTTATTCCAGCTAATGTTTGCTTTTTTGGACTAACCCCGTATTTACTTTCAAGTTATTATGTTGAATTATTTTGAGCCAAGCCTCAAAGTTTCTTAGTATTGTTAAAATGATTCTTGAGGCTCGGATTCGTAAGTCGTAAAACCAAATCAAGGTAGACACGGATCGAGCCGGAGAATTGGACGAACAAGAAAATGAAACTCGGGGACTACGCCCAAGTTAATCCGGCATACAAGCATAGTAGCAAAATATAATGTATTTATCATACAATGGCACCCGGCATACCGGGGATCTGATAAATTTTCAAGTTTTTTTCCACTAAGGAGCGGCAGGAGGAGGAAGTTCGGCGTCATCATCACTTTCTTCAATATCTGAAGCAGCATCTTCTCCATCCTCGCCTGACCCATCCTCCACGTTCTCCATCTGCTCCTCCTCACCGGACTCCAGAAAGCTCGGCCCCTCAACCCAGTCATGGATGGGAGAATATTCAACAAGGCTGTAGGCGCAAGCCTGGCGCCGAGCTACCCATTCCGGATCATCGGTCCATTTGGATCCGGTGCGCCGGCGTGTGAGGAGGCTTAGGTCGATCTTCTCGTACCATGTAAGGATATGATGGAAGAGGGTATCTGCTGCGGCATGCCCGACGGATTCTCTCCAGAGATCAAGCTGTGTCTCGATTTCCAATAGCTTCTCAGCAAGGAGTGTGATCCTTTTCGGAGCGCTCTCGCTTGGCCAGAAAGTGTTGAAGATCCGGACCGCAACGTCGAGGAGATCTTTCCCATAGTTCTTGATGATTTCCACCCGAGCTGACATGCTGACCAACAGGTCCTCCATGTCTAAGGGGATGCTCTCACCATCAGGAGCGACGGGAGTACCCCTCTCTCGGCGGAATTTGGCAACGGCAGCACTGGCGATGGGAGTACCCTCTGGAAAGTGATCTGGAAATAAGGAAAGGGAAGATGCTGAAGCAAAGGCGTATGAGCTAACACGGAAAACTATGTCGGATAAGGGGAAGAAACTTACGTGAGATATGACGATGAATCCGGGTCAACTCCTTGATACAACTGTCGTGTCTCTGGCGAAGTTGTTCAATCTCAGCGAGCGCCGACCCAAGATGGACCTCGGATTCCTTAAGCAGGTCCTGGTCCTTGGAGATTTGAAGGGTAAAGCGCTCACGCTCTTCGGTGAAGTTCTGGCCAACTTTTTGGAGTTCGGTTTTGTGTTGGGCCTTCATCTTCTCCATCTCAGCCTTGAGTTTGGCTATTTTGTCGTCCTTGGTCCGGAGGAGGGCGAGCTCATCGTTCTTCTTCTTTAGCTCGGCTTGATGTTGTCCTGCTTGTTCGAGAAAATGCAGCATCATATCAGGCACGAGCACACTATCCTCAAGCGATGCTGAAATAATATGTTGACCCGGCAAAGCCGAGGAGTGAATGTTTGCCGAGCCAAGGAGAAGAAGGAATGGAAAACTCAACAACGTTGGTCGATAGAGGACATAACTCGGATTTCCTCCAAGTTCTTCCGCATAATTTTGTTTTCAGCCTCCACCCCAGCTGCAAAAAACCGAATAAGGAGGTTAGTATGGCAGAAACAAATGAAACGGAGAGGTGTCGAGAGAGGAAATTACCCCTCTTTTCATGCTCCACGCCAAGTGCAACATGTTTTGCACGCAAGATCTTGTGGGTATCAAGCAGGCGCTGAAATTCGGCGCTCCGGCGATTGGTAGTTACCTGACAAAGGTACAGGAGTGTAAAGTTAGTTCGTTGCATATTTGAAGTATACAAGATCCGGGCCAAGCGGAACTTAACCCGGCTCTAGGTGTGTGCATATTCGAAGTATACAAGATCCGGGCCAAGCGGAACTTAACCCGGCTCTAGGTGTGTGCATATTCGAAGTATACAAGATCCGGACCAAGCGGAACTTAACCCGGATCTAGGTGTGTGCACATTCGAAGTGTGCAAGATCCAGGCCAAGTGGAACTTAACCCGGCTATAGGTGTGTGCATATTTGAAGTTCACATGCAGCTACGTTGATCTTCTAATGAGCATCCGGCCGAGTAACAAGTTACTCCGCCGGAGGCTCGGGGACTAATGGTTATTATCTACAGCATGTAAAGAAGAAACGACGTACCTCCATCATTCGCCCAGCGAGGTTAATGGCCTTGGCGGCGGTATTCATCTGAGCGGAAAATTCAGCGGGGCCGAACTTTTCCGGGAGATCGTTGTTGTAGATGAACTCCGCTTTATTCCAGTTCATAACAAACTCGATAAGGCTCGGAGGGTACCGTTACAGGGGCATGTGGGTGCCACCAAGCCCTTTTGAGCTTCCTTCCTCTCAATCGTGGCAAGAGTGGGCTGGTGTGAAGAACCATCTGCTGCGAATCGGCTGGCTCGGCAGAGAATCCTCGCCGGTGACTTCTTTGGAAGCATTGATGACAAGGTTCACCGCCTGCCTCAACGGAGGTAGACTTGCTTTTGGCTTGCTGGGAGGATGTGACCACGTGGATTTTCCTTGAAGCCGTTGGGTGGTTCTCGCCGAGCTTGGGATGACTCCTGACGAGGCATAACTTGGCATGGGAGCTTTGGTGGCGGACCGAGCGCTGTTGGTTTCTTCGAGCCGGAACAGCATTGGTTCGTGGCTGGTGCCGAGCCGCCGTGCTGGAGTTGCGGTAGACTTGGTGGTTGCTGGTTGCGGCAATGCCGAAGTGGCGGATGCCGTTGCCTCGGCCTATCCGACCCCTCCTGATCCGAGGTCGCGTTCCTCTGAAGGAGGTACTACGGAACCCGGAGCGGCCGCAGAGCCCTCCGGAATAGGGCTCAGCGGGCGTGACTCGTCGTCACGAGGAGGGGAAGGATGGACCAAAGGGGAGAAGAGATGCTCGATCCGCTCTGAGGGAGCTCCACAGGAGCCCTGCAAAAGAAAATAATGTCAGGAGTGAAATTACCCTGATGCAGGGAGAAGTGTGTTGCAAAGTGAAAAATGACTTACGCATCCGAGGTCTCGGCCTCCCAAGGTTTCCGGGCCCTCCGGCTTTGCCTCGCCTGCTTGGAGGCGCCTTGTCTTGACCTTCTTTTGCCTTTTGGTAGGCTGAGAAGGTCGGAAGAAGAACTTGACGCGATCCGCTTCTTCTTCGACGCCACCAGAACAGGCTCGCCCGTGGCAAGTGGAGAATCCTCGTGGATGTGCCCACCGGGGTTAGCTGATGTCGGGAAGGCAAAAGAAAGAGGGACAGCCTCAACGGGTTCAATCATGTCGATATCCGAGTCATCCTCATTGTCGGGCCAATCTCTAAGAGAACAGAATTTACCGCTGGGTCGTTTGGTGGCGTCGGTTGTGGGGAGGAACATCTCCTGGTCCGGCTCCACCTCATCCGAGATTTCTCGGTCCGGGGCCCACTTAAGGGTCGGATCAGTACCATCCTCGAGGGTTTGCTAGAGAAACAGCTGAGAAAAAGCACAAGGAGCAGAGTCAAAAATATGATAAGAACCGACACGTAATTGATCCGAAATAAGTTTACCCTGTGAAGCTTACCGCGGGAGGGAGCCTGTCACGGCAGTAATGCTCGATTCCCCACGTCCATTCGGCGGAAAAATCCTTATGGGTGGTGAAAAGAGCCTTGACCCAGCGGAAGATCTCCGTATTGCTCAACTCGAACGAGGAGGTTCGGTTGGGGTCGTGAAGCTCATATGGCACAACTTGTGAGTGCGCCACCGAGGGGAGAGATTGATCTTGCAGGAATGTGATCATGGCATCTTCTTTGCGCAATCCGAGCTTCTTCAGCTCCAAACCTTTGTGGACTTGGTTGGCCAAAGCTGTAGGTTTTTGGCGACCTCCTCCAGAAATCCGTGTCCGGACCCGGAGCGTAGGGCGAACCGGATCAAGTCTTGGTGCCTTCGCCACGTAGAAGAAGGTCCGGGCCCATCCTTTGCGAGTCAAGCCTAGTGACCCGGGAAAGATTGAAAATCTCCGGGCGAGATCGAGGCAGCTCGAACCGAGGAGCCGCTTGTCCTCCGACTCGGCGTGGATGTTGGGGATGATGTTGCGACGGAGGTCAAGAACCGGATCCACAGCTCCTTCAGGCCATAATCCGTGTAGCCTCGATCAAAGAGATGAAAGACAGAGAGGTGATGGCGTTCACGAGATGATGTGGTTGCGGTGATAGGTCCGGACCCACCGGAAGAAATCACTCACCGGAAGACCAAATCCCGTTGGAAATGGGATAGGAAGCGACGAACTCACCCGGATTGGGTGAGGGCCAATTCCGGAGGGAGACGAGCGGCGACACCGCAGAATACGCTGGTCCGTAGAGCCGATCGATGTTGTCTGGCAGACCCACTAACCGCCCACGCCACGGTCTGCCAAGGCGGCCCTCTCCATCTCCGCCGACGATGATGAGCTCCTCCGTCATCTCGAATCCGTCCTCACCGGAGCGGCGGCGGCGGGCTCTGGGTTCAGATTGACGAGGACCCGTGGCTAAGCGAGTACGGTGGCTGCGCGCGGAGGCACGGAGAAGGCGGCGGCGCTGCTGCAACGGGCACTGGCGGCGGTCGCGAGGAAGAAGAAGAGGAACGGGCGAAGGGCACGGAGATGGAAAAGTGCTAAGGCGCGCCCCGTATTTAATCGCCAAGAATCGATAAGTGGATCGCTGCCGGAGAGCCACCCTGCGTGGCCGTGTATCACCGGCATTAGCCAATTAGAGAGAAGCCACAGGAGGCCACAGAGTAAATATGATCCCATGACATGACGCGTGCGATTCTGGTAAACGAGGAGACGGTGACATAACCCACGCGACAAGAATCGCGACATCCATCGAGGCGCATGCAGGCCCTTAAAATGAGGCAACATAATGATTAACCTTTACGTGGGTTGGCGTATGAGAGAAGGAAGCAAGGCTCGGATCCGAGCCTCCATGGTAACCCGGCCGACAAGTGAAAACTTGAAATCTGCAGAGGGAAAGTAAAACCATAGGATCCGAGCTACAATGGTAACCCGGCCGGCAAGTGAAAACTTGGAACGTGCGAAGGAAACGTAAATCCATATAATCCGAGACAAGAAGTTAACTCGGGACTAAACGCCCGAGGCTCGAACGAATGAACTGATGTGGCCTTAGCGACCAAGGCCGCTAAGGCCGCACTAGCCGGGGACTAATGTTAGGGATACCCCGGTAGGGTCACCCGGGTATAAGGGCGAGTTAGCCGAGGTTCGCAAGGTCAAAGACGCTGGCCGAAGTCACTCAAGGCAGGCCGGATCACGGAGTAACCGGACTGGGTCGCCTAACATTGTCTCGTCCGACTTAAGGAGTAAGTCGAAATGCTTGTCTAGCTTATATGCAGAACAGGTGTGGCCGGATCAATCGTGATCCGGATCCTCGCTATTCTAGGAGAAGGAAGGAATCTCTAGTCAAAAGAAGGTCCTGCGCATCGGATGAGCGAATAAAGCGAGGCGGGACCACCGGATTATGGCCGACAAGGGTGACGACGCCACGTCGGCCGACGCTGGCGCCGCAGAGGCTACGCCGCTAAAGCAAGTGTGATGGGGAAAAGCACTCGCCGGGTTACTACTTTGGGAGGGGGCATATTCTTAGGAATATGCCTCCACGTATGCCCTAGGCCAGGACCGAACCACCTCTATATAAGGGGGGGTTATGGTTCTGGTAGGGGGGTTGGGTTTTTTCTGATACAGAGTTGGGAGAATTCTAGTGGGTCGAGCACTAGTCGATCTAGGGTTCTTGGGCTAGTTGGTAGGCAAGAGTAAGAGAGTTTCTTCTTCCTCCTCTTGTCAATACAGCTCAAGGAGCACTTGTAATCTGGGAGATAGAACATCAATACAAAGCTTTTGTGCAGAGAATCACTCTACTATCCCTCCCTGGATTCCCCTAGCGCATATTAGTCTCCACCTTTAGCCTATCCATGGCATCTGCCGTGACACCACCACGACAGTATGGTTTCATTAGAAGTCTGGTTATAACTGCAAACTATAGTATGTGTGAGCTACGTTGATTAGTGAGAGTCATTACCGGACGGAGGCCTCGACCGCACAAAAAAAAGGTTTGTCACTCAATAAAAGAGACGGAGCTTATGCGCACATCCATGCGACTCAGTAACTAGACTGTGATCAACATATATACAGAGAGAGTACAAGTAATACAATGATCAAACCAATAGAATCCACTCATTACTACATGGTGCATGCAAATCAGTATCCTAATAATATCATGCACGTAATCACATAAGTACCTTTTTTGAGTTGCGTGCATTCATTCCTGAACACCATAAGTAAAAGTTTAAAATATGGGAGCGCCAAAATGACATGCGCCCCAATTAGCCCGATTAATGGTCTTCTACTATAGTAACCTACACATCTACCCCTATAGTCTACTCTGGGACACCCAGCAATTGTTTGCATAGGCATCCGTGCTAGAGCCTTCGAAGGGAAGGTTACCCCTTCTGGCATGTTGATTTGGGATGGACGAACAAGATTGCTAGACGGCCAAAATCACGTGGTCTCCACTCCCTCGCACCCCTCCATTTCATACACTACGAAATTTCTCGCGCCCCTCCATTTCAAATGATACAAAAATCACGTGGTCCCCACTCCCTCGCGCCCCTCCATTTCAAACACTGCGAGATTTCTCGCGCCCCTCCACTTCAAACAATACCAAAATCATGTGGTCCCCATTCTCTCACTCCTGTCCATTTCAAACACTGTGAAATTTCTCGCGCCCGGAACCTCCCACAACACTTCTCTAGCTGGCTTTGCCCACGTGGACTCGACACTATGCACTACTCACCCAACAGTATACCAGAGCTGCATTAGCTGCGGTCTCATCCAAAGCACCATTGCCGCTTCACCGATGTACACCGCACCCGACCTAGGTCACCGAGCCCATCGTCGTCCACCGCAGCTGATTTCCTTTTCCCACTTTCCCGTCCATGGCACCGAATCCGTCAATGACTGCCCAAGATCTGCATTAATGTCGTTGGCATCCTCCCCACCCATACCGTAACGGAGCCACCGTGATGCACCGACTCTCTCTTGTCCACCGCGCTCAAGACGGCATCGAGCGTCCAAGATCTAGTTTCCCGACGCATACAGCCCGCACAACCGCAGCACCCTCGGTGACAAGGCTATCACCCGCACCTCTACGGATGGTGCTGTCACACCCCCCGAATCGGCCCTATGCAAGTTTTAGCCCTTTCTGCCAAACCCGCATAGAAACGATTCAAGGACGCCCACCAGGCACTTTCGTGCGGGTAGAAAACGAAGTAATACCATTACACAACAGTCCTCGATGGGACCCACGAGCGTAAGATATATATACAACACACTCTAAGAGTCAAGAATACGAATATACAATACAAAGATCCAAATCACCTTGAAAAACGATACACCGTCCGATGCGGTACCTTTAAGATGCAAATTGGGCTAAGAGCCCAAGAATAACCAATGGCGTCCATAACCTGCCCAAAGCCGGAAGGGTAACCTCGCTAACGACGCCGATCTCAAACTCGCCAAACAAAAGGGTGCCACAAAGGCAAAGGAAAAAGAGGAGCGCCAAGATCGAGGCCGACACTGCGGTGAGGTTAGAATTCAAGCCTCTCGCCATAGGTATGGTGGATCAAGCGCAACGCAAAGATGCACTAAACAACCTATAGAGACTCGATGCAACTGTCGGCTATTAGAGAGGGATCAGAAAGACCTATTCGGATCCAACCTGATACTAATACCAAACAAACCCATCCTGGTATTTCCCCTCGAGACCAAACGAGAAAGTCGGACCAAGGAACTCACACAGTTGGCAATTTTACTCATTCCGTTATAGTTGCAGCAATTACTAATCAGATATAGATAGCATGAGTCATCCTAATATCATAAGTAGTGGGCAGTTTTAGTTAACATTCCGTTGTAGTTGGAACATTTACTAGTCAGATATAATTGTCCTGAGGAATCCCCAAACCCAGCGTTTGTTGGCACTTTTATCACATTCCATTAGAGTTGCAGTACTTACTAGGCAGATATAACAAAACAACCCAGGTCCACCAGTGGTTGGCATTTTTAATATCCATTCCGTTATAGTGAAGCTGATTACTAGTCAGATAGATTAAGTCAAATTTATAGCACTACTTTAGTTATGCTTGTCTATGATCGAGATACTGTGCTCCAAGTCGTCCATAACCGTGGACACGGCCAGAAGTTTTACCATAGGTGCACAAATAGCAACACACACTCGATCAACGTCGGAAAAATCAACTCAAAACCCAACGAGGCTTTCACGACAAAGCAATCACAGGATTCATAAAATATTTCAGGGGGCCACTCCACTAAGCTACCCGCAACGAAGTTGGCATTCAAACGGATCCGTGGTTTGCGCCAATGGTCAGAAATGATCGAACTCGAAAGTATGACTGGCTTGTCGATACACAAAACTCCGCAATCCTAACAAAGATGGTGCTCCACGCACAATCTTAAATAAAGCACTAAACATGGCATAAGTACAGGATAGTAATAAAGTCCCAAACTACTTTGTGGCCCCAAGAAATAGAAATGAATCAAGCTCTGGATCAGGGGGGTCCAGAAGGCCTCCCGGATGTGGATAGTGCGAATAGTCAAGGAACAGGTATCAAGTACTCGGGGCCTACGGGACACAAGTGGGCATAAAAACCAAATAGCATATATTGCCCACCGGTGCCTCTTTCATTAGTTGTCCCAGCAATTTAATAGTTGTATGTAAAGTCATCATCATCGCCACCATAAACATCTGCCAGCATTCCAACAAATGTGGTACTTGACAACACGAGATCGCACCTAAGCAAGCAACTACGACTCGCAAGGCCAGCTATCTACCAAACACAGGTAATAGGCGGTGTCCAAGGCAATATAAAGGCTGCACGGGATATATCGGGTACGAAACACTAAAGCATCGCGACGCGGATAGCAATAGATCAACAGGAGGAAATAAAGACTATAAATGCAAAATAGGTAGAAGGGGAAGAGATGCTCGCCTGGGAAACATAGCCGAAGATGCATATCTAAAGCACTTGTCGAAGCTCACAACATCTCATCGTCCTATCCGGAAAGAAGCAAAACACTAAAAGAAACAAGCGATGCAACAATTACAACTAATGCGAAAGAATCGGCATGATCATGATATGATGCGTGCCATGGCAAGTTAATGGTGCAACTCATGATGGAAATGATATCATTTGCAAGATTTAGATTTACAAATTAGAAGTTAGGCAAATATCAAGGTTTACTTATATTCAAAAGCATTTTAATTATTTTACATGTTTCAAAGTGGTCGAAACTGAAACTGATGTATATAGGGATTCCTCATGCCCTTCTGGCTTTATAACATTTTAAAGGTTCAAACCGGATTTGAATGGAACAAGGTTCATTGGATTAAAAAGAAACACCAAGAACCTTGAAGAAGAAAAAAAAGGTTATGTATTGATCTCTCAGACCTTCTACTTGTGAGATCTCCCGGTCAATGGCAGAGTGCCAACCAGCGTAGTTCGATGGGGTTGGTGTAAAATATAGGGTCTCAAACATTCAAAAAGGCCAAACGTGACGTGTAGATAGCAAGCAAGCATGCAGCTGAATCGGAAGACATGGCGAGGCTAACTAGCTGAAAATGACCTGCTCGTGTGAAGCATGTTGCCAAACCAAAAACTCCGTTGTAAAACTAGCTAGCTCACTAGCAGGCATGTGAAAGAACAAGAACAGATATCGAGCTAGGTTGACATCGACCCGGGAGAAGGACGATGCGCACGACCAGATAGAGTATCTCCAGGCACGAGAGGCGACGCACACAGCTGGCCGTGAGGACGAACCGGTGGCACAGATGCATGCTTGTACGCGTGCTCTAGATACAGAGGCACATAGACAAGATGGGGCGACCACGATCTTGGGGCTGGTTAGGAGACTCGTTAGACTGATGAACTGAAATCTTCAGAGGCAAAACAGCTAGCTCGGCCCATGTTCGGTAGGCGACTCTAGGCTCATCGTGTGATAAGAGATAAAGCGATGAACATGGAAGTTTTAAACTGTCGGAAACTGTCAAAACTATAGACGCGGGTGACTTCGAAAGAAGCAAACAAGAGATTCAGGGGTCAGAATCAAGAGCCGCGAGATGTTCTGGATAGCTGGAAGATACCTCTACGCGTGCGTATGCGGTTCGGTGCCGGAGGTGCATGGAGATTGCCAGGAATCATGGGGAACAGGAGTGCTACAGGCTATGGCTGGGTGTGCGTCGGGCTGTTGACGCTGCTGTGCTACGCGTGCCTGTGGTTCAGCAGCACGGCATGGTGTGCGCATGCAGGCCATGTGCGAGTAGAGACAAAAAAAAACAGCAGCAGAGCATGGCCATGGAAACGACCGACGCGAGCCATGGTGCACGGAATCAAATAAGGACGAGGGGAACGGAAAGAGGATGCTCACCACGTTCTCCTTGTGCAGACGACGGTGATGGAGAAGGCTTGGCAGCGGCGAATTTCGATGGTGAAGTGCAGCGACTGGAGGAGGTCAAGAATGACCTTGGCGATGAACATGGCCGAATTTGTTCTGCTTTGGGCACTGGATCAAAGGGGACGACATCGCGGAGCTTCCTGCGGCCTCGGAAGGAACTGTTGATGACCGAAATTGACGACGCCTCGGTGAGGTGATGTTCAGGTGCTCTATTTGGTGTAGTAAAGAAAGAGAGGAAAACAATTGCCGATGGGGGGCGGCGGAAGGATGGGAGGAAGGCTAGGGTTCACAGGAGGCCCTCGGATTGGATTTAGGAGGGGGAAAAGGAATGGGGACCAGGTGCGGTGGTGGAGGGTCAGGCAACTCTCGTGCTCTTAGCAGGAAGAGGACAACATTAGAGTGGCCAGGCTGCATTGTTGTTGGGTTCTTGGCTAGGGAGGACAAGGCCGGTTGGGCTGGGCTGCTGCACGTATATCTTATCTTTTTATTTTTAGGTTTTATTTCTTAATGTTTGTTTAGATTTTAAATATCCTGATTAAGCCAAACCATTTGAATTCCTTTCAAAGGATTTCAATAGGGAATTCAGGGCAACAAAATAGACTAGAGGAAAATAGCATATGAGACAGAGGGAATGCCCACATACATGATATGTGTATGTGCCAAATTGGGCATTTACAAGATTAAGGTTTTAGTACAAGAACAAAATATCCTTTGAAAATATTGAACCCTACCAATGGTCCTTGTTTGTGGAAAACAGAAAGAGATACAAAGAGGGAGAGAGAGTATTTGTGATAGCAACAACACAAGCAAGGCAAAACAAATGCAAGGTTTGATATGATGCTCAAATGCAATGTGGCATGATGACATGAGCATGCAGTCATGACGATGCAGAAAAATAAAAATAACACGCGATTTTCTAGTAGTGGTTTTACCGGGGTGCTAAAGGTGCTTAGAAGCCTATCTGACCATGGTAACCAAATCTCCAACTATTTTTTGTTTTGTCAGCAGTACATCGTGTTCAAGCCTATCGCAGTGAATTGCACTTTAGAAATCGTGTTGTACACCTAGTCAAAGCGCACGCATGTTCTTTGTGCTACATACTACGGAGTAGGTCACTAGACATGTTGGTTTGCATTCAATGCTCTACAAATTTTAAAGTCATGCACATGTTCTTAGCTACTCCAAACAATAGTAATTGCCTACTATCATGTAGTTTTTGCAAAATATAAAGTCAATAGAAAATATTAGTGTGGATTCCCTGCTCCACAATTACCGAATCTATCTGGTTCGACCTGATATAAGTTCTTATTATTATTTCATCCTTGGCATCGTACTGCTATCTTGTACTACCCATTTAGACTCTTCATACTAATTCGATTATAATTTTGTTATTGCCATCTGGTTCTTCAAAATTTGCAACACTAACTATATTCTTTTTCTTGCATAGAGCCCATAATGGAACAATGAACATGATGGTTTGCATAGCCTCTTCTAGAGGTTCACAAGCGACGCCATTATTTTCTTATCCGGTGTTGGTTCGTCCTAAGAAATGGCATAATTGTTCTCCACTATGTAGTTCACTCGTGGGTTGCATTCCTACTATAGAAGTTCTCTTATGATGCCATTATATTTCTATCTCGTTGATCCTTAGCCATGACAGTAATTGCATGCCATTGTGTAGCTCACTGTAAATTCTAAGTCCCCCAATGTCTCTTGCATTTCAGGAAATACCACTTCTTCCATATATATATTTTATATGACCTGGCTAGTTTATATTTGCTAATATTCTAAAAAAAACTTTCTTTGATTACTTATTTCATTATAGGCACACTTGTCTAATGATTGTTTGTCTTGTTCTACAGGTTCACGTGCAATGCTACTATATCTCGCATATGGTTTTGGTTCATCCTAAGAAACAACATAATTATACTCTACTATATATAGTTCATTCGTCGTTTGCATTCCTGCTCTACAAGTTCTCGTATGATGCGATTATAATTTCTATCTGGTTCATTCATAGCTACAATAGTAACTACATGTCATTGTCTAGCTCAATGCAAATTCCGAGTCACCCAACGTCTCTTGCATTCTAGGGTATATAACTGCTTCCATATATATTTATTGAAATGACCTGGCTAGTTTATATTTGCTGAAATTATAAGACACACACACACATTTTGTTGAATGCTCGTTTCAGAGTAGGGACACTAGTTTAAGTGTGCTTGCTTGTCCTATCTGTTTGCCGTGTTGGTCAATAATTAAACCATTGACTAGTTGTAAACTCCAGTTCATAGCTCCTGTCATATCAGTCAAATGAGTAGTTTGTCTTGTTTGATATATTAACATGTTATTACTTAGTTTCAAACTTCAATTATTGCTATCGGCACAAACGAGGGGGCTGCAAGATCATGTTTCCTCCAATGTAGCTCTCACACTCAAAGGAAGATACGAGTGATAGATTGAGAAAGACAATTAAGGACTCTGCTATCAACTGAAATGCCGAATTTTCTTTCCCTTGAGTTGATCATATGTAATAATTTAAGAAGTTTGCAGCTGATGTAATATCTATATAACTCGCATAAACCAAGTAGGCATTTAGTTGACACCGTCCACACATGGCGGTAGGCGGTACCATAACTACGCCAGCCAGGCCGATTAGGGTACAATATCGTGCTTTGTTTTTGGCTCGTCTTGTATTTGTCTATCGATGAACAGTAAAATATGCTCGCTAATTATACACGTTTTATGATATTGACATGGGCTTCAGAAAGACCGAAACTGTAAAAGGCAGTAAACATAATGGGACGACCCACATGGGGTAACAGTCCGTAACAATAACATGACATATCAGTAACCGGCCATAACAGTAACAGGCCAGAATAGAATCAGGCCATTATAGTAACATGCAAGAAACTGTAAAATGGTAGAACAGTAATAGGCCAGAGAAATAATGTGGCAGAACAGTAGCGGGCCTCGACAGTAAAGGGTCGCACCAGTAAAGCGCCAAAGCAGTTAAAGGCCAAAAGAGTAACGAGCCTGAACGGTACAGCCCGAGAAATCTTTAGACGAGGGTAGTAACAGGCCGAAAAATTTACCAGGCTAGAATAGTAAGAGTCCGCTTGTGGGCCTGAACAGTTAACTGCCCGAATAGTAAAAGGCCAGAAAAGTAACGAACCATCTCAAAGAAGGGCCGTTAGTAGGCAGCCCATAACGGGCTGCGATAATACTGATGGGCTGACCTTAGGCCTTAAGTGTACATAAGCGAATAGGCGCAGGCTGCTAATGGGTCGCACAGTGTTGGACCAACATGGGCCTTCTATAGGCTGAAACAGTATCGGGCCCGAAAGTTCACGGGCCGCTATTGGCTACATTATTGGACCCATTTCAAACAGTGTAGGTCAAAACAGTAACCGACCAGCTTCTTATTGGGCTCTCCTCATGGGTCGTCCCAGTTAATATTTAGCAGGCCATGGCTAGGTCTGGCATCTGCCATGGTTTCTGTGACCGTTAATAGCGGTAACCGATCGCTAACGGAAGCTGCCACGTGGCAGTTTCCATGACGTCAATAGTCAACGCGGCTGGCGAACAGATCTACAAAGAAACAAATTTTCGTGGCTGAAGAGTGCGATCCGCCATGGTCAGAATAAACCGTAGTTGATTCATTTGCGATGGCGCTTTTACCACGAAGGCCATCCATCACAGAAGACTTTTTTATCACAAAAAATGGTCCTTCAACCACGAAAATCGTCTGTTGTAACAGCCAACTTTTCTTGTAGTTAATGATCTGGTCATCGGATGACCGGAATATAAGAAGAGGTGTGGTCATGGGATGATCACCAAAGGAAGGTGACCTAGTCATGGGATGACCAGGAGATGCAGTGGGTGACCCTAACCTAGTGGTTTTCAACTTCAAATGCTTTCAAATATTTTTAGATGTTTTTGCACAAAGATATGGAGATGATATATCTATAAGAAGAACTGGTTTTAGAAAAGAACCTCAGATAGATCCCTCCTACTACCACAACCAAATTGCATGTCCTTTTGTTATTTCTCTCTCTATTAAGGTGGTTTGCGAGTACATTTAAACGTACTCACTAGCAATGTTCCTGGCTATTTACCTGGCCAGACTTCTAAAAGGACTAAGAATAAGAAGGAAATGTTGATGGCTATGTTAGCTAGGACGTTCTCCTAGTCAGTTTCCTGTAGGGTTAAGGCCTGACTTGCGCTAGACACTTTCGTAACAATCCACTGTTGATGATTGGTGTTAGCCGTCATAGTATAGCCATAATGGCATTGATGTATGACTTGTATCCGTTTATGTAATGGATGTTTACTTTGATACTTATCGATTATGCTCCATGACACAATGAACCTAGGATCGTGGTTGAATGCATAAGAGATTCTTTGATGGCTAATCCGAGGTCCCAACATACTTGGTATCAGAGCCATTCTAACTGTAGGAAGACCTTACTTAGTGTAATACCTTGGACATTACGCTCTAAGCACAATCCTAGATGAACGCAAAAGTGGATAAGGGATTCTACCGCGGTCCAAGGTCACCCACGTGTAGGCCTATCGAAGCGGAGCAGGGCATGGTACCGGCCGACCACCTTATCCACATCCAAGAACATCGGGACTAGAGCGAGCGGCGTAAGCGACAGGTAACGCGACCACGACATACACAAATAAGTATGTATGTCTGCGACTTACAATAGACATCAGAGTCACACCATCTAGAAACAATAGAAACATAAATGTTCAACGTCATACGGCAAGATCCAAATATCCTAGATAGATATAATAATTTAGGATACGTCCTCATACATCACGCAACAGAATATCAAGCAGAAGCGGAAAACATTATCCGAGTACAGATAAGAAGAAAATCAGCATAAGATGCCCTAAAAATAAGCACATCCTTCCCACAGATCTCATGGATCTCCATCCCTGGAATCTCTACATCTGATAGTCGTTGCCACCAATCCCTCTCCTCAACCCAGTAACCTTCCTGGGAGTATACCTATCAATCTGAATCAAATATTTATCGTGTGAGACCCTATGGGTACTCAGCAAGTCTTAATGCAGTTAAGGGAACAACCTGTGGTGACGCAGTTGTAGTGAAAGATAATATCTACAAAGTTCTATAGAGACACGCTACGCATCCGCCCAACCAGAGATGGACATACGCTTGTTAATTAATAGCATAAGTTATATAAGTAACATGAATAAACATCGCTCACCCTCCTTCTCGCTTATCGATGAGAAGGCGGAAGAACATCCCATCAGTTGGCAATTTTATTAACCATTCCATGAGTGTTGCACTATTTAATATTCATATCTTAGTCAAATTAAAGGCGATACTTTAGTTATTCTTGTCTATGATCGAGAAAACTGTGCTCCAAGTCGTCCATAACCATGGACATGGCTTTCAGAAAGATTTACCCTGTAGGGGTGGACAAATAGTAACATACATACGATTAACCTCGGGAAAAACCAAATAAAATGCAACGAGGCCTCGCGACAATGCATTCACATGATTCATAAATTATTTTAGGGGGGAACCTTATTAATCTAACCGCAACGAAGTTGGCCAGCTCCGAGACGGACCCAAGGTTTGCGCCAATGGCTGTAAACGACTGGGAACCCGAAAGTGTGACTGAGCTTGTCGATACCGTGAAAACACTCCGCAATTCCTAAACAGTATAGGTGCTCCACGCATAATCGTAATTAAAGCAGTAAAGCATGGCATAAGTACAGAATAGTAATAAAGCTCCAAACTAGTTTGTGGCCCCAAGAAATAAAGTACGAATCAAGCTCAAGCCAAGGGGGATCCATATGGTCTCCCGTATGTGGATAGTGTGAATATTCAAGGTATAGGAATCAAGTACTCGGGGTCCTACGGGACACAAGTGATCTTAAAGAACCAAATAGCAGATAATGCTCACCGGTGCCTCTTTCAGTAGTTATCCCATTACTATTCAGATTAAGTTGTTTAGGTACCTCATTATTCAAACACTCGCACAAACCCTACACATGCAATTATACGACTCGCATGGCTCAAACAACTCGTGTAGTAATGGCTCATAGGATGGAGAAACAAGCTTCGGTGGAGTTTAATAGTAAAGGCTATGCAATACATGGTATTCAATTTAATGCAATCACGACTCAATGATGCAAGGGTAAGATAGAAGCATTGGTACTATATGTATGCAAGCATGGGGAATTTCTTGACTAGCAATTCTGTTGCCGAATAAGAAGGATCTGGGTAATACTTCTGAGGCTCCTCGTATTCTCCTTGCTTAGTGTCTATCCAGATAAAAACCAAACACACAGGGGGCTGAAATAAATACATTGCACAATCATATAAACTATATACAACAAACAAACAAGTTATGCCATGATGTCATGATGCACAATTGCATGGTATAATATAGCAGTGCATGGGTGAGGTGTGGAAACAAGAAAGAAACACTTTTATTAATTATTTGGTCAAATTTTGCTTGCATAAACCATTCAGATTTTTAAGTATTTATATTATGCATGCTTCAATTCAGATCATGGAATGCATAAACAGACCGGACTCGTCGCACTGATCGATTTAGACATATTATTTATCGAATTTGGAATTATAGAATTAAAGTTATGGATTTATTAAGATAAAGGCATTTATTGACATTTAAATAATTTTGAAATTTTAAATTGCTCAAAAAAATTGGATAGCATATTTGAATTTCTCACATTTTTCTGATCAGAAAACATATATAGCATGACAAATTTGAATTTATAGATTTAAATTTATTAAAATGCATATTTTAAATAGCAAAAGGGCAATATGGTCATTAGTTATAATAGACAGGGACATAGGGGTAATTTTCTGAAACTGGATCTAGATTCCTATTCAAATTTGAATTGGAGTTTGTTTTGGAATTTTTCCCAAAATCAAATTATTTGAATTAATATGAATTGTATTAGATAAACCAATTTATTGAATTATTTTTATTTGATTTTTAAATCCTGCAGGAACTTTTTTCGCAGAGGCTGGGCTACCACGACGCTGATCAGCTTAGCGACCAGCGCAGCGCCACTACAGCGTCTGTGCACAACAGCGAGGCCATGACACGTGGGCGATCCAGGACGGTGGGGCAGAGTTTTAAAAACCTCAGGAGCCTTTTTATAAAAACGCTATAAACATGTGTGGCTGTCAGGTGGGGCCTGGACCGCGGGTTGATACTAAAAAGGGACAGGGGTATCGACAAAAGGGGGTGCACCACCGTTTGTCTTCCTGGTGGTTTCCTGACGAAACTGAATTGAGCGCGCGTGACAGCAGAAAGAGAAGTGGCCAAGGCGCTCGAACTCGGGGCTTCGGCTCGCTACGATAGAGCGGAACCACTGCGGTGGTGCTAGGTTCGATGCTACGTAGGAGCTCGGGTCTATGTAAGGCGTGGCGACGCGGTTTTGCTTCTTCTTCCCGCATGGCCGAGACGGACATGCACGGCGGCGACAGTGACGTGGTGAACTAAGGCTTCAGGAAGTGCGACTAGGGTATCGTTGCAGCGCGGTGACGCGGGTGCAGGTGGGCATTCGTGCGACTGCGGCATGCACCACAGCGGCGACAACTGGTGGGGTGTGGTGGCGAGCGGCGATGCAGGAGAGGTGCTCGGCGAAACGATCTCACCATCTAGGAAGCTAAACGGCATAGGGGCATGTCTAGGGGGACAGGATGCTCACCACGGGTGTGTTGGTGTGGTCATACAAGATCGAGGCGGCGTGGATCATGGACGATGCAGGCGCTCTGATTTTCTAGGGTTTGCTTCGGGCGGTGCTCGTTCTGCTAGATCCGGCGGTGCTTGTCCTTGACTCCATGTACTGGCGGGGTTATGGGTGTCTCCTCTGTCTTCATCGACACCCAGGGCTGGACGCCTCCTTCTCCCAATGCCGGTGATGAGGTGGTGGCCGAAGTGGCCGGCCATGGAGGTGGCTGCTAGCAGAGGGGCTGGGGAAAGGCATGAGCGGCTTGAGAAGCGCCCTAAGGTCGATATAGATCGAGCCAGAGGGGAAGGGCTTGGTATATGACGATGGGGTTGCACATGGGGTGGGGCGAGCTTGGGTTAGGTTAGGGAAAAGCAACTCGTGTTGCTTTCCTCCTCTCCTTTCCTCTATCTCACAGGACGGGTAACCAGGTGACCTATGGTTAACTGGGGTAGGGTGGTGACCTTCTTGGCTAGCAAGTAAAGAAGAGAGGGGGTGGCTCGGGTGTGAGGGGTGGTGGTCCCCATGGCATGTGCCATGGCTTGGCTAGCCATGGTGGCTTGGGTGGGGTAGTTAGGTTAGGTTAGGTTAGGGTTGGTGTTAGGTGCGGTGGTGTTTTGGCTTGGCCTTGGCCGCGCCACACCAAGGGGTGGCGGTGTTAGCTAGGTGGAGTTAGGGTAGGGTTTAAATTAGATTAGGGTTTGTTTGAAAACATATGTATTTGTTTGAATTAGTTTGATTCAAATATTTTAGTTGTATTGAACACAACATGCGAGAGAGAGATACTTGGATCATTAGCATCAAGGTTTAAAGAACCCAAAAGAAAAGGAACCCAAGGTAATATTTGAATATTTGGAATTCATTGTTTGAATTTCAAACAAACAAATGTTCCTCAAAAACCCAAAAGGAATTCAAAGGGAGTGTGAGGTGAAAAACACTTGCATGGGCCATGCATGAACAATTAAGGCCACACTTATATTTGTAAAAACAATTATATTCCAAAATGGCCCTAGAATTAATACATGCATTCATAAATTTGAATATATGGCCTTCTCAAGTAGAGATGATCAAGATCACATGGTTGATATGAAAGTTGGGCATATTTGAATAAAAATGGACTTTGCTAGTGGGTACGTGCCACTAGACACTTACTAGGTCCCATTTATATTTAAACATGTCTATGCATTTAAACAAACCACATGAATACTTAAACACCCCCACATGTAATACCAAGTTATATATATTGTGAAAACAATATTAACCATTAATGGGGCATGTGGCATAAAAGTGAATCCATCTTTATAAATGTGAGCTAGACAAAACCAAGAAGATGCAAAAGCCACACTTAGTTTGGACAGTGGAATTATAAGGTGGTGACAAAGTTAAGGTGGTGGAGTCAATAAAAGATATGCCTCCATGTCAACTTGGGCATTTGACAATTCATCAAGAAGAAAATACAATATACCAAGCGGCAACTATAAGTGATGCAATATATAATGTTATTTGAAAATACCAGCTTTCGAAAACTACTTTCTTAGAACTTTTTGAAATATTCTACATCTTATCCCCTCCTACTTTATGTTATTTGAAAATGGTTAGTTTTACCCTTGTCCACATTCAAATATACGGATTTAAATGTAGTCAGACTAGAACCATGTGAAGACGATAATTGGGAGATGAAGTGAAGCATCTATAAGCCAACCAAAGGAGTTATCGAGATCAAAAGGACACTACAAGATGGTCCTACCAACGAAATCCTCATGTCTAGAAGAATCAAGAGCTCAAAAGAAGAGAAGCCCCAAATGGTACGGCAAGGTCCTCTTATGCAAGACCGTAATCCAGACCACCAATAACGTCGATACTTAGGATTAGTAGACCTAAGATAGGATTCCCATATATCGCGAGTAGTTACTGAGTGGACCCTATGGTATGACATGTTTGCCTGCTTAAGTGCAATGTGCTGGTGGATGCGTGTCGCTTGTGTTTCTCTTTTGAGGAGAATGCTGTGACCACATCGCTCGATTCACCCTGTATGTGTGTTTTGGCCCTTTCGACGTTAGTCAAAAATGTCGTTTTAGGGTTGATACAACATCTAGGACAAGATTTATAAGATGTTATTCCCTCTTCTCTATTATGGCACCCAATGTCAACTATCGCTAGTAAGACCCCATACTAACCTAGGGAATAGAACAAGAAATCGCTAAGAAGAAAGCAGCTAAAGACCCAGAAGTTCGACATCGTCAAATTGGAACGGCTTGAAGACCTCACCACCACAAGATGACAAGGCAGGAGTACTTCGTCAAGATTTACTCCTCTAGACTCACTTCTCAAGCTCGTCACCAACACTGCAACCCAACTTCGCCTGCTGACCATAGCACGAGTCTAGTTGAAGTCTGAAGCCCCCTACCGAAGGATCAATATCAACAACCAGAAGCAATAATAGGAAATGAAGACCCGAATTCATTAACATTGTTCTTATTAGGATATTTGACCAACTCAAGCCACTAACTACTTCAACCATCCTTCATGTCCTAATTGATGGGAACTTTCTCAAAAGAAGGGTAGAAGCTTCAAATCATGGAGACATGAAAGCGTGAATACAACAAGGTTACTCCTCAACCGAGCGGAAGCAACACAAAGTGTTCAAGTGAAGACGGTCCCTCAGAAGCATGAAGTCTCTACCTTGACGGAAGGATATAAAGAAGTGTCGTCCAAACCCTAACATGTTTAGAGCTAACTCTTTGAGGTTCGTTAGGCAACCACTCCCATAAGTGGCTTGCAATAAGGCGTCATTCGAAGATCTCGACTCAATACTGAAGATTTACAACATTCCTCTAGCACCAAGACATCACTTCAATACGGAAGATCTATAGCATTAGCCATGACCCTTAGTAAAATTCTAAGGTGTGTAGATTCCGTCTTCCCACTTAATAATTCAAGTAAATGCTCCTCTAGAAGATACATTAGGAAGTTTGAACCCCTCACCATTGCCAGAATGTGATAACCTCTTAGGGAACACCGTCACAATGGAACCCCCTCAAGAAGCTAAAGACTATTTTAGATGATTTCTTGGAAAGTGCTTTGGGAAGTTTCCAATCAGACTCCTTCATCAAGAGTCGACTCTCGAGCCACCAACCGTGGAAACAAAAGAACATTGACCTCGGCATCAAAGTCAGACGTCTACTCAACTCTCCCTATACCTAATAAGCTCCAAATCAAGATGACAAGAATACATGAAGTCAACAAGACTACCCTCCAATTTGGATGAAGCGACATAAAGAATCAAGATTAAAGGAGGTTTTACAAAGCTACTCATCCACTACTTGGTCTGAATACCAACAAGGAGAGCCGTCGTTTTACTAACCTGCTAAAATGTAACCTGTTTGATGTTTGAAGCTGTAACATCCCTAGTTTTACTAACCTAATTAGGGTTTGGTTTTGTGCATCACGAGCATTGCATGCATATTTTGGAATTTGGGAAAAGTTTGCATTAAAATAGAGAGAAAAACCTAAGTTGCCACTTTCTCTCTCTATTTGTAAATGTAGGCAAAAGGTTTCAAATTTTCAAACTAAAAACATGGGAAGCTCCTATATAATATTAGGAAGTCCCATGAATGTTTCCAGTAGTTTTGAAGTTTGTTTGAAACCTCAATTAATTCCAAAACAGTAGAAAAAATTGGTAAATAGAAAACCAGAGGAGGAAAATAGAAGAACGTGGCATGTGGGTCGTACGTTGTCTTCTTCCTCAAACAACTGCGTGGATAGTTCCAGTTTGTTGATCGACACCTCATGCTTGCCGTTTCGTGACTGAGAAGAGAGCGCCCTAGCCCCATACGTCTCCTCTCACTTTCCCCAATTCCCGATCAACCGGTAGACCGAAACAACACCCCTTCAAAGAACCAATCCCTGGAGCCATGGCCCATGGCAACTGCCTAGGTGAGCAACGCCTGGAAGAGGAATCCCAGGACCAGTCGCTGGAATAAAGGAGTAGAACAAGGAAGGCATCAGGGGAAGGAGGGAGAGAAGAAGAAAGGCCACAACCATCTCCGATCTATTCCTTTGACTAATTGAGTGTAGGTACAACCCGTACATGAGGCCCCACATACTACTTTTTTCTGTTTAAGGTCTGTTCTCTTTGTGAGATGATAGAATACTTAAGATGGGAAGAGAAACCTCCAGATAATCTAATCCATGTTAGGGCTTGTTCTTAGACAAGATTTCTGTAGAATCCCTTGAAGTTGATCTGTGAATCCGTCTGTCACTTAGGTAGTTAAAGTTTCAGAGAGAGAGAGAGACTGCTGTTCCTAAAATTTTCAGCAGAGCAACAGAGAACAAGGGAACATCGATTCATGCAGTTTGATAATCTATTAGGTAGATCAAGCATTCTGAATGGCCGGATGTAGCTGGTACTTGAGATATGTGCTATTCATACGGAGGTGGCTATTCGGCTCACGCGTGCATTCGCACCCACGGTGAGAAAACATATTTGAAAATATCAAAAGTTCAAAAAAAAAATTAATTATACATTCAAACATTTTTTGTTCGTTCACAAGTTTCAGGGTGAAAAAGTATTCTACGTGTCTGGTGCAAAAAAGAAAAAAAATCCTCTAATTAGTCATATTCACGTGACTTTTTTGTTTCTTTACTTGGCACATAAAATGTTTTTTCATCAACTTTTTTTGTTTTTTTATACATGCACATAATTTTTTTTTCATCTGAACATAAAGTGTTTGAATGTATATGTAAATTTTTTTTTCGAATTTTTTGATATTTTAAAATATGATTTCTTACCATGGGTGCAAATACACCCGTGAGCCAAAAGAGGTTTCCGGCTATTCATACATGTACACACGTTTCCGAGTCAAAGTTACATAGAACTAGATAACCCGCTGTGCCACTGGCGCTGTGGCCGAAAGCGAGAGAGTATTGTAGCCATAAATTTTAGTATCCATAGTTGAGAATCATTGACTTAAACCGCGACACACCAACATAGACTTTGAGCACGGAGGATCCATCTGGTAGCTGAGAATTGCAGGTCTCCACTAGCACAGAGGTCGGAAGCAATACAGTATTGTAGCCATAAGTCGTATCCATAGTGTTATCTATGTTTTCATTAGAAACATGAGGAATTAACATGTGTACTAAAATCATGGCAGGTCTTGTGAATACCAGGCTAACCATTGTTAGAACAAGTTAACCAGCACGTATAAGCACACATGATGCTAGCATATTAATAATGGGAACAAAAAACCAGCTACAACATTAAAGCAAACATATGTAAAATTAATCCGCAGAAACAAAGAATCGTGGGAAATATTCTATGCCATTCATAGAAGTAGATAAAGTTCAGGTGTGTGCAATTTATGACAGGCATACAATTTTAGCCCACAACTTGGGCATAGGATCTTGCCGAGGGATGGTCTCGCAGGTTTCTTCCTTACCGGTCTAAGAATTTACTTACAAAAGGGTGCTTTTCAAAAAGCATGAGCTTACACAAAATAGCCTCTACATAGGTATTTACACGGTTACTACATGAGGTTGGTACTGCAGCAAACAAGATACTTTAAGTGGCAGCATGGATGCATATAGCAAGGGCATCACATTTTCTTGACAGTGTAACACAACTCTAGGTGTAGTGCAGAAGTGCAACGTCAAGGCGAGAGCACGATTGATTAACCCTATGGTGTCCTAAGGAAGACACACCGAGTATCTGGGAATGTCGATGGAACGCACAACAGACATGGACCTGATAATCAGAGAAATAATTGCTTCTATTAATTACAGATATTGTTGCATACTACTATACACTATGTCCTTTGATTACAATATGGTCCACTAAAAATTTAAGATGCAAATGAAATTGAGATATCAGTCTAATTAACTTGAAATACAAACGATGGGTGTGCTCATTCCGGTAAACATATCAACTAGGAACATACATATGACCATCTTTACTGAATGCAGCTAGGCAAGTTTAATAAGCTTTTCTTGTGGGTGGAGGGAGTTCTATATATTGAACATCAACAATGACATGTTTTAAATGATCTCGTGAAGCCAACAAACAAGAAAACTAACAAAAAAAAGTATGGTGAAAAATTGAAGTTCTCAAAATGGGGATTCATGGTCTTAAAGAATTTTGTTATAATAATTTGCTTCACATATAATCATCCAAAAGTTAAACCCAATAGACACAACATGTTGTTACACTGGTACTATCCTAACTCCCAACTTAGGAAGAAATATCATCAATAGGTTACCATGTGAAGTCATGCCACTTAGGGTTATCGAGCCCAACAATCGCCCATGTTATTGCTTCATTGGCTTACTTCTCTATTGGAGCACTTGTCCTTTTTTCTCCATGGAGTCTGCTCGATGTCTTCATTCCACCGGAACGTGCCACTATGATGGCGTTGTAACAAGGTGCTTTCGGACGTGACCAACCATGGTATGTAGTTGATTATGGAAAATGTGCACAAAAAGAATTTACCTTAGTTGCTTGCCATATACCTGAGGTACACCTAAGCATCAACTGTGAGAAACAAATTACCTTCAAGAGAATCCATATTCATAGGAGAATGTGGTTACTATTGGTGGCATTAACCAGTGGTCTGGACTGAACTAAATTATCTTAGGTATGTAGCGTTGTGTACTACAAAGAAACTACCAGTAGGGGATTCCCCTAGTAACATGGTAAAAAAAGTTATAAGGACACACTACAAGTACAAGATATTATTGCTCAGCTAGTTCCAAATGTTTCTAATACAGATTGCTGGAAGAATATTTAGAAACATGGTATTTATAATGCTAACAAATTCTATCACTATACATTCATAGATCAAGTGGCAAGCCCAGCTTGCTCCCAAATCTAGAAGAGCAAATGTATGCTTCGAATCAAGGTTTTTTGCATGGCTGTTGATCAATGACAAACTAAATACCAAAGACATGGTAAGAAGGAGAAATTGCAATGTCACCAACATTTACATTTGTCGTACGTGTTTTTCAGGAGCTACTGTAACTTGACAGTACCTATTCTTTCAATGCAGTTTCAGTTCCAGAGTGGAGTTATCTACAAGTACATTGGGGGAATGGTGTCACCATGGAAGAGATTATCAGTGAGGCTGGAAAGGATTTTAATGAACCTTTTTTCTTTGAGATTATCATTATTGCCTGATGGCACATTTGGAAGATCATAAATGGGGTGATTTTGAAGAGTGTCATGCCAACTTTTAGAGCTTAGAAGGGTGCTTTATACATGATATAACTCTACATACGTAGAGTGAGGAGTACAATTGTGCCAGAGTTGTCAAATCTGATTGACACAATATATTTTTGTTTTAGCTTTAGTTTTACTCTTTTGTAAAGTCTATGGTTGAAATCTAATAAATTACTATAGGGGTTTTTCCATACAATTTCATGGTAAAAAAATATATAAGGAAATTATCTGTCTGTGCACACCTATGGATAGAATCAGAAGATATCAAGGCTTCTCATCCAACCGTGATTATGCTTGTTTCCGCATTTGACTATATCGTCCAACTTCTAAGTAATCTGTCACAACAACAAAAGAATACCATGTCATGTGGCAAGAGTGAAAATGATATACTATCTGAAGGACAACGAGTAGAACCGACAAAATAGCATGTACATTATGAACAGAAAGCCTGAGAAAATTGAAACAAGGAACATATATTTTTATATAAGCAACCGATAGCTCCAACATAAACATCGGTCTTATTTTCTAGAAGGCATCAGTATTATATATTCACAACAAGAGTCACATATTCCTGCATCATGTGATACTATCTCCGAGGGGTGCTCTCGTATTTGTGAAAGGCACAAAACTGTTACACTACCAGTGGCAATTTAGTCAGGTTTGGGTACCAGGTAGCAACAACATGCAACTCAAAGGTGCCTTACCTTCTCTCCAAATTTTAGTAAATATTAGAACCCGAACAATTGAAAGAAATGCCTTCAATGTATTACAAAGGAATTGGGCAACTACAATACGAACCACTTAAGCATATCCATACAGATGTATTTAGGATGGGAATCAGAAGAAAAAAATGCAGGTAATGTACCATAACTCCAAATTTCTACTCGAACTGGAACAATCGAAAGGTCAATTGCAACGGTTCAGCCACAGTTTGAGTACATTATTCTGATTTCACCATAAACAAACAATGGAAATGGAAATCTGAACCAAATTATTCTGTAACTCATTGTAATTCCTTGTTGCACCAAAAACTGTAGTAAATGAAGTGAAAATAAGGGAAAATTGTTGCTTCATCTGTTTGATTCATGACCGATAAGGAAGGAACCGAACAAAACAGGTCGCCTAGTGCCCTAGAACACTGAGATAAGCTGATGCACAATGTCGCTTGTTCTCCTCGAGCTAGGCGCCTTCCGTTTCTAATTTAAATCATAAGAGGATAAATCAATTGCCAATAGATGCAAATAGATGAATCTCTAGTGTTCTACCCCATAAACTAACATACCGAAATTAAATCATAGAGTAAATCAAATGCCAATATATGATCTCACCTTGTCTTCTAGACCATTAGCGATATTATAACCGGAACAAAACGCAGCCCTCTCATGCCACTAACGATTTAGCCGATCACGTGTGCCGGTCGTTTTTTGCCCGTACGATGTACTCTTGCTCCCGCTTGGGCTGCATTTGGGCCGAATATCCCAGAGAACGCTACTCTGTGAAACAAATATAATGATTCTCGTTCAAGTCCAGATAGATGGCTGTGATAGAGCCACGTAGACATAAAAATCAGAGGACCATGGGCGATGGCCTCCTCCTCCCGCATGCCGCACTCCAGCCCTTCGCGATCCTCCCTAGCCTCTCTCGCACAACCGTAGCACCGCAATGCGCACGACCTGCAGTTCCTTGCGCTAATGCGGCTGCTCCTGGATCCCATCAAACGGACGTGCCCCCCGCATTTCCCCTTCGCTCAGCAAGCGCCGCCTCCGATCTCTTTCATCCTTGCAACACGTACTGCTCCATTGGTCAGCCCGCAATGAACTGAATCCCCGAAACATAATCTACATCTCATGGCATCTCTTTTCCAATCCCCATGGCCATTGACAGAGATGGAGGATGAGGGTGCGCGCCGTTGGGGATTCGGGCCATTGTGCGTCTCCTCTAACACGAGCTATCGAGATGGGGGTTTGGTGCTTGTCCATCTCATAATTACATGTACAGTCTCTGTTTCTGCTAGATCATGGTGAAAGGAGTCCGGATCAAGGAATGGGAAAAAGAAGACGAAATAGACGCAACATTTCCTCACCTACCCAACCTCTCCTCTTTCCCTCAACATGTCGCCTTCCCTTCTCATCTCAACCTCTTGCGGCATTCCCACCACCGTAGTTCGTGACATCTATAGCACCACTCCACTCCCTCCGATCTCGACCTCCAGCGGCGCAGCCGCGGCAACGACGATGGCGTGGCGACACACTGAACCACCGATACATAGTGACGCCGTGCTATTCGGACGGCAGTTCGACGACTTGCCTCAGCCCGACGCGCCCCGACAGAAGTTTCCCTCCCTCCGACTCCTGTTGACGTGGTCTTTCTCGTGTACCGACTCTTGCGGTATGCAAAGGTATCTCACCGCTTCTCTTTGCCTCATGCTCTCTCTTTGTGTGATTTAGATTTGAGGTCTGATTAATCTATGTTCTGATTAGCCACAAAACAATCAAATTCCAGAGGTGGGTGATGGTCTGTTCATCTCCGCTCCTCTGGTGTATCCGTTTACATGTTGGACTTAACACACGAACACGATGGCTGGCACGGCAAAGCACTGCCGAAACCTTCTGATGGCAACATGACAGCGCGGAAATGATTCTTGTTTTACTTTGGAAGTGTTGATTAGAAAGGTACTGTTGAGTTGAGGAAACATGGCATTTCTGATCTCAGCTAGGTATTTGTTTTCTTTGATGAATGATGGTGACCATCAAAGTGAGCTGAAGGCAAGTAAAGTCTTCTCGTAGAATTGTTCTCTGAATATTTTTTACCTGATTAGGGCATCATTGGTGGACATGATAACCTACAGGGATTGGACACCTATGAACACTGAAGTTATCTTTTTTCTCGCGAATTTTCTGGTTTAATTGTTGTTGCCTTCTCCCATACTCAAATCAGTTCTCATATTTGCAGGCTCTAGAATGCACACCTATATTGTTCCAAATTTCCAACAGAGTACCATTTTTTGTTGAAGAGCAAAACAAGAATGGAGAGATCCATTTCTTTAGCTGGGCGCATACACACTTTCTTATTTGTTGTTTAGAGTAATTCTACAACATCTTTATATTTAATCCACCTACACCGTTCTGTTTATCTGAACCTTATGACTATAATACCATCTATTTGTCTAAATTTTCCAATCTCTCTTGCTATTCAGGCTGTAGAAATTTACAGACAATCTAGCCTGGTCTGGATTTGTATCCCATCTTATCTTCTTTCACTTAAGGAAAGACTAGATGTGGGAACAAAGCTTTTGAGTCATCTACTTGACACAATTGAAATATGTTACAGGTGAAATATTTCATTTGACCTCTAAGTAGTATTTCCCATGTCCTTTCAATACTTACCATATGCTATTTTCATACATTTTTTCTTCACCTCTTTTGTTGATCAAGTGACTAGAAATAAAGCCTGCCTCAAGCAAGCAATTCTTTTTTCCTATTGATGCGAGAGCACAAACCTGCTCCCTTGCGACCTAGGTGATATGTCTATAAACAACAAAAGAACATTGAGTCATCCCTCGGTGCCACCTTCATCCAAACAGAGAAGTCATGAAGCCAACACGGTATAAAAAAAGGTCGCGAGGCCAGTGGCCAAGTCGAGATGACTTTCCGCCTGCAGCAGCGTGTGTATTCTCAAGGTTGTGCAGTCAAAATTAAAAAACTGTATTTTTTCCAAGCCAAAAAGGCAATGCTCAAATACAAGAAATTTATCTCTTATTCCATCCTAATCTGAATAATATACCTCCTACCCTTCTATTGTAAAAATAAAAGGGCGCGGCAACGCGCGCCAACATGATCTAGTAATTCATTATATCAGGACACAACCACGTGAAAACCTTCCATGTTGGGAATACTAAAACATCACTTGAGAAAAGAAAAACTAGGCTTTATTTTTTGAATGCAGAAAAGCATATAAAAATAAGAAAAATTGATGGAAGCCCAAATCGCTTCTACTTTCTTCATCCGTTGATATCAGAACATGGTAGAGCAAAAGTCTACTTAAGAACAAGAACATCTAATACCATTCTTATTTAAGAAACATGAAACTCAAAATTATTAGGAAATGCATATCTGGACTCAAGATGAATGAATCAAAGACATGAGTTATTAACTTGGGACTTGCATCTTTGGAGGAGTGAAGCGTGCCTATGCCACAGTAGCATCCACTCTGACACAAATAACCACATTAAAATCTATGGAATGAGGCATTTGTATCCTCGCTGGGAAGGTGGCGCTAGCCTCTGGTACATGATTTATTTATGCAAATAAAGCTGAAGAGCTACCTCCTCTTGTGCGAGGAGTTTATAGTAGACATGCCACATGCTCCACAGATTGCCATGCAGAGTGTGAATACCACTAGAATATCTCAGACATAGCTCATCTCCAGGGACGAGTCTCAATTCATTATCTTCCTATTATTTAAGATTGATATCCCAAAATTAACTAGTGTCGTTTGATAAAAAGTGCAGTAAAAAGGTCATGGAAATTAGAAAACTATAAAAAGCTAACAATCAAGGAGGCTCTGTATTCACAATCATGTCTCTTAGTCAAACCCTTGGAAAGATAAAATAAGCAACACACTTCTTGTTTAATCCAACGTCCCACCGCACAATTAGACTTTCCTTGCTCTGTGACTCTTTCATCATCTAAAGTAAAACAAGAGGAAATGAATCCACCGATCTCACAGTCAAATGAGATGAAATCAATCCGTTCTCTTTGTGTGTGTGGCACGGGTCCTGCTAAAGAAATACAAGCACATCCAGAAAATATATATCAAATACAGTACTTTGTCATAGTCTGCCTCAAGCTTTATCAGCGGAGCAAAAACGTTTTGATACTGACAGAAACAATAAAGGCATTTTAGTTACAGTACCAATGTACACTACAACAATCAAGAAAGGAGAGGGGTTCTGGATCTTGCAGTACCGGAAGGCGTGCTCCACGAAGTCAACCTTGCCATAGTCGTACTCATCCTCCCCTGCTCCTGAAGGAGGTTCCTCGAAGTTGAGCGCCGCGACCCCTGCTCCGTGAAAATCATAATGCAGTGTATATAGAAAACAACACTAAATTAATTAAAAATTACTTCAGGCCGAAGTATTCATCATCAAATTCTCTTCAAAGCTAGCTAAAAATGTCTAGTATAATTTTTTTGACTATACATCAGTGTGACCATCATTCAAACTACTAACCTAAGAAACATGCTCTTCTCATTTAGTCAGAAGTTCATCTAACAAATCCTCTAAAAAAAGAAGTTCAACTAACAATAAAAAATAGAGAAAGGAGCCTGAGCACATCGCACAATCTCGCATGTATAGGATGGGGAGTAGGGAGAGAGAAGGGGAGTAGGGAGAGAGCCTCCCATGGTTGCAGGTCCTTAGGCCAGCGCTGCCTCAAGCCCTTCCACCCATCCAACCCCAGCACCACCCTAGAGCCAGCAACTGATACGTTGCTAACGTATCCATAATTTTTAATGTTCCATGCTTGGTTTTATCTACTTTCTTATGTTTTGTTTCAACTTTGGAGTACTTTTAATACACTTTCCTGTACTCTCCTATTAATGAGATGCCACAGTGCCAACTGCCTGTTTTCTGCTGTTTTTGGTTTCAGGAAGTCAGAAAATGAATATTCTCGGAATTGGACGGGACAAAAGCCAAAGTCAGTTTTTCACCGAGGGACACAAGGAGTCAGAATACGAGACGGAGAGGGGTCACGGGGCCGCCACACCACCTGGCCACGCGGCCCAGCCTGGCCCACGCCAGAGGATGGTCTGGCCGCCTTCGGCACCCCCTCGGCCTCTCCTTCCGACTATAAGATGCGTTCGATACAGAAACCCTAAGTACCCAATCAAATTCCACGAAAGAGTCTGTAGCCACCGTCATCTCCATCCCTAGATCGGGAGAGATCTAAAACTCTTCCCGGCACCCTGCCGGAGGGGAGAATTCATCCTGGAGGCCTTCTTCATCATCATGCAAGCCTTCGGTGTGATGCGTGAGTAGTTCATCTCTGGACTACGGGTCCATGTAGTAGGTAGATGGTTGGTTCTCCTCCTTTGTGCTATCATGTCTAGATCTTGTGAGCTCTGTTCATGATCAAGATCATCTATTTGTAATTCCTACATGTTGTGTTTGCGGGAATCCGGTGGATATTGAGATGCTATTTCAGATTGATTATTGATTCTATCATGTCTTTGTTATTTGTGCTCTTGCATGCTTTCCGGTTGTTAGTAGCTATCTTGGCCAAGTAGATGCTAGCAACTCCAAGAGTTAGTATTTATGCTCGATAGTGGGTTCATGCCTCTAGTAATCTAGGGAAGTGACCGAAATCTCTAAGGTACTAGATGTGTTATTGCTACTAGGGAGAAAACAACAATCCTTTGTTCATAGAACAATCGTATTGTTTACTTTACACGCAATTCGTAATGTAATTATCTATTGCTTGCAACTTAATACTGGAGGGGGTTCGGATGATAACCTGAAGGTGGATTATAAGTCATAGATGAAGTTGGATGGCGGTCTATGTATAATGTTGTAATGCCCAGTCAAGTCTCAAAGGAGTCAAGATGAGTAGTATATGCAAATTGCTTTCTTGATGTTTGTCAATTGTCCCGCTGTAATTTGTTCATCCAACATATTATTTATCTTAAGGAGAGCCACCACTAGTGAACTATGGACCCCGGTCCTTTCTTTTATCATCAATCTACAATCAACTGTTTACTGCTTTGTGTTTACTTTCTGCAATCTTTTACTTTATTCCACTCGATACATTTAATCCTTTGTTTTTAGCAAAACCGGTAAGATTGACAACCTCATCGCAAGTTGGGGGCAAAGTTATGTAGTTGTGTTGTGCAGGATTCCACGTTGCTTCTAGCACCGGTAGTGCACCCTGCCAAAGCTCAGCTAGCAACACCTTTGCGGTGTTTCCTTGCTCCTACTGGTTCAATAACCTTGGTTTCATAACTGAGGGAAACTTACTGTCGTGCTCATCATACCTTTCTCTTGGGGTTCCTCAACGAGCTCGTTATTACACGAGTCAGCAGCAACCCAAAAAAGTGGGTGGCATAATGGCTAGTTAGGCCTAAGCCGGAAATAAAAATGCTCTCTTATCTTCCCCTGCCATGTATCACAGTTTCGAGCATATTAAAAATCCGCAGCGCCTTAATACCCAAGAAAGTTCAAGCTTTTTTTGGGTGTTATTTGGGAAAACTGTGATATGAAAATAAGATACCGCATGTAATAATTTGCAACAATCACATGGTGTGAGAGAAATCCGTGATTGAACCTGGCGTGAGAGAAATCCGTGATTCAACCATTTATTATGTTAGCTCTATTCTGAATGTCACATGGTGTGAGATAAATCCGTGATTGAACCTGGAAGAAGCGATGATACCTACATGTATAAATAAATTTTCATTAGAGTCAGGCATTACAACAAACATGTGGTGGGACAACCTACAGGAAGTGACGCTGCCTCATCTTAGGATGAAGAGATTGCATCCTGTGACAAAAGAGAAAGAACAAAACCACAAACTAACTACAACCTATACTAAATTGTTAAAATATGACAATGTTTTATACCACAAAACATGTAGAGATGCATAATTAATTTGATAACTCCCTGTCAACTCACAAGGCAACCTGCGATATTTTGATAGTCATGCTATTTTTATTATTTAGAAAACTGAACCCACAACCCAACATTAGGAAATTGTTGTTGTCCTAGCTAACATAGACACCTGCTAATTATCTTTGTTGCCTTTCCACATAAAAATAACTCACAACAAAAGAAATCCACAAAGGCGCTGACCTGTTGCACGAGTTTGACTGAGAGGAGAGATGGATCAGGAAGGCAGTCGATGCCTACTGAGCATCTCCATGGCCATGGTCGCCGCTCAACACCAGGCATGCCAGTGTTGACGAGACGCATGCTATAGGAACCAGGAGGTCCCCAAGTCGCCCCTCCTTGCGCTCCTTAGCCCAAGGATTGCAGATGAAGGCAGCTCGGCGAACCCACATCTCGTCGTGTACATGACACGGTCCGAAGGGTTTTGTTCAATCAAAGAACAATAAAAAGGCATGAAAACTTGAATAGTTGAAGTAAGCCTAGCGAAGTTGGAATCTTCACCGTGATGAAACTGTTAAAATGTTCAATTTCATCAGAGGCGATGAATATGCTCGCATTTGCAAGAAATTAATTGGGAGCGCTAACACATATTTTTAATACATTGTGTATAACACATATTGTTGATTGGAAATTATGTATCTTTTATTCATATGAGTTAAGAATTTCATTAAAATTAGATTTAAATGAAAGATTTGGGCAAAACCAGAATATTTGGCATCAAAGTCTATTTAGATAGATTTTGAGACTAATATGGTTATGCCATATGTACAAAGATGAAATATTGAATGAGTTCAATATGGAAACGACGAGAAAAGTTCTTACCACATGGAAAAGGTTGAATCAAGATTCAAGTGTATTGACACTTGGCGAGTGAATCAAGACTGAAGTGTTTTGACACTTGGTGAGTAAAATCACATGAATATCTTGATAAACGAGATTCAAGTGTTTTGATACCTGGTGAGTAAAATCACATGAATATCTTGATAAATGGGATTCAAGTGTTTTGAGACTTGGTGAGTAAAATCACATGAATATCTTGATAAATGAGATTCAAGTGTTTGGACACTTGGTGTGTAAAATCACATGAATATCTTAATCAATCATATTGTGATATGTACATATCCAGATATGTCCTATTCTCTAAATGTTATGACCATATACCAGGGTGACTCATAAAATGATCATTGGACAATAGTAAGGACATTCTTATGATCTTTCGAAGAACTAAGAATATATCTCTATGTAGAAATGAGAGATAGTTCATTGTAGGGTTACATTGACACTATACAGATAGTTCATTGTAAAGTGTTACATTGATAGTAGTTTTGTCATAAGATAAAAATTAAGTTTATCTCAATTTAGGCTATGGGTTAAGGTGGCACAATTTGAAGGAAGAAAGTTCCATGATAGATTTAGATGAGTTCCAAAGTGTAAAGTATTGTGATGGATACTACAACGAAAGAATAAGTATAAGACTACTCTAGTAGCAGCATGGGACATATTTTTAATACATTGTGTATAACACATATTGTTGATTGGAAATTATGTATCTTTTATTCACATGAGTTAAGAATTTCATTAAAATTAGATTTAAATGAAAGATTTGGGCAAAACCAGAATATTTGCAATCAAAGTCTATTTGGATAGATTTTGAGACTAATATGGTTATGCCATATGTACATAGATGAAATATTGAATGAGTTCAATATGGAAACGACGAGAAAAGTTCTTACCACATGGAAAAGGTTGAATCAAGATTCAAGTGTATTGACACTTGGCGAGTGAATCAAGACTGAAGTGTTTTGACACTTGGTGAGTAAAATCACATGAATATCTTGATAAACGAGATTCAAGTGTTTTGATACCTGGTGAGTAAAATCACATGAATATCTTGATAAATGGGATTCAAGTGTTTTGAGACTTGGTGAGTAAAATCACATGAATATCTTGATAAATGAGATTCAAGTGTTTTGACACTTGGTGTGTAAAATCACATGAATATCTTAATCAATCATATTGTGATATGTACATATCCAGATATGTCCTATTCTCTAAATGTTATGACCATATACCAGGGTGACTCATAAAATGATCATTGGACGATAGTAAGGACATTCTTATGATCTTTCGAAGAACTAAGAATATATCTCTATGTAGAAATGAGAGATAGTTCATTGTAGTGTTACATTGACACTATACAGATAGTTCATTGTAAAGTGTTACATTGATAGTAGTTTTGTCATAAGATAAAAATTAAGTTTATCTCAATTTAGGCTATGGGTTAAGGTGGCACAGTTTGAAGGAAGAAAGTTTCATGATAGATTTGGAGGAGTTCCAAAGTGAAAAGTATTGTGATGGATACTACAACGAAAGAATAAGTATAAGACTACTCTAGTAGCAGCATGGGACATATTTTTAATACATTGTGTATAACACATATTGTTGATTGGAAATTATGTATCTTTTGTTCACATGAGTTAAGAATTTCATTAAAATTAGATTTAAATGAAAGACTTGGGCAAAACCAGAATATTTGCAATCAAAGTCTATTTGGATAGATTTTGAGACTAATATGGTTATGCCATATGTACATAGATGAAATATTGAATGAGTTCAATATGGAAACGACGAGAAAAGTTCTTACCACATGGGAAAGGTTGAATCAAGATTCAAGTGTATTGACACTTGGCGAGTGAATCAAGATTGAAGTGTTTTGACACTTGGTGAGTAAAATCACATGAATATCTTGATAAACGGGATTCAAGTGTTTTGATACCTGGTGAGTAAAATCACATGAATATCTTGATAATGGGATTCAAGTGTTTTGAGACTTGGTGAGTAAAATCACATGAATATCTTGATAAATGAGATTCAAGTGTTTTGACACTTGGTGTGTAAAATCACATGAATATCTCAATCAATCATATTGTGATATGTACATATCCAGATATGTCCTATTCTCTAAATGTTATGACCATATACCAGGGTGACTCATAAAATGATCATTGGACGATAGTAAGGACATTCTTATGATCTTTCGAAGAACTAAGAATATATCTCTATGTAGAAATGAGAGATAGTTCATTGTAGTGTTACATTGACACTATACAGATAGTTCATTGTAAAGTGTTACATTGATAGTAGTTTTGTCATCAGATAAAAATTAAGTTTATCTCAATTTAGGCTATGGGTTAAGGTGGCACAGTTTGAAGGAAGAAAGATCCATGATAGATTTGGATGAGTTCCAAAGTGTAAAGTATTGTGATGGATACTACAACGAAAGAATAAGTATAAGACTACTCTAGTAGCAGCATGGGACATATTTTTAATACATTGCGTATAACACATATTGTTGATTGGAAATTATGTATCTTTTATTCACATGAGTTAAGAATTTCATTAAAATTAGATTTAAATGAAAGATTTGGGCAAAACCAGAATATTTGGCATCAAAGTCTATTTGGATAGATTTTGAGACTAATATGGTTATGCCATATGTACATAGATGAAATATTGAATGAGTTCAATATGGAAACGACGAGAAAAGTTCTTACCACATGGAAAAGGTTGAATCAAGATTCAAGTGTATTGACACTTGGCGAGTGAATCAAGATTGAAGTGTTTTAACACTTGGTGTGTAAAATCACATGAATATCTTGATAAACGAGATTCAAGTGTTTTGATACCTGGTGAGTAAAATCACATGAATATCTTGATAAATGGGATTCAAGTGTTTTGAGACTTGGTGAGTAAAATCACATGAATATCTTGATAAATGAGATTCAAGTGTTTTGACACTTGGTGTGTAAAATCACATGAATATATTAATCAATCATATTGTGATATGTACATATCCAGATATGTCCTATTCTCTAAATGTTATGACCATATACCAGGGTGACTCATAAAATGATCATTGGACGATAGTAAGGACATTCTTATGATCTTTCTAAGAACTAAGAATATATCTCTATGTAGAAATGAGAGATAGTTCATCATAGTGTTACATTGACACTATACAGATAGTTCATTGTAAAGTGTTACATTGATAGTAGTTTTGTCATCAGATAAAAATTAAGTTTATCTCAATTTAGGCTATGGGTTAAGGTGGCACAGTTTTAAGGAAGAAAGTTCCATGATAGATTTGGATGAGTTCCAAAGTGTAAAGTATTGTGATGGATACTACAACGAAAGAATAAGTATAAGACTACTCTAGTAGCAGCATGGGATATATTTTTAATACATTGTGTGTAACACATATTGTTGATTGGAAATTATGTATCTTTTATTCACATGAGTTAAGAATTTCATTAAAATTAAATTTAAATGAAAGATTTAGGCAAAACCAGAATATTTGGCATCAAAGTCTATTTGGATAGATTTTGAGACTAATATGGTTATGCCATATGTACATAGATGAAATATTGAATGAGTTCAATATGGAAACGACGAGAAAAGTTCTTACCACATGGAAAAGGTTGAATCAAGATTCAAGTGTATTGACACTTGGCGAGTGAATCAAGATTGAAGTGTTTTGACACTTGGTGAGAAAAATCACATGAATATCTTGATAAACGGGATTCAAGTGTTTTCATACCTAGTGAGTAAAATCACATGAATATCTTGATAAATGGGATTCAAGTGTTTTGAGACTTGGTGAGTAAAATCACATGAATATCTTGATAAATGAGATTCAAGTGTTTTGACACTTGGTGTGTAAAATCACATGAATATCTTAATCAATCATATTGTGATATGTACATATCCAGATATGTCCTATTCTCTAAATGTTATGACCATATACCAGGGTGACTCATAAAATGATCATTGGACGATATTAAGGACATTTTTATGATCTTTCGAAGAACTAAGAATATATCTCTATGTAGAAATGAGAGATAGTTCATTGTAGTGTTACATTGACACTATACAGATAGTTCATTGTAAAGTGTTACATTGATAGTAGTTTTTTCATAAGATAAAAATTAAGTTATCTCCATTTAGGCTATGGGTTAAGGTGGCACAGTTTGAAGGAAGAAAGTTCCATGATAGATTTGGATGAGTTCCAAAGTGTAAAGTATTGTGATGGATACTACAACGAAAGAATAAGTATAAGACTACTCTAGTAGCAGCATGGGAAGGTATTTGTGTCAAGTAGTTTGTTAACCATACTAGGTGTAGTTCCAAGCGGAATAATACGATGATGACCTACTGTATGACAATAGCATCAACATGTTTTAAACCTCAAGGAACTAAGGTCTCACCAAAGGAGCAAATTTATACAATGCCATCTCATTTGAGAATGAGTGATGCACAGAGACGCAAAGACATGCAAATACAGACCGGCCTGAAAGCGCCAGATCCGGAGATTATGTTTACCACTAGAAAATGCGTATATACAACACGAGAAAGCCATAGGTGTTGAATGCGCAAGTTTTTTTCAAACTAGATTATTGACTCTAGTGCAAGTGGGAGACTGAAGGGAATATTCTTGAGAGGAAATAATAAAGTGGTTTTATATTATATTCCATGTTTATGATAAATGTTTATTTTCATGCTATAATTGTGTTAACCGGAAACGTTAATACATGTGTGTTTACTAAACAAAGAAAAGGTTCCTAGTAATGCCTCTCATTACACTAGCTTCTTGATTAACAGATGATCAAGGTTTCCTAATCATGACATTGGATATTGTTAATAACGAGGTCACAACATTGTTGGAATGATGTGATGAACAATCTCCCAAAGTATAGTAACACGATCATGCCATTATGTTTATATTACTATAACGTCATTCGAAGTAACTCGAATCCTTAGACCATGAGATCACGTCAATCACTAACTCTGGAAGGGTAGTTAGATTCCATCAAATGTCACACTGTAACAAGGTGATTATAAAGATGTCATCGGGTACTTGAAAAGTCTTAGTTGAGGCTCGTGGATCAAGAGTGGAATTTTTCCATCCTGATGATGGAGAGATATACTCAGGGCCCTCTCGGTGATATCACATTAACATAGCTTGCAAGCAAGTGCTAAGATCACTAAGAATGTTATATCACGAGAACAAGAAAATACTCCTTTTCGGTAACGAGATCAAAATAGGTATGGAAGATACCGAATGATCGTATCTCGGACAAGTAAAATATCACAAGAGACAAGGAATTGGTTACTAAGAAAAAGGTTCACGTGATCACTAGTTTATCGATGAGCTAGTAGGAGTCATTATGGATCTCCAGGCCCCGCTAAAGATTATTGATCGGAGAAAGTCTCGATCATGTTCACATAGTTCACGAGCCCGTAGGGAGACACACTTCAGGGTAGTCAACGCATTTGAGTGGATAGGTAACATCAGAGAAAATATTGGAGCCCATATGAATTGTTCTGATAAATCTGCCAGAATAGTTTCGGTGTGTCGGAATATTGTGAGGGGATAAGATGTTAATGTGTTCATTAAATGAATTACTCATTAAATGAAGTGTTCATTAAATTGAGTGGAATTAAACCAAGTGAATTAAAGTGCTTTAATGGAAATACCTTTGATTTCTTGAGTGGATATTGAATAAGAGATGAGTAGAGATAAATGGATATGAGTGGTGTGTCGACCCACATAAATGGGGGAGAGGTGGGGGCACCACCATGGCTAGTGATCCATGTCCCTTGGGGCTTCCCCCCTCACCTATAAAAGGCCCCTCCTCCTCCTCTCATCTCACTCATTCTCCCTTCTCTCATATGCCCTTTGGTTGACATCTTCTCCCTTGCTAGATAGTCCATTATCACGAGTATGGCGCTTAGGCGAAGCCCTGCTCAAGATCTTCTCCTACACCACCACTACCATCTCGTAGTGTCGCTGGAGTTCCTGAGGATCCGCTACTTCCGTTGCCAAAATGGAGCGAGGGATGGAAGTTGTTGGCACACCGTATGTGTGACCGATTACGGAGGCGCTGTACTTGTGGCAGTGATCATCGTGTCCTTGAGGATGGTCGTGTACACTCTAAAATAGCCACGCTTGTTTGCGGGAATGTTATCTCGCTTTATGGTCTTCAAGGGTGAGTCCATCTAAAACTATTACAAGTATCTCCTAGATTTGATCTTGGCAGTTGTAACCGTAGGGAATTTTTTTGTTTTCTATGCAACGAATCCCATCAGTTGTGGCACTTACTAGTCCAATATAGATATCATAAGACATCGCAATATCACCAGCTGTTGGCACTTTTAACCAATCATTCCATTGTAGTGGATTTCACAACTAGTCATGCCAAAGACAAATTTATAGCACTATTTTAGTTTGAGATGTCTATGTTCGATACACTGTGCTCCAAGTAGTCCATAACCACAGACACGG
The DNA here is from genome assembly GCA_023614405.1 of Avena insularis. Classification (NCBI taxonomy): domain Eukaryota; kingdom Viridiplantae; phylum Streptophyta; class Magnoliopsida; order Poales; family Poaceae; genus Avena; species Avena insularis. Next base: position 226,535,804 of record CM042696.1, on the reverse strand, counting down.
TTTTTTGAAAAGATTTACCGTGCAGAGGTGCAAAAATAGCAACACACGCACGATCAACCTCGGGCAAAATCAAATGAAAAGCAACAAGGCATCACGACAAAGCATTCACAAGATTCAAAAATGATTTCAAGGGGGCACCCCACTAAGCTACCCGCTATGAAGTGAACCGAGCTCCGAGCCGGACCAAGGGGTTTGTGGCGACGTTCGAGAAAGAATAGGAACACGAAAGTGTGACTGGGATTGTCCAAACAACATAAACGTGGAGCGGGGTTCCAAAATAGTAAAGTAGTAAACCACTCTTCTCAAGCAACAATAATAAATAAATTACTAAAGCATGGCATAAGTACATGATAGTAGTAAAGCACCAAACTAATTTGTGGCCCGAAGAATTAGGATGTAAATCAAGATCAAGCAAGGTGGTCACATGTGGATTGTACCGATAGTCAAAAAAAATGCATCAAGTACTCAGGTCTTAGGTGGACAAAAGTGGGTGGTATAAAAGCCAAATCTCCACTATTGCCCACAGGTACGACTTTGCTAGTTATATCTATTCCCAATATTTTAATTATCAAGTTGTAAGTAAAACCATGATTCTCTCCATCGTTAAGCATGTGACCACCTCCCAACAACTGTGGAACTTGATGACTCAAACCAACAATTAAGCAAGCAACCACGACTCAAAAGGACAACTATCTACCAAACAACGGGTAATAGGAAGTGACCAAGACAATAAAGGTTGTACATAATATAAATGGTACGGAAACTAAAATATCGCAATACGAATAGCAATAGGGATAAGTAAAATAGGTAGAATGGAGGAGGATGCTCGCCTGCGAAACATCCAAGATGAGTAACCGGAGAAGTTGTCGTGTCTCACATCCACTCAACGTCCTATGCCGGGAAGAAGAAAAGCACTAGAAGGAACACCAGATGCAATACTTAATACTACGACAGAAGATCCTGCATGTTTATGGTATGATGCATGGAGTGACGAGATACGATGCAACTTAGCAATATAAAGCGGAATCAGAATTCTGACAATAAATTAGAAGGTTCGAGTTATTTATCTACCCCATAAATTAAATGTTGATTAGCATGGAAAGACACAACATCGGTGAGCAACACAATTTAAATGGAGTCGATATACGACAATAATAGCCCGCATATACACCCCATATTCAATTACTAGATGAATAGCTATTTAACCCTGAACAATACAAATATGTATATGAGCATGCATGATTTAATATGCACAAGTTATATAATATTTATCAAAATAGGGTATCGAAAAGGGGTCACACATTAGGGTTCTGAACCGAAGATCTTGGGTCGGAGGGGTTCGGGTTCGGTCTTTGGGGTCCATGTGGGAAAACTTGATGCTCCGTGACGAAGGTCTTCCGTTTCCATGACGGAGATCTTTGGGTTTGGCGCCATCGCCTTCGAGTTCCGGCTTCAAGATCGGTGGTGAACTTGCTTCGGTGTCCTCGGGGACCACTATGGTACTCCGGTTTTGAACTTGACAAGGCATCAATCTCGGTGAAATGGACGACGGCTTCGAGAAGATCTTGGGAAAACTTTTCAATGGTCCACCATGTCTAATTTGTTACTCTTGTCCACTAGGAGACCTCGATCGGCAACAACTTGTCTTGAACATAACAGGATATCGAGGGATTACATCACAATAGGAGGTCAACGGTAGGAGCTTGAAAAACACAAAGAACACGTGTCTCTGAGGTAGCATGCAGGACCGTGCCTGCGAGTAGAATAGCCTGAATACGATAGAGACACGAAACTATAGAGGAGACCGAGCATGTCCTATAGAGCTTCCTTGGAGCGGTACCCGCGATGAGTAAGATCACTCGCACGAGGCAGTCGTCGGAGTAGGGACTCGACAAGGAAGAGCAGCCCCAGGTGAATCTTCCTGAGGTGGTAGGACACTCTACTGGTACCCATGAGACATGAAGGCACACGACAACGCCCTATGGACTCGGCCGAGGAAGCCGTGAGGCGCGCGATCTCGGGCTCGGGGTTGAGGTTGCAGAGAATGGCGGTGGACGAGGATGTTCAAGACCGCAGGGAATGAGACGAGGCGCGAGCCCGCCATGGGAGGTGGAGGCGACCTTGGCGACAGAGAGAGGGGGCCACTGACTGCGGCGGGAGGTGGAGATGGAGTTGTCGGGATTGGAGGCGATGTGGAGGCCCTAGTCAACGTGGAGCTCCACGGCCCTCGCACTCCAGGATGCGTGGGGAATAACAGCAAGAAGCGCCTCAAGCAGGAGGAGGTCGAGGCCGTAGGTCGAGGACGAACCGCTGATGGAGGCAGCAGCCGGAGCAAGGAAGGTGGAGGTCAGGGTCCAGGACGACGAAGCCGGGAAAGGGGAAAAGAAGAACGATGGTGGCAGGGTGCTACTCTGTGTGAGGATGTGCGAGGGAGGTGGCAGAGGGCGACTCTTGGTGATGGGATCCCGCCAGGGTCGGGGGAGGAGATGCGATGGTTGGTGGTGTCTATAGAAGGGATGAGGATAAATCGATCCAAGGGTTGGAGGTTGGCACGTGTCGATATGCGTGTGTGTGTACTCTTGTACGTCACGTGTTGCGTGTGTGATGTAGTGTGGTTGTGTCGTGTGTCACACAGCGTGTGTGTTGGTGTGTGTCGTGGGTAGGCAGAGTTTTTTTATTCTGAGAGGTGGGGGACAATGTCCAAAAGGCTGAATTAAAAAAAGTTTGGCTATTCTACATAGGCTGTTTTACGTGGGTTATACTTCGTAGGCTATGCTCCATGGGATTCATTCTTAAATTTTAGTGGGTTGTGCTCAGTAGTCCCCTGATCCCTAAAAGGCCGAATTAATATGTTCTCGGCTATGTTCCATGGGCTCCTTTCTCAAAATTCACTGGGCCATGGTTAGCAGTCCCCTAACCCCGAAAGACCGAATAAAAATGTTCTGGGCTAAAGAGGGGCCGAATCAGCTACTAGATTTCTTCTCCTAGTTAATAAAAATTGCATTGTGATGTGCTCGGCCAGATTCGAAACAAAGACCTCAAAGAGGGAGGGGGAAAACGATAATTCTTTTTGGCAGGTATTCATGTCAAAATTCAGCAGTACGGAATAAGGTAGAAAAAACCTTGGCGCACGATCAGTTTGCCCTGTTCTCTGTGGGGACCATCGGAGCAAGCAAAACTGACGATCAAATCTGCTTCTGTTTGAATACCTCCTCCTTACATTAATGCCTATGTGAATGCCTATGTGACCGCCCATATGCAACTCAAACTGCCCAATACTAATGTGGATAATTGTGCCAATGCTAAGTTTTAAAAGAAAAGCAAGACAATATGATGCACTTAATCTAATCAAGTACCAGTACATCATAGTTTGTTTTACAAAATATTGTACTAATAGTAACGACAGAGCATTTGAAAGATTCAGTAGCATTTGCAAGATCCACCAGCACAAAATAAGACCATGAAAATTTCAGCACTTGACAGAGTTAGCACAACATTCAAAGTGACCGGTTGGCACTACACAGACAGTGACCAAAAGAATTGACAGATTTAGCAATACGGACATTGAAATAAAATAGATGTAGCAAGGCCTAATTCGAAAGGAAAGCGAGACCATATTCTGCACTCGGCCGGTCGATCTGAACAAGTACCGAACAAAACTTTTGACAGGTTTAGTAGCATTTGAAAGATTCAGCAGCACATAATAAGAAAGAAAAAATATCGACAGATTCCCAGTTCACATTCAGCGGCACTTGGACATATTCAGCACCATTTCAAAGTGATAGATTCGGTTTGCCCTTTTCTCCGAACACTCGTCATTGGAAGAAATAAAACTGACAACCAAGTCTGCTTTTGTGTGCATGCCTCCTTCTCACAACAATGCCTATGTGTGAACTCCATAGACAACTTAAAATTCCCAAAGCCTTGTCTAGATTATGAGTTTATGACAAGGCCAAGTTACAAAAGAAAAGCAAGATCATCTACAACACTTGACCTAAACTAAGCTATCCTATTACATAGTATTACGGTTACTTACGGTAGTTTGGTTCCAATCGCGGGCATTGGCGAAGCTCGAGATGAACCATAATGGAGTCTCCAGAGATTTCCATGCAACGTTGGTTAAGAAACCAATAGTTGCTTCTTCGGTATTTAGACTGAAACAGCATATTTCAGGAAACGATGTATATCCAAGTCCTATTGCATGGTGGGAGGTGTAGACACGGTTGCTTCTCGTCAAATATCCTAGGGCAACATATGCACCGCCTACCACAATGTTAATCGGATAGTTCAATCCAAGGATGTAACTACCTCGGTGAATTACGCTCCTAGTTACAAGCCTGGATGAGCGGAAATGGTTAAAATAGTACGGTGGGGCCCAAATGCCACTCACAGGTAGACCTTTCGGCCGTCCTAACCATTTCCAAACATCGGGACAAGAACGGGCCGCGTAATCGGCAGGCGAAGGGATCAACTACATACACAAATGAGTATGTATGCAAGCCACCATACAACAGTCCTTAGAGCCATTCCATCTAAAAAAGAAAGGAAATATTGCAACGCCATATGGCAAGATCCAAATACCCTAGATAGATATAATAGTTTAGGATATCTCCTCATACATCAAACATCAGAGTATCAAGCGGAAGCGGAAAACAAGATCCGAGTACGGATAAGAAGCAAATCGGCATAAGATGCCCCATAAATAAACACATCCCGCCCACAGATCTCACGGATCCCTGTTCCTGGAATCTCTACACCGAATGATCGTTGCCAACATCGTTCGTCTCCTCCACCCAGTATCCATCTTGCGAGTTTACCTGTTCATCTGAATCAAACAATTTATCGTGAGACCCTAGAATTTTCGGCAAGTCTTTATGCCTCTAAAGGGGACACAACCTGGGGTGACGCAATTGCAACAAAAGATAAACCCTAACAATTCTATAGATACTCGCTAACCATCCGCCTAACCAGAGATAGACGGATGTTCGTGAATTAATAACAACAGTTATAACGGTAATATTAACAGATCCATCCTCCTCCTCGCTTACCGACGAGGAAGCGGACGAATAACCCCCCATCCGTTGGCAGTTTTATTATCCATTCCATGAGTATTGTACTATTTACTAATCAGGTACTTAGTCAATTTAAAAGCGATACTTTAGTTATACTTGTCTATGATCGAGAAACTGTGCTCCAAGTCGTCCATAACCGGACACGGCTTTCAGAAAGTTTTACCCTGCAGGGGTGCACAAATAGCAACACACACTCGATCAACCTCGGAAAACCAAATCAAAACCCAACGAGGCAGTCACGACAAAGCGATCACAGGATTCAGAAATATTTCAGGGGGCCACCCCATTAAGCTACCCGCAACGAAGCTGGCCGGCTACGAGACGGACTCAAGGTTTGTGTGGACGGCTGTAAACGACTGGGAACCCGAAAATGTGACTGGGCTTGTCGATACAGCGAAAACGTGTCACGGCCCTAAACAGTACAGGTGCATTCCTCGCACAATTTTAAATTAAGCAGTAAAGCATGGCATAAGTACAGGAGAGTAATAAAGCCCCAAACTAATTGTGGCCCCAAGAAATAAGAACGAATCAAGCTCTGGCTCAGGGGGGTTCATAAGCCTCCCGGATGTGGATAGCGCGAATATTCAAGGAACAGGAATGAAGTACTCGGGGTCCTACGGGACACAAGTGAGCCTGAAAAACCAAATAGCAAATATGGCTCACCGATGCCACTTTCATTAGTTATCCCATTACTACTCAGGTTAAGTTGTTTAGGTACCTCGTTATCCATCAGACTCTCACATACCCTACACATGCTGTTCTACGACTCGCATGGCTCAAACAACTCCTGTAGTAATGGCTCATGGGATGGAGGAACAAGCTTCGGTGGGGTTTAAAAGTAAAGGCTATGCAATACTTGGGATTCAATTTAATGCAAACGCGACTCAATGATGCAAGAATAAGATAGAGGCAATAGGTACTATATGTATGCAAGCATGTGGTAGTGCTTGCCTGGCAGCTCAGTTGTAGCGAGAGAAGGATCTGGGTAGTGCTCCACAGGTTTCTTGATATATCCCACCTTTCAGCGTCTATTCGAAGAAGAACCAAACAAACAAGGGCCAACATAAATAAAGTGCACAAGCATATGAATAAAATGCGACAAGCAAACAATCATGCCATGATGAATGATGCACAATTTGCATGGCAATAATGTAGCATGGTATGGGTGAGGTGTGAAGTACAAGAATGAATCATTTCATGGGGTTTTAATCATATTTTATACTCAAATAAGTTGCTGTATACATTATATTTATATGATGCATGCCGCAAAACAGATAATGGAATACATAAACAGAAAGGTCTCGTCGAGCTAATCATTTTAGACATATTATTTGTTAAATTTGGAGTTATAAAACAAAAGTTATTAATTAATTAAGGAAATAGGGCATTTTGTTGTAATTTTAATCAACTTGCAATTTTAAATGTTCAAAAAGTATTTTGAAGGGAATATTTGAATTCCTCACATTTTTCTGATTTCAAAACATATATCATTTGTATTATTTGGGTTTTTAAATTAAAAGTTATTTGAAAACAGATTTAAAATTTGAATTTTAATTAATTTGGAAAAGTTTGAATTAAACAGAGAAACAGAAAGGTTTTTGTTACTCAGCCCAGTTCTAGACACGCATACGAACCTGGCCGGGCCGTCTTGACCTGGCGAAACAACACGCAGAAAAGGTTTTCTCACCGCAGCTTGATCTAGCCACAGCTAGTGACAGTGGGTGAAGCACACGCCGACCCACACGCCGCTGGTTGAGTCTTGGTGGCTGCCTGCACGGCGGGGGACTGCGGGTTGAGGGGTGCTAAACTAGGGGGTCTATCTGCAAAGTGGTACTACGGCTGACAGGTGGGCTCATGCGGACCGCGGGTGGAGTAGAAAACAAAAAGGGGGGGCGATCTATAAAATTACCACAGCCCGTACTGTTCCTCTTCTTTCTCTGCCTCGAGCGACAGATCGGTGCCCGGCGCGAGGCGGGGGATCGATCCTGGGTCGCGGGGGTGCGCGCTGCGGGGCGTAACCAGCGCGGTGGGCTGGGGTTGTTGCTAGGAGGGCGGACGGGGCTTAGATGGGGTTCTGCGCGACGCGGGAGCGAGCAGACGCTATGGCCGACAGCGCGCGCAGCCTGCTCGATGAAACGAAAAGCGGCCCTAGACGACGGCAATGGCGGAGCATGTCCAGGAGGTCGTGAGCTCACCGTGGGTAGGTCGGTGTGGTCGGATCGGCTCGAGGCGCAGGGATCGCGCAACGCAGACGGACCGGAGACTAGGGTTTGGGCTTGGTGACGACGACGCGCAGCAGAGTGCAGGCCTCCTCCTCCTCGCTGGCGCGGTCCAGGTGAAGCAGGGGTACCGTGCGGTCTTCCTCGACACCAGAGATCGCCACGCCACCGGCTGGAAAAAGAAGGGGCGGTGGAGGCCGACGGTTTGCTGGCGATGGTGTAGACGGTGGTGGAGAGGGAGGAGAGGGCAAGGCCCTGGGGAGATCTGGGGGATGAAGAGGTGTCGTGGGGCGGAGGTAAAGCAGAGAGGGAGAGGAGAGGAGCGTGTGGGCGCGGGGTAGATGGAAAAGGTGGTCTCGGTGCCACCTTTCCCTCCTTCTCCTCACGTGGTCGGTTAGGGCTCGGTGGGGCTGGTCCAGGCAGGCAGGCAGGGGCTTCCAGGTGGGGACGGGCGAGGCCAAGGAGGGTGGTTCGGTGTAGGGCATGCAAGGCAGGGAGAGAGCTAGAGAGATAGAAGGGGTAGGCTCGGGTTAGGGTGGGTAGCCTCGGTTAGGGTTTGGTACTAGGGTTGGGGAGGGGTAGGTAGCTGGGGTGTGGCCAGGGAGAGAGGATGGCCAGGTGGGTCCGGCCTGGGGAGGCTCGGCATAGGTGAAGAGGAGAGGGTGAGGTAGGTTTAGGGTTTAGCTTAGGTGTAAGATGGTGGTAGAGGTGTAGGTGATTAGGGAGGGTCTTAGATAGAGGATTAGAGAGAGAGGTAGAGGGAGTAGATGGCTTAGGTTTTTAGATGCTTGCATGCTCCAAACTAGATCAAGCAAGAATAGGTGGAAAAGGTGTAGGGTTTGGGTTTTAGAAAATAACCACTTGACCATGCTTAAATGGAAGTGAAAAGGGAGGGGAAGATGAGGAAAAGAGAGAGAGAGAGATGTGGTGTGACTTTAGCAAGACCAACTAGATCAAGCAAAAGAGGGGTAGAGGAAGATGGATGGCTATGGCTCCATAAGATAAAACCCATCAAAACCAAGAGAGACACAAAGGGCTAAAGGTGGGGTACTCTTGCATGGCCCATGCAAAAATGATAATTGCCATGATTAAAATCTTGTGAAAACAATAATATTAACATGGCATTATTCTTATGCATTCCCAAAATTGGAATAAAGCCAAGCAAAAGAATTTTAGAAGTAGATCCATCCTATCTCCCATGAGCTAGATTAAATACCAAAAGAAAAACAAATGCAAGCTCATGGATAATGGAATGGTGGAATTATAAGATGGTGAAAGAAAAGGTGGTGGAGTGGAATAAAAGATATGCCCCCAACTCAACTTGGGCATTAAACAATATATCAATAACCAAATACAATATCAAGAGGCAAATACAATTTACAATGCATATGAGAGAAGAACCAAAACAAAAAGGGTTTTATATGATGCTCAAATGCAAGGTGGCATGATGACATGAGCATGATATAATTATGACGCAACAATTATATATAGGAAGGTAGCATTATATAGACTAGGCTAGTAGCATTACAATTGTTAGACAATTGGGATGCTACAACTCTCCCCCACTAAACAAGAATCTCGCCCCGAGATTCCTAGGAAAAGAAAACAACACAAGGAGAGGCGGGTGTTCGGAACGAAGGTGACCCTCACGTTCCCAAGTTGATGAACAACGGAATGGTGCGACCACTACACCTTGCAAAACTTGCTAGACTTGTTGCGAGTCTTGCGTTTTGCTTCAAGAACAACGGATAGAAGAGTTGAAGGATTGTCGTGAGACAAGAAGAATAGGATGGACATAGCTCCGGATTTCTCAAGAAACATGATAAAAGAGAAAGATCCACTGGTGAAAGAAAGGACAAGATGATGTATCATGGAGAAAGAAATGACACACCATTAAGATTAAAGATTTGCCGATACTAGAGAGGATGAACCTTTGTCTCGCCGGAAGAAAAAGAGCTAGATTGGAGAGGTTTGAACCACTATGACAATATCATCGTATCTTCTCTCGGATTTGAGAAATGAAGTACGGAAACAATATTGCCTTCAAACAATAGAGTCCCTTGATATCAACAGAAAGATTTAGTTAGACATCGTCGGATTAGATTCTTCTTGCGCCGGTAAGAACCCAAAGGATAACGCAATTGAGGTGCGCGGATATAACTTCCAGAGACGGATGTGAAGCCAGATCATGGTGGAATCCCGAGAAGCAAAGAATATGGAGGATCTGGAGTTTATTGTAGAGATACTTATTGCTTTCCTTAGCCTTGAGGCTAACGCAATAGATTTGCGGCTGATGCATCAACCATAATTGGCTTTACCACGGAAAAAGAATTGATGAAACAAAAAGAGAGATAGCTTCCTTTCATCTTGTTTGGGGATGTCGAGCACCGGTAGAATGACGAGGACAGAAAAGAGTTTGCGTTTGTTTCCACCAGATAATTGAAGATTTTGCTCCATCTAGAATAGACAGATCACCAACAAGAGATTATTGATTACCTTCTTCGAGAGAGCACTCCGGAAAAACAAGGACGGAAGTAAAAGTATCGAGGGATAAAGGCCACTTCTAACTTCCGTGGAATGAGTGAAATCACATTAATTCACCAATTCAATGTACAAGAGCGAATGATAAGAGTAGTGGTATGGTAGCTACTCCATCCCGCACTCAAAGCATTACTCTGCACATGAATAAGAAAACCATGCAACCCAACTACCGAAACAGACTGAAGGTATTGATAAGAAGAGCTCATGGGACTCCGTAAGAAAACAAAGATAGATGCAAACGATTCGCCGGATTCATAGATAGATAAAGATGATGATGTTGTCGTCATGTCTGAAGTACCAAGCCACCGGAAAGATATGAAGGAAGATTACGGAGAAGAACTGCAAGATTCAGCTCTGAGAAAGATAGCACCAACTTGAACAGAAGGAATACAAGATCTGGAAGGTCTTCATGGCCTCCGATGGATTGAGCATAGACGATAGAGCGAGAGGGTTTCAAGAGATTACTTAACGAGATAGAGGTGAAAAGAACTCCATGTTCTTCTTGAAAAGATTGAGAGAGATTTAGCAGTCTTGAGGAAAACTTCGGCGGAACGACGATGATAACTCGCCAACAAGGAAAAACTCCGGGTTTGATTGAAGATGGAGGATGGAATTAACAATGAACTTGCTGATTCCAGAACTGAAGCGATCTATTTAGCAGAAGGACGTGGTCGAGATAGGTGACTTCAAAAAGTCAGGATTCACGCTTTGAGACTTTGCACACAGGAAGTGCTCGCGAAGCTTGAGAGAAAGGGACACAGATGATCTTCCATGGAAAAAGGGATGTCACCTGGTTCACATTGTCGATCAGATCACCGGTTACAAAGATAAAGAGATCTTGGATAAGAACCGATGATAGCTCATACCTTAAGCAAAACTATCAGAGATGAAAAGATGCGATTCCCTCGTATCAAAGAGAAGATTGCAGATATAGAGTTCAAAAATATGTGCAGCAGGATGAACAGATGATAGACCGCCGTAGTGCTTTGAGAAACTCCGGATTGCCAAAGTTGCTTGAATATGCATAGATATGATCACGGTGTACTCAAAATCACAGGAGATAACCGTCACCATTCGGAGGATAGTGGTGATTGCATTTTCCATATTCCACTCATGATAAGTGTCATATTGCTATGCCGAGAACCAAATTACAATCACCAGCATCGGATCGACACATGTTATGTAATTAGCCCAAGAGAATTGGAGATGAAATAAAACTCCAGGATTAAGCGCCGGTGACAAAAGAATGAGTTAGCATGGACATGCTGATAAAAGGGAGATAGATAATGTTTCACACACGACTGGAAAGGAGTGTGGAAACACAGATGTATCAAAGAAAAATTTTCCGCATTTTTGGCATTAAAATACCAATAGATGCGCAAAAACACTTATCAGGTAGAGATTAGCAACAGATGCTTACACAGAATGTGGAGTTGCTGGAAGGAAGAACACCCTTAAGAAGATGGCACCGGTTAACAAGGAGTCAGATAGATCGCACCGGTTTTCAAAAGCCTGACGGTATGGAATGTACCAACAGTTGATAACCAAAGGCAGATGGTGATAACAAATTGGATGCAACAGATAGACAAGGAATTACACACACACACACACACACTTTCTATGGTACTACGGAACCCAGAACACGTGAATCCTAGTTTGAATTTTAAGAAGAGGATTGAAAACGTTACACTTCCTTACCAGAAAAGGGTGGGTGGTTGGGTAAGAAGAAAAGTGGAAGCAGTCCTACTCTCACTTTTTGTTTTTCCCTAGTATACATAGCTACCAAAAATATTTGCTAGACTGACAACGACCATTTGGCTAAGACCCTAAAGGGCGGGATGGCTCTGATACCAATTGTAACTACCTCGGTGAATTACGCTCCTAGTTACAAGCACGGATGAGAAATGGTTAAAATAATGCGGTGGGGCCCAAATGCCACTCACAGTGAACCTTTCGCCGTCCTAACCATTTCCAAACATCGGGACAAGAACGGGCGTAATCGGCAGGCGAAGGGATCAACTACATACACAAATGAGTATGTATGCAAGCCACCATACAACAGTCCTCAGAGCCATTCCATCTAAAAAAGAAAGGAAATATTGCAACGCCATACGGCAAGATCCAAATACCCTAGATAGATATAATAGTTTAGGATATATCCTCATACATCAAACATCAGAGTATCAAGCGGAAGCGGAAAACAAGATCCGAGTACGGATAAGAAGCAAATCGGCATAAGATGCCCCATAAATAAACACATCCCGCCCACAGATCTCACGGATCCCCGTTCCCGGAATCTCTACACCGAATGATCGTTGCCCACATCGTCCGTCTCCTCCACCCAGTATCCATCTTGCGGGTTTACCTGTTCATCTGAATCAAACAATTTATCGTGTGAGACCCTAGGGGTACTCAGCAAGTCTTTATGCCTCTAAAGGGGACACAACCTGGGGTGACGCAATTGCAGCAAAAGATAAACCCTAACAATTCTATAGATACTCGCTAACCATCCGCCTAACCAGAGATAGACGGATGTCCGTGAATTAATAACAACAGTTATAACAGTAATATTAACAGATCCATCCTCCTCCTCGCTTACCGACGAGGAAGCGGACGAATAACCCCCCCATCCATTGGCAGTTTTATTATCCATTCCATGAGTATTGTACTATTTACTAATCAGGTACTTAGTCAATTTAAAAGCGATACTTTAGTTATACTTGTCTATGATCGAGAAACTGTGCTCCAAGTCGTCCATAACCGCGGACACGGCTTTCAGAAAGTTTTACCCTGCAGGGGTGCACAAATAGCAACACACACTCGATCAACCTCGGAAAAACCAAATCAAAACCCAACGAGGCAGTTACGACAAAGCGATCACAGGATTCAGAAATATTTCAGGGGGCCACCCCATTAAGCTACCCGCAACGAAGCTGGCCGGCTACGAGAGGGACTCAAGGTTTGTGTGGACGGTCAGAACGATCGGGAACCCGAAAATGTGGACTGGCTTGTCGATACAAATAAAACGTGTCACGCCCTAAATACAGTGCATTCGCACAATTTTAAATTAAGCAGTAAAGCATGGCATAAGTACAGGAGAGTAATAAAGCCCCAAACTAATTGTGGCCCCAAGAAATAAGAACGAATCAAGCTCTAGCTCAGGGGGGTTCATAAGCCTCCCGGATGTGGATAGCGCGAATATTCAAGGAACAGGAATGAAGTACTCGGGGTCCTACGGGACACAAGTGAGCCTGAAAAACCAAATAGCAAATATGGCTCACCGATGCCACTTTCATTAGTTATCCCATTACTACTCAGGTTAAGTTGTTTAGGTACCTCGTTATCCATCAGACTCTCACATACCCTACACATGTCTTTGTTCTCGACTCATGGCTCAAACAACTCCTGTAGTAATGGCTCATGGGATGGAGGAACAAGCTTCGGTGGGGTTTAAAAGTAAAGGCTATGCAATACTTGGGATTCAATTTAATGCAAATGCGACTCAATGATGCAAGAATAAGATAGAGGCAATAGGTACTATATGTATGCAAGCATGTGGTAGTGCTTGCCTGGCAGCTCAGTTGTAGCGAGAGAAGGATCTGGGTAGTGCTCCTGGGTTTCTTGATATATCCCCTGCTCAGCGTCTATTCGAAGAAGAACCAAACAAACAAGGGCCAACATAAATAAAGTGCACAAGCATATGAATAAAATGCGACAAGCAAACAATCATGCCATGATGAATGATGCACAATTTGCATGGCAATAATGTAGCATGGCATGGGTGAGGTGTGAAGTACAAGAATGAATCATTTCATGGGGTTTTAATCATATTTTATACTCAAATAAGTTGCTGTATACATTATATTTATATGATTCATGCTGCAAAACAGATAATGGAATACATAAACAGAAAGGTCTCGTCGAGCTAATCATTTTAGACATATTATTTGTTAAATTTGGAGTTATAAAACAAAAGTTATTAATTAATTAAGGAAATAGGGCATTTTATTGTAATTTTAATCAACTTGCAATTTTAAATGTTCAAAAAGTATTTTGAAGGGCATATTTGAATTCCTCACATTTTTCTGATTTCAAAACATATATCATTTGTATTATTTGGGTTTTTAAATTAAAAGTTATTTGAAAACAGATTTAAAATTTGAATTTTAATTAATTTGGAAAAGTTTGAATTAAATGAGAAATGAAAGGTTTTTGTTACTCAGCCCAGTTCTAGACACAGACACAGACAACTGGGCCCGTGCTGACCTGGCGAAACAACGCGCAGAAAAGGTTTTCTCACCGCAGCTTGATCTAGCCACAGCAAGTGACAGGTGGGGTCGGAGCACACGCGGACCCACACGTCAGTGGTTGAGTCTTGAGGCTGCCACGCGCACCTGCGAGGGACTGCGGGTTGAGGGGTGCTAAACTAGGGGGTCTATCTGCAAAGTGGTACTACGGCTGACAGGTGGGCTCATGCGGACCGCGGGTGGAGCAGAAAACAAAAAGGGGGGGCGATCTGTAAAATTACCACAGCCCGTACTGTTCCTCTTCTTTCTCTGCCTCGAGCGACAGATCGGTGCCCGGCGCGAGGCGGGGGATCGATCCTGGGTCGCGGGGGTGCGCGCTGCGGGGCGTAACCAGCGCGGTGGGCTGGGGTTGTTGCTAGGAGGGCGGACGGGGCTTAGATGGGGTTCTGCGCGACGCGGGAGCGAGCAGACGCTATGGCCGACGGCGCGTGCAGCCTGCTCGATGAAACGAAAAGCGGCCCTAGACGACGACAGCGCGGCGGAGCATGTCCAGGAGGTCAGGGAGCTCACCGTGGGTAGGTCGGTGTGGTCGGATCGGCTCGAGGCGCAGGGGATCGGCGACGACGCAGACGGACCGGAGACTAGGGTTTGGGCTTGGTGACGACGACGCGCAGCAGAGTGCAGGCCTCCTCCTCCTCGCTGGCGCGGTCCAGGTGAAGCAGGGGTACCGTGCGGTCTTCCTCGACACCAGAGATCGCCACGCCACCGGCTGGAAAAAGAAGGGGCGGTGGAGGCCGACGGTTTGCTGGCGATGGTGTAGACGGTGGTGGAGAGGGAGGAGAGGAGAGGGCAAGGCCCTGGGGAGATCTGGGGGATGAAGAGGTGTCGTGGGGCGGAGGTAAAGCAGAGAGGGAGAGGAGAGGAGCGTGTGGGCGCGGGGTAGATGGAAAAGGTGGTCTCGGTGCCACCTTTCCCTCCTTCTCCTCACGTGGTCGGTTAGGGCTCGGTGGGGCTGGTCCAGGCAGGCAGGCAGGGGCTTCCAGGTGGGGACGGGCGAGGCCAAGGAGGGTGGTTCGGTGTAGGGCATGCAAGGCAGGGAGAGAGCTAGAGAGATAGAGGGGGTAGGCTCGGGTTAGGGTGGGTAGCCTCGGTTAGGGTTTGGTACTAGGGTTGGGGAGGGGTAGGTAGCTGGGGTGTGGCCAGGGAGAGAGGATGGCCAGGTGGGTCCGGCCTGGGGAGGCTCGGCATAGGTGAAGAGGAGAGGGTGAGGTAGGTTTAGGGTTTAGCTTAGGTGTAAGATGGTGGTAGAGGTGTAGGTGATTAGGGAGGGTCTTAGATAGAGGATTAGAGAGGTAGAGGGAGTAGATGGCTTAGGTTTTTAGATGCTTGCATGCTCCAAACTAGATCAAGCAAGAATAGGTGGAAAAGGTGTAGGGTTTGGGTTTTAGAAAATAACCACTTGACCATGCTTAAATGGAAGTGAAAAGGGAGGGGAAGATGAGGAAAAGAGAGAGAGAGATGTGGTGTGACTTTAGCAAGACCAACTAGATCAAGCAAAAGAGGGGTAGAGGAAGATGGATGGCTATGGCTCCATAAGATAAAACCCATCAAAACCAAGAGAGACACAAAGGGCTAAAGGTGGGGTACTCTTGCATGGCCCATGCAAAAATGATAATTGCCATGATTAAAATCTTGTGAAAACAATAATATTAACATGGCATTATTCTTATGCATTCCCAAAATTGGAATAAAGCCAAGCAAAAGATTTGTAGAAGTAGATCCATCCTATCTCCCATGAGCTAGATTAAATACCAAAAGAGAAACAAATGCAAGCTCATGGATAATGGAATGGTGGAATTATAAGATGGTGAAAGAAAAGGTGGTGGAGTGGAATAAAAGATATGCCCCCAACTCAACTTGGGCATTAAACAATATATCAATAACCAAATACAATATCAAGAGGCAAATACAATTTACAATGCATATGAGAGAAGAACCAAAACAAAAAGGGTTTTATATGATGCTCAAATGCAAGGTGGCATAATGACATGAGCATGATATAATTATGATGCAACAATTATATATAGGAAGGTAGCATTATATAGACTAGGCTAGTAGCATTACAATTGTTAGACAATTGGGATGCTACAAAGGAAAAGGGAATATGCTCCCAGGTCAGCAATCTCTATCCATGGCTTAGGTGGATACAAGTAAGCAGTGTCCTTTGAGTACACCTTGCAACCAAACCTAGTAGCATAGGTGCCAGTAACACTATGATCAGCAACATGATTGCCATGACCATAATAAGTACCGCCATAAAACTCCTCATCAGTAACACCCACGGTATGGATAAGAAGAAGGCGAGATTCATCTGCAGATATTGCTAAGAACCATAAACAAGGTTTGTGCTCGTCATCATCTATGGAATCAAGGTTGCCCTCCATGAGATGCACGACATGTGGTGACAAGAGAAGAATAGGACCTTCAAAAAGAAATGACGGCCAAATCAGCCAACACTAGTTTACATCCATTAAAACTGAAGCTAGTGTTTAGAACAGGAATGGATCAAACTTACCAAAATACAGATGATTCCAGACATAAAAACTGCTACTCTCAGTGGCTGCAAACACCAGACCCTTGTTGATAAGTGCATCGATGTATCTGAAATAGCACTGGAACTGGTTCTCAAGAACTGTCCATGCATACTCATCACCATCAAGGGTAGCAATTGAGTTGTCAAAGATAGCAACAAGAGAGAAATCGAAATAATCCACCACAGTTGTGGGTGCTCAGCAAATAGGAATCTTCTGGAGGAGAATAGGGCGATCATTATGCATGAATGTAAATGGATCGTTGGTGGGTACAAACTCATTGACTTGTGGGAGTGGAACGCGTTGATGAGTGTACACATTGACAAGATCCCACTTGTACTCGGACCCAACAGTGGCGATCCAATCTCCATTGGCACCTACCCACTTCTTACCCATACAATTTGGGAACACAGTGTTGGAGGAGAACCTGTCCAGCGGCGTCAGCTTGCATGTCGTTCCCTTTCCCTCGAAGTACTCGTTGCATTCCCATGGTTTCTTAGTCGGGTGAGAATGAAGAACATATGGGAGGCCAAAGGGTTGAGAACCATGTAAAGTTGCACTATATTTTGCCGAGTCAAGAAGATGTTTGGACGAACCGGCGAGGCTTGTAGCGGTGATGACGTCGCATCTGGTTATGAGTTATTGAAGTGGGCCTTCGGTAAAAACATCTTGGAACAGCTCTGAATCATCACTATCCTTGCTCGGTCCTGCCATTGCAAGGGAGCTGATGGAAGTTGGGACAATGGCTTGATTTGGTTTTCTAGAAAAGAGGGAAGATCGATGGCAGCAGGCGGGATAGGGAGAAGAACAAACACTCTCATACTATGTAGTGAACATGATCGGAAAGTGGAATTGTGGAGGAGAAGAACAGCGGAGCTTGGCATAGATGTAGGATAATGGGGAACTAGGGATAGAGCGTATAGGCAATGTTGAATAAAATGAAAATGGATGGATGTTCCTCTGCTCCAGTTTCCTTCAGAATAGTACTACTCTGCTCTAGTTCCCTCCAAAATAAATCTTTCTTGTAAATCAGAGAGGAAGTAGTATGAAGAGTAGGGCCCGATCATCTGCTCTCTCGAGGAGCTGAACCCGACTTTTTTCTTTGCTAAATTTTATGGTCCTTTATGATAAATGCATGGACCTTAGTGTAATTTTACCTTTTTAGGTCCTTGGTGTAAAATGTACAACCCACCATCCATGTAAAATTCTATCCAAAAAGTGGGTGAAAAAAAATTTAAGCTCAGTTGTCAACGAGTATGAAAATTCTTGGATTCCAAGCTGAACAACCAAGGTCAAGGCCATATCAACATCATACTTTATGGTGATGATGCCATGTCCCAGAATTAGCATGCCGATAGATTGGGACATATTTTTAAAACAATCGAAGAGGATGTAGTATGAAGAGTATGGCTCGATCAGCTGCTCTCTCGAGAAGGATCCGTACACGACTATTTTCCTTACTTATTTTTAGGGGGTGCTAAATGTATTGATATCGATGTATTTTTCCCTTTTTTGGGTACTTGATGTAAACTGTACTTCCACACACCATGTAAAATTCTAACCTAAAATTATAACCGGTGAAATTTATACGATTTTAATCTTGTCAACGAGTATGAACATTCTTGCATTTTAGTCGAACAACCAAGGTCAAGGCCATAAGAACATCATACTTTATGCTGATGATCCCATATTAGAGAATCTTAATGGCAACAGATTTTGCCATATTTTGAAAATAATCGAAGAGGAAGTAGTACGAATAGTTTGGCTCAGATCAGTTGGTCTCTCGAGAAGGACTCGAAATAGAAAGTTTTTCTTTGTAGGGCCCTTTGTGTTAAATGAATGGACCTCCATGTAAGTTTCCCTTTTTTAGGTCCTTGATGTAAAATATACTCCCACCGACCATGTAAAATTCTAACCTAAAAGTAATTGGTGAAATTTAAACAGATTTAAGCTTAGTTGTCAACGAGTATGAACCATATTCTTGGATTTTCAAGACAAACGACAAAGGTCAAGGCCTTATCTACATCATACTTTATGCATATATATGATCCCATATCCAAGAATTTGCATGCCGACAAATTTGGCCATATTTTGAAAACAATCGAAGATGAAGTACTGTGAAGAGTATGGCTCGATCAGCTGCTCTCTAGAGAAGGAGTCGAACCCGACTATTTTCCTTGCATAATTTAAGGGTCCTTTGTGTTAAATGTATGGACCTCGATGTAATTTTCCCTTTTTTAGGACCTTTATGTAAAATGTACTTCCATCCCTGTGTAAAATTCTAACCTAAAAGTGTAAGTGGTGAAATTTCGGCGATTTTAAGATTACTTGTTAATGAGTATGACCATTATTGGATTTCAAGCCAAATGACCAAGGTCAAGGCCATATCAATATCATACTTTATGTTGATGGTCCCATATGAGAGAATTTGCATGGCGACAAATTTCCCTATTTTGAAAACAATTGAAGAGGAAGTAGTGTGTAGAGTTTTGCTCAGATCAGCTGATCTCTTGAGAAGAAGCGGAACCAGAAAATTTTCCTTTTAGGGAGCTTTATGATAAATGTATGGACCTCGATATAATTATTTCTTTTTTCAAGTCCATGACGTAAAATGTACTCCGACCAACCGTGTAAAAATCTAACCTAAAAGTAACTGGTGAAATTTAAATGAATTTAAGTTTAGTTGTCAACGAGTATGAACCATTCTGGGATTTCAAGATGAATGACCAAGGTCATGATCCCATATTCAATAATTTGCACGCCGACAAATTTTGCCATATTTTGAAAACAATCGAAGATGAAGTAGTATGAAGAGTATGGCTCGATCAGCTACTCTCTCTAGAAGGAGTTGAACCTGACTATTTTCCTTGCTTAACTTTAGGGTCCTTTGTGCTAAATGTATGGACCTCAATGTAATTTACCCTTTTTTTAGGTCCTTGATGTAAAATGTACTTCCATGCCCGTGTAAAATTCTAACCTAAAAGTATAAGTGGTGAAATTTCGACGATTTTTAGCTTACTTGTCAATGAGTATGACCATTATTGGATTTCAAGTCGAACGACCAAGGAGAAGGCCATATATATCAACCATCATACTTTATGTTGATGATCCCATATGAGAGAATTTGCATGGCGACAAATTTGGCCATATTTTGAAAACAATCAAAGAGGAAGTAGTATGTACAGTTTGGCTCAGATCAGCTGATCTCTCGAGAAGGAGCTGAACCAGAAAATTTTCCTTTTAGGGAGCTTTATGATAAATGTATGGACGTTGATGTAATTTTTGCTTTTTCAGGTCCGTGATGTAAAATGTACTCCGACCAACCATGTAAAAATCTAACCTAAAGTAAGTGGTGAAATTTAAACGAATTTAAGCTTAGTTGTCCATGAGTATGAACCATTCTGGGATTTCAAGATGAACGATCAAGGTCATGATCCCATATCCAAGAATTTGCATGTAGACAAAGTTGGCCATATTTTGAAATCAATTGAAGATGAAGTATTATGAAGAGTATGGCTCGCTAAGCTACTCCCTCAAGAAGGAGCCAAACACGACCATTTTCCTTGCTTAATTTTAGGGTCATTCGTGCTAAATGTATGGACCTCGATGTAATTTCCCCTCTTTTAGGTCTAAAAGTGTAAGTGGTGAAATTTAGACGATTATTTTAAGCTTACTTGTCAACGAGTATGAACATTCTTGGATTTCAAGCTGAACGACCAAGGTCACAACCATATCAACATCATACTTTATATGCTGATGATCCCATGTCAGAGAATTTGCATGTCAAAAGATCTAGCCATGTTTTGAAAACAATCGAAGGGGAAGTAGTATCAAGAGTTTGGCTCAGATCAGCTGATCTCCCAAGAAGGAGCCAAACTAGAATTTTTTCTTTTTAGGGTCCTTT
This sequence comes from Avena insularis, assembly GCA_023614405.1. Classification (NCBI taxonomy): domain Eukaryota; kingdom Viridiplantae; phylum Streptophyta; class Magnoliopsida; order Poales; family Poaceae; genus Avena; species Avena insularis. The sequence continues at coordinate 226,515,230 of CM042696.1, read as the reverse complement.
ATGCTAAATGTATGAACCTCGATGTAATTTTTTCTTTTTATGTCCCTGATGTAAAATGTACTCCGATTGACCGTGTAAAGTTCTAACCTAAAATAAGTGGTGAAATTTAAACGAATTTAAGCTCAGTTGTCAATGAGTATGAACCATTCTTGTATTTCAAGATGAACGACCAAGGTCAAGGCCATATCTACATCATACTTTATGCTGATGATCCCATATTCAAGAATTTGCATACCGAAAAATTTGGCCATATTTTGAAAATAATAAAAGATGAAGTAGTATGAAGAGTGTGGCTTGATCAGCTACTCTCTCGAGAAGGACCCAAACCCGACTGTTTTGTTTGCTTAATTTTAGGGTCCTCTGTGCTAAATGTATGAACCTTGATGTAATTTCCCCTTTTTAGGTCCTTGTTGTAAAATGTACTTGCATCAATCGTGTAAAAATCTAACCTAAAAGTAAGTGGTGAAATTTAAATGAATTTCAACTTATAGTTGTCAACGAGTATGAACATTATTTTATTTCAAACCGAACGACCACAAGGTCAAGGCCATATCTCTACATCATGCTTTATTCTGATGATCGAGTATCCAATAATTTGCATGGCGATAGATTTGGCAATATTGTGAAAACAATCAAAGAGTATGAAGAGTATGGCTCGATCAGCTGCTCTCTCGAGAAGGAGCCAAACCCGAGTGTTTTCTTTGCTCAATTTTAGGGTCCTTTGTGCTAAATGTATGGACCTCGATGTAAATTTCCCTTTTTTAGGTCCTTGATGTAAAATCAAAGAGGAAGTAGTATGAACAGTATAGCTCGACCAGCTGATCCCATATTCAAGAATTTGCATGGTGATAGATTTGTCCATATTTTGAAAACAATCAAAGAGGAAGTAGTATGAAGCGTATGGCATGACCAGCTGCTCTCTCAATGAATTTAAGCATAGTTGTCAACGAGTATGAAAAAATCGTGGATTTCAAACCGAACGACCACGCTGTCAAGGCCATATCTCTACATCAAAGAGGAAGTAGTACATGACTATTTTCTTTGCTCAATTTTAGGGCCATTTGTGCTAAATGTATGGACCTCGGTGTAATTTTCCCTTTTTTTAGGTCCTTTATGTAGAATGTACTTTATGGTTATGATCCCATATCCAAGAATTTGCATGCCGACAAATTTGGCCATCTTTTAAAAACAATCGAAGATACTAAAAACAAAAAATAATCAATTTCATTTTTCCAAGTGACAGGAGTTTATGTTCTAAAAAGCAAGTAAAAAGAATTTATTTCATTTTTTCTGTTAAAAAAATAAAGAGCGAGAGGAGACTATATGAGCATAGAGGAGACAGCGAGAGAGATGCGAAGAGGAGGATTTGAAGGCGGTGCGATTGCAGAGCAAAGCTGGGATGGGTTCCGGACACGAGGTATAGGGTAGAGTGAGTAGAGTAAATTTTAGGACCACGATATATATGCACGCAAAACAAAATGTGTTTTATCTCTCCTTCACTCCCTCATCAGGCTAGTCATAGTGGGAGTAAGGCCTTCCACAACGTTAGCGGTGCCCAAAGTCTGAAAAGTTTGCCACCTCAACAGCGGTGCCTCGTCAAAATTTCCAGGATCCAGTCTCACAACATTCAGGAAAAACAGTTGATGCCTGTAAAAAGAGGTGGGACCCATATTGGGATAGAATAATTAACCGACCCCAGCCTCCTCCGTCCTTGTCTTCCTCCTCGCGAAATAGAGTAGATCCGTCCGTCGGGGACAGAGAAAATTCCTCTTTCTCCTCACAGCAAATCTGTCCAATTCCCTACCTATTCTTTTTGATTCTTTGTGGATCGGAGAGGGGACATGAAGTGGAGCACAGAGGGAGGGGAGTGCATGCAGAGAAGAGGCGGTGGAAGTCGGGGCCAGTGCGGACAGATGGTGCTGGTGGTTGGCGGCACCGCAGCATGGGCTAAACAGCAGGGCAGTGTCGGCGGTGGTACGAGGCCACGAGTTCTCCTGCCTTTCTCGCTGCCTATGCTTGTGTCTTCCTTTTCCTCTTCTTGATTGATGTTTTACATGTGCTAACTGACGAGGGATACATCCACGTTGGTTGCTCCGATTTAAAACTAATATTTTATTGGCAGACGAGTTCTAGCATCAAAGCACCTAGTTGCTCCGATTGCTTGAAAATAATTTGCAGCATCGCAAATGCAGCGTTGGGCATCGGTGCCAGATGCCTGAAAAACGATTTGGGCACCGAAAAATCATATGTTGTGGAAGGCCTAACTTGGTTAGTAACATAGTCCTACATGTATTGCCAACTAAACATTTAGATGACATGTCATGTAATTAAGTGATGAAAGAGAGCCTTGTGGTAACTAGCTATGTTAATATCACACATTTCAAGACAAAATGAGTCTACATTACAATAAATGAGGCTTTGCATGATACCACACCTATATTATTTTCCACTATGGAGGTAGTAACTTAGAGTAGTAACATACGCATGTTACTACTCTAAGTTACTCCCCACTATGACCAGCCTCACCATCTCAGGCTCCGCCCGACTGATCTCTCCCTCGTTAACAAAGTGGCGCTGCACACGCGCTTTGACCGACAACCTTCCTTGTGTCGGCGGCTTCGTGTCTATGTCTGCCGTGTTCGTCAACTGCTTTGATGGGAACCATTTTGGTCCTTGGTGGTAAAAAGTATTACTACTATAGTACAATAGAGTAGGAATTCAAACTTTCCCGGTCGAACTTTATAAAGATTGACTTTGACCAAACCTGCTTTGATGGGAACCATTTTGGGAAAGAGGAAGTAGTATGAAGAGTATGGCTCGATCAGCTACTCTCTCGAGGAGCCGTATCTGACTGTTTTCCTTGCTCGGTTTTAGGGTCCTTTGTGCTAAATGTATGGACCTCGGTGTAATTTTCTCTTTTTTAGGTCCTTGATGTAAAATGTACTCCCACCATCCGTGTAAAATCCTAACCAAAAAGTTTATGTGGTGAAATTTAAATGAATTGAAGCTTACTTGTCAACGAGTATGAACATTCTTGGATTTCAAGCTGAACAACTAAGGACAATGCTGTAGGGGTTTCGCGTATGAAAACAATAAAATTTTACCCTACGCCCCTGAACACCTGATGCTGCCAGGACCTATCTATTAGTAATGTAGTAACGGGAGGGGCTTTTTGTGAACTTACCCTTAAAGACCGAAAAGCGTTGTCAACGCTTAGGAGAGCGTGGTTGATGTAGACGAGGCGAAGACGACCTCAACATCGTGATGAAGTCCTTGCACTCATGTGGCTCCAATGACTTGAGTGCCTCAAGTGTAACACCTCGCGGGGAGTTACACACGTCCGGTGCATGACGATGACTCCTGCTTCCCTGATCCAGCAGCAGTTGTGGAAGTAGAGCTCCTGGATCCGAATCCTGCAACACGACGGTGCTCTGCGGTGAAGATGTATCTCATTCGTGCAGTCCGAACTTGGGACCACGGTCACGAGAGAGAGAGAATATCAACTGGAGGTCTCCCTAAAAGTGAGGAGATCTTTATTGAATATTGTGTGTATTTATTTGGCCAAATACCCCTACTATATATAGGGGGAGGGGAGGTACTACCTCCCTCAAAGTCCCAGGGTGGGACTAAAGGAGAGGGAGAGGGGGCGCCACCGGCCAGCCCTAGTGGGCCCCGCGCGGGGGTGTTTGGCCCAGCCGGCCACCCCTTGCCCCGTCTCCCCTCCTGCCTTTCCCTAATGGGCCCTCTTCCCTCCGGAATTAGCCCATTAAGCCTTTTGACCTTTAAATTGATTTTCTATTTTATTAAATAAATATGATTAAATCAATATTTAACATTCATTCACATATTATTCAATCTCCAGGGCTATGGAACACCTTCCACCCCCACTCCATACATCCTCTGGACTTACCGAGACCCTTCCGGTTTTCTCTCTTCTTTTCTTCGGTGATTCTACCAATCCTATAAACACTCTCTAAGCATCATCAAACCCTTTAGCGTGATACCCCACGGTTCGTGAACACTCCAGACATGGTCGGGACAGTCCCGCACCAATGATCAACAGAGGAACCTGGATGGCCATGTGACCCCTATGCATTCCACGAAGATCTTTCGTTGTTTGAACCGGGACAGTCGTGTCTTATTCCCTTTGTCTCTCGACACTCGCATTTCCCGAGATCTGATAAATGACATCACCATGTCGTGTTCAATCTCGTTACCAAACAATGCTACTTGACTCGTTTGACAAGTGATATCCGTGTGATCAAATCACACGCTGCGCAACTATTGTATATAACTTCTCTGAGGGGGCCATTGAGTATCTTTCCATCACGTGGACGGACAAATCTCTAAGTGGGCCCTTGAGTATCTAAGCATTCTCGGGATACAGTGATTGATATAGCCTAACAGTCTAAGGAATAGTCTATGAGGATCCATTTCTAATCACCGTAACTTGAACTTCGTGACATGATCGGGTCACGATGTTTAGGTTGGGTAATTGTTCATCATCTCATTCTCAGAATAAGTTGACTCCATTTCCAACTGGCATAAATGCCACATTATTAGGAAACTTGATCATCTATTGACCAATGAACCAGTGACTAGAGTTTCACTGGAAACCCCTGGTTGTTTATATATCACATGTGTATTGATGTTTCCTCTCAATACATTTATAGAATGAGATAAAACTTAATCATAAACTTTATGAAATATGATAATAATCCTTATTATTATTTGTCTCTAGGGCATATTTCCAACAGTCTCCCACTTGCACTAGAGTAAAAATAAACTAGCTTCATTTTTTCTTAATCATTGGCACCATATATCCGGTATCCTGAACATGCTTGCCCATGGAAGAGGTTGAGTCTTGGGTCTGTACTTTACAGTCCCAAATCCTTTGCAACTTACTAATGTCACCTTGATTGACATTAATACTTTATCATCACATGATAACATCTGTGTGTATGCATCATCATTATGGCAGCAGAACGAGGCCGGATTCCAGGAGCCTACAGTGACTTTAGATCAACCTCTAGGGCTTTCTCATGGGCACTGTTCCCTGGGACACATCATTCCACGTTAAAAGCGAACTAGCCCTGCCATAACATTATACAACACTTTATATGGTACCCTTATCTATTATTATAAATGTAATCATCGAAACAGTAGTGCAGTCTGTGCAACTTTCGATGTTTTTGTTCACCTCGCTTCCTACTTGACTTTAGCCGATATTTTATAGGAGTTTCCAGCATATTCCTTTATAACATAACCCTTTATGTCATTCTTTATGGATTTGGAAAAACAAGTCTACAGTTCTCTAATAGACACTGCGGACAAACTTAGCTCAATGTTCCATGATTCAAGCTTAATCACTTTTAAACGTTTCTTCTTGAATCATATATTATGTTAAGTTGTCATCATTGTTTTCTAAGATAGAACCTATGTCTTAACATAGTGGATGATGATCATCCTTTTCTTTCTTTCAACCATTGATGTTAAACTTAATACTATTCCTAACTTGAGTTGTTAAGGACCAGTTCCTTAATTAACTCCTATTCTAAAACCCTTTTCAGAATCCCTTAAGGAATACTACATAATATCGTAATACACTTATTATCAACTCCTTCTCCCTATAAATCATTATTTATCGGTACTTGCGCTTTTATTCTTAACACACTTAAGAATCACTCCTATAAGCTCCCACTCAAAATATGTTCCTAACTTATTTGGGTATGAGTCACTACTCTTACTCAAACTATGTTCCTACATATTTGAATTTGAGACTTATACTGCTCCCACTAAAAAATATGTCATTCACATATTGTTTTAGGAAGACTTTTATAGCACCCACTGATGACCCACAAGTATAGGGGGTGTATCGCAGTATTTTCGAGGGAAGTGAAACCCAATTTATTGATTCGACACAAGGGAAGCAAAAGAATATTTATAAGACTTAACAACTGAGTTGTCAATTCAGCTACACCTGGAAACAATCTTGCTCACAGCAGTTTATCAGTAGCAACAGTTTTGTAGTAGGAATAGTAAAGCAACAGCAGTAGTAAAGCAAAGACAGTAGTAACAAAAGCAAGAATAGGGATTCGAAAAGGTAGGCATAGGGATGGATCGACAGGCGTTGCATGGACAAGACAATTCACATAGCAAACAGAACATAGGGAAATTGCAGATAAATAAGATAAAGCATCCAAATACTAGATAATCCTAGGCATGTGTTCCATATATAGTCATACGTGCTCGCAATGAGAACTTGCACAACATCTTTTGTCCTGCCAAATTTGTAGCGGGGCCTCTAGGAACTCGGCAATTAAGGTGCTCCTTTAATAGAGCACCAGAGCAAAGCATTAACACTCCGTGAACACATGTGATCCTCACATCAAATCCATTCCCTTAGGTTATCCTGATTTACATCGCTGGGGCCATAGGTTACGGACAACAACGTGTATACAACTTGCGATAAGACCAAAACAATACTATCATAATGAATCAATAATATGTTCAGGTCTGAAATCATGGCACTCGGGCCCTAGTGACAAGCATTAAGCACAACAAGTCGCAACAAAGTCATAAAGCACTAATAAAAGATACTAGGCACCATGCCCTAACAATCTGATGCCATTACATGAACGATCTCATCCAATCCCTACCATCCCCATAGCCTACAACGGGGGATTACTCACTCATAGATGGGGGAAACATGGATAGTCGATGGAGAAGCGATGGTGATGATGATGGCGATCTCCTCCATTCAATTCCCCGTGAGTGCCGTAACGAGTTTCGTGTTTCGTGGAATCTGGTGGTGGCAGCGGAGCGGAATCCTTCTGGAAAAACGTCGAACCCCCCGAAGTTTTTAGGTCAGAAGGCTCCTTATAGGCGAAGAGAGAGGCTAAGGGGGTGTCTAGGGGGCCCACACCACCCCTGGCGCGGCCTGGCCTGGCCCACGCTAGCAGGTGGTGTGGCCACCCTAGGGCTCTTCTCCGTCTCGTATTCTGGCTCCTGGAGTCTTCGGGTGGAAAGGTTTTTTGGCATTTTTTCCGGGATTTTTCCTGATAGTTGATTTTCTGCACAAAAAGTAGACACCAAGGCAATTCTGCTGAAAACAAAGTCAGTTCGCATTAGTTGCATCCAAATCATACAAGTATAGAGGAGAAACAATAGCAGAAGTGTTCGGCAAAGTAGATATGTTTTGGACGTATCACCCATTCAATTTCATGAAAATTGCATATCCACTCACTGTTTTGAATGATTTCAAAATCCTTTGATCAAATATCAAACTTGTAGATTTACTATGAGATACTAGTACTTTTACTAGTTTTAAATCGACTAGACATTTAGCACACTTGAATCAAATTCATTTGTATTTGTCCAACACTTGACAAATTGTGCTTTTGTCATTCACCCCTTTTTCCACTATGGCTTTCCAGTCATTTGGGAAATTCCAAGTAACTCCTTTACTGGTGAAATTCAGCAACGAATTGCTTTCTAATCTCAAGGGAATTTTGCTTCTAGGATATCTCATAATTCTAGTTTACCATTATTTCCTTAGTAGTTCATAGGTATGTCATATTCTGGTAATCATGACAAATGATTCACAAATGTCTCCATACAAGATATGGGTTACATTTTGAATCCTACTTCATGTAGTGAAAACACTAGTGGGGAAAACAAAATGATCATTATCATTGATTCTTTCCTTCGTGAAGAGAATCATTCAGGAACTTTTTCCATTGTGCTTCTCAACACTCTGATGCAGGGATTTGAATCCTCATCGTGTTTTTCTCTATCTTCCATTTACTCCATAATTGAGAAATATCACTGAATGCGAACTTTCTCGAGAATGTACGGAAATCCAAGCAATACAAGTTTTGCTTCTCTTTTCGTTTCAGCTATGGATTTCGTATTTAAAGTTTCCAATGAATACTCTACAAGGACGTATTCGCTATTGTTTTGGTTAGATCGAATAACCCCAAAACTTTTACGACGATCCATACTAGATATGGAGCCGATCTCATTATTTCATATGGTTCACTATATGTTCTAATTGAGTGCTAACTATTTCTAACTAATGGTCTCTACATCTACACTACAACAATTTATTTTGCGCCATCTATTCACCCATTTTGATATCTAATATCATATTATGATGCTTTGCATTTTGACATTTCAAACGCATAGCATTCCACAATTCTTTTATGCCAATCTTATAAAGTTGAATTTCATTACTATTGATCAAATCATAGTAATTAGATTCTCATTTATCTTTAATACCCTTTGTTGATGAAATAATTTGATCATAGGAAATAGTTTCATACTCATGTTTCCTTTGGTAACCTTGTTTACAAGTTTTTAAACAATCATATAATGATAATCACCATTTTTGTTAAAACATAATACATCAAATATGTATTTGCTTTCAACCATTCACCAAACACTTTGTATTCAAGTAATACCCGGTGTTTAAGTTATATTGCCGAACTTAGACATGATTTACATGTGACAAGAAATTGAATGTCTTTCACATATTATCAACATAACTTTGAGTTTAAACAACGGTTTCATTCATTAATAAATATATCATTAAGTTGGGTATTTTAAGGCATTTCAATATTTTACGAATGTTCATGTATTATCAATAAGTTTCAAACAACAAGGATAATTCACATATAATCAAACAAGATATGAACACAAATAGAAATCATTCATAAAAGTGGAACAACTGTTTGTTACAAACTCATATGAATAACCGTATCACAAAGTGTTAGACACACTAAAGATGTTCACAATCTTTTGATTACAATAATCATCCTAAAATAAACTAAATGATAAATGTTGAGGGAGGGTGTCATTGGCCATCATCGTCATGCTCGCCATCAACACGCAATGTCACCTCCTCTCCAGCAAGCACCTCTATGCAGAAGGACCTGTTTTCAGTAAAACAGAACAAGTATCAAATATACTTAACACTGCAAATGTGTTTGCAATTTTATAACATTTATAAAATTGTATATCAAATATATACCTTTATCATTGATAACCTGAGTAACAATGGGTTCAACTATCACATTTCTGAGATGTGATATGAACCTGTGGAAATCCTGTGTTTCCGCGTCGCCTCTCATAATGCAAGTCCTAACTTATGCTTGGTAGCTTGGTGGCAGCGACCGTAGCACAACGCTATTTTCAAAAGATCCCATCATCCAGCTATCCAAGAAGTATGCGGGCCTCATGTATGCAACATGCATGCGCTCCAAGTGGTCGTCAAGTGAAGAGTTCTCCTCCATCTTAATACAGAGGAGGTCTCCCATCAGCTCATGCTCCCATATGAGTGCTTGTTCCACGAAATGTGTCCTAAGCTATAGAATTACCGTACGAGGGTCGACATTACCCATGACAGGCGACGAGGGGTTAACTCATCAATGCCCACTGTTATGGACTTAGGTTCGAGGAATTGAGGAGTGCTGGAGATCTCGATCGGCTAGCAAACAAGAACACAGGTAGACTCAAAGATTTACCCAGGTTCAAGCCTCGTAGAGGACCCTACTCCCGATTGATGATGATCTGAAGGATTACAATATCGCCAATGGTGGTGTATGTGCATATTAGATCTGGCATATGTGCTAGGTTTTGCGGTGTCTAGATCTATTGTGGGAGAGGTGGAGAAGTTATGTGGTGTCCTCCTCGTTGGACCCTCCTAGCCTTTATATATGGGAAGTCTAGGTCTCAGGTACCAATATGAGTTGGTTACAAGTTATATTAGAACTCTAGTATTGAGCTTTCCTTGTCTTGCGCACTTGGAGTCCATGTCCATCTGGGCTTCATGTTAGCCGAAATGTCATGGGCGTCATGGACCTTGGTAGGTCGTTGAGTGGGCCTTCCTTTGAGCCGCACCAGGTAGGCCAATAGTAGTTGCCTGTAGGGCATACCTATGTCAGTAGCCCTCGAGTATCCATGTGAATCATAGATTCCGTTGGAGACTTATATTTCTCAAGTTTCGCCTTTGGTAGTCGCAGTCAACAATTGTGTCAAGTGCGAAGCACTCACCCGGAAGTTCATCGGGTCAGCCAAATTTGTAGTAGTTCATAGGGATGTTGGTAAACATGCCTGGTGCGCTCGACGGATCGGGACCAGTTAATTTCTCTAGGGCAAAAACAACGCTACCTACTCAAACTCGAGTCCCCGGACTCGAATTTGGAAATTGCTGGCATAATTCGACTCATGCCACGGAGGCCTTACTGAGCCGAACTCCAGTTTATAAGTATGTATCCAACACGTCCGTCGGGATTTTCTTCATGTCGTAGACATGGTATTTATCTGGAGCGCAGCGGATGCGGTTGCCAGGCTATCAGCTTAGATCTGTAGGTCTTATATTTGCATCATAGACAAAGCATCCGAATGTTTATCACCGCGGAGGTGTTCCAGGTGGCCAAGGAGATGTTGTCTCCAAACTTGACTTTGCAATATAAGTGGGGCGGAGTCGCCAATGAGTTCGATTGTTGTAAGCGAGTCGACATTGTAGACGTAGTCGACACAATGGACTATAGGGTGCGTGACTAGAGCTCCCTAAGGGAGTAGCCCCCGAGTGTTTGTTCGAGTCATAGACTCAAGCAGAGACTCATAGTCGTCAGTTGCATAGAAAGAATGATCTAGAAGTACTTTGGGTGACCTTGCGAGTGCCATCAATGCCGACACTTTTTCGAATGCGCAACTAGTGTGCCCTATGGGAGTAGCCCCCGAGTCCTTAGTCGAATCGTATATTCGAGTGAGGATTCGGAGCATGCCACTCGAAGATGTTGCATGTGTGTGTCTAGTGCTCCAGTTTGGAGTAGCCCCCGAGTGTCTAGCAGCGTCGTAGACTCGGGCAGAGACTCAAATCTTGTATCTTATAGACATAATCAACAATCATGCGAGGAGAAACCACTGACCCAGAAGTGCATTGAGTCAACATCTCACGCATAAGGAAAAGGTTCAATGCTGCATTGTTGACACGGCGGAGTCGTGTGGTGCATTAGTCAAAAGGACTCGATGCTGCGGACGGAGTCGAAGTAGTCGCTTTTGTCGGGTGCGCGGCCTACGTTGCATGTGTGTATCACAAGTGATGCAACCATCTGAGGCGGGCCTCGACTCGGGTCTTGAGTGTATGCCGTAGCCAGTTGTTTTGTTGACTCCTATTGGAGGACCCGATAGAATAGCTCGATGCAGTCGATGTTCTAGTAGGTTACATAAAAAATGAAGAATTGTGAAGTACTTGTATCTTGTAAAGAATAGTTGCATGTCGGCTTGTAAAGTAAAATTAAGGTGCCAATCGAGTCGACACTTTCGCACTATATGCTAGGCCTTTTCGTTAGCCTGATTACCCTTAGTCTCAGTACCTTTCCGAGGCACACAGAGTTCAAGGATTCGACGATTAGGAAGAATCAGCTACTCGGGCTGTCGCATATGAGGTGCTCGAGTGCGGGAGCCGATGGCACATTAGGTTACTCGAATAGGGCGCTGGCCCGAGTGTTTTGAGTGCGAGTTAAAAAAATCAGCTCTAAGTAGAGGAGAACTTAGCTTTATCGGTTGACGATGAGGTGAACGGGTCGTGGGAGCCAATGCAATCAGCGGGTCACTGTCGAGGGAATCGATGTAGGAGAGGATTACGCAACCAAAGATTGCAGTGAGTAGTTACAGTCGAAGAGCACAACAAGTCGGTGCAATCGTAGACTGTAGGGGGTCACCGATGCCGAGGAAGCCCCCAAGTCGCTAGATCCGAAGACCACAATGGGTCGTGAGAGCCAAAGGAGCCTCCGAGTGTAGAGTCGAGGTGGTTGATGGAGTCGAGACGGCGTTCGTGAGCCGATGCGGCAGACCGGAGTCAACGCAGCAGCGGGTCGCCGAAGCCGATGGTGGTAGTAGTTTGTTGAAGTTGAAGACCGTAGCGGGTCGCCGCAACCGAGGACTACAGTGGGTCACGGTCGCGGGAGACGATACGACCGGCGGGTCATGATCGCGAGAGCCGATACGACCGGTGGGTCGCGATCGCAGGAGCCGATACGACTGGCGGGTCGCAGGACCAGATGCGATCGGTGGATCGTTGGAGTCGATGTAACCTGCGAGTCACTACAACCGAAGATTGTAGGGATCACCGTCGTCGAAGACCACAGCGGGTCACTAGCGGACGAAGGAGCCCCCGAGCCACCGAAGATGAAGACCACAGTGGGTCGCACGGCGGAGTTGGTGCAGCCCCTGGGTGTAACCGAGGTGGCGGACGTGTGGTTGATGTCGATGGAGTCGCGTGATGGACACGGACGCGGCGGGCTAGTAGTCGACGCGGCTGTCGGAGTTTTTGCGGCGGTTAAGTCGTGCGATGTTTAACCAAAGCAGTCGACGTGGCAGCGAGTGGCGCGGCGCGTGAAGTCGATGCCATAGCGAGTCGTGTCCCATGTAGCCGAACGTCGCAGTGGGGTAGCCGCATCCGAAGACTGCAGCGGGTCACCGAATTTTTGCATGAAGGAGTCGACGCTGCGAACATGGTTTTGACATGGTGAGTCGTCTCCATTGTTTCTGTCTGCACTGATCAGGGCCGTCTCCAGAAATTTGAGGCCCCGTGCGAATAAAGAAAAGAATGGGCCCTAATTTGTAGAATCATATATATAACTAATAAAGTATAATTTTGTTAATTATTTAATTTGGTATGTGCTATTTCATATAGTTTAGTATTAAAATATAATTGACTGATGGCCGGATGTGAATGCGATGATTTTGTTGACGCTATTTCATAAATTTAGTATTAAAATATAATAAACTGATGGCGTGATGCGTGGTTTTGTTGATGTCATTTCATATAATTTAGTATTACAATATAATAAACTGATGGCCGGGGCCTCGGGGAAGGTGGAGATGAACATTCCGAAATGGAGAAAAGACACACTTTCACCTCAAAATTTGATCAAGTTAAAAAAAGATTAACATAGCATAACATTTTTTCCTAAGGACACGTATAGTGCCATTTTCCCTCTTATATTTATCTTAATCCACACGGTAGAATCTGATGTTATGTTTATGCACTACCATTACCTGACGCCACGAGCAGGCTAGCAACAGACTCAGAACACATGCTCCTGACTCAGACACTATGCAACTGATTACTACTTCTAACAAACCTAAGCTGATTAACTGTATTTGCTACCCGCAAAAAAAACTCTATTTGCTAGTCGGGCTCATCCCGCCGATGATGGAGCCATCGAGATCGCAACATCAGGGCTCGCGTTTCCCACAGACGGCGCCAATTGACAAGGGGTTAACTCATCAATGTCCATTGTTATGGACATAGGTTCGAGGAATTGAAGAGGGCTGGAGATCTCGATCGTCTAGCAAACAAGCACACATGGAGACTCAAAGATTTACCCAGGTTCAGACCTCGTAGAGGACCCTACTCCTGCTTGTCTGCTTTTGATTGATAATGATCCGAAAGATTACAATATCTCTGATGGCGGTGTATGCACAAATTAGATCTGGCGTATGTTCTAGGTTTTGTAGTGTCTAGATCTATTGTGGGAGAGGTGGAGAAGTTATGTCGTGTCCTCCTCGTTGGACCCTCCTAGCCTTTACATATGAGGAGGCTAGGTCTCAGGTACCAATACGAGTTGGTTACAAGTTATATTAAAACTCTAGTATTGAACTTTCCTTGTCTTGCGCACTTGGAGTGCGTGTCCATCTAGGCTTCATGTCAGCCAAAACATCACGGGCGTCATGGACCTTGGTAGGTCGTCGAGTGGGCCTTCCTTTGAGCCGCACCAGGTAGACCAATAGTTGGTGCCTGTAGGGCATACCTATGTCAACAGGCCACAGCTCGTCCACCATTCCGAAACGCATTGTAACTGAAATGAAGGAGGCCATCTCCCGACGGTAATATCGGTCTTCCCGCTGCTCTGGGGTCTCATAGAAACAGGGCTGCTCCAAATCCATGTCATCGAGTATGTAGTCGACCACGTTATTCTTGCTAAGGAGAACGTGGAGACGCGCAACCCATATAGGAAAGTTTGATCCGTCTAGTCTGAGATTCTCTCCTTCTAACCAATTGTCAATAGGAAAGGTAGCATCGGGGAGAACCAATTTCTACATTTATAATTGCAAAAGGAACTTAGACTAAGTTTATAATTAAATGAGTTAATAATAACTCCACTCAGAAACACCTATCTCCTAAAGGGTTCTAGTGATAACATGACCCCTTTTCCCCACATCTACCCCGATCATCACGACCATCAATGTGGGTTCTAGGGTGGATGCTAAACATCGGTCACATTATTCATGCGACTCGTGCTTGATCTTTCGACCATCCGTGTTTTGAGGCCACGTCTCTGTAAGGTGCTAGGCTCACCAACTCAACCTTAGTGTATTCACTGTGCAACATGGCTTACACCCATTGTATGCAAACGTAGATATGTCTGACACCCGCTCATCACAACCTGCCTCATACCGAAGAACTTTCTTGGTGGTGCACAGTAAGAGGGAACACAATAATTGGTAATTTTAATAGGGATCATCTTATTACGCTACCGTCGAGTATCTAATACTAGCACATAATAAGATATACAAACAATAACATTCCATGTAAATGCGATGTGATATGGTCATTCACGTCGTGATCTCTATACGTCGTCACCGGATTCCGGCGCTAGGATTCTGGCGCCGTAGACACCACGGTACCGGTGTCTTTCCGGCGTGGTAGTCCGTCACCTCCATGACTATCTACTACTACATAACATAAGGTAATCACTTTACCTTTGCCACAACCATATCACAAATCAACGCTCCCCTGCAAAACAAAGTTAGACGCCTCTACTTTATCATTGCATATTTTATGTGGTTGAATGGGCTTTTGCACAAGAACCGTTCTTACCTACGAACTTTTACCACAACACTGATCAAGTAGTTGTCTATATATACCCCAAAGCCACTTTATACGGTACATGCCGTATGTCAAGCTTGGACCAGTCTCGCGAATGAACGCGTAAAGTCGGTTGGGGGCTGCTTCATCAAGCATTGCTGCAGTATACACAAGTACACGTGGGAGGGTAACAACTAAAAGATCAACGCCCACACGCTACATCTCGTGTGTTCTACATGTACTAGCATTACTATGCATAGATCTAGCTCTGATACCACTGTAAGGGTTCCGCGTATGAAAACAATAAAATTTTACCCCACGCCCCTGAACCCCTGATGCTGCCAGGACCTATCTATTAGTAATGCAGTAATAGGAGGGGATTTTCGCGAACTTACCCTTGAAGACCGAAAAGCGTTGTCAACGCTCAGGAGAGCGTGGTTGATGTAGACGAGCCGAAGCCGACCTCAAGGTCGTGATGAAGTCCTTGCGCTCCTGCGGTTCCAACGACTTGAGTGCCTCAAGTGTGACACCTCGTGGCGAGTTACACACGTCTGGTGCCTAACGATGACTCCCGCTTCCCTGATCCAGCAGTAGTTGTGAAAGTAGAGCTCCTGGATCTGAATCCCGTAACGCGATGGCGCTCCGTGGTGAAGATGTCTCTTGTTCGCGCAGTCCGAACTTGGGATCACGGTCACGAGAGAGAGAGAGAGAGAATATCAATTGGAGGTCTCCCCAAAAGCGAGGAGACCTTTATTGAATATTTTGTGTATTTATCTGGCCAAATACCCCCACTATATATAGGGGGGGGGGTACTACCTACCTCAAAGTCCCGGGGTGGGACTAACGAAGAGGGCGAGGGGGTGCCGATGGGCCAGCCCTAGTGGGCCCTGCGCGGGGGGGCTGGCCTAGCCGGCCACCCCCTTGCCCCTTCTCCCCTCTTGCCTTTCCCTAATGGGACCTCTTCCCTCCGGAATTGGCCCATTAAGCCTTTTAACCTTTAAAATGATTTTCTCTTTTATTAAATAATTATGAATAAATGACTAAATTAATATTTAACATTCATTCACATATTATTCAATCTCCTTGGCTATGGAACACCTTCCACCTCCACTCCAGACATCCTCCGGACTTACCAAAACCCTTCTAGTTTTCTCTCTTCTATACTTTGGTGATTCTACTGTTCCTATAAACACTCTCTAAGCATCATCAAACCCTTAAGCGTGATACCCCACAGTTCGGAAACACTCCAGACATGGTCGGGACAATCCTGCACCAATGATCAACAGAGGGACCTGGATGGCCATGTGACCCCTGTGCATTCCACGAAGATCTTTCGTTGTTTGAACCGGGACAGTCGTGTCTTATTCCCTTTGTCTCTCGACATTTGCATTGCCCGAGATCTGATCAATGACATCACCATGTCATGTTCAATCTCGTTACCGAACTATGCTACTTGACTCGTTCGACTAGTGATATCCCTGTGATCAAATCACACGCTGCGCAGCTATTGGATATAACTTCTCCGAGTGGGCCCTTGAGTATCTTTCCGTCACATGGACGGACAAATCCCACTCTTGGCATATATTGCCTCTACAGTTCCTTCGAATACCTGAACACACCTTTATTGTCACTGTATTACCAAGTGACGTTTGATGCTATCTAAGCATTCTCGGGAGACAGTGATTGATATAGCCTCACGGTCTAAGGAATAGTCTACGAGGATCCATTTCTAATCATTGTAACTTGAACTTCGTGACATGATTGGGTCACGATGTTTAGTTTGGGTATTGGTTCATCATCTCATTCTTAGAATAAGTTGAATCCATTTCCAACTGGCATAAATGCCACATGATCAGGAAACTTGATCATCTATTGACCAATGAACCAGTGACTAGAGTTCCACTGGGAACCCCTGGTTGTTTATATATCACATGTGTATTCATGTTTCCTCTCAATGAATTTATAACATGATATAAAAATTAATCATAAACTTTATGAAATATGATAATAATAATCCTGATTATTATTTGTCTCTAGGGCATATTTCCAACAAAGGCCATATCAACATCATACTTTATGATGATGTCCCCATACGAGAGAATTTGCATGGCAACAGATTGGGCCATATTTTGAAAACAATCGAAGAAGAATTAATATGAAGAGTTTGGCTCAGATCAGCTGATGTCTAGAGAAGGAGCCAAACCAGAATGTTTTCCTTTTACGGTCCTTTGGGCTAAATGTATGCACCTCCATGTAAGTTTCCCTTTTTAGGTCTTTGATGTAAAATATGCTCCCACCGCCCGTGTAACATGCTAACGTAAAAGTAAGTGGTGAAATTTAAACGAATTTAAGCTTAGCTATCAACGAGTAGGAACTTTCTTGGATTTCAAGCCGAGTGACCACAAGGTCAAGGTCATATCTCTGTATCATATTTTATGCTGATGATCCCATATCCAAGAATTTGCATGGCGACAAAATTGGCCATATTTGTAAAACAATCGAAGAGGAAGTAGTATGAAACTTATGGCTCGATCAGGTGCTCTCCCGAGAAGGAGCTGAACCCGACTATTTTCCTTGCTCAATTTTAGGTTCATTTGTGCTAAATGTATGGACCTCAATGTAATTTTCCCCTTTTTAGGTCCTTGATGTAACATGTACTCCCACCGCCCGTGTAAAATTCTAACCTAAAAGTAAGTGGTCAAATTGAAACGAATTTAAGCATAGTTGTCGACGAGTACGAAAAATTCTTCGATTTCGAGACGAACGACCAAGGTCCAGGCCATATCAACATCATACTTTATGATGATGACCCATATTAGAGAATTTGGATGGAAATAGATTTGGCCATATATTGAAAACAATCATAGAGGAAGTAGTATGAAGAGTTTGGCTTAGATCAGCTAATCTCTCGAGAAGGAGCCGAACAAACAAAAGGTTTTTTAGGGTCCTTTGTGCTAAATGTATGGACATCGATGTAATTTTCCCCTTTTTTAGGTCCTTGATGTAAAATATGCTCCCACCGACCGTGTAAAATGCTAACCTAAAAGTAAGTGGTGAAATTTAAATGAATTTAAGCTTAGTTGTCAACGAGTATGAACTTTCTTAGATTTCAAGCTGAACGACCACAAGGTCAAGGCCATATCTCTACATCATACTTTATGCTGATGATCCCATATCAAAGAATTTGCATGGCGACATATTTGACCATATTTTGTAAATAATCGAAGAGGAAGTAGTATGAAGAGTATGCCTCGATGAACTACTCTCGTGAGAAGGAGCCAAACCCGACTGTTTTCCTTGCTTGATTTTAGTGTCCTTTGTGCTGAATGTATGAACCTCGATGTAATTTCCCCCCTTTTTAGGTCTAAAAGTGTAAGTGGTGAAATTTATACGATTATTTTAAGCTTACTTGTCAACGATTATGACCATTCTTTGATTTCAAGCAGAACGACCAAGGTCGTCATGGCCATATCAACATCATACTTTATTTTCATGATCCCATGTTAGAGAATGTGCATGGCAACAGATTTGTCCATGTTTTGGAAACAACCGAAGAGGAAGTAGTATTAAGAGTTTGGTTCAGATCAGCTGATCTCTCGAGAAAGAGTCGAACCAATTTTTTTCCTTTTAGGGTCCTTTATGCTAAATGCATGTACCTTGATGTAATTTATTCCTTTTTGAGGTCAATGATGTAAAATGTACTTCGATCGACCGTGTAAAGTTCTAACCGAAAAGTAAGTGGTGAAATTTAAACAAATTTAAGCTTAGTTGTCAACAAGTATGAACCATTCTTGTATTTCAAGACGAACGACCAAGGTCAAGGCCATATCTACATCATACTTTATGCTGATGATCCCATATTCAAGAATTTGCATACTGATAAAATTGGATATATTTTGAAAACAATCGAATATGAAGTAGTATGAAGAGAGTGGGTCAATCAGCTACTCCCTCGAGAGGCAGCCGACCCCGACTGTTTTGCTTGCTTAATTTTAGGGTCCTTTGTGCTAAATGTATGGACCTCAATACAATTTTCCCCTTTTTAGGTCCTTGTTGTAAAATGAACTCCCATCGACCGTGTAAAATTCTAACCTAAAAGTAAGTGGTGAAATTTAAACGAATTTATAGTTGTCAACGAGTATGAACATTCTTTGTTTTCAAGCTGAACGACCACAAGGTCAAGGAAATATCTCTACATCATACTTTATTCTGATGATCGAGTATCCAAGAACTTGCATGGCGATAGATTTGGCCATATTGTGAAAATAATCGAATAGAAAGTAGTATGAAGAGTATGGCTCGATCAGCTGCTCTCTCGAGAAGGAGCCAAACTCGATGATTTTCTTTGCTCAATTTTAGGGTCCTTTGTGCTAAATGTATGGACCTTGATGTAATTTTTCCTTTTTAGGTCCTTGATGTAGAATGTACTCCCACCAACCATGTAAAATGCTAACATAAAAGTAAGTGGTGAAATTTCACTGAATTTAAGCATAGTTGTCAACGAGTATGAAAAAATCTTGGATTTCAAGCCGAACGACCACGAGGTCAAGGCCATATCTCTACATCATACATGATGTTGATGATCCCATATTCAGGAATTTACATGGCGACAGTTTTGGCCATATTTTGGAAACAATCGAAGAGGAACTAGTATGAAGAGTATGGCTCGACCAGCTACTCTCTCAAGAAGGAGCTGAACCCGACTGTTTTCTTTGATCAATTTTAGGATCCTTTATGCTAAATGTATGGACCTCGATGTAATTTTCCCTTTTTGGTCCTTTATGTAGAATGTACTTTATGCTTAAGATCCCATATCCAAGAATTGCATGCCGACATATTTGGCCATCTTTTGAAAACAATCAAAGATATTAAAAACAAAAAATAATCAATTTCAATTTTCCAAGTGACATGAATTTATTTTCTGAAAAGCAAGTAAGAAGATTTTGTCGATCAGCTGCCCTCTCGAGTATCCGTACCCGACTGTTTTCAATTCCTTGTTTGGTTTTAGGGTCCTTTGTGTATAGACCTCGATGTAATTTCACCCTTTTTAGGTCCTTGATGTAAAATGTAGTCCCACAATCCGTGTAAAATTCTAACCAATAAGTGTAAGTGGTGAAATTTAAACGAATTTAAGCTTACTTGTCAACCAATATGAACATTCTTGGATTTCAAGCCAAATGACCAAGGTCAAGGCCATATCAATATTATACTTTATGTTGATGGCCCCATATGAGAGAATTCGCATGGCAACATATTTGGCCATATTATGAAAACAATCAAAGAGGAAGTAGTATGAAGAGTTTGGCTTAGAACAGCTGATCTTTCGAACGAGGTGAACCAAAAAGTTATCGTTTGACGGTCCTTTGGGCTAAATGTATGGACCTTCATGTCAATTTCCTTTTTTAGGTCTTTGATGTAAAATATGCTCCCACCGATTGTGTAAAATGCTCACCTAAAAGTAAGTGGTGAAATTTAAACGAATTTAAGCTTAGCTGTCAATGAGTATGACCTTTCCTGGATTTCAAGCCGAACGACCACAAGGTCAAGGCCATATCTCCACATCATACTTTATGATCCTATATCCAAGAATTTGCATTGCGGCAGATTTGGTCATATTTGTAAAACAATCAAAGAGGAAGTAGCATGAAACGTATGGCTCGATCAACTGCTCTCTCGAGAAGGAGCCGAACAAGACTACTACTCCTTACGACCCAAATTAATTGACTTCCATTTATCAGATTCGAATGCATCTAGCACTAGAACATGTTTATATAAATCCGAATCTAGACAAATTCGAGTCAAGTAATTTAAAGGAGTACAACAGAGTAGCAATTCAAAATTTCCCAGTTTGGAAATTTTCACTTCCTTCACAAACATCTGGGGGAAGGATATTCAATAGATTGCCATTAGTAGTACTACTAGTACTACATGGTACAGTGATTAGTAACAAAAAAAACTTTTTTTGACGATAGTACCAAAAGAAAGGATGTCCCAAAAGAAACTTCATTCAAACATTAACCTAACAACACGAGTTTACATATAAAGGACTCGCTGCTGAACTAGTGTAGGTCCGACGCCTCCTACCACCTAGTCCGTGCAGCTAGCGGTAGCTCGTGACATCGGCACAAATGACAGCTCCAGCGACACAGCCGACTCCTAACTCATCGACACCTCTGGATAACATGGTGGCACCTCCGGATAATGCGGCGGGACCTCCTGAGCCATCGGCGGCAACTCCAGATAATGCGGCAGTACCTCCTGAGCCATCAGCGGTACCTTTGAAGCCATCAGCGGCACCTCTGGAGCCATCGACAACTCCGGGAGGACACTGTGGATGAAGTTTCTGTTGTTGGGGAACAAGTCCCATTAGTTGGTGAAAATGTTGGCGCCGGTGAACACCACCATCTCGCAGCCGCAGTGGATGGCCTGGCCGTAGAGGAGACGGGTGTGCCTGAAGTTGACGACTTGACCTTCAACATCCAGTTCGGATTGTCGTGGATGCGATACATACAGTAATTGCGGCGACCGTACTCAGCATCAAGGAAGGCACACGCCAACTGCCCCTTTGTTCTCCGCGGGGAGAAGGCCCAGATGCGCAGGGCATTGTCCTCCTGTGCGGCGATGTCGGGGTCTTTGCACTCCGGTACGGCGGGTGACATCCAGAAGGTGGCCATGGATGACAGAAAAGGATGGAGATGGTTGCTGGAAGTGGGGGATTAAAGATGGATTGGTGCGAGGAAGGGGAGACAATAAATAGGAAGGAGATGATCCGAGATTAATGTGGCAGATTACCGAAGCGAGGGGACAAGCAATGTCGTTGATGAAGCTGATGCGTGTGGCAAGTATCAATGATGATGACTAGGGTAAGCAATTGGACGGAACGCTGACTCTACTTCCTGCACTCAATGGCCCAGTCATAATTTTGTGGTGCGTCCAAGGCGACCGTGACCTCCCCGATCTGTGGGCCCTATGTAGATGGTTGATTTGATGGGTCAAAACAAATTGACAAAGTGAGCTCTTTCCTACTCCCTCCGGTCCTATTTTTACTTTATTACTCAACATATCCCGCTTCATTGGAAGTTGATATGAATACCATCGAACTTGTATTCATCAAGGCATGTGAGGAAGCAAGAAGGATCCTGACAAGCTACTGTACTTAGTATAGTAGCCACTATTGCTCCTGGATAGAAGTATGGAACTTTTATGGCAACTAGAAGTACTAGTAGTAGTACTCAAGTATTAATCTTATTTGTATTATTAGTACTCAGCTTTTGGTGCCTAGTTGATCTCGTACTGCTGCTACTTTTTTAAATAATACGATTTATTTAACAAATTTCACGAATAATACACAAATTTTAGGAATTGCGAATCTAGTGCGGCATTGGTGTTTGAAACACTGACCAGCACCTATCGGCATTTGAAATACCGAGTAGACCTGTCAACATTTGAACTACTGACTGGCTCTCTTTCCTTTGTTAAGAACAAGATGTTGACATGTGTGGTCGGTATTTCAAATGCAGATAGGTACTGGTCGGTGTTTCAAATGATGATAGGTACTGGTCAGTATTTCAAACACCGACGCCGTGCTAGATTCGCAATTCCTCGAATTTGTGTATTATTTGTGAAATTTGTTAAATAAATCATATTATTTGAAAAACAATTAGCTGTACTGCTGGCAAGGCGAGCAAGGGCTCCTTCCACCGCAAATATTTTGCCTTGTTTTTAAAAAAATTACTCCTCCACCCAAATTTTTTTCTCGTCGCTACCTTTTGTGAGAGAAAAGGATCCTGAATGAAGGAGAATCATCCTCCCTCTCTCCTCCTCAATGCGGCATTGGCTGCTATGCTCCACTCATGCATATATGCCTGACACTTCTTTAGGTGGGAAGCATCACAACAGTCACCTCTTCTTTGCCATGTAAGCTTCCGCGCAATGGAGTACAACCATGCAGGCGCACCAGTGCAGAGAAAGTTGGGGCCCGTGTTGGTCCAACCCAACTTTCCTTCTGTTTGCCTCATCCTTCCACCCAAAAAATGGCCTCTGACTGGATGTTTTCTTTCTCTTCCATATTAGGTTACTCTTCATAGTGCTAAATAACTTAGGGTAGTAAAACTTTCACATGTTACTACAGTACCTTCAAAGTGTATTGGGTGAAAACAAATATACACTATTACTTTTTATAGATGTGGCTCTTTCATATTTTTTGAGCTTTACCTATTACAGATTATAATTTTATATAGCGATGATATGTCATAATTTATTATTATGTGGGTCTCACGTGCCAACTTACTAATAAAAGGAGGGTGCACAAATACAAAGAGGCCGCTAATCTTGTCCATCTAAACCATGAATTTGTAGATAATAGGCCTAAAAATATACAAAATGACCCTAGTACAGAAAGGAAAGGCGCAAACATGTAGAGCTTCATTGATTATCAATGGTGGTATATAGAAGAAGGGCATGGCTCGAGGCCAGATCAAAGTGTCCTCATTTTCCCCACCCAAATCGCAATGCTTGGGACGGTCACTCTGTATATGGAAGCCACCGTTCTCAATTGTTCCTCCTGCTCCCAGCCCCTCAAGCCCCTGCAAGTCTACAAGGTCTGTCCATTTCTCCCTTAACATACATTGATTTTTTATTTTGTCGGTTCATCCATGCAACTATTTTATTTTTCGAACTTCCATTTCTATAGTGCGTGGATATTCATCTAGTCTACCATCGCCATGTCGGCAAGATCACCTCCTGCCAGAAGGGCGAGCACCCTAGCCGCGGATTCATCCACGAGCCCGCCATGGAGGCCGTCCAATCAGCGGCTAGGGTCGAGTGCGCCCACAATGGCTACAGTATTTTGCTGCCCTACTACAAACTCCACGAGCACGAAATCATGTAAAGGTATGCTCCTTGCACTTGCACGGAGACCGGCTGCGACTTCGCCGCCCTGCCGCCAACGCTAGTCACCCACCTCGAAGTAGTCCACTCGATCCAAGTGCACAAGATCTAGTATGCCATCACGAAAGCTTTCCAAGAGCTGGTGCCTCTACCGGGCGAGGTGTCCTGCCGGCTCATCATCGTTGGGGAGCAGGACGGCGCCATGTTCGTCCTGATGATTGGAACGGTAAGCATGGTCCCCCTCTTGTCTGCGGTCTGTGTTAGGGCCGCAATGTGCGACTTGCCGGTGTATAGGGTGAGAATGTGGGCAGAATGCCTGCCGCCGCTCTCCTGGATGGATGGTAGGAGGAGGATCGACATCGTGATGTTGGAGCTCGACGCGTCGAGCTCCGCTAAGACGGGCGATGTCGCGTTTGAGGACCTTATGTCTTACATGGCGACACCGCCTCATTACCTGGCCGGTCCTGCTACATCGAAGGAGCTGCGTTTCTTCTTCCGTGTCAAGTTTTAGTGGTGATGTAATCTATTGTTAATTGGTTTAATTGCAGAAAGATCATTTGTATACCAAGAATGGTGGATTTTGTAGTAGTAGTACTCTATCTACTTCCCAAGAAATAAGGCTCCCTTATTTTTCTTGTTTTTTGTGTAACCAAGATTTACTCTAAATATATATAAAGAATGTTGGTACTATACAAATTTAGCATCATTAGAAAGTGTGTTTCCATACGAATTCAACGAAACAAAATTTACACAACATAAGTAAATTTTAGGTGCTCCATTTATTTGGTCAAACTTTACTCTGGAGCGTGTGTGCGCCTTATTCCTTGAAACGGAGGTAGATAAGTTCAGTGGATGTACTCTCTTGAGTATTTTTCATGAAGTCTTTTAACTTCCGATGGGTTGGGTGGATGTAGACTACTGAGTAGTAAGCTGAATAGGATTAAGGCTCACTGTTTAGGAAGGCCAGAGGGCCAATTTGCAATACTACCAAGTAGGTGAATTATTCATTCTAATTAATTTATGCATGCACCACTAGTTTTACATGCATGAGACGCTAGATAAAAAAGGGGACATGATGAGAGATGAAACAACATGCATTGGGAGATGAAGAGAAAATAGATATATTTAAATTAATGAGTCATGGGAATTAAGACAATAAAGAAGGTAGGTATTATAATTTCTAACAATTTTAAAAATCTCTCTGGGCTAATAATCCCAAACAAAGGTAGGAGTACTGGTCAACATACATTCGGGAGTACTAGTATGTACTCCGTAGTAGTAGTAGTACAATAGTGGAGTACTACGGTAGTAGTACTCCCCTCTGATTCATATTATTTGTCACTAGATTGGATGTACTCGTATCTAGCACTAAAACATGTCTTGATACATCCATTTTCGCGACAAGTAAATATACCCATTTTGGGAGTAGTACTAGTTTGGTTGGAAGAAATCATATTTTTTCCGCAGTAGGGACGGTGGTTTTTTTCTAGTAGTAGTACTAGTACATAGCATGTAGTAGTAATATATATGTTAATACTGTACTAACTCAACATACATTCATGCAATCGACAAAAGTTCATCTTGCGGTTCTGCTGCTATAGTGCTACTAGCAGTTTTTCAGGTGCCCATTCACCCTTTGTCTTTCAGCAGTACTCCACCCTTAAGCAGTATAAATGGAATTACTCAAAGAAAGTCTCTACCACTCTAAAATTATAATCTGCCATGGCTGTTGATTGACAAGACAAATCATTGAGGTGGGGTGGGTTATTGGCGTGCTACGATGCCTACTCCTACTATCACTCTGCAGTCAAAATAAAAGAAACAACTACGATTCCTTGCATTAATTCTTGCCTCCGCCCCTTGCATGCCTACAATATATACATGCATTAACTTCTAAGAGTAGTAGTACAAGTAGGAGTAGTATTAAGCAAGGATATACAGAAACACAAAGATATACTCGTAGGTCATATGGTGTACCATTCTGAGTCTTCGTCTTCTTCTTCTTCTTTGGTCTACTTCCCTTGCCCTTCTTCCTTAGTTCTTTTTTTTGGTTGAACATTTCGAGAGTCTGTTGACCCCTCTTGAAGTTCACTATCTGCCTGTATACCTCGTAGGTTGCGTAGGCATCGAGGCTTCCATACTTGATCTGCTCTTCGGTCAGGGGCATGTTCCCCTACTACTTGTGGTCCACATCCTTCTTCTTCTTCTTCATGACTTTGTAACAGATGTCTATGAGGGTAACCGCGTAGTCAGCCAAAGAATCCTTCTCATTCATGGAGCCGGCAGGCTTCCACCTCTTCTGGATTTCCACGAAGTTCGTTACTAGCACTAGAGAATGCCTAAGCCTGATACCATCGTTGCAGATGTCGACACCTGCAAAGGAAATGTTAGGGTTGGCGAGGAACTCTGCTAGCTTGGAGCATGGCTGATAGTCCTGGAAGATCTGGTAGACCAGGAAATCCATGCCCACACATAGCTGGACGATAGAAGCCTTCTGCATCTATGATTGCTCGTTGGTGTACTCGATGTCGAGGCCAACAATCTTGTCGTCCGTTTCCTCCAGGAGCTTTTGGATTTTCTCGATGTAATCGTTCACCACCGAAGCTCTGTTGGTATACGCCACCTGTAGTGTGGTGTTTCCAGGGTCCAGGAAGTAGTACATCTTGTTGAACGGCACCGCCATGGATGGTGATTGTTGCATTCCTTTGTTTTGTAGAGGTTCGACCGGGTGACAGGAAAGGAATGGGATAGAGAAGAAAGGAACCGCTAGGAAGATCAGGAGATGCATGCATGAGCGGTTCTGGAGACGAAAGGGCATGCAGTTCCCCCCGGCCCTGCCTACATATTCCTATATAATATAATTTATTTATGGATCAGTTTTACGGATGCGGATTATTTGCTATTAATTGATTTCAAGATTATAAAAAAGTACAAGAACCGAAAACAAGGGATACTTTATGAACGTGGCTCGAAAGTATAAATATTTTTTGAGTTTCACCTACTACTATAATTTTATATAAAAATGGTATGTCATACTTATATTATCTGATTCTCACGTGCAAGGCACTTGCAACTCACTAGTTATTATTTATCTTATCTTACCACTATATCTCTACTATTATAATGGAGCAGTTTTGAATTGGATCCTTAGCACCAATCCTAACCGTTGGGCTGTTAGATCCAATGGTTCAGAGCACCTAGATTCGTGTTAAATAGTACCTAGAGCAAACTCCAAGATTTTCTAGAACCATCATGTCACCACCCCCAAAATTGCATAGCATAGTAAGCTGTATTCTTTCTACTACTATAATGGAGCAGTTTTGAATTGGATCCATAGCACCAATCCTGACTGTTGGGCTGTTAGACCAATGGTTCAGAGCAGCCGGAATCATGTTGAATAGTAGCTAGAGCAAACTCCAACATGTTCTAGAATCATCATGTCACCACCCCCAAAATTTCATATCACAGTAGGATATATTCTCAATATGGGTAGATAGTTATTACTAATAGACTTAATGTATGCATTTTTTCCATCAAGAATATTGGTTAATAACAACTTAACGTTTGTTAAATCACATTTCATATTTATATACGTGTGTGGCATGGCCCTTTTTATCAACACGCGAGACTCAGATAATAGACATCTGACATATCATCACTATATAAAATTTTAATAGGTAAAGCATAAAAAATATAAGTTTGATCAACATCTATAAAGTATGGGTATATATTTGGTTCTTGTACTTTGTATATCATTTAGAAGTCAATGACTATTAGCTATGTAAAACTTGAAAATTCTGGTAACATGGTCTAGAGAAATGAGTGAGAATATTATAGAATGATGGAGAAGTGTTTTTTGAGTTTTGTGCATACCATTCATTGTGATGAAGACTATCAATAAAATCTTCGAGATGCTGGAAAGGAAAACAAGATACAACTGCTGCAAATATTGGGATTCACGAGTCTTGATCCAACGATCAATATTCAAAGTTATTCGTACACTATAAATCAAGGGATGTACGTTTGGTCTTTCTGCAGTACCGTTAAAGGTCATCTTGTTCTAATCATTGGCCAACTCATGTGGTGCCGACACTGGACAATGTGACTACCTCCAGAGTGCATACAAACTCTTAAATATAGTAGAAAATACAATAATAGACTATAAATTAGCATAAAAGTGTATTAATAACTTTGAATATTGACCGTTAGATCAAGACTCGTAAATCCCAACATTTCTAGCCGTTGGATCTTTTTTTCCATTCTAGCATCTAAAAGATTCTATTGATAGTCTTCATCACAATGAATGTTATGCACAAAACTCAAAACACACTTTTCCATCATTCTAGAATCTTCTCCCTCAATTTTCTAGACCATGTTACCAAATTTTCAAGTTTTACATAGGTAATAATTGTTGAGTTCTACATGATATACAAAGTACAAGAACTAAATATACACGCATATTTATAGATGTTGATCAATTTTTTTTTGCTTTACCTATTATAGTTTTATATAGTGATGATATGTCAGACGTCTATTATGTGATTCTCACGTGCAAGATACGTGCAATTTACTAGTTATATACAGTGTCCGAATAACTCCGAATATAGAGCGTTGGATCAAGACTCTCGAATCCCAACATTGCCAGCAGCTAGATCTTCTTTTCCATTTTAGCATATAAAAAATACTACTCCCTCCGCCATAAATAACTAACTTGGGTTCTTCTATATTCGAATGTATCTACACTCTAAAATTTATCTAAATACATTCGAATCTAGACAAAACCAACTCAGTTATTTCTGGACGAAGGGAGTACTTTTGATAGTCTTTAGCACAATGTATGCATATTACTACTCCAAGTTACTTACCACTCAGACCAGGCTTAGAGCATCTCTAGCATGGAAAAAAATAGTGTGTTATTTCACGCTATTTAGCGTGCTATAGCGTATTTGGAGAGTCCACGATATTTTTTAAATATTTTGCTTGCTATGGCACTATTTTTTAAATAACTGGCTATATCGCGCTAAAACATCATAGCGTTAGCGCTATTTCAAGTATAGGATGTTAATTTTACTTGGCGTGTGTGGAGTAAGATAACATATGATGAATGTGTCGAGTAAGTAAACATACAAAATTTGATTATTAAACTTAAGTGATCACGTCAAGTCGCCACCTCCTCCTGCGGCACCTAGTGTTGTACCTAGATTTAGCCGTGTCGGTTATCCTCCAACTTGGATAGCGCCGAAATTGATTATGCATGTACAAGTATTACTCTAGGAAATTCATTAGATGTTGAAATCATTTATATTCATGATATACATATTATATTTTTAAAATTTTACAAAAAGATGTTTTGTAAAATAGCGCATTATTAGCATACTATAACTTTCATATCGTATGGAGAAAAGCCATGCTAAATTAAATAGCATGATAGTATTTTTTTCCTTGATCTCTAGTGGCTTGTCTAAATTTGGTAGTCTCTTATAGCATCTCTAGTGTCTTGTATAAATTTGGTAGTCTACATCTTCACCTTATAGATAATAGTGTAAAAAGATTCCTTTTTACACAACTTTAGTTTTCTAGTGGATAGTCTAAATTTGATAGTCTATATATCAATCTGCACAGAACTACTCAATATGCATAGCAAATCAGTACAACAATACTCTGATTTGGCACGGGAGCGAGCTCGTGCGTGACCAACTTTGCTTTAGACATGGTGGCTCGGTTGTCCAAATATGGACAACGAGTAGCCTGTTTGGAGGATATCTAAATTTTAGACCACTGATACACAAGCCACCGGAGGCATTTTTTGGTCATGGTGGTCTATATTTGGCTTAGACTACCGGATACACTAGACACTAGATTTGCTCTTAGGATGGTCATAGTGGGAAACATACTAGTTTATGTTACTATCTTCATGTGTGTACATAATTGAGCCGAGGTAGAGATCTTATTTTTTGCAAAAATGGCTCCGGAAATACTTCGTACCTAGAAAGGCTAGGACATTACAATAAACTATTGTTTCTAGTCATTGGACTATAGCTACTCGTAGGATATGATAGGATATTATTATTCTATATCTTTTGAACTGTATAGCTAAATTCGAAATCCCAGAGCGGCAAATTCTCCCGCCTCACCAACACCAAAATATTTCAAGTGGTCACACAACCCAAGTTGTAGCCGTACGAAATTCCTTTTCTAGCCCTAACAATGGCTTATCTACTAATGTCGGGGCATGGGTATGGTTCATAATCCCCCTCCCCATCGGGGGGCCGGCAGTCCCCATAGCTCTGAAGCTGGGTAGTCCACCTTCCACCGACGCCATTTCCCCCATAGCACTCCGAAAACCCTAACCCTTTCTCACCTCTGGCTCCTGCACCACCGTACCGGAGCATCCCCGCAGCGCATAGCCGGCCTACATGCCACCCAACCACCCCCACCCACACCTCCAACACCTTCACCACCGAACCGTAATCATCTCCGCAACACTTCGCCCGCCTACACACCACCTAACCCCCTATCTCACCTCCAGCTCCTACACCACCGCACCAGAACACCATTGCCGCACTTCGCCCGCCCAAACACCCCCCAAACCCCCTATCCCACCTCCGCTCCTTCACCATCGCACTTCGCCGGACTACACGCCATACCTCGATAGCATATACTCCTGACCAGTCTAGGGGCTCAGCCAACGTCCACCTTACCGAACCTCGTTCGCTGACACCCTCTTCCATACAACCGTGTTAGTTTTGCCGACTCCCTAGTACAGAGCACCTAACCTGCTTCACCTACACCGGTGTGCACTGCATTAGATACACTTCATGGACTCAATAGACCTCTACACCAGATCTGCTTCACTGACGCTCTTGTGGAGCGCCCCGAATCCATAATCTGTCATAACAGATCTGCTTCACCGATGACGTCGTGCACTACACCAGATCTCCTTCATCGGCCATCTTGTCAAGCAATCCAAACCCATCAACAACCTCCAAAGATCTGCTTCACAAACGCCACTGAGATCTATCTACTTCAGCTCGACTCACCACTACCGGGAACCCTCGGCGTCCTTGACTTCACCCGCAAAGATGCCGTGTATGCGTAAACGACATCGTGGCCTATGTAAACTAGATCTACTTGTTCATTCGTTTCAATACAGCAGGTATAAGAATGCGATAGTGAACTGCATTTCTATATTGGTGGTAAATTCCCACCTTAATACTGGCTTAATTGATATCCCACTCTCCCTTGATAAATTCGGTGTAGTCTATGTTAATCCAAGCGTTAAACTACTCCTTCTGTTCGAGGTATAAGGCGTCCTTGTTATGCGTGTTTTTTCTTTGACCAACAATTACTCTTAATATACATAAACAATTTTGGTAGTACAAAACTTACATCATTAGAGTTCATTGGTATTATGCAGTTCATGGCAAATGTCAATTCACTAAACATCTGAAGCTGCCTACCTGTTCTACAAGTTCGCAAGTTATGTCATCATAATGTGCATTTGCTTTGTCTTTTTCTACAGTAATGATTGCATGTAATTTTGGAGTTCATTGGTAGTTTTAAGCCACTGAACATGTAGCTTAACATTCCCTGCTCTATAAGTTCAGAATTTATGCTATTTAAATTTCAATCTAGTTGTTCTAGGCAACCACAATAACTTCCTTTTCTTATGTAATTCATCGCAAATTTTATGTCATTGAACTTGCTGGTTTTGCATTTCCTCTGCAAGTTATGCTATTATTATTTATTTCAATTAAGCTCCGATGGTAGCTACCACCTATTGTGTACTACTCCCTCCGTTTGAAAATATAAGATGTTTTAGCTTTGTGGAAGGAGTGTATCTAGACACCATTTAGTGTGTAGGTTTACTCCAAACCTACATGAACCTACACACTAAAAGTGGTCTAGATACACTTCTTTCACAAAGCTAAAACATCTTACATTTTGAAACGGAGAGAGTACATCCATTCCGTAAATGAAGGCCTATATTTTTTTAAAGTCAAACAATGATGACTTTTACCAAGCTCATAGAAAAATATATGAAGGGTTAATTTGTGGTGTTTGCGTCTATGAAAATATATGCCTCAATGTATCGAATGGCATTGGTTTGGCATGGTAGATGTTCCTGGTATGTTCTACAAACTTGGTCCAATTTTGCGTCGATTGACTTGCGAAAAATTTATACGCCTTATTTACTTTGGATTGGATGTAGTATTACATGACATGTTTTAAGGCACTTAACATGGTTATCTGCATGCCCTTCTCTATAAAATTCAAGTTTCTCAATTATAATTTCTGTAGCAGCGGTATCTACCTTCTATTATGTAGTTCATGGGATTTTAAGTCACTTCACATATGGGTTAGTATTCCCTGCTCTATAAGTTCATGAGATATACCATTGTAATGTCTATCTTGTTCATCCAAATGTTAGTATAGTAACTGCATGCTCTATAGATGGTGACAAATTTTATGGCACTTCTCATATTTGTTTGCAATCCTATTTCAGAAGTTAAATCATTGTAATTTCTCTCTTGTTCGTGCTAAGGGGTGACTGTAACTGCATTCTATTTTTTCGCCATGGCAATCTTTATGTCATTTAAATGTTTTTTATATTCCGCCATTCCCTGCTCTACATGTTCACAATTGATTATACTATAATGTCTATCTTGTTCTTTGTAAACAACAACCACTATCTGATATTATTTCCTCTCAAAGGGAACATAGAGAATCATAGAGTGAATCGCCCCTACAATCTTGTAAGTACCTATTGCTTTTTATTGCTGAATGCAAACCTATTTTATGTGAATGAGTGGCCTGAACCTATATGCAGAGGAGCAACAATAAAGTAGATGGATCGTCTATCCAAGTACTGGATGTGGTGGATGTCTTCAAAGAACAAACTGACAACAGGATGTCCTCCAGTGGAACTACACAAAATGAAATGGCAAGTCTCTTGTTTTTACTGAGATGTGCTTAGTGTCAGATGATTGTTTGTACGAGGTACCACATGATTCAGCTAATGATGTTAGAACAAGGTTGACCTTAAACAAGACTGGACAAAAACCAAATGTATATCCCTTGATTTATAATTCAATGTGCTCACTTGATTTTG
Source organism: Avena insularis (assembly GCA_023614405.1). NCBI lineage: Eukaryota > Viridiplantae > Streptophyta > Magnoliopsida > Poales > Poaceae > Avena > Avena insularis. The sequence goes on along the minus strand of CM042696.1, from coordinate 226,482,348 downwards.
GTGATGATCTATTATTTCTATATTTGACTTGTGTTCATCTATCTATCTATCTATCTATCTATCTATCTATGTATCTATTTATTTATCTATCTATCTATCTATCTATCTATCTATCTATCTATCTATCTATCTATCTATCTATCTATCTATCTATCTATCTATCTATCTATCTATCTATCTATCTATCTATCTATCTATCTATCTATATGTTAACTAGACCATGATTAGGTGGTGGTGATTTAAGTATATCCACTTTTATGCTATATTTTTCTTCTATGTAACAAAGACCAATTGTAAATCTCTCGATTTATAATTCATTTTTCTCACACCATCATCGTGATGATCTATTCTTTGCTATATTTGACTCATCATCATATCTATCTATGTATGTATGTATCTATCTATCTATCTATCTATCTATCTATCTATCTACATATGCGTCAAATAGACTATGATTATGTGGTGGTAATTTAAGTATATCCACTTTTATGCTAATTTATAGTCTATTATTGTATTTTTCTGATATATATAAGAGTTTGTATGCACTCTGGAGGTAGTAACATTGTCTAGTGTCGGCACCACATGAGTTGGCCAATAATTAGAACAAGATGACCTTTAACGGTACTTCACAAATACCAAACGTAAATCCCTTGATTTATAATTCAATTTGCTCACTCAATCATGGTGGATATCTCTTTTTGCTATATTTGATTGATGATCTTCTATCTATATATACATATATGTTAACTAGACCATGATTGAGCTTATATGCACTCTGGAGGTAGTAACATAGTCTAGTGTTATATGTATGAGACTAGTATAAATTACTTGGTCTTGGTGGGGAGTAACTTGGACTAGTAAAAATTCATACAATACTAGTCCAAGTTACTCTACCAACACTAAAGGGTGTCTAGATACATTTGTTTCACAAAAGACATAACATCTTATATTTTGAAACGGAGGGAGTTCTATCTAGACTACTCATAGTGAGATTGTCATAGCTATTATTATCTAATATGATCCCCAGTTACTATATATATGTACTATAACCATGTTAATATGATGTCAACACACGGATTTTTAATCCCAGATGCGTGTTATGCCATACATCGCAATCCCAGGATTACCATTTTTGCGAGACATAACAGATTGGATACAAACCATAATAAGGTCTTACACAAATAAGGGATCTCATGATCCAGTCTTAATACAAACAAGAAGCGGAATAATAAGCATAGCGGTGGGCTCCATCTTCAGTGTCACAGGCAATGCTGACGATGGGAGATGATCCTAGTTGTCATAGTCGTCCTGCTGTCCATCTTCCGGATAGTCCTCCTCATAGTCTGGCCATGGGAATAGCCAGGGACAAAGCCATGAGTACTCTTTAAGTACTCGCAAACTATCACAAACAAGTAAGGTAGTTCTAGTAGGAATGCTAAGATCTAAGTTTATTTGCAAAAGCTAGATTTATCTTAAGCTGAGTTTAGAAGTAAAGAAAGCTAAAGTAATGTTCTAAATCACTTAAGTGGAAACTAGTTTTCATATTCACAACCCTATTATGGTCAAGTCAAAGTCACAATTCATTTCATAAGTAATTTTTAAAACATCTGGTGACGGAATAGTATGGCCACTCCAACTATCCATGACCGCGGACGCGGCTATTCGAATAATTTGACACTCTACAGAGGTGGAACACTTTCACCACAAAATTCGATACATCTATCAGGGATAACCATAAATCATCATACTTAGTATGCGGATAATCAATCATAACCTTTCCTTTACACACTCTAGTATAAGCACCTCTCCTATGAGCTTGGCCTCCCAGCCATGGACATCTGCTGTGGGCTCCCTGGATTAACCATCCGAGAAATCCCTGTTATGCATATATCCACGTTCCCATGATCAGTGAGCCGTGGGATATAACCGACCAGTATCATTACATCATACGAAACATAACGAATTACAAGACTTACATAAATGCCATCATGGCTACAACATCCTCAGTAGCGGAACGTCAACACACGCAGAGCCAAATTATGCCTCAACCTATAGGCAACTGACTGGGAAGACGGCTTAGCTCGCTGGACGTCACCTGAATCCTTCGATGTCGAACCTCTGAAAGTATGGTTAAGTAAACAACCAGGGACAAAGCCGTGAGTACTTTTGAATGTACTCACAAACCACCAGGATAAATGAATTAAGGAAATGCAATTATGGCTGTGGCGAGATAGCTCTAGGTAGGGTTGTCTTTGAAAAGCATAGACTACTTCTTGTAGTTATGGCATCTCCATATCTTTGTTGAAAAAGAGTTTTGAAACATGCCTTTGTTTTATAAATCAAGATATCTCCATATCTTTGTTGAAAAAGAGATTTTGAAAACAGTTTTGGAGTAGAAACCCTTTTTAAACCTCTTTGACCACCTCTGGTCAAAATGAAGCTTTCGAACTCAAGTTCCCCTGGCACCTTCATTCTTTCATCCGTCCTTTCCAAACAAACACCGTTTGGGTCCTCTTAGCCAACACCTTTACAACCATACTTGATCATGGAAACGACTATCCAAATAGATTATACTCTGCAGAGTTTGCGCACTTTCACCACAAGAATCAATACATCCGCGGGGATACAACCACGGCCCACTACCACTGTAGATGGGGGTCCGGATAATCAAACCTAACCTTTAGCTTGTCGACCCTAGCAATGGCTACTTTTCCTTTTGGGTTTGTTCTCCCCGGCAACGAGTATGTGGCTCCCAGCCATAGTTGTGTCTTCCGTACACGCGTATACCCAAGCCGCAACTTGGCGTATACCTTAATCTGGTGACTCCACTTCCTTCCGTACCACCTAAGTCATACCATCCGCGGGAGACCCAATTGTTGCACCGGCCTCCTGCTAGAACAGGCTCACTCTTGCCGAAGCAAGCTACAAGCTTCAGATCCAAGATCTAGTAGCGCCTGCCCGGGCTTCAAGGGATCTCTCCCTATAAGAATTGTACAAGCCGCCTCAGCTAATGCAGACAAACTACAAGTTAAGACCCAGCACCTGGGGTAATGTGGTTGCACTGATAAAATTCTTCCGGTAAAGGTGTAGAACATCCCTTCACTTTCTCATTTCTCATCATCACCATTTCTTTCGTTAAAACATCCACTAGGAACGATGCCTCTTCCCAAGGGTTTTACGAAACAGTTTTGAAACATTTGTAGTGGGGTAAATCCCAAAACAGTTCATTTTCTCAAAGCCGGGGTTTTCAACGAGGTAGGGTGCTGACCATCTTACTCTCAGTCTAAAGGGATAAAATGGTAGGTACATCAGGGTGGTGCCACGATGGACACAAAGTCATAACTTGGAGGAGCCAAGCTATTAGCGCAGTATTCATAAAACAAGACATGCAGATAAGTAATGCAATTTATAAAGGGGATACAAAACAAGTAAAAGAGTGTAGGACAAGTATCAGAGTTCAGGAATGGTGGCTTTCCTATGATCAGCAATAAGTCCCTGGACTTCTTTAGATAACCAAGAATACCCAATAAATAATAATAAGAAGTCCCTTCCTTCTGGTCGTCAAACACTCATACTATCATCGTCATGGGGTACACATGCAAGCAGACAACTCCACAATCAATACAAGGCATTCATGCAACAAACCATATAGCAAACAAACATACTGAATCCTACTTAACTTAGTAGGTTTTGGAGGAGTTGGGCATTGATAGTGGAATTACTAAATTGCCATGGAGGTGTTTTTCCATTTGGAAGATAGATGTCTAAGATAAATACCATGAACTTGGAGTGGGGTTCTGAGGTTTTTAGGATACCAATGTGCAGTAATACCTTATCCACCGATAGGTCTGGACAAATCAAAACCAACACAAGTGGTTTCACTTGATTATCAATTATTTATACATAATTATGATTTTTATAGTGGAAATAACTCTAGTTTGAGGAATAATTCACCAGAATTTATCTGGAGCTCCAAATATTATTTCCTTGGTTTGTTAGGTAGTGTTTGAGGTACTGAACCATATAGAGTTGGAATCCTGTCAAAATAATTACCAGAATGTCCTCAGGAAATTCCCAAAGGCAGTTATGTATGTTTTTTCTCTTTTTCATCAGATAAATTCTATAGAAGCCATTGATTTGATTCCAAGGGCAGGTGGTAGGTATATAGAATACATTTCTGTGAGATTTGGATTCAGTCTTGTTGGAGTTGTCAAACTCCTGGAGTGATTTATTTAGTGGAAATACCTCTTACAAAAGTATTTAAATCCCAAAAATTCAACCAGAGCTCAATAAAATCTGAGCTGCTAGGATTTGATAGATGCTGATGTTATGGTGTACTGGGAGGTGGAATCAGGTCAATACCTCTCAGTGATGGTCCTAGAGAATTTATCCAAGGCAGGTAAAGGCTATTTTTGTTATTTTTGTTAAAGACACCCTTCTATTCACCTTGGCATAGGACCTATGCCAGATGATAGGTATATCAAATACCTCTCAGTAGGGCTTTGATTCTCTCCAAATGGAGATGTAGAACTCTCTGAGGAACTTAATTATGGTAAGGTACACTTGGCAGCAGAATAATTTTCAACAAATAATGGAATTTATTTTTGACTTGGGGTTGCTTCTGCATGATTGAGAAAACAACAGGGTACTACCAAAAATTTGAATCTTGGCATTTGGATTTTAATTACATTTAAAAAAGGATTTAATCCTACTGATCTTTTTCTAGATCAGAAATAAAAAGAAAAGACGACAGAGCAGCTGGGCTGGATCTAAGGAGGAGCTAGGCCGCACGGGGGAGAATCGGACCAACAGCGGGTGGCGAGGCGTGCGGGAGTCGCGGCTTGAACTTGTCATGCGGGGCCCGGCGGTCAGCGAGAGGGGGCGGCCGAAGCGGTATCGGCCAGATATGGCCGATGGTTTAAGTGGAGATGGACAGCTGGGCATCGTCGTGCTCGGCAAAGCAGAGCTCACGGCGGCGGAACCCTAGCTCGTCGGAGAGGGAGGCGGGAGCTCACCAGAGGGCTTGGGAGGCGTCGGGGAGGGTGCAGGGCGACGCGGTCGACGACGACAAGCAGATTGAGGGGAGGCACGGCGAGGTTGGCCTCCGGGAAGTAGCTCGCGTGATGGTGGCCGAGGATGACGTTGTCGGAGCTCGCTGGCGAGGATGGAGGAGCCGGTCCTGAGCAAAAATAGGCATAGGGTTAGGTAGAGGAGAGGTAGGGAGTCGACCATGCGACATGCATAGGAGAGGGAGCAAGGAGGAGAGAGCCTTGCTCGATTTTTGTTGGAGGGCGAAGCTACTCCTTCTTCTCCTGGACAGCATAGAGTAGAGGAGAGGGAGTGGAGCCAGGAAAGAGTGAGTGGAGGTGGGAGGGAGCAAATGAGGGGCAGAAGGCTTGCTGGGGTGACGTCTGGCCTTTATACCAAGGACAAGAGCTAGATGGAGTAAATGACTAATTTGGACATGGTGGAGAGGGAATGCTGGCCAGGGATTGGTCCAGGGGATGGTGGGGAGGGGTAGGAATGGGTTTTGGTTATGCTGGATCAGAGAGGGAGGGGTGGCAGCTGTGGTAATTAAGTGGGGGTAAATCCTTGCAAGATTTGATTGTCTCTCTCTCTCTACTAGTACAAGGGTAAAATGGACAATGCTACAGTGATGGTCGACCAGGGGAGTGTTGGGTGCTGAGGGGGAGTGCTTGACAAGCTTTGGTGGTGATTTGATCCTAGCTTGGTTGAAGTTTGCTTGGTTTGGAAAATTCGATCCCAAGAGGGCTTGTGAAGGAAGTTCACAAACTTTCATTGGACCAGAGGAGGAAATGGTACTGGTAGATAGATGAGGTCAAGGTAGACTCCTAGGATATAATTGAGGTTTTTATAAGGGGTTTTAGTCCTTATAAATCCATTTATTCAAAAAGGACAGAAGTGGTTTCTAAAGGATCATTTGATATTTTTACATTGGACAAGGTTGGTTTCTGGTTTGAGAGGGTCCCAAATGTGAATACACACTTAGGGGAATTTTCCCAAGGTTTATTGAGTATTAAAAGTATTTAAAACAATTATTATTCCAATGCAGCCATTTAAGAAAATGGGCAAAAATAAATAATAAAGCTTCTCAAAAATATTTATTTTTGAGATGGCAAGATAGGGTATGAGATGTTGGATTCACTTGAGCCAAAATTTGGAGAAGGGTTTTGGCAAAAATCAAACTTTCCTTTATGGAAGAAGTTTTGGAGATTTTGACTATTTAAGGAATTTAATAGATTTGGAGCTATAATAATTAGGCATAATAGTTGATAAATCTTGGTGATCAAAATAGGTGACGTGGACAAGGGATAGCAAGCATTTTCAACCTTAGGATTGGAGAATCCAAGTTGATTTTAGTGGAATACCCTAGATTAGGGATCTAGGGTGGTGTTAATTTCATACCATCAAAACATGGTTGTATCTTGGAGTTCAGAGTTCACCTTGATGCAAGGGTTGTATGAGTAGATAGACCAAGTCATATATATGAGCATGGAAGGAAGGGTTTGAATTAATTGCATTTGAGGTGATCTAGAAATGGTGGCAAACTTTGTTGAAAAGAAGGCTGCCATACCAAAAGAGTTATGATGCCTTATAAACCAAGTGGGTTTAATAAGCACAAGGATCCAATTGGAACAAATGAAGCAGATGTTGATAGACCAATATGAGTATATCACAACCATGCAAAGAGTTGGTCCATAGAAGGTTGGATGATGGTGTGAGCTTCTACCAAAGTAGGCATGATGACTAGATTTGCAGGAAAAGTTATTTCTTGCCTGCAAAACCATCAAGAACAAGTAGGTTGAAGGATGATCTAACCAAGGGCAGAAGTGGGCCTTGGTAGTCCTTAGGATGGTTAACAAGGTGGTTCAGATGCATTTCAAAGAATGCACAAGGGTTGAGAAAGGGAGACATCCAAAAAGGTGATGTTGAAACTGTTTCCAGACTGCAAGGTACCAAGCATCATCAAGTGGTTGATGTTGAAATGTAGATTGAGTATAAGGGATCCATACTTGATATTGGTCTTCATGGACTTGGAAGCTTCTAGAATGGACCACTCCAGAATTGATCTGGCTAAGGGTTTTAGATGATCACCTAGTATCTAGTGATTTGATCTTGCTTTGTTTTCTAGCTTAGGAGGTGGTGACTTGGGAACCTCTTGATCCTAGTGATGAGCTCCTAGAGTAGCTCATACTACTACCTAAGCAATCATGTCAAACAGCAGATCAAGGCAACTCCTCAGACAGCAGATCAAGGCAACTCATCTTATAAACATCAACTACTACTAGGGCTACCATCAAGCTTAGCTTGAGGTAAGGTTGGGGCATTTTGAAGAGGTTGGATTTTGAGTAAGATGAGAGTCCTTGGTATCTCTACCAAGAGTAGAATTCAAATGCCTTGAAATAGATTTTGGGGAAACTAGAGGTAAGATTTAGTTGAGGGTCCTGTCTTGAAAACATAAGGAGGCTATATTATATATCCCTCCATAGTTTTGTCAATATAAGCTACTAAAATAGTTTTGGTTACAGAAGCATCATGGCTCATGCTTTGAAATGCCAGAACATTTGAGAATATATAAAATGAGCCAGGATAGTTTTGTTAAATAGCTTTTGTCAACTGAGGGTGAGGTAAGGAGTATCATAAGATACACTCTCATGCACAAGCATAAACAAACAACAAGAAAACATTGCACCAATGTACAAGAAAAAGTTTTTTCTTCCCCCTGATTTTGGCATTCTGGACAACTAATCAGGGTTACTGAAATTGGGATGTTACATCTGCCATCCTAGGCACTGCATAGGTGGACATCATCAAGAGGTAGCCTCAGCTCAAACCTCTTCCATGAGGGAACCCATACTAAGGCATACAAACTTCCGTCTAAGCCCTACCCAATTTAGGTATTGTGGTTGCACGGTAAAATTGGAATGGTATCGCATCCGAACCCAACCATCAGTTTTTTTAAAAGGGCTAAGGCTCATGCCTCAACATTTTCATCATCATAAACCATTTGTGTTTCTCAACACATGTCAAAACATCTCAATAGAATGACTCATCATTCCAAGGTTTTCATAATCATTTTCACCAAGTATTCCCATCTAAAGTGATCAAGTTTTATGCTTAGCACTAGCCACTAAGGTTAAGAGGTATCACTAATGAGGGGTTCTAATCTTCAATCTCATGCCATAGAATGACATCTAAGTATAACTAGATAGGCCAAGTTTTATACTCTTTATGCTATCTATACTAAAAGTAAAGAACTTTGGTAAAGTAAAAGAAAGTAAATCTAGCAAGTAAAACTTGGGATGGGTATAATCAAATATATAACCAAAGCATGCCTAATGCATCTTGCTTAGTTTATCAAGCTTGCAAGTGTTATCTTGCATTGTTAATGATGGCTTGCCTTGGTTGGTGTAGTGATTGAAATTCTCCTCGTCTTCTTTGGGATAGAACTCCTCCTCCTCATAGACTTGGTCGGTACTATCGTCTATAAAGGAATACGCGGTACACAATCACCAAACAATACTTATCTATTTCTAAATAGCACACTAAGGCACAAACTTGATGATCTAGTGTTATCACAAACATCACATGATTTAAAGAACTAGTTTTATTCATTTTATTTGATAAAAGTAATTTCTACTCATTGAAATTAACTAAGATTTAATATTCTCCAAATAGAATATGGGATCATGTGGACACATGTCCTCACCACATATTCTAATACATGGGAATGTGATTTAAAAGGGTTGGTCTCATTCTATCCAAGTGAAGATTATTATTTAATAGATTTAAAGTGACTAGAAATGCCCTAATAACATTCTTTTAGTACTAGTCCAATGTCACTACAGGAAAACCTAAATATTTTTATATATTCATATAGATATCACGAAATGTGATTTTTGAGAGTTGGAATCAACTCAAAATCATTTATGGTTGATTTTTGAAAAATGTTTGAATGTAGAAAAGTCTCTGTCTTGTTATTTTTGCTATATGTGATCTCTAACTCCAATTGCTTTAAATCCAATGGGCTTGGATAGATATTTTAATTATCTTTCTAACAAAATTTGAATCATGCATTTTGGTTAAGTGAAACTCTCGGAATTGATTTCTGAATAAGTGGACAGAATCTAGTTTTAACTAAATTAGAAAAAGATTATTTGAATCGTTGGGCTAGCACGGGAAAGGGAATGGGCCATCCCAGCTGCACTGCGCGGGCACAGCGGGCTGCTGACAGGGGGGTCCCATGTGTCAGCGGCTCTATCTAAGCGTACCGGTACGTTTCAAACTCAGTCGTGCGATTACAACGAGATCTATGGCCGTTGTTCACCATCTCCGGTGAGCAGCTCCGGCGAGAATGAACCCTAACGCGGCACGGTCGGGTTCTACGGGGTTCACCTAGGCTCCAGCTAGATGTGGCAATGGGGGCGATCAATCTGGTAGACGACGGCGGTTCGAGGCGTGGTCGCGGTGGCTCCTAGGGCAGCTCCAATCGATGGCGCCTCTTCTCCTCTACAGCGGCAAGCTCTGGCAAAATTCCAGTGGACGGAGGCTCGCCTTGCTCCGGGGATAGTGTGGGAGGATCAGTGGTGCGAGGGGAGTGAGATGGTGTGCAGAAATGGGGTGGAGAGGGTCTCCTTTTATAGCTCGACGAAGGGACCGAGCGGCATGGGCGCGGCTCGTCGGTGGCGACACTATAGGCATCTAGCAGCACAGTTGGAGGTAGGGGACGGTGCGCGGTCTCCTGGTGGTCCTCTCTGTCTTAAAGGCGGGGCATGGGGCGGTCGCATTGGGTCGGGAGAGGGTGGTGCTCTTCGGAGCAGAAGCGGTGTTCGACACGACGCATGGTGGCTACGGGTCAAGCGGCGGCGAACGGGGGTGTCTGGGCGGCTGCTGGGGTCATGGCGGAGCAGTGCGCGCAGGGTGAGGTCGAGGCGCGGCGTGTGCGTGCTGGTCGGGCGCGACGCTCTGGCGCGTGCTCGGCATGACGCAGACGCTCTGGGCGCGGCGTCGCTGGGGGTGGTCCATGGCCGGGCTGCGCTCGGGGAAGGGACAAGGAGAGGCGGTAGACTGCGGCGGTCCTCCTAGTCATCCTAGATAGGCACGGGGTGGTCTGTTGCGGCTTGGGCGTGGTTGACCGGCGGTGACCAATTTTGGGTGGCGCTCTACTTGTGCAGCAGCGAAGGGGGGTGGCTGTCTATGGCTTGGTTAGACTTAGAGGGAACAGAGGAGGGAAGAGGGGACAGATGGGTGGAGAATTACTGTGCAAAATAGTGAAGTTTGGTAGGTGGTTAATTAGTGTAGCTAAGGTGTTTGCTTAAATGGCCGAAAGGGATTTACATTTGAATTTTTGTCTCCAATTTTTTGAGTGGTCTTGTGTTAAGCTTGAGATACTAGGTTTGCTTGGGATTGCCAAAGTGAATTCATTTGATGTGTTTTTGAAATAATATGATCTTAACACCTACACTTGATTCAGTTTTCAAATGTTCTTTAAATTGATTTGCTAGATGTTTTTGTAATTGTAAAGTGGGCCTTGGTACATCTTTACTTGGTCTAGCAAGGGGTGAAAAGAACTAAAATAGTTTCTGTTAGGAATTTTCTTCTAGGAACACCTAAAGTGACCTACTGGTTAAAAATGGTCAAAATGACCATTTGGTTTATTTAATCATTTTTGATTTCTCTTTCTTTGAATTTTGTTTGTAAATGGTCTAGATGATGTGGCATTCACCTTTAAACCATTTCATAATATTTAGAACAATCAAGCATGGCATTTTCAAACAATTCTACACTAATGCAAACACACATGCATTCATAAATCATTTTAATAATAAAAGTTTTTGTTAACCCTGAATGGGTGATTTGAACATTGATAACCTTGATTAAAGTTTTGGGATGTTACATATGATATAGAAGTCTATCGTGCAACTATTGTTTTATTGCTTAATTCATTACCTCGATAGGTACTCTACATGATGCACATATAGAGTCTATTGCCAATTTGATTATTTAGTTTGCTCATGATTAAAGCAATGTAATGATTTTCTTAACTTAAACGGTCAGAGCATCGCCTTGTCATGGTGGAAGCTATGTGTTTGAGCCCCATCAGTTCCAAACTAGGGATGGCAATTTCTGTGACAAATACAATGTTTGATTAATAATAAACAATGGATTTTCATCTATACATGATCAGATGATCTTGCGAATTTAATATTATCCACCAGATGGTTCAATTGGTTATGGTTCCTGTGAATTTTTAGTTGACTTGTGATTGCATCAATGCTATATTATGACATACATTGCTTAAATACTTCATTGACCTTGCAAGGTGCACAATGTATCATTTGCTTGTTTATCTACTAGATTTTCTTGCCTGGTTATATGTACAATGATACTGTCAGCAGTTGGAAATACAATAGTTGTAGGCACTACAAAGAAGGTTTGTGCTACTTTTTGGATGCATCCAACTATTGTTTTGGTAGCAAATGACCCATCTCTTTGTTTCTCTTCTTTTTTATTTATTGGCCTGACGATCAAAATATTTGAATGATCTGGGTACTAAAAAGGAATGGTTGATATCTTGTTTGTCTAAAATGATTCTGGTAGTCTATTTAAGATACTTGATATATTGCTTATTTTTCCAAGGTACTATCATAGTTCCCTGATGATTAAAGCAATGCCACCTGTGGTTGGAGGTCAGTTTTTTGGCTAGATCATACTATAGACCTTTTTTAAATGCTACTTTTATATTTTAGGTTAATGCTTTGTTGTCCCGACTAGTTCTAAGCAGTTGAAGGAATCTCATGCACCTCTTTTTGTTATATTTTATATATTTCTGTTATGCAGTGATATGATTAGTTTATGAGGGAAAGAGTTGATTTGCTTGATTTCCTACATTCATTGCCACACTAGTTTAGTTAGTCTGCATGAGACACACATGTTGATGGCTTGATTTGTTATATTAGGACAATACCAATTTTAAAATTCGTTGACAATAAATATGGTGTTTCTTCGCCTACATTGCTGCTCTAACTTAATATGTCTTAGTTTCAGCATGCAAATAATATGTAGTGTTTGTTTTAGAGTGGCTATGATACTGGCACATGTACGTATCAGTCCATGACATCGGCAATTCCCGTTATTCCGGAAAGACATGTACGAGACACATCATTGATTTTTCCTGGCCAATAATGAATTACAATTATTTTACATATAAGATGGCCGCCAGTTAGCTGGTACGCTGTGCTGACTTGTTTTCTTTGTTTCGGACTGCACATGAAGCTATGGGGGTATAAGGGAGGAATCCTACGTTAAGTACTGAGGTTATTTTACAAAGCAGCAGTGAAAGTGATTATTGCTTCCATCGGCCTACGGTTTCAGTTTTTCCAGCAGAAAGAGGTGTTACAGCTGTACTCCAAACAATTGATTTAATTGAACAAGAAACAGAGCAAATAGATGGAATAATCACGATTACCTGTGTAGAGATACCAGAACTGAAAGATCGATAAGATTTAACAGACCATCTACTTGATAATCTCTTCTACAGCTGTCATGGTATGAAGTAATTACTTGTATGTGGATGTAAGGTCCGTAGCAAAAACCCTGTTTCAACCCATGTCTGGTGATGTACCTATAATGTTTCATCTTGTTTTTGTTGAAATTCTGGTCTATAATAAATTTCAAAAAATATTTGTTGATGTAATAGGGTGATCCTAGCGCGGCCATTAGCGGGCCAAAATATTAACGCACTGTTTAAAACCAGAATTGCGCCATAGTAAAATGCCGTAAGTGGTAGGTTAGAATATTGGTGGGCCTCATAAGCGGCCAAGGCCCTGAAAACGTACAGGGCTGAACAGCAACAAGCCAGAACAGTAAAAGGCCCGAATAGTAATAGGCCCGAATATTAATATACCTAAATAGTAAAAGATCTAAAATAATAAAAGGCCTAAAAAGTAAAATGCCTGAACAGTAAAAAGTCCACGTAGTAGAGGGCTCGCAGAGCAAAACAGACAGAAGAGTAAAAAGTCCTGAACACTAAATGGTCAGAACAGTAGAAGGCCATAAGAGCAAAAGGCCTAGAGAGTGAATGGCCAAAACAGTAGAAGGACAAAACAGTGAAAGGCCAGAACAATAAAGGATCCTAACACTGGCAACCCAGAAATGTAAAAGGCCATAACAGTAAATGGGTAGAACAGGAGCGGACCCCACGGGCTGTAGGAACAGTAACGGGCCGCCTGCAGGCCTTAACAGTGCCTGACCTTCTGGCGCAGGCCCCTAATGGGCCGCATATTATTCTACCAAAGTGGGCCTTCTTTAGGACAAAACTATAACGGGCCTGAAATCATACAATCCTTGGATGGATTCATTAATGGGCCATGTCAAACAATACATGGCGTAAGAGTAAAGGGCCTTAATCTTATTGAGCTCTCCTCCTGGGACGACCCACTTAACAATTAGCAAGCCTTTTCTAGGCCAGGCTTTTGTCACGGTTTCTGTGATCGTTAACGGCGGTAACCAGCCGTTAACAGAGCATGATGTCAGCAGTCAATGCGGCTGGCGAATAGACCTACGACAGAACAAGTTTTCGTAGCTGAAGGGTGCGATTCGCCACGGTCAGAAAAAAACGTGATAGATTCTTTTGTGATGGGATTTGTACTACGAAGGACATCCGTCGTAGAAGACTTTTTAGACACGAAAAATGGACCTTCAATTACAAAAATCATCAGTTGTAAAAGCCAATTTTTCTTGTAGCGAAGTGACTCAGCAAGTTAGCCTAGTAGCGGCCATGGTCAGCGTGAAGACGCTTCCTACCAGGAAAAGGTTCGTCTCGACCAGAATTTTGAGAGGGAAAATCTTTGGGTTCACTCACTGACTTTGCCATGGATTGGAACATTGCCGACTTAATTGAAGTGAGCTCCGGGAACCCACATCCAAAATAACATCTAGTAGATCCCGACACTGTTATGCAGCGGATGTTCCAAGCCAAGGCAGCCCTAGTCGAAGCCGACAAAGCAGTTGAGGTAAATACACTTTCCATTCTTTTTAAATTCCTGCAATACATATATATTCCTTAATCCCCGAGATTCGGGGTGAGTAAGAATTACTCAGCCGGAAACTCCTTATTTTTTCGACATAAGGTTTTTATCGACCTTTGAAATAAAATCATATTCACCAAGATTCAAGTCAAGTTCACTTAGCTTAAATCTTCAAAAAATCAATACCCAGTCACTGAGATTTAGGTTGAGTTTATCCGCTAGAATCTTCAAAAAATAAATATCCGGTGACAAAGATTCAGGTTGAGTTTTACTTGTCCCAAATCTTCAAAAATCAATATCCACACACTGAGATTCAGGTTGAGTTTGACTCATCCTAAGTCTTCAAAAAAAATCAATATCTAGTCCTGAGATTCAGGTTGAGTTTTACTTGGCCTGAAACTTGAAAAAACAATATCTAGTCACCGAGATTCAGGTTAAGTTTTACTTATCCTGAATTTTCAAAAAAATCCATATCTAGTTACCAAGATTCAGGTTGATTTTTACTAGGCCTGAATCTTTAAAAAATTGTATGTCTAACATTTTTCATTTTTCCAAGTTTTCACCAATGCTCGATCCAGGATGTATCAAAGTCTTCTCATGGAGCACAAAACTCTCTCGGACTAGCATAAGCAGCTTCTGGCCGAGCTAAACAACAAAGGTATGCCCATGTTGTCATGTTTTGACTTCGGCCTTTCTCATTTTCCGACTTAACTTTTGCCGATATTTGCAGTCGGGGAGAGAAACAGATTGAGGAGCTGCAGAAGCAGATATCCGATATTGAGTGTATTCCATCCTCTGTACTTTAATTTCTACATGTTTTATTTTATTTGTATCTATATTTTTTTATCTTGGCGTAGCCGAGAAAATAGCTCTTGCAGAAGAACATCAAGACTGCATAAGTATGCTGGAACTAAGAAACCAAATGCTAGAACAAGCAGGGGAATATTAGCTTCAGCTAAAAAATGAGCGGGACTAGGTATCTCGGCTGTAGGCTCAGATCGAATAGATGAAGAAAGGGCATGAAGCTAAACTCTAGCAGGTTTCCTGGACTTGGCCAAGGAAAAGGATCGTCTAACTAGCAAAGCCCAGAAATAAAAATATTTTCTCAAGGAGGCCAAGATAATGGTTGACTCGACCCAACAAGAACTCGAAAATCACAAGGGAAAAGCCCAGTTTGGTTATCAGAGTTGACCCGGATAAATAGCGAAATGAATAGTAAGTTCATCTTGCCCTAGATTTCTTGGCGACATATGCTATATGCCGACACATCTCTAATTCTACCCTTTTTTCCTGGCTATTTTTTCAGGTCACTTCCCGCAATCAACTCATGTTGCATCATTAGCAGTTGCCAAAGCTTAGAAGAAGTGAACCGACACTGGCCAACTACTTGAAGAATGGGACATGGATGACCACTTGGTTTGTTTGTCGGCTCGCATCAAGCCTCTCAAAGTCTTCGAAGTCAACATGTTTGATGCTGCCATCCGCACTTTCAAAGCTTTATGGCCAGGAGTTTCACCTCATAAATCTCCCACTGAATTGAACACGTGCTTGATGGAAAGCGAGGACAAGCTCAGTGAGTGGAGAGAGTCGGCTGCTCGAGTTGTTGTTGATGAAGCTTTGAGTTTCATGCTCTCTTTGTATGAGGGCATTAAACTCGACTCTCTCTAGACAATGCATCAGGGCTCCAAGTGGACCATAGATCAAGAGCTTATCAAGCAACACCAGGAGCATGCCTATTCTTTCATCGATTATGTCGATGTTCACAACTTAACTGAGGGCTCGAAGGACCCCGACAAGCAAGAGCATGATGGTGGAGATGAGGAAGAAGAAGTTAATGAAGATATCATCGCCGAGACTAGCGGCCCTTCAGCCGGGACTACCGATCTAGAATCCGGCACTCCTGCTCCTCATGTTGATCCTTCCAGTTCTAGTTCTCCAATTTGAACTTGTGCTTCCTTGCAAATTTCAATTAGTTAAGTCATGCCAGGTTCATATGTAAGATACAATTAGGTTTATTTTGTTTCTATCAGAGTTATGCCGGATCACTTTGGGCTAAGTTCCCGAGTTCATTTTCTTCTTTAGTCAATTCCATAACCTTGGCTCTTGTCTACCATTTTGTCATTCAATGTATGAGTCACAAGGTCACAAAATTAAGTTAACAATACATAAAACTTTTAGATATAGATCAAAGCCATTCAACATAAGAAAAGAAAATGAGACACAGGGTTAGTCAAAAAACAACAAATCTTGGCTCACTCATTTAATTTTTCCTTTGTCATTTTTCCTGTGTAAGGCAACCTCTAACTTTTGCTCTTGCTTGCCATGAAGCTGGGTTGCAGACAGCGGCAAGTCGAACTGTGGGCCTTTGGTGCTGACATAGTACTAGGCCGACATTGGGAAAAAACAAGCTAAGCTAGCCGACGTAAAAAATAAAATTACTGAATTGATATTACACTGAGGGCATTCCCCGAGTTTTTGCTCGGGGTGCCGACATTTCATTAACTTCTTATAACCGGCATACATATCCGATATATGAGTGAGTTTCGAGATACATACATTTTTTCTTAGGTGTAAATGGGGCGAAGTAAAGCTACATTCCACGGCCTCTTGGTTTCCCCGCTGGACCTATCCATATTATTCTTGTCATGTGCCTTAGCAACTATCAGAGAATGCACATCATTTTGCAGAGGTTTTCTAACAATGAACAACCCTTCCAATGGAGGTGATAGTTTGTGCATGCCGACAGTGCATTGCACTAGCCGAAGGACTAAGTCTCCTTGTCGTAATACATGAGGGTTTATCTTCCAGATATGATAGCGTCAGATATTTTGGTGATATATAGCCGATCTGGACAGTTCTAGCTATCATGCTTCCTTGAGCAGGTCGGCATCATTTTCTTGAGTCTATTTTATGATGAGGATGCAATCATAGAGTATGATGATTCTGCTAGTTTCAGCTGGAAGGAAATATTGAGCCTCATTGGAAAATATCACAAGGTGACTTCATTCCTAGTTGGACATGTTATATTTATATGAACTATATACTACCTAAATCATGGTGTTATTGGTTGACTAGATTTAATATCCATCGGACTAGCTTTAGCGAGAGGAGAGGGAAGAAGGAGAGCAATAGATGGAAGACGACCAAGAAGGAAGGTTTAGTTCGGATAGATAGAAGCTCTGAAATTGAAACGCACGTGGATTTCTCATATGAACTCCGAATCAAGCAAATAAGTACTTGTTGAAAAGATAATTTCGAGAGCTTTCCAACGGGTACTCACACATCTCCAGACCCCAGAAAATACGGCCCTGTTTCAAAAATTGTGCTAAGGACTTCGGGCGCGTCGCTCAGTATGACGGGCGGATAATCTGGCCCTACTTAGACCGGATAATCCATCCCTACAAGTTTCCGCCGATTCGGATGTACCAGATTGTATCAAACACATTTTCGTTTCATGTTGTTTCGATGTTCTAGCCACCATATAAGCCCTGGAGCTCACTTGGAGTAGTGGAGACCACGTTTAAAGTAAGCCCTGGATCCGTTGAGTTGCTACTTGCTTCCAATATACACCATATACAATTTCATATCGATCTGGTGTATTTGATACTATCAATCAAGTGTGATTAGGTGATCCATTAGGATTTAGCTAATTGCTAGTTTTGTGTGATCTGTTGTTCCATTGGAAATTAGAAGATTGCAAACCACTTCGTGGTCAACGGCTACGTGCGCAAGTGTGTGGAGTTGCGAATATCTATGAGGGTCAAGATGTATTGCATTGGTGTCGTGGTATTGCCGAGGAGTACGCCATGGAGGGGTCCTTATAATGCGTGTTTAGAGACGTGGGGTAAGACGGAGAATTGGCGGGTACGAGGTAACATAGCTTACCCACGTTCAAGTCCCACAATGGTGCCGGAACTCTACTCCTACTATAAATCACTATAATGGCAATACGCCGAGTTATAGAGATAGGTTCGCTGTGCGAGGTGTTGCACGTTGTACATAGAAATCTAGATTGTCTTGTGTTGTGGCCTAAAGGCTCCCATAGGTCCGGCTTATAAAGGCACCAGAACCTAGGGTTTATAGAAAAAGGTCTTTGCCAGACAAGGTAAAGAGTCCTACACTAATACAAACTAGTCTTTCGTGTCTTGCACTCCAAGGCTCCGAGTATGTCGGTGACTCCTGCGTAGCCTTCCTTTATCTGGCATGGTCCCTCCTTCTAGATCCGTCTAACTAGGCCGTCCAACATGCCATAGGCCTTGCTACCAACTATGGGCCACCCGGGTTAGCTGAATTGGTGATATGCTATGAGGATACCCATTTAACATATCCCCAACAGTAGCCCCCGGAGGACTTTGAAATCTTGTGCCGTCTTGACCATTGATATTTGAATACTCCATCTAGGTGATGCCAGCAATACGTCAAGCAATATCTCGAAAGTCTCCCAAAGAACCCATGCAATCCTCTCCGGCTTTGCAATGTATCCGGAGATTCCTTGAGTCTTCATTTCCAAAGCCGGACAATCTCCACTTTCGATGGAATCTTCAGACGTGACACTTCACTTCAACTGTCAGGAGGATGACGTAGGGTGCACCCTACGCTACCTTGAAACTCAGAGAAGACAGATAATTAATAATCATCTATTTTCACGCGCACGAAATCCAAAACGGCAAAGCGGCAAAGACGGAGGACATGGCGAAACTACCGCACACGTTCGTCTCTACGTTGGCAACGCTCCATCCATTAGATCCCTTAGCACGAATCTTGACGTGGGGTCTATATATTTTCACCGTGGCTAGTGTATTTTCTTTTTACCCACATTCGCTTCCTTGTCTTCATCTTCCTCTAGCCGCGCGCCTGTTCAAGCTCCTCTCCAGAAAACCCTATCTAGAGCCCTCTTCTTCTCCACCTACTCCCTCATCGTAATGGCCTCCAGCAGCTTAATTCCTTCGATGGTGGCGAACCCCGAGGCTATTCTAGAGCCATCCTAGGGAGTAACTGTCCCGCTGAAGGGGGTGGTTTTCCATGTCATCGCCGTGGTGGAAACCACCGGCGACGACCAAGAACAAGGAGCACCAGAAGCTGCTGAAGAAGACAATGGCTCCCAAAAGGGGGTGTGGAGGCGCTCTGACCTATCCACCAAAGATCTGCAAGAACTGGTCACCAAGGGGTATTTCCCTGTGGCGAAGGATTTGGTCTCGCGACCGGTGCCGACCGGCGAGGTGGTTCTTTCTCCCAGCTGGTACATGGCGTAAGCCTGCCAGTCTCCGACTTCTTCCTAGACATTCTCCGGCACTTCCGGGTACTTCCCCACAATCTCTATCTATGACACCACCGGGATTAGGGCTAGACAAATCCGAGACCTCTGTCTGAAATAATCCTAACCTAAATCTCGGAAGCATACAGAGAAAAAATCGGTAACATTACAGTGACCCTAAGACTCAAAAGTTATTACAGTAAGCTCATAACTGAGCAGAGAACCAAAATATTACAAGTAGAGGTCACTAACCACAAACATCAAACAACGGAAGGAAAATTATGCAATTAATTATGGAAAACTTAACAAATGGCCTAAGAGGCCTGAAGAATAACGATGACGCCCCATTCCATAGATTCCAGGCTACCGACCGGGAACCCCAAGCTACTCGTCAATGTTCTTGTCGTACATAACTCATCTCTTATGGTAACAATTTCCTGCTGCAAAAGTATCAACGAAGCAAGGGTGCATACAGGGTGTACTCCGCAAGACTTATGGCTAGTGGAGCTATTTGCATAAATCTATCTTTATTTTTAAAACAAGAGAGATGATAAGAAGCTCGACTAAATAGATCATTTTAAAAGGGGATGAGAAAGCGATATCTCTAACTTGATCATCTCTTGATATCCAACGAAACTTATCAACTGAACCTACCATCTAAGATCACCCTCTTGATCCTTGAGGAAGCATCCTTGGAACACTTTACTTCACTTGCCAAGTTTTACGATAAGGTTATTCTTCTCTATGATCCCACTTGTCATCCATAACCATGGATACGGCTTTTCAAAAAGATTTAACCCTGCAGGGGTGTACAACATTTCCCACATGCACCGACCAACTCTTAATGCCACTTGACACACTTCCTTGGTGTGCTGACAGAGGGTAGTCGACCAAACCTTTCCCTTGCTTTTGCCTAATCCATGAGTCGCCCAGAAGGGCTCCATGTTGCGGCAGTTGGCCATACTCCAAGGAGGTCCGCGACTCTGTGTATCAGGATCCAGTTTTAGTGCCGTGCACCCTTCACCCGACCACGTCCTATATGATGCACCATCTTCAACCCACGTCCAAGTATGCATATGCCAACTCCAAAACTCAAACTACAGACTCATGGATCAGACTAGACAAGTTGGAGTCAAGGGGGTCCCCATAAACCCCTGTGTGGTTGCACGATCGGTCTAGGTCCAAAGGCAAGAACTCGGGTCCTAGTGGCGGCAAATATGGGACTACAAAAACCACAACCCTCGTGGCCTCCCATACAAGACTTAGCATGTTTAACTTTCATCTCTGATCATACCACGTCATCCTGTCCAACTAGGTTCATTCGTAGCTCTGACTCATCAACCGGATGGACCAGCGGTATAAGCTAAGCATGGCTAAGCACAATGGATATAACAGCTCTAGCAAAGCTCATAAGACAAATCCTAGTTATGCTAGGAGCAGTGGATCAGAGAGTATAGGCAACGAAGGAAACATGCATTAGTTAGGATTACTCTATCCATCCTTAAAAGACTTTGGAAACGTATGCACATGGAAATAATGAAATACTTTGAAATCATAGGAGTATATCATGTGTGGGGTTTTTCTTGCCTTTGCCTGTTGATGCCCAAAGCAGAACTTCAGGTTCATCTGCTTGACTTGTTCATCGGTAACCTTTGATGGTATTAATCTCGATCTTCAATCTTGAACTCGATCTCTTTGCTCACTTCAACTCCGAGGTCTACTAATAAGAACCAGAAACACCGGAAAGGAAAGCAACAATCAACACATGGCATCGATACAATTCTCAAGAAATTATGATGATATGACAAGTTAAATGGAGCTCAAATGAAACCCTAAGGCATGCTTGGTAATTTAAGCGGCGTCAAAGGGGTACAAACCCTAATTCGGGGAAACCCCGGATGGATATGAAAGGGGTTATTTTGTTCTTCTAATTAAACTTGTCATGTAAGTTGATTAATAATGCATGATTATGAGTCTATTGTGTAGATCTTATTTTTCTGAACATTTTGATATAGTATACATATTTTTCTGATTTAAAATGAATTAGTTATGATTTTCCCAATTTTAATCCATTTTTAAATAATTAATTTTTTTTGGATATATTAAATATTCACAATCTGGACCCACATGTCAGACAATTATTATTTTTCGAAGATAGTTATGGAAATTATTAAAAACCTAAAAACCTAGGCCCACTTGTAAGGTATTTACTAATTATAGAAAATAATTACAAAAACATTTGAAATAAAAGAAATGATTTATGCCCTCACGCTGATATCAGCATGACATCAGCAATGGGGAACCTCCAGGTGGTGCTCAATTCGGCCGGTAGGAGACGCACGGCTGAGCCTCCCACTTTTGGTCACTAGGGCTTCGCCGGCGGTGACTTCTATGGTGGCGGACGGTAGCTCATGTCAGGAGGGAAGCACAGAGCAGAAGGAAGACGGTGGAAAGGCTCGGAAGAACCAGGAGCTCACCAAAAAAGTGATAGGATTGTCGGTAAGGATAGGCATGGTCAGGAACGGCGGCGA
Organism: Avena insularis; assembly: GCA_023614405.1. NCBI lineage: Eukaryota > Viridiplantae > Streptophyta > Magnoliopsida > Poales > Poaceae > Avena > Avena insularis. The sequence continues at coordinate 226,460,512 of CM042696.1, read as the reverse complement.
TTGGCAACGGCGGCCGTCGGAACTTCGACGAGGGGGGGCTGTATTGGGAGCACCCGCTTATGATTCTGCTGGCTAGGAAGGTCATGGCGACGCGGTGGAGCTCTTGGTGTCCTCACATGGACAAGGGGAAGCACGTAGCAGCGAGGCTAGGCGGCACCTGCAAGCTAGGGTTCCGGCCAAAGGGGGTTCGGAGAAGGGAGGAAGCAAGGAAGACGAACTGTGGCATGCTAGGGTTCATTGGCGTGGTGGAGGGGATCTCATAGCCATCTAGGGCGGCGGCTGGGCGTGAATCCTGGCACAGGGGCGACAACGGCATGGCCGACACGCAGCTGCTTCTCCCTGTCGAGGAAGACGACGAGAAAATAAGGGCTGAAATGATACGAGGCTACAACTAGGCTGGATTGGGACAGAATGGGCTTCGGGAAAGCTTGAGGAGAGGGAGAAGTTAGATGGGCTGCGACCTAGAGCTCTAGCTTTATTTGTTTTCTCTGAATTTTTTTTCCAAATACTTTTCTCTCTTTTCTTTTTGCATTTGAATTCAAATCTGTTTGGTGTCATTTCAAAAATACTAGAGACTTTTGGTAAACCTTTAAAATACTGTGGGGACCCTTTATAACCAGTTGTGTTCCAATAATTTTCGTAGTTTTCAAAATACAAAACCCTTCTGAATACATTTCAAATAGAGAGGGGGAATTAGGGTTTAGAGTTTGCATATTATTTCCCTCCATGCATTTTTAAATATGATGCTCATGAATACACAAACAAAGTCCTAATTATGATTAATTAAAACTGGGGTGTTACACTCCCCAACAGCATCTTAGTCCATAGCAACTTCATAGCTCTATGAGAAGGATTCCTAGGCATCAAACCTAGGTTAGATTTGTTCGTGTACTTTTTTACTGTCAAGAGAGAGTCCGCAGAGTTCAAGGATGAATTGCATATTTGTGAAACCATTAGCTTCAAGATCCGGCCTTGCCGATGCTTCCCCAACATCGTAGGGCATGAGTCATGCAAGAACTGGCAGCGCACATGCTTTTATGGCCCAGATATTCCTCTGCTTGACCACCTTGAGACATATCCCGACTTTGTCAATGGAGCCACCACCGAGGTACCCGCATGGCGGACCCCAACCGCCGACGACGAGGCCAACCGTGCCGTCGGGCAGATTAAATGGCTCGTGGACGGATGTCTGACGGTCTTGGACCTAGCCATGTGTTGGTTTGTTAGGTGGATCCAGCCTCTGTAGCATCACGTCGAGTTGATGTGCAAGTACACTCAAGACAGGAGGGATCCCATGCGAGTTTCTTGGGATAACTTCTCCGCTGAGTCTGTCAAACTCCGGCTTAAGGACATCATCGAGTTGAAGGACAGGAAGCACGGCTTCAAGATCACCTATGACATGTTCGATTGCGACACATGTCGAGAGGTAGTTTTTGTTTCCTCAATTGCTTGTTATATACTCTATGGTTTTTCCGACTTGAAGTTGTCAGTCTAATACTCCTGTGTATCCCAGCTGGATACCTTGGCGGCGAATCAGATGGCCACCCAAGTCTACAATCCCAAGCTGAAAGATATCCAAGTGGTGTCCGACGATGATGCCCCCAAGGATCAGCCAGCTCTGGCAGCACGAAAGTGGAAGAGCTCCGCCTCTAACGCTGCTACCAATGCCAAGAAGAAGACAAAGTTGGAGAGTGGAGTCTCTAGATGATCCACCGCCACTTTAGAGGCATAGAAGAAGAAGTACACCGGCATTACCCTCACCAAGGCTCTTGCTGTGGAGTAAGTGTATTCATTCTTCGGCTTGCACTTTCAGTCTATACCTTTGTTCAACTCTTGTACTTATATTTTATACATTTTAGGAGGAAAGTCGGTGTTAGTTTGAAGCAATCCTCTAGAGATACTGGAGGTTCAAAAAACATTCGTGACATCCTGTCCAGAGATGTGGCTGCCAAGCCAAACCACTACTGCTCACCCTACTCCTGCCGCCAAGCATTCTGCTGGACCCGCTAGGCCATCGTCCCCCGTCATCCCCGAGGTCTCCGCCATGGAGATAGGTGTCAATCCAATCCCTGATATCTCAAGCTCTATTGAGGCAGACGTTGCTCCCAGCAGTGAAGAAATGCAGGAGAGCACTTCCTCCAAAGTGGCTGAAGCTCCGGCTAAGGATGCCACTGAGAAAGGGAAGCAAGTTATGGCAGAGGCGGAGGCAACGGTCAAGGCGAGAGCCTCTGAGCCATCATCTAATCTGAAAACGAAATAGGTGGCTAGGGCATCATCCATGCCTCCAACTTCAACATCTCCTTTGGCTGCAACACCTCCGACATTGTGCCTAGATGACCTTATTGCGCAGGCGGATGCCGTGTATAACAATGCAGGCATCTTCCACACCGCATATGCCAATCTGGCCAACAATCTGAAGGTTATTGCCATTGTATGTCTTTTGAACTTCACTTCTTTTATTTTGCATACTATATCCCACTATAGCCCCCGAGCTCTTAGTCGGATAAGTAAAAGTTATTCTCGTGAGTGCTCCAAAGAACTTAAGAGTAGAACTTGATAGTGTATCCCCCGAGTGTCTAGGTGGAAACTTATAAGAATTCTTGCTAGATGCTCTAAGAGTAGCATACTTGCTGATTAAAATCTTGTGATGTTGCCCCCGAGCATGTAGTTGTAACCATATAGTTCCGACTAGATGCTCCAGAGAAACTAAGCATGCTTGTTTGTTTGCAGAATGAGAATAGACGGAGGATCACCGCCAATGAGAGGTTTGCTGCTTTGCGGAAGGAGCTGGATCTTGAACAGGGTAAAACAGCCTTCCTGAAGCAACAAATAAAAAATAGCCAGAGTCTATTTCTTGTAACAGCTCCTTGGTTTTCCTCATGGATTCATTTCTGCCATCTTCTCATAATGCTTTCTAATTTCTGTCTTACAGAATCCATTGCTAAGGCCAAGAGCATCATCGAGCAATCCAAGCATATCCAGGAGCTCGATGATGAGAACAAATTCTTGAAAAAAGACCTGGCCGGTGCCGTCAAGGGCCATGAGGAGGCGATAAGGGTGCTACAAGAATCTGTTGACGCCGAGATGCATCCCCTGAAGGACGAAATTTCACAACTCAAGGAGCAGAACTAAGCTACCAAATAGCAGAATGCGAGGAACCTTGAGGTGTACAAGACAGTCTAGAACGAGCAGGATGTCTTGGCAGATACATGCAAGCAAGCGGAGACGAGAATCTTTGGTAACTTCCCTCCAGCTTTGTCAATTCTGTAAGTTGGACAAATAATTGATATACTTGTATCCATGATCCTAGTATCTTATGCAAACCACAACCCCCATTCGCTTGGCCAACTGGGATGAAGGTGTTCCAGATTCCAAGGAATGCATGATTCTTGCCATCAACTTCGTCAGCATCGCCATTTCCAAGGCCAAGAAGATAGCTTAGCCTCTAGGAATAAACATCAAGCCGGCAGACTCGATGGCCAAGTACTCGGAAGGCCTGCGCCGAGCCCCCGAGAAAGTCAAGGACTGGAAAGCCTCGTGCGTCTGGGCTAGTGCGAGGATGACCTTGTCGTTGGTCAAGGAACACCATGACAATGCCGACATCGACATGGTGACCTCCGGCATGCCCAAGCTGGACGAGGAAGGGAAGGTGATTGATAGTGATGCTATTTGGAACTCCCACGCCGGCTACGACACCAGAGTTGCCAAGATGGTCAAGGCGGATGTGTTCGTGCCTGCCGAGATTCTTGATGAAGACATGGCCTCTTCTGAGTCTAGCTCCTCTCCTTCCATGTTTGACGAGCTCTCCTGACCTAGCTCTCCTGATGATGCTACCATGAAGTCCCCTACAGAAGTGCCATGAAAAACAATGTTTGTATTAAATGTATCTTTGCGAAGTGTATGCGGAAAAGCTTGTGTGTTTTTCTAAGGCCGATAAACTTGTACTCAAGTTTCCTACTACTTATCTATTTCTAACATGTGTATATTTTTTAAGCAAGTGTTCGCTTATCCATTATTCAAGTTCATTTGCTTGACCTTTCGTGAGACGGAAGACTCGCAGCACAGAACTATGCCCTCAGGTGACAATGCTTAATAGCACCATCAAGAACATAAGAGCAAAATCACCGGCTTTGAGTGTCGAGAAGTCACTAATCCGGAATCCACATAAAAACATCAGAAAACGTGTAGACCAGAAAACATAAGCTAACGCCCGTAGACGGAGTTTTCACAAGTGCAAATGCAAACTTGCGCATAAAGTATTTATATGATCCAAAAATGAACAACTAAAGGAGGTAAAAGACACAGAGAATATGAGTGAACCAAAAGCTTTATTTCGTTGATCATATAAGAAACTTATTACATAATGTAAATGTGCTAAGTGTAAAAGGGGCGTAGTTGTGCTATGTTACATGGCCGATCTATCTCCAGGTAATCATCATAGGAGTCACGTTGCTTGCGCTTGCGATTTTTTGGCCTATCTTTCAACTCGTGGATATCGACAAGGTAATAGGAACCATTTAGCAATGCTTTTCTTCTGACGAACGGTCCTTCCCAAGGCGGGAATAGTTTGTGTGATTTCTCCTGCTTGAGTCTAAGCACCAGATCCCCTTCTTTAAATGAGCGATGCTTTACACGGCGACTATGGTAGCCACGTAGCTTCTGTTGGTAGACAGCGGATCTCTGGCATGCCAGCACATTCTCTTCTTCAAGTAGGTCCACAAATAGGTGTCTGAATTCTTCAGCGTCATGTTCCTTGTAGGCGGAAACTCTGGGTGCATCATGGAGGATGTCGAATGGGAGGATCGCTTCGACTCCATAAACCATTAAGAAAGGAGTCAAGCCGGTGGATCTGTTGGGTGTTGTTCGTAAACTGCACAAGACAAATGGTAGATCCTCTGCCAAGGCTCCAGCTGCTCTACGCAGCGATACCTCTAAGCGTGGCTTGATTCCGTGCAGAATTAGTCGATTAGCCCTATCAACTTTCCCATTTGATTGTGGGTGTGCCACAGATGCTAGGATAAGGCGGATGCCTTTTTCATGACAATACTCCTCAACTTCTCCGAGAGATAAATTTCTTTCATTGTCGGTGATGATGCTGTGTGGGAGACCAAATCTCACCACTAGATCCCGGAAAATTTTTAGGGTCGTTGCCCCATCAAGCTTTCTAATGGGTTTAGCTTCAATCCATTTTGTGGATTTGTCCACTTCTACTAGCAAGTGTGTGAATCCAGAGGGTGTTGTCTACAAAGGTCCCACCATGTCCAGCCCCCAGACTGCAAACAGACAAGTTATTGGTATTGTTCGCAATTCTTCAGCTAGAACACTTGGTTGTCTTGCATAGAACTGACACCCAAGACATGTTTGTACCAACTTGTCGGTGTCCGCCTTGGCAGTTAACCAATAGAATCCTTGTCGGAAGGCCTTAGCCTCCAACGATCAGGGAGCGGCATGGTGCCCGCAATCTCTGAGATGTATTTCTCTAAGGATTTCAATACCTTGCTGCTGGGAGACACATCGAAGGAAAACTCCTGTGGTACTTGTTTTGTGAAGCTGTCAGTCAATGATGACGTAGCCTTTTGCTCTTCGTACTATTTGCCGGCTTTCGACTTCGTCGGCGGGCAAAGTTTCGTCTTGTAGATAGTCCATGAATGGTTTCGTCCAAGCCAGAGAGGTCACTGTTACTATATTGACAAATGAACCCACTATATCCAGGTTATCGGGGTCCGCTCCCTTCACGGGTTGGGTCCGTAAATATTCCAGGAAAACGCCTGGCGGAATTGGTCAACAAGTTGATCCAAGCTTTGACAGTAGATGTCCTGCCTCATTCTCCTCCCTTTTGACGTACTTGACTTCGTACTCATCGAAGCACTTGGCTATTTCGTCTACTTCATCTCGATATGCCGCCATCATAGGGTTCCGTGCATTCCAGGTGCCAGCTACTTGCTGGGCAACCAAGTCGGAATATCCACAACAAACAATGTGCTTGATGCCAATATCTTTTTCTATGCGAAGTCCGTGAATGAGGGCCTCATACTCCGCCATGTTGTTGGTAGCATTGAAGTGGATCTGGAGGACGTGTTGCAACTTTTCTCCTTTTGGTGATTGTAATAATACACCAGCCCCCGAGCCGTTGAGTAGCTTTGATCCGTCAAAGTGCATGACCCAATATTCTGGCTCTGGTACATGAGTGTCTTCTGGCAGTTCTGTCCAATCATGACTAGCAATGTAGTGGTTTGAGAGAACTGAATTTAATATTGAACAACATGACTATCAATGTAGTGGTTTTTCACAATGATCATAATAATTCTTTGAACTTCACATATACCTACAATTTTGATTGCCGATTACTGCATTGTTCTTTGTTCCCGTATGACAAGTATGTGTTCTCTACTTGCAATTTATGTTGCGTTTTGTATTTGGGAATATTATCCATGTCAACAAAAATGATACAACATGTTATATACATATATTGTGCATACACGTTGTTCTTTTTGTTTCTTCCACTTTCAGCTTACCAAAAGCCGCGGACAGCTTTTCCTGAAGAAAGGGAGGATGATGAGGATACAATCATAGAGTATGATGATTCTGCTAGTTTAAGCTGGAAGGAAATATTGAGCCTCATTGAAAAATATGACAAGGTGACTTTATTCCTAGTTGGACATGATACTTTGATTTATAAGAACTGTATACTACCTAAATAATGGTGTTATTAGTTGAATAGATTTAATATCCATCGGACTAGTGCTAGCGGGAGGAGAGGGAGGAAGGCGAGCAAGAGATGGAAAGCGACCAAGAAGGAAGGTTCAGTTCAGACATACATAAGCTCTGAAATTAAAACGGATACAGATTCCTCGATGAACTCCGAATCAAGCAAATAAGTAATTTTTGGAAAGATAATTCCGAGAGCTTTCCAACGGGTACTCGCACGTCTCCAGACCCCGGATAATCCGGCCCCCACACCGCAGATAATCCGGCCTTGTTTCAAAAACTCTGCTAAGGACTTTGGGCGCGTCGCTCAGTATGGCGGGCGGATAATCCAACCCTACTTAGAATGGATAATCTGGCCCACAAGTTTCGTATTGATCTGGTGTATTTGCTACTATCAATAAAGTGTGATTAGTTGATCTATTGGCATTTATCCAATTGCAAGGTTTGTGTGATCTGTTGTTCCATTGGGAATTAGAATATTGCAAACCGCTTCGTGGTCAGCAACTACGTCCACAAGTGTGTGGAGTTGTGAATATCTACCAAGGTCTAGAGCTGTTGCATTGGCATCAGGGATTGATCAAGAGGTTTGTGAGTGCCATACAAGTTATCTACCCCGACTATCATGATCTACCACCCTCGCTTACTGAGAAGATCGGGCCACCCCTTATCATTTTACCTCGGCCTCGGTATACATGGTGACTCTTGGCGAGTCATGCTCTATGTCGGCTGGTAAGACAGCTTCTACCCCGTATACAAGTAAAAATGGCTTATAGCCGGTTGAGATATTTGGTGTTGTCCTTAGACTACACATTACTGCAGGTAGCTCAACTATCTAGCATCCAACCGTGCGTTGTAGTGGCTCAATAAGCCAAGATTTTATTCTAGACAGTACCTGTCAATTTGCTCTTTCCACTTGCCTAATTGATTCTGGATGTGTTACCGATGCTACATCCAGTCTTATCCTTTTCTCCATACAAAAGTGGGAAAAGGCTCCATCGGCGAAATTTGTTCCATTATCTATGATTACGCTATGTGGATAGATATATCTTATGATTATATCATTTAATAATGACACACTTATGTGGCCGTCACACTTTCTTATCAGCTTTACCTCTATCCATTTGTCAAACTTATCCACCATTACCAACATATGAGTCATATTACCACGACCCGGCTTGAATGGTCCCACCATATCTAAACACCATACAACAAATGGCCACATGATTGCAATAGTCTTGAGTGCTGAGGCTATCATATGAATCTTTCTTGCATATCTCTGGCATCTGTTGCACTTCTTAACTATCTCTTTAGCTTCTTGTAAAGCACTTGGCCAATGCAACCCATGCCGGAATGCCTTGGCAACTAGGGATCTTGATGAAGCTTGATGCCCACACTCTCCTTGATGGATATCTTGGAGAATCTCTTGCCCTTCTTTTGGTTCAACATAGCGCTAAAGCACATTGGTAAGACTTCTCTTATACAGTTCATCGTTGATGATGGTGTATGCTTTTTCCCTTCTCTACACTTGCCTGACCAAGGTTTCATAACTCGATAAACTTCCATCCATCATAAAAGACATGATTGGATGCGCCCAAGATGGCACAACTCGAATTGTGAAAACACCTTCATCAATCATCATTGGCTCAACCGACATTGCATTTGTCGACATGGGTTAGTGATGGCTCCAATATTTTCCATCTTCCACTGATGTTAAACATTATTTTTGGTCAAGCAATTGCCAAGAAAATCTCTATCCTTGCCACTAATGACTAATAATTGCAAAGATATGAAAAACCTCTCTTTGAATTATGTTGTGCAGGAAATAATGGATTTTAACGTGAAATAAGGAGTCATAATGAAGGATTTTGAGGAAGTCCACGCGACCAAGTGACTGGGAAGCTATGCCATGGTGTTAGTACACTTAACGACCACTAGTACGGGCAGGGCCCACCCGTACCTCCCACCCGTACCAGGTGGCGACGGCTTCGTCTCGTCAAACCCTACAACTTTTGTCAAGATGCCTATATATTTTGAGGCTCCAGCTGCCGGCCAGAGAGCCGCCATTCCCAGATTACATCACAACACCATCAAAGGAGATCCACACCATTGTTCATCACTTCCACCATCCATCCATCCACTAGCCATAGCTATTGCTTTGAAATTTAGATCTCCTTGTGATTTGGCGACCATTGTAAGAATATTTGATTTTGATCTATGTATTTGTGTGATTGTTCTATCTCTGATCTATTTGTTATGACTGAGTAGTCTGCATGGGCTGCGTGTTTGGTTACCTTGCAGCGATTATGTGCATCTAGATCATGCGAGTATGATATTTTGTTTGCAATTGAGATTTTTTCTTTTGTTTCTTTGTCTCTTGTCTCGATCTGTGGACTGGTACTTACCCAATATCCCATAGATTTATAAAGGCTTGAGGTGAGATACTTGGCTAGCGACAATCTCATAGGAACCTTAGTGACAGAAACGGTAGTATGGTCTTTGCTTAGCGACCCATTCGGGATCAACAACAACATCACCATATCAAGCTTTGATCTGTGTTTTACACTTAATAATCCTTTGTAACCCGTGGCTTTGGTGTACACTCGGTTGGATTAAAAGTCTATTGTATGCCTGCGGCATCACGAGGGCTCTAGATTATTAGTATGTGTTTTCCACAAGATATTTCTCCGTTCAAATATTATACATGACTATTCTTATTATTATCTTTTATCCCATTTGATGTGTAGCTGCAGGTGGATCTTCAACCCTGGCCTATATCCATCCATTGATTCAAACCCATTATAAAGTAAACTAGATTGATCCGGTAAACTAAGGTAAAACAAACAAACAAAGTCTTCTAGACGTGTCCTTTTTATTTCCTTCTAGTATTGCTTTCCGAGGTTTGATTAAACATAGGTCTTCCAGGGGAAAAGCTATTATACTACATCTGTGAATCTGGATCGAAGGTATCAACCCTTTTTCTAGCACTGTTACTAGGGAAGCAATTTCGCAATCCTAGTAAGGTCACTAGAGACCTTGTTTTTAGTTTTATTATTACTTGTAGTTTAATTCTTGTTATTAGTTTACTTTATTGTTATTCATTTTCATTACAAAAATATATACCAAAAAGATAAGAGCCATGGTTCAAAAGAGATTAGGGGATGATGCAACTCCGACTAATGATTTTATTCGTGCACCCATCACCAAGCCCGCACTTGATGCGGAAACATATGAAGTAAAGCCTAACCTTTTAAGTTTGGTTCAACAAAACCAATTGGAGGGATCATCCGCTGAAGATTCGGGTTTGCACTTAAATACTTTTACTAAAATTTTCGACATGATGCGTATTAAGGATGTAGATCCAAATATTTTTAAACTAAGATTGTTTCCTTTCTCTCTTAGAGGAAAGGCTAAGGATTGGTTGCTAGCTCTACCAAAGGGCACTCTTAAATCTTGGGAGGAATGTACTAATTTGTTTATGACTAAATTCCCCCCCCCCAAGCTATGACTATGCAGCTAAGATCCAACATTACAAGCCTTAGTCAAGAAGACTGTGAGCAAGTAGTGCTTGCGTGGGAAAGGATGAAAGAAGCCGTAATGAACTGTCCTAGTCATGGGATGAAAGAGTGGTCTTAACCCAATGTCTAAGTCTACGCTAGATATTGTAGCAGGAGGAACGATCATGGGAAAACAAGTGAGTGTTACAAAGAAGTTACTTGATGATATGCAAAACAACCATCCCGAATGGCATGTGTAAAGAACCTCGAAGAGAGTAAGTTCAATTACCGAGGTAAATAGTGAACAGCTTACATCTAAGGTAGATGAGTTTCTTAGCTTAGTAAAGGGTAAAGAAGATACCCAAGTTAATGTTATCACTACTGATGTTAATGATGTTAATTTTATAGCTCGCACTCCTTTTAATTCTGCATGGAAAACTAATTATGCTTCTAATATGGAAAAATATCATGCTAATCCTACAGGAGCTACTTATAATAATTATGATAATACTAATGGAGAAAATCATGGCAATATCCCGTTTGAGCAAAATGTTAGAACATTTATACAAGCTCAAACCGAGCAAAATAATATGCTTATTAAAATCATGGAGAACCATGAAAGTAGTATAGGAAAATTATCTAACTAGGCCATTGCAATTAGAAATGATGTGCAGGCTCTACAGGAAAGGACAAAGACCATGGAGGCTTAGCTAGGTAAGGTAGCTGAGAGCCAAGCTCTCATACTAGCAATGTTTGCTGGAAAACCCGAGCCAAATCTAGTAGAAGACCTCAAGATGATGAGGGTGTAACCAATGAAGAAAAAACTGAAGAACTAGATTATAGCAATGCGCCAACATCGGAATATACCATGGAAGATCTATTGAAGATGATCACCGTGAAGAATCCAGGTATAGAAGAAGGTAATGATGCTATGAACCAACAATTTATATAACAAGTAGCATCTAAAGTTCGTTCTTTAGAGATGGAGTATAAAAGACTAGAGGATAAGCTTCCAGCTAAGCTATGTGATATATTTGAGCCCACTATTAAAATTAAGTTGGGATTCAATGAGATGTCCGCAGTTTGTGATCTTGGTGCAAGCATCTCAACAATTTCCAAAATCTTATTTGATAAATTAAATTTGGGGCCATTTATTACAACTGAATTGAAACTCCATCTAGCTGTTTCAACTTATAAATGAGCTGTTGGGATTAAAGGTATTCCCACTCTTATCGATCTTGTTATTGTGGACATGCCTGAAGATCTCATATCACCTATAATTCTAGGTAGGCCATTCCTAAGAACTATTAAAGCATTCATTAATTTAGATGAAGGGAATGTGAGAATAGGGCTACCATCTAGAGATCCTTTTTTAATCCACTTCCCTAGGAAAAAGAAGGGCAAGCCTAATGATGATGATGGTGTAATTACTTTGAAAGCCAACTACTTTGGAGTGGGTGTTCCACTTGATAAACCTAAGTGATTGTAATCAATGTCAAGCTAACTGACCTTAACTAGAAGCGCTTCTTGGGAGGCAACCCATGTGAAATAAAATTTTCTTTATGTGTTAGTTTTGTTTTTGTTTTTAATAAATAGTGTTCAAGCAGACCTATGGAGAGAGGAGAAGAAATAAGGTAATCCTCCATGATTTATTTTACTAACACATGGCCTAAGAAATATTGTTGGATCTTTACTTAGTATATTTGCTATTATTTTTGTCCTTTGATATGATCTACAAAGGCACATGGAGCTTCTAATCAAAAAATTTAAGTTTTGTAGCTCACGTTGTTTTTAATGACCACTGGTACGGCCGGAAGGGACCGTACCGTGCGCCTGTACCACATCAAGCCAAAGGGAGATAGAATTTCTGATTTTTGCTATAGGTATCAGTACCGGTAACGACCACTGGTACGGCGGGAGGCGCTAGTACCGCGCGCACGTATTGTACCCTCTAGCAAACATCAGTTATAAAGCTAAGGTACCGTATCAATAACGACCTGCTGTACGGGTGCGCGCGACCGTATTGCGCGCCCGTACCGAGTGAACCGCTTGGGAGCAGCCATCACCCCCAAGGTAAGTCACCCGGTACGGGTGGGCTCCGGCCGTACCACCCGCCCGTACGACATACGCGGCTGCCATATTCAGCCCGATGTGGTAACCTAAAAATCCCCAAAATCAACCATTCTCTTTCTTCTTCCTCCAAACTCCAAACCACCTCCATTCACTACAAGAATCTGGACGATTCATGACAATCTAATATCGTCGTGGATGAGGGCCAAAACATCGTAGATGGCCATCCATGATGAAAAAATTGGTCACGGACCTCACGTCATAATTCATTCTATGACCTTTTTCCTGTCTGAAAACGTCACGGCCAATCATGACGTTCCTCTATTTTCGTCGTAGTGAACTTGACCGGCCCAGCCTAGGCCCGGTCGCTCATGAAGTTTTTATTTCATCACGGTCGATGACACATGGCAGACGGCACCGCGGGTGTTCTTCAGCGACCTTTGCTGACGTAATGTTCATCGTCTATGATGTCATCAAGTTCTGACGTTTTGTTTCCATCACTGCATGATTCTGTTGTATCCATGTCCGTGATGTCACCCAACCCGTTCATGACACCATATATCCTGTTTATGACATCACACATGCCATGACGATTTTTTTCATCGCCAGCTTTCGATGCCATGCTGACACGTGGACGGTTGGCACGGACAAGCTTGTGCCAATCGGACGAGGCCACGTGGGCAAGCCGCAGAACGCCACGTTGACAAATCAAAATGGGACACCTATCACCTACTGACGACGAATTTTGTGTGATGATGTCATTATTGGCCGTGACATTTCTGTTTCGTTTAGATAGTTGGCCAATGAAAGGCGGCCACGTCGATGTTTACCTATGAAGGAAATGTTTCGTCAAGAACAACTAAAACGATTTTGTTTTTGTCGCGGATGCGAGCTGGCGTCACCGTGAGATCAGGGGGCCATTGTGCATGTAAATTTCTACTAGCCCTAATCGTTTGTGACACATTTCACACCACATGCATCAAATAATAGAATTTTACAATGAATTTCAGGACAAGTTTCCACATAGATTTCCACAGCAGTTTCTGAGCCAAATGCATCACAAGCTTCCACAGCGAAAAACTTTCCATAGTAGTTTATGAGCCAAAAGCCTCACAAGTTTCCCTGCCCAAAAGATTCACAAGTTTCCACACCGTTAACTTTCCTAGACCCAAGAACTTACAAGTGTCACTCCCGATTTCACTTACCTTGCGACAGCTGAAGCTGCTGCTTCTGCTGAGTCATCTGAGACAACACTTGCTGAAGTCAGTCATTTGTATGGTTTTGTTTATCCTGCATCTCTTCTTGCTTCTTCTACATTTCTCTCATGTCTTTAGCATACTGCATCCTCTCTGCCTCGGCAGCTTCTTTCGCTCTCTGCAATTCCTCTATGGTATAGGGCAGTTTGTCACTCCCTGCTCTCTCAGCCAAAAGTTCCGCTTCAAGGCCAGACCTGCTTCGTCTTGATGTACTTGGATGGAGGCTGATGTTCTTTAGGAATGTTGTCTTTCTTCTATCCAACGAGAGTGCAAAGTGCACAACCTCAGTGGAAGAAAGTGGTCCTTCCCGTGGACATCTGGAGCCATCTTCTTTTCCATGATTTCCTACAGTATTAGGAATAGAAGCAAACCTTAGAAACATAGCAAGCAAACTACAATCATATCGTATACAATTGAGAGATGAAGATAGCATTGAATTTTACGAAGATGAAAAGTATTGAAGAGGACTTACAATTGCTTTCTTCACATTCGGAGTGAATCCATTTATCGTCCTCACCGTTGCACACAACCTCATAGCTACGAGAACCTGTGGCAGCAGGGTACAAGACTTTGCTCCTGTTGTTCTTGTTTATTACACAAGTACTCTACACAAGCAGAAACCATACAGTATAAGAGCCAGTTCAAATCAAACAATTTAAACACATGTAGTAATAGTAAAAGAGTAAATGAAAAGTGACTTGTTTCCTGGGGTCAGACCAAGTATCAAGAAGCTTGCACCACTGCTCGTCGGTCATGTGTTTCACTTCGTCGGGACATTTCCTTGTAACTTGGTTCAGAGGGTAGGGATCAAAATACTTCTTCTTCAGAATATGCCACTGATTCCTTGCATGCCTCATAAATTGATTTGCACAAGCATTCCGCACGTGGGTGTTATTTGTGTCCATGGCAAACTTTTGCTAAAAATAAAATATGGAGCATCAGCATTTGCATGAATAGAGAAATGGGAAGGTAAAGGACAGCTAAGTCACAGAACATACAAAAACTTTGCCTATGAAGTCTGATTGGACATCAACCCTCTTCTTGTACTCTTTCCAGTGTGGTAAGATAGGCATGCTAGTCCTTACTGTGACTGCACACTCACTGGGAAACTTGGCAGCAACATACAGCTTGTCTGGTCTAGTTCTTCCTGGAAGAACATTAAGTGAAAGCCTCCCTCCTTTGGACAACTTGTCAAGCCTCTTCCCCGTGTTTTTGCTCCTCACCACCAGAGCTTGACTAGTATGCGGAACTATATCTTCAGAATTCTACGTTTCAGCGTCTTCAGAATAAGGTGCATCAAAGTCTTGAGACATCTGGCATCCATCATCATCTACAAGAATACAATGTGCTGATTTAGTGTTCCACATTAATATGATGGGCTTAAATGGATTATAAGTGAGCAAGCAGTCGGTTTAACGCATTACCACGTTGAGACCAGTCACTACAATCTTGCCACGGTACTTCATGACTAGGATCAGATTCCCCATATTCGGTAGCTGACTCATCATATTGGGTAGCTGCCCCTGACCCTCAAATGGGGTACCAGATTCCTTGCCGTCGGCAGCTGAACACATATGTTGGGTAGTTGACGTAGCGCCTTGGGTACCTAACCCATCGTTTTTGGACAGTGCATGGTTGCTTCGGCGAGGTCCCCGCAGATAGCTGGGAGGTGGCTTCTGGATTTGGAGTGGTGGCAAGCCACATTTGGGGGATACCCCTGGGCAGAAGGATGCAGACTTCGTCACTTGGGAAGGTGGCTTCTTGATTTGTGGAGGTGGCAGGTTGGCTTTGGGAGGTGCAAGAGGATGGCAGGATGTGGGTTGGGGTTCCACACCTTGGGTAAGTGGCTGTTGGCTTTGGGGATGTGGCTGCTGGCTTTGAGGGGGTGGTTGCTGGCTTTGGGGGGTGGATGCTGGCTTTGGGGGGTGGCTGCTGGCTTTGGGGGTGTGGCTGCTGGCTTTGGGGGGGTGGATGCTGGCTTTAGGGGGGTGGTTGCTGGCTTTGGGGGTGTGGCTGCTGGCTTTGGGGGGTGGATGCTGGCTTTGGGGGGTGTCTGGCTTCGGGGAGGTGCCGGACGGCATAATAGCGGGTCGGAGGGAGTGGGCAAGTCACCTTGGGCAGAGTGCTGCTCATGTTGGACAGCTGCCTGCTCGCCTTTGGCAGCTGGTTGCTTGCCTTGGGCTGCTGCCTTCTTGTCTTGGGAGGGTGGTAGATTGACGGCAGCTGGCTTCTCGCCTTGGTGGGCATCAGGACCTGCAGCTTTAGCCACTTGGCCGGCATCAGGAACTACAGCTTTGGCCACTTGGACGACATTAGAAACTGCAACTTTAGCTAGTTGGCTGGCATTAGGGACTATAGCTTTGGCCACTTGGCCGACATCGGGAACTGAAGGTTTAGCTACTTGCCGGACATCGGGAACTACAGATTTTGCCACTTGGACGACATTAGAAAATGCAGCTTTCGCCAGTTGGCCGGCATTAGGAACTGTAGCTTTGGCCACTTGGCCGGCATCGAGAACTGAAGGTTTAGCTACTTGCCGGATATCGGGAACTACAGATTTGGCCACTAGGTTGGCATCAGGAATTACATCATCGGTGACCAGCAGGGGGAAATGAAGTGCAGCTCTAGCCACCTCCAGGGGATTAGGAAGTGTGGCTTTGGCAGTTTGCCTGTCATCAGGAAGTTCTGCTTTGGTCGTTTCCTGGGCATCAGGTAGTTCGGCTTTTGCAATCTTATGTGTTACACTCCGAGTTTCTTGTGAATGGGTCGTAGGACCTGCCGCTTTTGGAGTTTGCCGTGTGTAACCTGGAGGTGGAAGTCCTGCTTTTAGCGGATTCCCCTTGGACCTCGTGTGTCTCTCATTTTCGGTGTCTAGAGATAGTACTGATGCCACAACACGCTTGCGAGATGATCCACCACCAGGAGCCATCCTTTTCCTGGGAGTTTTCTTCTTGAATTTTCTCTGCTTAAGCTACACATTTTACATGTAACAGTCAATTGGGGAAAATAAAGAGGAACAAAACATATGGCAAAAAGAGTAAGCAAAAAATTCCACACAAAATCATGACAAGATGGTGAGCTAGCAGTTAAGGGGACTACCTATAGCCCAGTCTCAATGGTGACCTGTGTTTCATCACCTGATATGTCACCTTCATTGATACCCCCCCTCAGGATCATACCGAGGTCCAGAGGGATCATTGTTGCTCTTTTTCAGGGAGAATACAGTTGGGGATGCAACAACACTAGCTACGAACCTAGTACCAAGTCGTTGCATCCATGGACTCTATCTCATGATGGTTTTCATCCGACTTTCTTCCATCGGTAGTATTTGTGGTTCTAACATGAATAAATAATTCCAATTAATCTAGAAATATAAAATTGGGTGCGATACCAACCTATGTTATATAGTAGATAGTACTCATCATTTAACAGGTCGCCATGAGCAATTTAAACAAAAAGATCGTAGGCTGCCAAACTAATGCAACACACGGGATAATGTAACCTAGTCTACAGCCTTCCTTTTTGCTACTTCTAGGGGTCTGTGGGGTGGGGGTACACTTGGCGATCCAACAACATATGCTAAGATCCTACGAGCATGTACAATGCAAGAAGCTTGGAGAAGTGCTTAGCGAAATAGACCGGTTTTTGGTTAAGCAATGGTGCTTATTTATAACAGGATGATGTCTAAATTGGCACCTCTCGAATACAAATAAGCATTGTTTCTTACAAAAAAGCTAGGATTACTTTTCTAAGCAACACCCTGAGCACATTCCACTATACATATGTGTTTTAACATGTATAGGGAACTCCAAATATGCCTCAATATATAACATAAGGGGTGGAACAATCCGCTATGACCAATTCATACTCTGATCATAAGACATACGACGAAATAGCAAAACAAATGCAACATGGATTGCATGATAGTCCTACAATGGGTGGCCTGACTGGTATTATACACTAGTATCATACACATAATACTAGTGTGTACAAACTTCCCACTATGACCAACCTAAATGATGGTGTCTATGTTATAAGACCTATGACACTATTCACTATGGAGATAATATTAAGACCAGTCATAGTGGGGAGTAACATAGCCTAGTAACAGGCTATGTTACTCCCCACTATGACCAGACTTAGTATTATACACTACAATAATAATCAGGGATTGACGATTAAACACAAGCAGTACAAGCATCTACCGTGCAATTAAATAGGCAATTAAGAAAAATATAACATATGCTGCTCATTATCCTATAGTAAACCATCATGTAAAACAGTAAACTATGAACTACTTATACGATGAACATAAGACATATCACAAAACATCCAAAGTAATGCAACAAACAGGATAATGCAACCTTTATCACACGCAAACTGATCATAAGCCTAATAGTTTACAAGCTAGGCAATTCACCAATTGGTTGCAATAATAAGGAGGTCAGGACAATTAAACATGAGCAGTATATGCATCTATATCTTGCCACTGAATAGGCAAGTAGGCACAATATAACATATGTTGTTGATTGTCCAATAGTAATCACAAGTGTAAAATATTCCACTCTGAACAATTTGTATTTATACTCTGATCATAAGACATGTTATGAAAATAATTTATCAGCAACAAACAATATAACCAAACAACAGAAAATCAAGGTAAGTGCTTCCTTGCTTTCAGGATGTGGGGCCTTTTTCTTCCTGCTATCCTGGTGGAATGCTTAAATCGTGGCATCGAGGCTTGTCAGTGGACCTTGGTAGCAGAGTATGTGGAGGAAGTGCATGGCGAGTAGGTAGACCTTGTCGACGGCGATCTGGCGTACCGTGTTGACTAGGTGGATGACGAGTATGCGTACCTTGTAGTCGAGGCGCACATCAAGTGAGCAGACCTTGACCGCGAGTGGGAAGATCTTGACGGCGACCTGCTGGGATAGTGGGAAGAACTTGACGGCGAGGTGGCAAGACTTGTCGACGAGGTGCACGTCGAGGGGCGTACCTTGTCTACGAGGTCCACGTCGAGTGAGCAGACCTTGACCGCCGGTGGGCAGACCTTGGCGTCCAGGGAGCAGACCTTGACGGAGAGGTGCACGGCGAGTGGGGAGATCTTTACGGAGATGTGCACGTAGAGGTGGCAGATCTTGTGGGTGAGGTTGACGGCGAGCTTGCAGACCTACGAGCTTGATAGTTGGCACAGCGTGGTGGGAAACCGCAAAGGTGACAATGGGCTAGGGTTTGGGCTACGGCGATGACTAGCTGATGTCTACTGAAATTAATGACGGCTACATGGTGGGGAGGGGCATAGGGCGGCGAGGGGTAGAGTGAAGGACGACGTCAAGTGGACGAAGGACGAACATCGGCGAGGGTGAGGGCGTGGGCAAGGGAGGAGGCAGAGTACAACAAAGGTGAGGAAAAATGGATCTCGTCCACTTTTGGTAGGGGAGGGGATAAGGAGGGTTTCTTTTAGATTACCTAAATTCCCTCTCCGCGAATGATGCATGGCGTTGTGCTGAAGGGCTGATCGGTCTATCCCAGGGACGAAATTTTGAGGCGCGGAATTTAACTCCTATGCGCGAAATTTGAGCGGAGTGTGTCAGTCAAATTTTTTGATGGCGTATCCTGGCCATCTATTGCATGATGAGTGGCTCAAATAAATTAATCACATAGGATACTTGTTAAAAAAGCTACATTTTGAATATATTAGCAATTACTAACCCAAAAATTTAGGAAAATTCCGTATAGTTTTCAAATAAATTAGCATTACCATATTTATTAAAGTGTGGATGTTGATATAGGCAAACCATGGTGTAGAAGCAAAACAAACATAGGAAAGAAACTTCCACACATATTGCAATGCACCAGTAGTACTACAGAGAAGTTGCATTCCACTTGAGTGTGTGTGTGGTCATGTATATATCAATGTGGTTTTGGAAAAGAACACACACGCACATATATCAATGTGGCTTGGGAAAATAACACATATGTAACATAATGTGCATGCAATGACTCTATGGGGGATCCAAGTGGAAAACCATGGTGTAGAAGAAGCAAGACACACATAGGAAATCAACTCCCACACATTTAATGCACTAGTGTGACGGAGAAGTTGCATCACAGATCTTATAATCCACTAGAGTAGTGTGTGTGTGTGGTCATGTATAGATATGATCAATGTGGTCAGGTGGATCATCAATAATGACTATCTAGTGGAGATATATATATATATATATATCAATGTGTGGTTTAGGAAAGAACACATGCAAATCACTCTAAGGGATGATCTATATATATATATACATGTGTCAAACCATCATGGTCATATATGTAGAGACCAAAAACACACTAGTGTGACAGAAGTTGAATCACAGAATCCACTGGAGTGTGTGTGGTCATCAGATATCAATGTGGTTTTGGAAAAGAGCACATATGCAATATAATGTGCATGTAATGAGTCTATCAGGGATGCACAAGTGGAAAACCATGGTGTAGAAGAAGCAAAAAAACATAGGAAATCAACTCCTAGTACACATTTAATGCACCAGTGTGACAGAGAAGTTGCATCACAGAATATAATCCACTAGAGTAGTGTGTGTGTGTTGTCATGTATAGATATGATCAATGTGGTCATATGGATCATCAATAATGACTATCTAGTGGAGAGATATACATATATAACAATGTGTGGTTTAGGAAAAGAACACATGCAAATTACTATCGGGGATGATCCATATATATATGCATGTGTAAAACCGTCATGGTCATATATATAGAGACAAAAAACACACTAGTGTGACAGAAGTTGAATCACAGAATCCACTAGAGTGTGTGTGGTCATCAGATATCAATGTGGTTTTGGAAAAAAACGCATATGCAATATAATGTTAATGCAATGACTCTATGGGGGATCCAAGTGGAAAACCATGGTGTAGAAAAAGAAAGACACACATAGGAAATCAACTCCCACACATTTAATGCACCAGTGTGGCAGAGAAGTTGCATCACAGATCATATAATCCACTAGAGTAGTGTGTGTGTGTGGTCATGTATAGATATGATCAATGTGGTCATGTGGATCATCAATAATGACTATCTAGTGGAGATATATATATATATATCAATGTGTGGTTTAGGAAACAACACATGCAAATCACTCTAGGGGATGATCCATATATATATACATGTGTGAAACCATCATGGTCATATATATAGAGACCAAAAACACACTAGTGTGACAGAAGTTGAATCACATAATCCACTAGAGTGTGTGTGGTTATCAGATATCGATGTGGTTTTGGAAAAGAACACATATGCAATATAATGTGCATGCAATGACTCTATGGGGGATGCACAAGTGGAAAACCATAGTGTAGAACAATCAAAACACACATAGGAAATCAACTCCCAATACACATTTAATGCACCAGCGTGACAAAGAAGTTGCATCACAGAATATAATCCACTAGAGTAGTGTGTGTGTGGTCATGTATAGATATGATCAATGCTGTCATGTGGATCATCAATAATGACTATCTAGTGGAGATATATATATATATATATATATATCAATGTGTGGTGTAGGAAAAGAACACATGCAAATCACTATAGGGGATGATCCGTATATATACACATGTGTCAAACCATCATGGTCATATATATAGAGACCAAAAACACACTAGTGTGACAGAAGTTGAATCACAAAATCCACTAGTGTGTGTGTGGTCATCAGATATCAATGTGGTGCATGCAATGACTCTACGGGGGATCCAAGTGGAAAACCATGGTGTAGAAGAAGAAAGCCACACATAGGAAATCAACTCCCACGGATTTAATGCACCAGTGTGACAGAGAAGTTGCATCACAGATCATATAATCCACTAGAGTAGTGTGTGTGTGGTCATGTATAGATATGATCAATGTGGTCATGTGGATCATCAATAATGACTATCTAGTGGATATATATATATATATCAATGTGTGTTTTAGGAAACAACACATGCAAATCACTCTAGGGGATGATCCATATATATACATGTGTCAAACCATCATGGTCATATATATAGAGAGCAAAAACACACTAGTGTGACAGAAGTTGAATCACATAATCCAGTAGAGTGTGTGTGGTCATCAGATATCAATGTGGTTTTGGAAAAGAAAACATATGCAATATAATGTGCATGCAATGACTCTATGGAGGATGCACAAGTGGAAAACCATAGTGTAGAAGAAGCAAAACACACATAGGAAATTAACTCCCAATACACATTTAATGCACCAATGTGATAGAGAAATTGCATCATAGAATATAATCCACTAGAGTAGTGTGTGTGTGTGGTCATGTATAGATATGATCAATGTGGTCTTGTGGATAATCAATAATAACTATCTAGTGGATATATATATATATATATATATATATATATATATATATCAATGTGTGGTTTAGGAAAAGAACACATGCAAATCATTCTAGGGGATGATCCATATATATATATACATGTGTCAAACCATCATTATCATATATATAGATACCAAAAACACACTAGTGTGACAGAAGTTGAATCACATAATCCACTGGAGTGTGTGTGGCTATCAGATATCAATGTGGTTTTGGAAAAGAACACATATTCAATAAAATGTGCATGCAATGACTCTATGTGGGATCCAAGTGGAAAACCATGGTGTAGAAGAAGCAAAACACACATAGGAAATCAACTCCCAGTACATATTTAATGCACCAGTGTGACAGAGAAGTTGAAACACATAATATAATAAACTAGAGTAGTGTGTGTTGTTGGGGATATACTTTCCAGGTATCCTCACTGTACCTCACTGACCAGGGTGGCCCACTTCGGTTAGAGCTTTGCTTCACGGGTGGCCCACTCAGGGAGAAGAGACGGAGTCCAGTCCGGCTACGGGAAGGCCTATAAGACTTACCGACATAGGCCCATAGTGTTACTTGTAGTTCAAGATTGTACTCTATAACCGACTCTTAGTCGTAGCCGGATAGATCTCTCCTATAAACCCTAGGCCGGATATCTATATAAGCCGTCCTAGGGAGAGCCTTTAGGGCACCCTCACAATAGTCTACAATCTCAACTCGCACAGGGGAAACCCTTGTAACCCATATTCCGGCTCTGCCGTATTACTGGATTGCTAGCAGGAGTAGGATTCGTCCAAAGCCGTCGGATTCGAACCTGGGTAAACTTGTGTGCTCATCGTCCCAGAATACCGTACGTCTCACACCCCTCTATTCCACACGCCTCGAGGACCCCCTCATGGCATACTAGTCATCAATCCGACGACAGTTGGCGCTCTCCGTGGGGTATGTGAGCTTCGGATCTGCGTTCCGAGCGGAATCTACAAGAATCGGAATCGGCGATACTATCGCCGTCGGTCGCATCCTCTATCCCTGTGACGTCCCTCTCATCGTTCTCAATGAGACCTGGATTTCATCTAGGGAAGCCGTGACCACCTACACCATCATTTCTTTCGGTGAGATCGATGTTTACATCGGTTTCGCTGAACCTGTCCCACTGACGAGGGTTTAACTCATCAATGCCCATTGTTATGGACTTGGGTTTTGGAGAAGGAGGGAGTGCTGGAGACATCTACCGGCTAGCAAACAAGAACACAGGGGACAAAGATTTACCCAGGATCAGGAATCGTAGAGGTCCCTACTCCTACTTGTCTGCTCGTGGAATTATCGAAGGAACCGAAGGTTACAATGGTGCGCAGATGCAATCTGGCGAGGGTGGTGGAAACTAGGGTTGCGTGTGTCCTCCTCGCCGCCCCCTCCCAGCCTTTATATAGATAGGCTAGCTCTCGGGTAGCAGGTCGAGTTGGTTACAAGTTAGGGTTTTCCCCTTCAAACTTTCTATATTTAACTTCTTCTTGTTCTTTAAGCAATCGAGAGTCCGTAGGTTACTCGAGTCCTTCGTTTGTGCCTTGGCGACACCGTGGGCTTGAGTACCGTAGGTATTTGGACCGTATATACCAAGCTCGAGTACCTGTTGGGTATACCCATGTCAGTAGCCCCCGAGTGTCCAGTGGAATCGCAGATTCGACTAGGGACTATTTGAAGTCTTTCGAGTGCATGAATGAGTATATATTTCGACTGCTTTTAATTGTGTCATAGGGATTGTTGATATACGTGCCTGATTTAACCAAAGTATCGGTATCAGTTAACCACCTTAGGGTGAAACAACGCAATATACTCGAACTCGAGTCCCCGGACTCGAATCCGGAAAAGTGCTGGTGTAATTCGACTCAAGCCGCGGAGGTCTTACATGAGTCGAATTCCAGTTATATGGGTGTGAGCACTCGACGCGTCCGTCAAGGCATGTTCGTCGTACCTGTAAGCATGGATATATTTCTGGTAGTGCGCAACTAATGCGTTGCCAGGCCTTATTCAGGTCTTACCTTCACGCTGTAAGCGCGGCATCTGAATTTTATCATCATGGAGACGATTCGGGTGACCCAGGAGACGCAGTCTCTTTGTAGGGAAAAATTATGAGGCGGTGTCGCCATGATCTTCGACTGTGGATGTTATCAACACACAGTTTTTTGTACAAATAATCATAGGGTGCGCGACCAACGCTCCCTATGGGAGTAGCCACTGAGTGCCTGGTTGAGTCGAAGACTCAGGCAGGGACTAAAGAACTTTTGCGACTGTTGTCATCTTTTTCTTGCTTGTTTCAGTCGAATTAGTTTCCGGCGCTCCCTATGGGAGTAACCCATGTCCATAGTCGAACTGTATTTCGAGTGATTGGGTTTGCCTTTTCTTGTCCATGTTCCTACAAAAAGAAAAAAAAATCATAGGGTGCGCAACCAGCGCTCCCTATGGGAGTAGCCCCCGAGTGCTTGGTGGAGTTGAAGACTCGAGCAAGGACTCAAGTAGTCGAAGCCCTCTGCTGCATAGCTTTGATGACGTCAGTGCTGACGCTTTGATGACCTCAGTTGCCCGCGTGAGCGATTTTGACGGGACGTGACGAGCAGTGGGTCCCACTTTCTAACTTTGATTTGACTGGGCGTGCGTAATCTTTATTTTAGCTGCGTCTCCTCAATTTCCACGTGTAATGGGAGTAGTGGAGGGACGGTTCGCGCTTCCACTCCTCCACGTGTCCAGCACGATGTTTGCCACGCGTCCAGTAGGGTTTTTCTGAGCCATTAGATTGCATATTCCAGGGGTTAAGTAGCAGCGCTGCGACGGTAATTTTCTCATCTGCTCTCGTTCATCTTTGCTTCCATCGCCATTGCCGCTGCTTTCTCTATGCTCGTTTCCTCCACGACGCTGGACCAGCTCCGCTCGTTTCCGAGCTACTTTCTGTGCTCGCATCGCCGTCGCGCAATGGGTAAGAAGAAAGGAGGCGTTGCGGCTGATTCCGCGGCCACCGTTGCCGCGGTGAAGAAGAAGGGCGGCTCCGCCGCTGCGCGCACCAGCACCACCGCCGGCGGGAAGATGAAGGTCGCAGGCACTCGCGTCACGAATGGTGCGTGGCGCCCCTCCATCATCAAGTCGTCGGATCTTCGCCTTCTTCGTCAAGACAGAGTGCTATCCGGCGCAGTCACCGACGCGCGCGTCCCCAGCGGTGACACAATTCCTGTTCCTCCCGCTGGTTTTCGAGTGATGTTTTTAGCATTCATCATTCGTGGTCTCTCCTTGCCTTTTCACCCCTTCTTTAGGGGCCTTTTTTTGTTTCTATGGGCTTAAGCTCCATCAGCTGTCCCCGAATTCGATTCTCCACATTTCTTGTTTCATCACTCTCTGCGAGTGCTAGCTCGGAATCAAGCCGCACTTCGGCCTCTTCAAGCGCCTCTTCAAGTTGAAGCGTCAATCTACATCTGGTTCTTTAGTCTATGATGTAGGTGGTTGCGGAATCCATGTCGACCCGTCCGCCACCTACTTCGACATCAAGCTCACGACGTCCGTCCAATGGTGGAGGGACAAGTGCTTCTACGTTCGCGACAAGAAGGTTGACGGAGACCACTTCGTACTCACGCCCTTCGATCCCGCGACGCCGTGCAGAAGGATGCCCTCCTGGAAGAATGTAGTCATGCCTGGCGAGTCCGCAGAGACAGATGTGGTGTACCAGCGCGTCTGCGACCTTGAGAGTCGCATTATCAAAGAGGAGGGAGGCTGCGCCCTCATTCGCACTTGGCTGCGCCGTCACGTCCAGCCCCTGCAAGCCAGAGTCCACCCCATGTTTCGGTGGGCTGGCGCTGATGATGCCACTCGCGTGTCTGCCGATGGCATGTCCGCGAGTGACGTGGACAAGGGGGTTCGACTGGTCACGAAGTACACCGTCAAGGATGTGCTCCCCAGTGAGCTAGTTGTTCCGTCATTTGATGCTTCGAACCCTCCTCCTGAGGTATAGTTTGTGCTACGCAGTAGCTAAATTTGTCGATTGCTTTTGTGTTATTTACTTGCTATTTGCTGAAATGTGTTGCCTATGTGGAGGATTGGGCGGTGTCACCTTGTATGCCCCCTCTTCCTGAGGGTATTATCCCTCACGAGACTTTGGAAGAGGACGAGTCGGAGTCGACCGTCCCGATCTGAGGAGAAGCCCGAGTCCGGTAGTCCGGATACTCGCAAGCGTCCGCGCAGCAAGGATTCCGATGCATCGTCTCCTTCGACTCCGGAAGGTGCAGGTGTTGGTGCGGAGTCGCCAATTCCTGCCATTCCTGTGAGCGCCGTGGCACCATCTTCTCGCAAGAAGATGCGACTGCCCAAGGAGTCTTCGTTAGAGTCGGGGGGAGCCACTTTTGACTTTGACAAGTTTGATTGGTAAGTTTTCTTAGTTGATTTGCTCTTCTCTGTTTTTGCTCGTGATGGCTCGTCTGTGGGTTTGCCCTATCTTGATATGATTTTTGTCTTGCAGTCAAGAGGCGTCGTCATCTTCTGGCGACGTCCAGTTTTTGAAGGAATCAGGAGTTGCGACCTCAAGGGACAAGGAAGAGGTCGAGCGCGCTCCTTCCACTCCATTGGCGGCCCACTCTAGTCACAACTCTTCTAGTTCTCCTCATGTAGGGGAGCATCGAATGGTTGCCCAGATGACGGTACAACAAACATCCTCGGAGTCATTGGAGGACCATGTGAGTGTAGTTTTTTCTCCTTTTTAATATTGCAGTCGATGTTATCTATTGCTTATGTTGATTCCTTGTTTGTGCGATAGCTCCTTGTGAAGGAAGCCATGCACTTGGCAGAGCAAGTGCTTGCGATAGGTCGCCAGTATGCGATGCTGGAGACGCGTCATCGCGTGGTTGAAAGTGAGTGTCTTGTACTTCTTCTTCTTCTTTGTCTTTTTTTTAATACGGTCAACTGATAGTCAATCTCTTTATCTTTGTAGCCGAACATAACGCTCTCCTGCGCAATGCTGCCACCATGGAAAAAACGCTCGCCGCGGCTGTGAAGGGTCGTGACGAAGCAATCGCGACGCGTGATGAGGCGCAAAGGCGCGAAGAGGATTTGCGTGCCTCCATCGCAGCCAGGGAGAAGTTGTTCAAGGAACAACTACTCTCGATTGCCAAGGCCCTTTGAGGTACTTTGCTTGTGGATGTTGTTATCCTTCTCTGCTTCGAATGTTTTTTCTGGTGGCGCTGATGTTTTTGTCCATATGTGAATTTTTGTACAGATGCTGGCGATTTGAGCTTTGACCCGCAGGCCCTTCGTCGTGATGACGCTCTAGCGGGTGCACTGTCAGTAGTCGAAGACCGAAGCACCGCTATGCATGACACGCTCTCCAAGGCCAAAAGCGTACTCAGTCGCCTTCGGGGGGAGTTGATGCCCAAGGCGGAGCTAGTCGAGAATATAGACGAGCTGGTGGAGTCACTCGCTAGAGGTGTGCCTGCCAGCTTCAAGAACTCGCTTTGCTCGGCTGGCGCGTCCATGTCACTTGCCATGGTTCAGGCCCACGAACTCAAGATTGACCCTGTTGCGGTGTCGAAGGCGATGCCTGTGAGCACGGACGACCAGCAGGTAGTCTTCGCTCCCTTCACGACTGCCTGTGGCAAATATGGGCCTCAGTTGATAAATACTGTTGTAAAGTATTCTGAGGAGCTGCATCGCGTCAAAGAGGCAGCGAAAGCGGCGGCATCAGGGGCTGGCGGAAAGTCAGTGGCATCTGACACTACCACAGACTCGATGAAGCCCCCGAGGCCGTCGAAGTCGAAGAAGCCAGCTGCTCCTTAGTTAGCTTTTGTAATAGTTAATTAGCTTATGTCCTTTTGTTTAAGAACGTGCCTGCTGGTGAGTGTATCTGCTGATACTTTTACTGGTCTTGAATGTATTTGAATCCTTTGTCATTGTGTTGACTTGGCCGTCTTATTTTCTTCTATCTTGACTTGTGGTAGGGTACATCGAGTGATCCTTTGAGGGAAACTTAGGACTCGCCGACTTTTGATGATATTGTGGTACCGCCGCGTTCCAGAGTGGATGAGCTGTCGCTGCTTTTGACATTGGGCGTGAAGCAATGCCCGTGCTCCGATAGCGGATGTATGGAAGTCGAAGGCGGAAAAAGCCGCCGCCCGGGAGCAGTATCTGCTTGGCGAGGTGATGCAGCTGGGCGACCAATTCAAGTGTTAGTTTGCTTGCTCTCATCTTTTCCATGTAGTTACTCACAGTAGTCCGTTTTACTCATGCTGCTGTTGTTGCTTCATGTAGTTGTCAGCACGCGTCACCCGCATGAGGAGAAAGATAGAATTGCCATTCGCATGCATGATCTTACCCAGGAACAACTTCAAGAGAGTGGATACTTCTGGGTAGATCATGATCGTGCGACTGCGCTAGCGACCCTGCAGGACCGTGCGTAACGAGTGCTGCACTTTCTGAAGAAATCACAGTCATGCTTGAAGAACATTTATCGGGCGATGTTCCCGCTGGATGATACGCCATCAAGCTTGCTGGCCCTTCTTGCCAAGTTTCAAGACCTGACCGCGGTTCGCGAGTGCGTGAGACAGCAGTTGGTGGCTAGTGCCAAGGCTGCTCTATCAATGGTGCGACTGCACATACCTGACGTAGATGTTGCGTCAATTGCGTCTGGGCCGCCTGCGCCGCCAGCAGGTTCTGCTTGGAATATGGTGCCGCACTACCAGGCGGTGGACCGCATAGCAGAAGAGATCGTCGACTTCTTTGAGGAGCAAACCAACGTTCTTCTGCTGCAGTAGTAGCCTAGTTTGTATCCTGCACATAAGTGTACTTGTGTTGTAAAGTTCGTATAAATGTTGTAGATAATTTATTGTCGAATGCGTATAAAGAGTTGTGTTAGTATGGAGTGCGTGGCACTATACGAGTCCTTTTCGTTAGCCTGGTCATGTTTTTCTCTCAGTCCCTTGTCAACCTGTCAGGTGCGTTGCAGCTAGGTTGATGTTGTGTTAAGGGTTTCGATTGATGTACCAGCTACTCAGGATATCGCGTTTTGGTTCGAAGAACAGATGTGTACAGGGTGGCGCAGCCCCCGAGTATATAAATTGGGAAAGTAAAGGAGAACTCAGAGTTTTGGGGCACTTAGCTTTATTTATTCGAAGAACAGTGCGAGGTACAATGTGTGGCTAAGTAGCCTTGGATGAGTAGCCTTATTTGCAATGTAAAAGGTAAAAATGACTAAGGGTAGAAGTGTCGCAATTGTGCGACGTTCCAGGGGTTGGAGTATGCGACTCCTATCTCTAAATCTTGAAGGCGATAGGCGCCACCTGGGATTACTTCTGTAATCACGTACGGTCCTTCCCAGGGGGACTCGAGCTTGAGATGCCCCTGCTGCTTGATCGCGGGACCAGGTCACCTTCGACGAAGGATCTAGGCGAAGCCTCCTCGTGGTAGATTCTGCAGGAGTTCTGGCGGTAGATCGTGGATCTTTCCGCGGCGATTTCCCTTGCCTCGTCGAGGAGGTCGACGGAGTCTTTGAGTGTGAGGGATGACTCTTGTTATGTGGCGAGCACCATGGCATATATGTCGTGCTGGCGGGTAGCACTGCCTTAGCTCCGTGCACCATAAAGAATGGCGTGTAGCCCGTGGCGCTGTTTGGAGTTATGCGTAGGCTCCAGAGTACGTATTGCAGCTCGTCTGGCCAGCAACCCGCGGCTTGCTCGAGTGGCCGGAGGAGTCTCTTCTTGATGCCTCCGCAGACGAGACCGTTTGCTTTTTCCACCTGACCGTTGGTCTGTGGATGTGCTACTGAGGCGTAGCTGATGTTGATCCCCAGGTTCTCGCAGAATTCTTGGAATTCCTTGGATGTGAAGTTCGTCCCGTTGTCGGTGATGATGCTGTGCGGCACTCCGAAGCGGTAGACGATGGACTCGAAGAACTTGACTGCACTATGTCCTGATTGGTTGGTCACTGGCATGGCCTCTATCCACTTGGTGAATTTGTCGACTACGACCAAGAGGTAGACGTAGCCTCCTTGTGAGGACCTTGGAAGTTTGCCGACCATGTCGAGCCCCCATTGCGCGAAGGGCCAGGCCAATGGGATTAGCCGTAGCTCTGCACCCATGGCGTGTGGTTTGTCCGCGAATCGCTAGTAAGCATTGCATTTTTGGACGATGTCCTTGGCGTCACGCATGGCCGTAGGCCAGTAGAATCCAGCTCGTAGAGCTTTGGCAATGAGGGCGTGACTGCCGGCGTGGTGCCCGCAGGTCCCTTCATGGATGTCGAGGAGAACTGCTCTTCCATCGGCCATGGAGATGCATCGTTGGAGTACTCATGTGATGCTGCGTTTGTACAGTTCGCCATTGATAACGGCGAATGGCTTTGATCGCTGCATGATGTGCCGTGCATCTGTCGTATCGTCCGGTAACCTCTTGCTGAGGAGGTACATGATGTACGGCTGCGTCCAGGATTGCTCAATCATCATGACGCTCATTGGTCCATCGAGTCCTGTGTCCAGCTCCAAGTCATCGAGTGTCATTGGCTCATTGGGTGGCGTAGCCCCCGAGTCCGTTGTTGTGCTTGTTTTCTTCTCTACGACCTTTGGCTTGATGGAGCGTTAACAGATGCGCTCGAGAAATACCCCAGGTGGTATGGGGGTGCAGGTAGAGCCTATGTTGGCGAGTGCGTCTGCCTCCTCGTTGCTTTGGCGACCTACGTGTCATATCTCGCAACCGTCGAAGTCTCTTTCGAGTGTGTCGTAGAGGTCGCGGTACGTGATCATGTTGTCATTCAGTGCGTCGCACTCATGCATTGTTTGGTTGACGACCAACTTGGAGTCGCTGTATATGATGAGCCTCTTGGCGCCGCAGGCTTTTGCGATCCTCATCCCGTGCAATAGGGCCTCGTATTCAGCCTCGTTATTTGAGGCTGTGAACTGCATTCGCAGGACATACTTCAGCTTGTCCCCTTGAGGTGATGTCAGTATGACACCAGCGCCTGCTCCGTCTTTCCGCTTGGACCCATCGAAGTCCATTGTCCAGAGGTAGGACATATCTGGCTTGTCCGGGAGCTGGTTCTCCATCCAGTGCATGAGGAAGTCCGGGAGAACTTGCGACTTGATTGCATCACGCTTTTCGTACGTGATGTCTCATGGAGACAATTCTATTCCCCAAAGCGCGACTCGTCCCGTAGCGTCGGGGTTGTTGAGGATGTATCCCAACGGGGCGTCGTTGACTACCACGATTGGGTGTTCCTGGAAGTAGTGGCGTAGTCGCCGGGCGGTCATGAAGACGTCGTACGCCAGCTTCTGGTAGTGCGGGTACCGCTGTTTTGTTGGCGTGAGGAGCTCGCTGAGGTAGTATACTGGGCGTTGTACGCCATGGACCTTGTTTTCCTCAGCTCGCTCGATGACGAGCACTATGCTGACCACCTGGTTGGTGGCGAAGATATACATGAATAGTGGTTCCCTTTCTCGTGGGGTCACCAGTACTGGCGAAGTGGATAGCAGGCGCTTGAAGTCTTCGAATGCTTCTTGCACTTCAGTGGTCCACTCGAATTTTTCAGTTTTGCGGAGGAGCTGGTAGAAGGCGGCCTTAGCCCATTCGTGATGAATCGGAGGCCACGATTCGTCCAGCCAACTGCTGGACGCCCCTTATGTTTTTCAGCTTCTCCATGGCCAGTATGGCTTTTATCTTCTTCGGGTTCGCCTCGATTCCCCTCGCGTAGATGAGGTACCCAAGTAGCTACCCAGATTGTACGCTGAAGGCACATTTGTCCGGATTGAGCTTGATCCGGTAGCGGTCGAGTTTGGCGAAGGTTTCACGCAAATCATCGATTAGAGAGGCTTCCTCCTTGGTCTTGATTACTATGTCGTCGACATAGACTTGAATGTTGCGACCCAGTTGTTCCTTGAGGCAAGCCTGCATGCGTCGCTGGTAGGTGGCTCCCGCGTTCTTTAGCCTGAAGGGCATTGTGTTGTAGCAGAACACACCAAATGGTGTTGTAAACGCTGTTTTCTCTTGATCTTCTTCCTTCATTCAAATTTGATTATAGCCTGAGTAGGCGTCGAGGAAGCAAAGGCGCTCGCATCCCGCAGTGGAGTCGATGATCTGGTTGATGTGTGGCAACAGGAAGTGGTCCTTTGGGTAGTGCTTGTTCAGAGAGGTGAAGTCCACGCACATCCGCAGGATATCCGTGTCCTTTTTCGGTACCAGCACCGTATTGGCGAGCCAAGTGCTTTCCTTGATCTCGCATATGAACTTGGCCTCGAGGAGTCTGTTGATCTCCATTCCAACTTCCTGCGCTCTTGGCTCAGACAATCGCCGAATTGTTTGCTTGACTAGCCTTGCGTCGGGGTTGACGTTGAGTGCGTGCTCGACGAATTCCCTGGGAACTCCTGGCATGGCCGCAGGACACCAGGCGAAGATTTCCTAGTGCTCACGAAGGAACTGGACGAGCGCGAGTTCCTATGCGGGACTCAAGTTGTTGGCGATGAGGGCCGTCTTGGCGGGATCCGATGGGTGGACCTGCACTTTCTTCATGTGCACCGATGAGTCAAAGGAGAGATCAGGTGAGCTTGGCCGGCTCAAGGGAGGGAGACTGTTGTCTGTCGTCTCCTTTAGTCTCGCGAGTTCCTCCTGCATGCCGAAGGACTGGGAGATTCTGTTGAATTCTCTGTCGCAACTGTCAGACCGCTCGAAGCTCCCGTTGATCGTGATGACACCGTGGGGACCTGGCATTTTCATTTGCAGGTAGGCGTAGTGGGGCACTGCCATGAACCTAGAAGGCAGCGCAGGGGATCTGATGGTATTGTGAGGGCCAGTCGACGACCTCAAAGTCGATGCACTCGCGTTGGAAGTTCTTAGGCGTGCCGAAGATGATGTCGAGGTTGATTTTACCCAGGGGGTATACGCCTTTCCCTAGGACGATGCCATGGAACGTTGTGTCCGAGGCCTCCAGGCAAGTTAGAGGGATCCTCATTGCTCACAAGGTACTCGTGAATATAAGGTTGATGCCACTTCCGCCATCCATGAAGACGCGGCTCATGTCGAAGCCACCGATTTGCGCCTCGAGTACGAGGGGGCAATGGCCTGGACGGGGTATCTGAGGCGGATGGTCGCGTTTGTCGAAGGTGATGCAGGACTCGCTTCCACCGAGGTACTCAGTGGTGGATGGTGGCGAGTGTGTCGCCAAGTTGACTTGGCGAGTGATGGCCTTCTGCACCCTATTAGAGGGGCGTCCCTTTTGGATCATCATGGTGCCCATGGCTCGTGGGTACGGTTCGCCTCCATGGTGCTGGTGTGGTGTGGCTGCATTCGGGGGTGGCCCAGGTGGAGGTGGCGGCGCGCCATGTGCCACGGCGCCTGGAGTGGCTCCGTAGCCTCTTTCGACTGCATTGCAGTTCATCCGAACCAGTCCCTCATGTAGCATGAGGAACTCGCGGCAATCCTTGAGGAGGTGGCTGGACTTCTTCTTGCCATCATGCTTGTCCATGTAGAATTGCACCGTACATGGCCCGGACAGTTTGTCCTCAATGGAGCTCGCGGGTGCCTCGTCGCGAGTGCGGCATTGCCACACTTGCGTGGTTTTCCCGGAGTCGCGGTATCCCCCGCTTCGTATCTGCTGTTGCGGTTGTCGTCGCGTCTTTCGACATAGACAGCCGCGACCATGTTGACGTCGTCGCGGTCATTGTAAATGCGCATGCGACGCTTGCCTCGGCGATCGCGTCTACGCTCGAGCTCCACCTCCTTGTCGGAGTGAACGCGATTCTTCACTGAGTCTTCTCCATCAGCCCACCGATTCGCGATCTCCATCAGGTGGTCGATGGTCTTGGGCTTTGAGTGGCCCAGTTCCTCTCTGAGTTCTAAGCGGCGGACGCCACTGTTGAATGTGACAATCACGCGATCCTCCGAGATGTTTTCCGCGGAGTTCTTGATGATGGACCCACCTTTGGATGTAGGAGCGCAGAGATTCGCCAGATCTTTGCTGGCAGCATCTCAACTCTTTGATTGATGCGGGCCGCTTGTATGTGCCTTTAAAGTTGCGCACAAAGCTGTAAACCAGCTCGTCCCAACTGCAAATGGATCCGCGTGGGAGGTTGTTGAGCCATGCTCGGGCGGCGCCCTGTAGCTGTAGCTGCAAGCATTGCATGGCCGTGCTTGCGCCTCCGTGGAGCAGCGGAGAGATGTGATCCTCCAGCCAGATCTTCGGGTCCTATAGGCCGTCAAACTTCGGGTTCTCTGACGGGAGTTTAAACCCTTTAGGCATTCGCTTCTGCCTAATGGATCTGCTGAAGCATCTGGCGCCGCAGAGCTCCACATCCTCCTCTTCTGAGTCAGTCGACCGAGCATGTCGTGCTCTTGATTTTTCGATCTTGCGCTGCGTGATGTCATCATGTGCGTCGTAGTCATGGTCGTGTCGTCGTGAGCAGCGACGTCGAGACAAGTCGTGACTGTCATCACTGGATGAGGGCGAGGAGTAACGCTTTCCTAGCGCTTTGCCCTTCTTTGGTTCAAGTGTCGGCTCCTTGTCGAGGGCGGCCTCGATTAATCCCAAGCCCGCGATCATAGATCGGTGCATGGTGGCTCGGGGGTCCCCATCTGGTGGTTGGTTGTTCAGGAGGTACATGGTGGCCGCTGTCACCGCAGCCTGCGGCGTCTTGGGGACCACATTGCCCTGGTGTCGACTGTCATAGAGCCGAAGTCAAGGACCTTTGCGGCCTCTATGCGTTCCTGCTCGGTCAGATGGGCCATCCGAGACTGCCTCTTCTTGGCGAGGCGCTTGTTGCCCTTTGAGGAGGATCCTCCGTAGGAGGAGAGTCCAGCACGACGAAGGCTCGACTCGTCTGCCGCCTTTTTCCATGCCTCGAGTTGCGTGATTGTTTGTACTTGGCGCTTGAATTCTTCCTTCAGGAGCCAGTGATAGCCCATCAGCAGCTCCTGTGGGGATCCGAAGGGTAGAGGAGTGCCTCGCAGGGCCTCGCGGCAGCAAGCCTAGTCTTGCTCGTTGAGCTTGATTACGACGCGTTCGCTGGTTTGCTCATTTACTATGGTTGGAGGTTCGACTGCCCCTCCGTTGTCAACGGGGGTGTGATTCCCACCGTTACCGCCATTGCCGCCATTGCCACCGTTGCCACCGTTAGGCGGGTCGTTTCTGTTGCCACGATTGCCGTTGTTGTCGCGGTTGGCGGAGGTGTCGCCTGTGTTGATGACGGCGCACATGAAGTGATCCGGGAAGTTGCTGCTTCCACAACTCTCAGATCCGGAACCATAGGTTCCATCTTCAGTGGCCAGATCGCTCAGATCGGAGTCGCGACTGTTGTCACTGACCGTGTTCTCGACTATTGTCAGGGCGTTGAGCTCGCTGAGGGTGCCGATCGATGGAGGAAACCATGATGCTAGGGCAATCGACGGTGCTGTCGGCTGATTAGGCATGCAAAGCGTGCCCATCTGACCGACTTGGAAGCGGAAGCTCCCGATCGCCAGGCTGATTCCGTCGCCCACGGACTCGAAGGCCTGGCGAGTGGTCGGCGTGTGGACGGTGAAGTCGAACGCGCCGAAGAGCTAGCGAATCTCCGCTGTTGCGGAGTTGTAGATCGCGGTTGATGGGGCCGAAGAAGCCGCAACATCAGCACTCCCAATTCCCATAGAAGGCGCCAATTGACGAGGGTTTAACTCATCAATGCACATTGTTATGGACTTGGGTTTTGGATAAGGAGGGAGCGCTAGAGACATCTATCGGCTAGCAAACAAGCTCACAGGGGACAAAGATTTACCCAGGTTCAGGCCTCGTAGAGGTCCCTACTACTGCTTGTCTGCTCGTGGAATTATGGAAGGAACCGAAGGTTACAATGGTGCGCAGATGCAATCTGGCGAGGGTGGTGGAAACTAGGGTTGTGTGTGTCCTCCTCACCGCCCCCTCCTAGCCTTTATATAGATAGGCTAGGTCTCGGGTAGCAGGTTGAGTCGGTTACAAGTTAGGGTTTTCCCCTTCAAACTTTCTATCTTTAACTTCTTCTTGTTCTTTAAGCAATCGAGAGTCCGTAGGTTACTCGAGTCCTTCGTTTGGGCCTTGGAGACACCGTGGGCCTGTACGTATTTGGACCATATATACCAAGCTCGAGTACCTGTAAGGTATACCCATGTCACCCACCCACCCAGCGGTGATGATAGAGGCAGAAGAAATTTCTGGGTCCCCTTTGTCCGTGGAGGCGGCAGAGTTTCGGATCTCAAAAAAACCCTAATCCCTCCCAGCCCGCACCAGTTGCGGAGATAGTGGAGAAAGCTGAACCTGAGGCAGATCTCGTAATATAAGTCGGATCTAGAGTGGATCTCCCTAGCGAGGTCGGATCCCAGATCGATCCACCTGCGGAGGTTGAAATCCAGGAAGAGCAAGAAGATAACACTAGTTCCGGCTCTGATGATGCCGGAACAGACAGGCCTTTCCCGAGATACACGTTGAGAC
The DNA here is from genome assembly GCA_023614405.1 of Avena insularis. Classification (NCBI taxonomy): domain Eukaryota; kingdom Viridiplantae; phylum Streptophyta; class Magnoliopsida; order Poales; family Poaceae; genus Avena; species Avena insularis. Next base: position 226,424,165 of record CM042696.1, on the reverse strand, counting down.
GCATGATGATGCAAAACTCGAGCATGGATGCAATCCTCGAGACCATCAAGCGTTTCAACAAAGCTTACCAAGAAGACCGCAGCCATCTCAGGAGGCACGCATCACACTTTGTCGGATACGTTGGATCCGGATCCGGCTCTGCCGATGCTAGAGACAACAAATACTCGGTGTTGGAGGCAATCGAAACAAGCGTCGACTTACCGGCATCCTTGGATTTTTCCATGACATCGGCAGATTTCTGGAAGTTCTCCGCGGAATATGAAGAGGATCTTAACTCCACAGCTGCAGCAGAAGTAGATGCCATAGATGAAGGATCTGGAGAAAACTCTCCTAAAGCGCAGAACAACATGGATCTCGGAGATAATCCCGAGGACCAAATGGCTGAAAGTACAGATCAAAGTTTGACTCCGGGAAACGGGCCCAAAGCCGTCTTTGCTACCGGCGCTGCCAAGAAGGCAAAGAATAAGAACAAGACCCCGACAAAAGATCTTCCGGCAGAGGAAGTGATTGTCGAGTAATATGAGGAAGACTCAGATGGAGCACTCATCCCAAATGAGCCCAAAGAAGAGTCGGTGGATGGACACGTGATCACCAAAGTTGCGCTTATACTCATTGATGCTGCATTAACCACACCTATCCCTACAGCTGCAGAACTTACTGCTGACGAACTAGATGAAAGGGCCCAAGCCCTAGAAGCGCGTCGCCTAGTACTCCTGGATGAAGCTAAAAACATCGAGGAAGAAAAGAAACGCATGGCAACTGAAGAGAATTACATCTCTCGGCAGGATCAGAAGACCCGGAAATGTCACACGCGTAACGATCAATTTCCGGAAGTTCACAAGGTTCTCTTTGAAGGAGACCTAGGGATGCCTCGACTCGACAGCAAGGGAGATCTGGTGTATCTAACACTGGTGTAAAACACTGTTGCAGCTCGAGATATTCTATCAAATAATCCAGGCCCAGAACAGGTTCTATTGGGCATTAAGCTACTCACCAAGGGTCTGGAGTAGCAAAGGGCTGTGAAATCCGGAAGCGGAAAACTGTTCTCCCAATCCGACCAATGTCGCACGGATCCGTCTTGGAATGACATAACACCCCGACGTGCTCCGGAACAACATTACCAATCCGACCATCGGCAAGACAACTACTCAAGAACCATATCTTCAGGGCAGCATCATAGAACTACACGTGACTGGCGCAACGTCGCTCCAACTGTTGAGCAAGAGGCAATTGCTGCACTATATCCGAGGAATCCTCCCCAGTGAGAGTCGAGCGATCTCAGGGAAGAAGACAAAGAGAAACGTCGGGAGGAGGACCGTAAGAAAATGCCACCTCCTAGACCTACAAGCCGTCCGGCTGAGCCCCACCGTGGTGGGAGTGACGGACAAAGAAACGACGGAAACCATGCCGAGACAAGCCGGCAGGGGGCTCGTCGCAATGAAGCCCCTCCACGGAACCGGAATAATGACGCTCCGGACGGAGGCCAGCGATCAGCCAGAAATAATCCAGCTGCCCCACCCTCTCCACCAAGTAGCCATCACAACGGCTCTCAAGGAGGCCAAGGAGGGAGTCATGGCAGAGGAGGTGGTGGTAGAAGCTGAAGTCCAGCTCCAAGGCACCACAGCCATAGCCGTCACTCAGGACGACGATATTTTTCTCCAAGTGACGCGAGGCACTGGATTAACTCCAACATAGAGGCGCGACGCTACGAAAATGATGATATATACGTGGGCCCAAAATGCTTCGGACCATGCATAAGAGCCACAAAATTCTTGGAAGGATTTGCTATCTCAAGACACATCCAACCCTACGATGGTGTAGCTCGGCCATATACTTGGATTAGGATTTTTTCCAGGCTTGCTGCATTGCCAAAGGCGGAAATAGCTTGGTCGCAACCCGATATCTCCCACTTATGCTGCGGAAGACGACACGATCATGGCTCAATGAACTTCTGGAGAACACCATCCACAACTGGTATGACATGCAAAGCACGTTGTTTCGGAATTTCGAAGGAACATATCGGAGGCCCTGTATAGTAGGAGACCTAGAGCGTTGCACCTAGAAAGCCGGAGAAACTTGCCGAGATTATCTCGGATGATGGATCGACACCAAGAACTCTTGTGAAGAAGTAAATGACCAAACTGCGATTGAAGCTTTCATTGCAGGAATCCCAATTGGTTTACTATGTCATCACTTGAAGTGTGACAAGGTCAGTGATTTGGGAGAGATGATAGAAACAACGAGCAAGTATGCAGATGCTGACGAAGATGCAGAGGGATTACTGAACACCCTAGCAGTGCCACAGTCGGCAAAACAACCATAGCAGGAAGCTCAGAAGCGCAAGAACACCTCGGAAGAAAAGCCCAACGCGGAAACGGCAGTGGTTACTGCTACTTTCGGGTTTGGAGGACGAGGAGGACGTGGCGGTGGTCGCGGACGTAGTCGTGGGACATCAAGAGTCCAAGGTAGAGGAGACCAGCAACCTGGCAAAACCTACTCTTGGGCTGACATTGCCAATAACCCATGTGTGCATAATTTAGATGCCAATGGGGGCTCGTCTCACACAAACGCCGAGTGTCGTTTTAATGACGACATCAAGAGAGATGATACCGCTGGCTACAGGGCTAAGCGGAAGAAGGGAAAGAAGAATCCCGAAAAGTATAAAGAGACCAAGGAAGATTCCGACATGGAGGAAGCTGATCCTTCAAATCCCAAGCCGTATGGGAAGAAAATCTTCCCCACAAAGAAAGACACCTACGTCACCTTCCTCGGATCTCAACCAGCTAAGGTCAAAAAAGCAGTTTTGCATGAGCTCAAAGCTGTCCCTCAGTACCTGCACTGGTCGGAAGTTGCTATCACCTTTGACCGTGTTGATCATCCGCCTAAGTTGCACAGGCGAGGAAAATACGCCTTAGTCGTCAATCCACTTATTGACTGCTATGGTTTCTCCAAGACTCTCATGGACGGTGGTAGCAGCATCAATATTCTGTATGTCGAAACGCTACGCCGGATGCGAATCTCGGAGACCTAGCTGAATCACAGCTCTGTGATCTTTCATGGAGTTGTCCTAGGAAGACAAGCAAATTACCTGGGAGAGATCACTTTGGATGTTACTTTTGGAACTCCAAAGAACTATCAGACGGAAGCACTTTCCTTCGAAGTGGTCCTGTTCAAGAGCGCGTACCACGCTATATTCGAACGTCCAGCTTATTGGTCTTTTATGGATTGTCCGTGTTACATTTACAATATGATGAAAACTCTAGGTCCCAATGGCATGATCACCATCAGGGAAGACCCGAAGAAAGCGCGAGAGTACGAGGATGGAAATGCAGCCTTTGCTGAAGCCGTGCTGCACGCCCAGGAGTACCAGGAGATCAAGAAGACCATAGATCCGTCCGAGATGCCCGCAACCAAGAAGGAGGTGACAAAGCCGAATCCGGAGTTCAAGGCATCGGAAGAGACGAAGAAGACGCCGTTGAAGGATGATGACCCCTCCAAGGTGACCCAGATACGCGTAGGCCTAGATAGCGCATAGGAAAGCGCGCTCGTCAAGTTCCTCCATGCAAATCAAGATATCTTTGCATGGCAGCCATCTGACATGACCGGAGTACCTAGGGAACATACCGAGCACTCTCTAAATGTAAACCCGAACGCTAAACCCGTCAAACAGTCCTTACGATGTTTTGGCGATGTAAAGCGTAAGGCTATAGCTAAGGAACTAGACCGGCTCGAGTTAGCCGGATTCATAGAAGAGATCATCCATACTGATTGGTCAGCCAACCCTGTAATGGTCCCTAAAAAGGACACCACTGATTTAAGGATGTGTGTTGATTATACTGCCTTGAACAAGGCTTGTCCCAAAGATCCGTTCACTCTGCCTAGGATTGATCAAGTTATCGATTCTACGGCAGGCTCGGAACTCCTCTGTTTTCTCGACGCATATTCTGGTTATCACCAAATTCGGATGAAGGAATCGGATAAAATCAAAACTTCATTCGTAACCCCCTTTGGAACGTTCTGTTTCATTACGATGCCCTTTGGGATCAAGAACGCAGGAGCTACATACCAGCGCACTATGCAGCGTTGCCTCGACGACCAAATCGGACGCAACGTACATGCATATGTGGATGATATTGCGGTGATGTCCAAAAAGAAGGAAACGCTAATTTCCGACTTGGAGGAAACATTCGCCAATATACGAAAATACAACATAATGCTTAATCCGAAGAAATGTTTCTTTGAAATCCCAGCCGGAAAAGTGTTAGGTTTCATTGTGTCTCAAAGAGGCATAGAGGTGAACCGAGACAAGATCAAGGCTATACTCAATATTTCCAGGCCAACTCGCTGGAAGGATGTTCAAAGACTAACTGGTTGCATTGCTGCAGTCAGTCGGTTTGTAAGCCGGCTCAGAGAAAGAGCCGCACCACTCTACAAGCTCCTGAAAAATACCAAAAAAATCGTTTGGACTTATGAAGCTGAAGCTGCACTACAAGACTTGAAAGAAGTACTCTCGCGTGCTCCTATCCTTGCAGCACCGGAACCAAGGAGGAGCCGATGTTGCTCTATCTCGCTGCGACAAACAGAGCCGATGTGTCTTTATGGTAGTGGAGAGACCAGCGCAAAATCAGGAACACCTCGTGCAGTGTCTGACTTACTACCTCAGCGAGGTCCTAACTGAATCGAAACAGCGGTATCTGCACTATCAAAAGCTGGCTTATGGTGTGTTTTTGCATCCCGTAATTATGGCATTATTTTTAGGAACACCCAATTACCATGGTGAGCACAACTCCCATGAGAGATATAATCAATAACAGCGAGGCTACAAGACGCGTCGCAAAATGGGGCATAGAGCTTTCAGCTTTCGCCATTGAGTATAAACCTCGAACAGCAATCAAATCCCAAATCCTTGCTGACTGTGTTGCTGATTGGATAGAGACCAAGGAGAATATGACCCTCCCTGAGTCGGAATATTGGACCCTATATTTTGATGGGTCTAAGGCTCGAGAGGGCTCTAGGGCTGGCGTGGTACTCAAATCACCCCAAGGAGATAAACTTCTATATGTGCTGCACATACACTTCACGACGACAAATAACATTGCCGAGTATGAAGCACTAATGCATGGAATCTGGATTGCTAAGGATATCGACATCCGATGTTTGATGTGTTACGGAGATTGGGATCTTGTGCTCAACAAGTGTCGAATATTTGTAGTGCAAATAAGCACATGGCAAAATATAAAGCTGCCGTGGATGATCTATCTAAATCGTTCGAAGGGTTTGAGGTTCAACACATCCCTCGAGTAGAAAATGAGGAAGCAGATGCATTATCTCGAATAGGCTCTACACGGAAACAGGTCCCAGATGGCGCTTTTTTAGAGCACCTCAAAGTTCCCCCTATAAAAGGAGTAGACAAGGAATATCCGACCAAATTTGACTCACCTTTAGTAGCAGTTCTAGCTGTAATTCCTAGCTGGACTCAAACCTACCTTGATTACTTGGTAGATGGCAAATTAACTAAAGATGAGGTTCTGAGCTGGCAGATCATCCGACGAGCAAAAGCCTATACTATAATTAGTGGTGAGATCTATAAGCGGAGTGCGTCTGAGGTTTTTCAGCACTGCGTATCTCCGGAAGAAGGAGTGGAAATCTAAAGAAAAATCCACGAAGGCGAGTGTTGTCACCATGCTGCAGCCAAATCATTAGTGGCGAAAGCTTTTCGACACGGTTTTTTCTGGCTTACAGCCAAGGCAGATGCCGAACGGCTGGTCAAGACGTGCAAAGGTTGCCAAAAATATGCCAAACAACCTCATGTTCCGGCTGATCAGCTATGAACAATACCTATAACATGGCCTTTTGCGGTCTAGGGGCTTGACATGGTAGGACCATTTAAACGGGCTCCAAGTGGATTTACTCATCTCTTAGTGATGGTGGATAAATTCACCAATTGGATTGAGGCTAAACCCATCACTAGTTATGATGGAGCAACAACTAGAAGATTTGTCAAGGATGTTATAATCCGATATGGTTATCTGCATAGCATTATCACGGACAACGGGAGTAAATTCTCTATGGGAGAACTTGCCAAATTCTGCAACGTACAAAATATCTGGCTTGACATTGCATCAGTCGCACATCCACAGGCTTGACAAGTCGAAAGGGAAAATGGTTTAATCCTACAAGGCCTAAAGCCAAGACTCGAAGCACCACTAAGACGTGCTGCGGGGGCTTGGGCAGAGGAATTACCCTCTGTAATATGGAGCTTGCGAGCAACTCCGAACGGGTCAACTGGATACACACCTTTCTTCTTGGTGTATGGTGCTAAAGCAGTTTTTCCTAGTGATTTGATTCACAATTCTCCTAGAGTTGCCGCATATATCGAAGAGGATGTCGAGATTTCTCGACAAAATGATCTCGACTTAGTCGAAGAAGTTCGTGTCATTGCTGAAATGAGATCAACAGCCTATCAGCAGAAGTTACGCAAGTATCATAGCCAGAGACTCAGAAATCAGTCTTTCAATAAGGGTGATTTCTCCGGCTTGTGGAGCAAAGAAATCACAAACTTTCCCCAGTATGGGAAGGGCCTTTTCTAGTTAGTCTAGTATTGCACAATGGTTCATACTACCTAACTAATATGCGGCCAGTCAAAGAAAGACCTGCTACTAAGAAGAGAAAGAGAGCTGGAGGTAGTACAAATCCGGAAGAACTAGACAGACCATGGAATATTGCTCAGCTACGTCCCTTTTATTCTTAGTTTATCCTTCTTTGTAATCATATATGTGTGCATGTTCAAAAAGAAATAAAGTATTGGTTGCCTCAAATTTTTCTGAGAAGTTTTTTACCATCTTATTTCTGAATGATCATGTCACAGTAGAAAATCCCAGAATACTTGAAAGTACTTTATGCTCATGTTTGTTCTAGTTTAGATTTTCGATTCTAAAATTAATACCTTCGGGTATTTTTCGAGTAGTGAATTGTTGGTACTGGAAGCCGGCTTTGGTTCCGAGTTTAAATTGGTTTAGCAAATGAGCTCCATTGCTCGGCAAAGTTTCCGTGCTAAAGGTTGGGCGGCTCATGAAAGGGATGAGGCGGAAAGCCAGATAAATGATAAGTACAGACAAAAAACACAAGTGCTTATGCAAACATTTCAGGCACATAAACATTTAAGCCAAAAGTGTTGAATAGATAAAATAAAACTTGGCACCAGCAAAAGTATCATACTACTTATTTACAGATTCATATTATTTTCAAAATAACTCAATTGTTTTTCTAATGCTCTATGATGCAGGGGAAGAGGTAGGAGCTGACGGCTCGCTAGATACATCAGTCTCGCCTTGATAACGTTCCGAGATGTTCAAATCTGATGCGGTTTGTTCATCGTCGGAAACTTCTGCTATTTCTTCGGCTGACGGAGGGGGCGTGTCCATGCGGGTGAAGAAAGGAGTGTCATAGCTGGTTAAGTCAGCTCCGCGACACCCATATCCGGCACAGGAGTCCATGATAGCCTTGATGTCTTGCTCATGTCTGTCTTCCTCCACTTTGCAGTACCCTCTGGTTACTTGCCAGATTTCCATGTTTCCATGGTGGCTCATAACCATGGTGAGAGCGTTTTGCGCTACGGTTCGCGCGTAGGACATGTTCCAATCCTGGACAAGCTGCGGCATATCCTTGGCCTTGTCTCGCACTTCAAAGCTGGATATACTATGCATATTCGGAACCTTAAGAACTTCGCCAATATCCTCGATGGATTGGCGGAAGTCGTGAAGCAGATCGCTGACTTGTGTAAGCCGGCTGGTGCGAGACTCGGCGGAGGCTGGGTCCAGTAAGTTTAGAGGACCTATGCATGCAATGCAAAATTGTTAACAAAATAAATCCGACTTAGAAAGGTTGAAAGCTGCAGGAAAGTCAGAAAGATGGAAACATACCGAAGATGACACAGTCGACTTTGGTCTTCTCCTCTCGAAGACTCTGGAGTTCAGCCCGGTGTGCTTCAGTGATATACCTCTCTCTGAACAAGTCGTTGCTGAGATCCGAGATTTTCTTGTCCTAGGACACAATCTTACGATTGTGCTCCTCGGTGGCCATGGAGGAGGATTCGAGAATTTGAGCAATTCTCTTCTCATGATCCACCTTAAGCTTTTCTAGCTCTTGGAGGAGATCCTTGTTTTCCACCACCAAGGTCTTAAGATTCTCGGCCTCTTCAATCATTGCATAGGACTGCTTTACCAGTGCTGTAGTCAAAAGAACAACAGTTGAACAAAAGTTTGACTATGAAATCAAAAGCAAGGTTTGAGTACTGAAATGATTACCTTCAGCCTCATCCCTGGATACTTTTAGTTCAGCATTTTCAAGCCGGAGAGCTTTGATCTCTCTCCGCTTGTTGCAGATATTCTTCAATAGTTTATGGTTATATGAATTAACTTTCTGTAAGTCAGAATACCAGAGTCAGAAGCCTACTAAAGACTCGGGCTAATATTGTAACTAATATCAGCACGAGCCTTGGGGGCTACACTAGTTCATTCTTTGGCATCCTAAGAAATCATAAACCCGAATTGTCTATCCAACTTCATGCTTGGGGGCTAGAGGATATGATATAAAGTAACATAAAGAAAAATGTGAGTTGGAATTTCGCCTTACATGTTGTTCATGTGTGAGCTTGCTCAAGCACATGTTCACCTCAGTTGTAACCTTCTCGGCAAGGGTGAGCGGGATCACTGGTGGAGGTGGTAGCACGCCAGCTCTCAGTCCCTCATCACGAAGGCGACTTGTTCAAGAAGTTCGGAGTACTTGACATCCTCCGCTTCTTGTGCTTCTTCTTCGGCAGTGATGGTCCGGCTTTCTAAGCATTGTCGGTCCAACCGCTCGATTTCCTCCATAGATTTCCGAGAACGCCATGTTTGGCAAGTCCCGGATTGCTTAGGAGATTGTCGGCAAAGATTTCTGCCGAGGGATCATTACCCGAAGAGGGTTCACCCTTATGAAGACCTAAGTCACCCATGGTGACGTGAGTTTGTGATTCAAGGATCGCGGGCTCTGCTGAAGGAGCCAGATCTTCTACAACGGTCGGAGATGGAGTAATCTCTAGCGCTGCAGAAGGTTGAGGGGCAGGAGTCGGGGGAGCTACGGAAGGAGAAACCAAGTTTAGCTTCTACTGGCGTAGGGGCTTTGAAGTAACTCCCTTCCTCTTGCCCTTGATGAGCTGTTTAGCTCTGAGAAAGTAACAGAACAAAGAACATTACATCTCGGAAAGATTTACAAACAAAGTACAAAGGCGGAAATTGTGAGGAAAGTTACCTCTTCACAACGGGCACCTCCTTTGTGCCGATAGCCACTATCGGAGCTTTACGCTTCCGAGGAACAATGTCCGGCAGTGGAACCAATTCTCCCTCCTCCTGAGAAAACTCAGGAGGATATCCCTCGATAGGAGCGAACTCCGACTCGGGGAGGTCAGCAAGCTGAAAAGAAGAAGTATCTTAGTATTATGAAATAATATAATGATAAGCACATAAAAAGGGTTGTTGCTGAAGCTTACCAGCACAACGGGATCTTCTGCTGTATGCATGTCTAGGGACACCTCCGGAATCTTTCTCTCGATCTGCTCCCTTATCAACCACTTGATCTAGCTTACATAATACTTTGTCATGTCGGCTTTGGGGCTGATGCGAAGGGAATCATTCTTCGACGACATGATGGAGTGCATCAGTCGGTCTCCATGATGTTGGAGTGGCTGGATCCGGCGTGACACCCAACATTGGATCAAGTTGGACACTCTCAGGCCCTTGTGCTTCATCAAATATTCGATCCGCCTCTTGGCGAGAAGCAGATCGTCACTGAGAGCCAAAGCGACCTCATCCCAGGATTCCTTGGGCATGGTGGCTCCATCGACAAAAGTCGGCAAAGCAGTATCTTTGCCGGGAGCGGGAGTGTCCTTGTGATAGAAAAAAGTGGCCGTCCATTGCTTGACCGACTCACTGGCCATAATCCGAGGATAGACGCGCTCTAGCCTAACCGAAAAACTAATAGTACCGGTAATATAAGGATTACCAGTAGTAATGGAATTTCTCCGGACAAGGAAGTAATACCGGAAGAGAGTAAGGCTCGCCCTAATGCCGAGATACCCCTCGCACAAAGATGCGCACGCGCTCAGTAATGATCAATGACCTCGGAAAAGAAATCTGAGGGAGGAAAACTCAGACCTCTGTCAATGTGAGTGCCGAAGTGCACTCGCTCGCCGTGGCGAGGGTTGGGGATGGTTTCGTCGATGCCGCTCCACCAGTCACCGGCACGGAGGATCCGTTCTTCTTCTACACTGCCGAGCTTGGTGTCATCGAGGATGCACGAGATCCATACCCCACGATTGCTCTCCTTCTCTGCCGCTGCTGCCTTCGCTATCATTGCTGTCGTGCCGGAGGATGATGCAGAAGCCATTTTTTGGGTGCGATGATGACCTTGGATGGGCGGTGTTGGGAATTTCTGGGGGCGGAGAATCTCTGGGTGCGTGGGAGGAGTAGAGGAGAAGGAAATGACGCAAGGAACTGGTGAAGGAGATGGGGAAAAGAGAATCCTCACCACTTATATCCACCAGCCGTGTCAAAATTCATGCAAACGCTACAATAAACTTGACACGCATCATGGAAAGAACTGGATAACCCCCCGTGCGATGATTACGTCGCCTCAATTTCCACGCATGAATTGAAACGGCGCCTCGGTTCCACGAAAGGCAGACCCACCAATGGTCGTGCTAATAGGAAATGTCTGTCAGTGACGTGACTTGACCATGACTGGTGCAGATGACGTCAGAGACCAAGTTTCGGCTTAGTTTGAAATTCAAGCTAGAAACCTGAATAACGTATTTATATGTCTGACTCATTTTTTAAACCAGGATCGTATCTTTTCTTTTGAAGTTTCAGGAACCCTTCAAGATTCTGCAAGCCGAAGATCAAGCTAGACGATGATGAATCTGACTTTGGATCTTGGAGGCCTCCGGGGGCTGCTGTTGGGGATATAATTTCCGGGTATCCTCACTATACCTCACTGACCAGGGTGGCCCACTTTGGGTTAGAGCTTTGCTTCACAGGCGGCCTAATCTGGGAGAAGAGACGGAGTCCAGTCTAGCTACGAGAAGTCCCAGAAGACTTACTGACATCGGATCATAGTGTTACTTGTAATTCAAGATGTACTCACTAACCGGCTCTTAGTCGTAGCCGGATAGATCTCTCCTGTAAACCCTAGGCCGGATATCTATATAAGCCGTCCTAGGGAGAGCCTTTAAAGCATCCTCACAATAGTCTACAATCTCAACTCACACAGGTGAAACCGTTGTAACCCATATTCCGGCTCTGCCATATTACTGGATTGCTATAGGAGTAGGATCCATCCAAAGCCGGCGGATTCGAACCTGGGTAAACTTGTGTGCTCACCGTCCCGGAATCCCGTACGTCTCACACCCCTCTCTCCAACACGCCTCAAGTACCCTCTCATGGCGTAATGGTCATCAATCCGATGACATGTGTGTGTGGTCATGTATAGATATGATCAATGTGGTCATGTGGACCATTAATAATGACTATCTAGTGGAGATATATATATATATATATATATATATATATATGAATGTGGGGTTTAGTGTGTGTGGTCATCATATATCAATGTCGTTTTGGAAAATAACACATATGCAATATAATGTGCATGCAATGACTCTATGTGGGATGCAAGTGGAAAACCATGGTGTATAAGAAGCAAAACACACATAGGAAATCAACTCCCGGTACACATTTAATGCACCAGTGTGACAGAGAAGTTGCATCACAGAATATAATCCACTACAGTAGTGTGTGTGTGTGGTCATGTATAGATATGACCAACGTGGTCATGTGGATCATCAATAATGACTATCTAGTGGAGATATATATATATATCAATGTGTGGTTTAGGAAAAGAACACATGCAAATCACTCTAGGGGATGATCCATATATATACATGTGTCAAACCATCATGGTTATATATATAGAGACCAAAACCACACTATTGTGACAGAAGTTGAATCACATAATCCACTGGATTGTGTGTGGTCAACTTATATCAATGTGGTTTTGTAAAAGAACACATATGCAATATAATGTGCATGAAATGACTCTATGTGGGATGCAAGTGGAAAACCATGGTGTAGAGGAAGCAAAACACACAAAGGAAATCAACTCACAGTACACATTTAATGCACCAGTGTGACAGGGAAGTTGCATCATAGAATATAATCCACTATAGTGTGTGTGTGTGGTCATGTATAGATATGATCAATGTGGTCACGTGGATCATCAGTAATGACTATCTAGTGGAGATATATATATATATATCAATGTGTGGTTTAGGAAAAAACACATGCTAATAACTCTAGATGATGATCCATACATATATATATACATGTGTGAAACCTTCATGGTCATATATATAGAGACCAAAAACACACTAGTGTGACATAAGTAGAATCACAGAATCCACTAGAGTGTGTATGGTTATCAGATATCAATGTGGTTTTGGAAAAGAACACATATTCAATATAATGTGTATGCAATGACTCTATTGGGGATCCAAGTGGAATACCATGGTGTAGAAGAAGCAAAAGACACATAGGAAAGCAACTCCCAGTACACATTTAATGCACCAGTGTGACAGAGAAGTTGCATCACAGAATATAATCCACTAGAGCAGTGTCTGTGTGTGTGGTCATGTATAGATATGATCAATCTGGTCATGTGGATAATCAATAATGACTATCTAGTGGAGAGATATATATATATCAGTGTGTGGATTAGGAAAAAAACACATGCAAATCACACTAGGGATGATCCATATATATACATGTGCCAAACCATCATGGTCATATATATAGAGACCAAAAACACACTAGAGTGACAGAAGTTGAATCACAGAATCCATTGGATTGTGTGTGGTCGACAAATATCAATGTGGTTTTGTATAAGAACACATATGCAATATAATGTGCATGAAATGACTCTATGTGGGATGCAAGTGGAAAACCATGGTGTAGAAGAAGCAAAACACACAAAGGAAATCAACTCAAAGTATACATTTAATGCACCAATGTGATAGAGAAGTTGCATCACTGAATATAATCCACTAGAGTAGTGTGTGTGTGTCATGTATAGATATGATCAATGTGGTCATGTGGATCATCAGTAATGACTATCGAGTGGAGATATATATATCAATGTGTGGTTCAGGAAAAAAACACATGCAAATCACACTAGGGATGATCCATATATATACATGTGTGAAACCATCATGGTCATATATATAGAGACCAAAAACACACTAGTGTGACAGAAGTTGAATCACAAAATCCACTAGAGTGTGTGTGGTCATCAAATATCAATGTGGTTTTGGAAAAGAACACATATGCAATATAATGTGCATGTAATGACTCTATGTGGGATGCAAGTGGAAAACCAGGGTGTAGAAGAAGCAAAACACACATAGGAAATCAACTCCAAGTACACATTTAATGCACCAGTGTGACTGAGAAGGTGCATCACAGAATATAATCCACTATAGTAGTGTGTGTGTGGTCATGTATAAATATGATCAGTGTGGTCATGTGGATCATCAATAATGACTATCTAGTGGAGATATATATATATCAATATGTGGTTTAGGAAAAGAACACATGCAAATCACTCTAGCGGATGATCCGTATATATACATCTGTCAAATTATCATGGTCATATATATAGAGACCAACAACACACTAGTGTGACAGAAGTTGAATCACAAAATCCACTTGATTGTGTGTGGTCAACATATATCAATGCGGTTTTGGGAAAGAACACATATGCAATATAATGTGCATGCAATGACTCTATGTCGGATGCAAGTGGAAAACCATGGTGTAGAAGAAGCAAAACACACATTGGAAATCATCTCCCAGTACAAATTTAATGCACCAGTGTGACAGAGAAGTTGCATCACAGAATATAATCCACTAGAGTAGTGTGTGTGTGTGTGTGGTCATTAACAGATATGATCAATGTGGTCATGTGAATCATCAATAATGACTATATAGTGGAGATATATATATATATATATATCAATGTGTGGTTTAGGAGAAGAACACATGCAAATCACTATAGGGGATGATCCATATATATATACATGTGTCAAACCATCATGGCCATATATATAGAGACCAAAAGCACACTAGTGTGATAGAAGTTGAATCATAGAATCCACTGGAGTGTGTGTGGTCATCAGATATCAATGTGATTTTGGAAAAGAACACATATGCAATATAATGTGCATGCGATGACTCTATGTGGTATGCAAGTGGAAAACCATGGTGTAGAAGAAGCAAAACACACATAGGAAATCAACTCCTAGTACACATTTTATGGACTAGTGTGATAGAGAAGTTGCTTCACAGAATATAATCCACTAGAGTAGTGTGTGTGTGTGTGTGGTGATTAATAGATATGATCAATGTGGTCATGTGGATCATCAATAATGACTATATAGTGGAGATATATATATATATATCAATGTGTGGTTTAGGAAAATAACACATGCAAATCACTATAGGGGATGATCCATATATATACATGTGTCAAACCATCATGGCCATATATATAGAGACCAAAAACACACTAGTGTGATAGAAGTTGAATCACATAATCTACTAGATTGTGTGTGGTCCTCAGATATCAATGTTGTTTTGGAAAAGAACACATATGCAATATAATGTGCATGGGATGACTCTATGTGGGATGCAAGTGGAAAACCATGGTGTAGTAGAAGCAAAACACACATAGGAAATCAACTCCCAGTACACATTTAACGCACCAGTGTGATAGAGAAGTTGCATCACAAAATATAATCCACTAGAGTAGTGTGTGTGTGTTTGTGGTCATGTATAGATATCATCAATGTGGTCATGTGGATCATCAATAATGACTATCTAGTGGAGAGATATATATATAAATGTGTGGTTTAGGAAAAGAACACATGCAAATCACTCTAGGGGATGATCCATATATATATATATATACATGTATAAAACCATCATGGTCATATATATATAGGCCAAAAACACACTAGTGTGACAGAAGTTGAATCACATAATCCACTAGAGTGTGTGTGGTCATCAGATATCAATGTGATTTTGGAAAAGAACCCATATGCAATATAATGTGCATGCCATGACTCTATGTGAGATGCGAGTGAAAAACCATGGTGTAGAAGAAGCAAAACACACACAGGAAATCAACTCAAAGTATACATTTAATGCACCAATGTGATATAGAAGTTGCATCACTGAATATAATCCACTAGAGTAGTGTGTGTGTCATGTATAGATATGATCAATGTGGTCATGTGGATCATCAGTAATGACTATCGAGTGGAGATATATATATCAATGTGTGGTTCAGGAAAAAAACACATGCAAATCACACTAGGGGATGATCCATATATATACATGTGTGAAACCATCATGGTCATATATATAGAGACCAAAAACACACTAGTGTGACAGAAGTTGAATCACAAAATCCACTAGAGTGTGTGTGGTCATCAAATATCAATGTGGTTTTGGAAAAGAACACATATGCAATATAATGTGCATGCAATGACTCTATGTGGGATGCAAGTGGAAAACCAGGGTGTAGAAGAAGCAAAACACACATAGGAAATCAACTCCAAGTACACATTTAATGCACCAGTGTGACTGAGAAGGTGCATCACAGAATATAATCCACTATAGTAGTGTGTGTGTGGTCATGTATAAATATGATCAGTGTGGTCATGTGGATCATCAATAATGACTATCTAGTGGAGATATATATATATCAATATGTGGTTTAGGAAAAGAACACATGCAAATCACTCTAGCGGATGATCCATATATATACATCTGTCAAATGATCATGGTCATATATATAGAGACCAACAACACACTAGTGTGACAGAAGTTGAATCACAAAATCCACTTGATTGTGTGTGGTCAACATATATCAATGCGGTTTTGGGAAAGAACACATATGCAATATAATGTGCATGCAATGACTCTATGTCGGATGCAAGTGGAAAACCATGGTGTAGAAGAAGCAAAACACACATTGGAAATCATCTCCAAAGACAAATTTAATGCACCAGTGTGACAGAGAAGTTGCATCACAGAATATAATCCACTAGAGTAGTGTGTGTGTGTGTGTGGTCATTAACAGATATGATCAATGTGGTCATGTGAATCATCAATAATGACTATATAGTGGAGATATATATATATATATATCAATGTGTGGTTTAGGAGAAGAACACATGCAAATCACTATAGGGGATGATCCATATATATATACATGTGTCAAACCATCATGGCCATATATATAGAGACCAAAAGCACACTAGTGTGATAGAAGTTGAATCATAGAATCCACTGGAGTGTGTGTGGTCATCAGATATCAATGTGATTTTGGAAAAGAACACATATGCAATATAATGTGCATGCGATGACTCTATGTGGTATGCAAGTGGAAAACCATGGTGTAGAAGAAGCAAAACACACATAGGAAATCAACTCCTAGTACACATTGTATGGACTAGTGTGATAGAGAAGTTGCTTCACAGAATATAATCCACTAGAGTAGTGTGTGTGTGTGTGTGGTGATTAATAGATATGATCAATGTGGTCATGTGGATCATCAATAATGACTATATAGTGGAGATATATATATATATATATATCAATGTGTGGTTTAGGAAAATAACACATGCAAATCACTATAGGGGATGATCCATATATATACATGTGTCAAACCATCATGGCCATATATATAGAGACCAAAAACACACTAGTGAGACAGAAGTTGAATCACATAATCTACTGGATTGTGTGTGGTCCTCAGATATCAATGTGGTTTTGGAAAAGAACACATATGCAATATAATGTGCATGGGATGACTCTATGTGGGATGCAAGTGGAAAACCATGGTGTAGTAGAAGCAAAACACACATAGGAAATCAACTCCCAGTACACATTTAACGCACCAGTGTGATAGAGAAGTTGCATCACAAAATATAATCCACTAGAGTAGTGTGTGTGTGTTTGTGGTCATGTATAGATATCATCAATGTGGTCATGTGGATCATCAATAATGACTATCTAGTGGAGAGAGATATATATAAATGTGTGGTTTAGGAAAAGAACACATGCAAATCACTCTAGGGGATGATCCATATATATATATATATACATGTATAAAACCATCATGGTCATATATATAGAGGCCAAAAACACACTAGTGTGACAGAAGTTGAATCACATAATCCACTAGAGTGTGTGTGGTCATCAGATATCAATGTGATTTTGGAAAAGAACCCATATGCAATATAATGTGCATGCAATGACTCTATGTGAGATGCGAGTGAAAAACCATGGTGTAGAAGAAGCAAAACACACACAGGAAATCAACTCAAAGTATACATTTAATGCACCAATGTGATAGAGAAGTTGCATCACTGAATATAATCCACTAGAGTAGTGTGTGTGTGTGTCATGTATAGATATGATCAATGTGGTCATGTGGATCATCAGTAATGACTATCGAGTGGAGATATATATATCAATGTGTGGTTCAGGAAAAAAACACATGCAAATCACACTAGGGGATGATCCATATATATACATGTGTGAAACCATCATGGTCATATATATAGAGACCAAAAACACACTAGTGTGACAGAAGTTGAATCACAAAATCCACTAGAGTGTGTGTGGTCATCAAATATCAATGTGGTTTTGGAAAAGAACACATATGCAATATAATGTGCATGCAATGACTCTATGTGGGATGCAAGTGGAAAACCAGGGTGTAGAAGAAGCAAAACACACATAGGAAATCAACTCCAAGTACACATTTAATGCACCAGTGTGACTGAGAAGGTGCATCACAGAATATAATCCACTATAGTAGTGTGTGTGTGGTCATGTATAAATATGATCAGTGTGGTCATGTGGATCATCAATAATGACTATCTAGTGGAGATATATATATATATCAATATGTGGTTTAGGAAAAGAACACATGCAAATCACTCTAGCGGATGATCCATATATATACATCTGTCAAATGATCATGGTCATATATATAGAGACCAACAACACACTAGTGTGACAGAAGTTGAATCACAAAATCCACTTGATTGTGTGTGGTCAACATATATCAATGCGGTTTTGGGAAAGAACACATATGCAATATAATGTGCATGCAATGACTCTATGTCGGATGCAAGTGGAAAACCATGGTGTAGAAGAAGCAAAACACACATTGGAAATCATCTCCCAGTACAAATTTAATGCACCAGTGTGACAGAGAAGTTGCATCACAGAATATAATCCACTAGAGTAGTGTGTGTGTGTGTGTGGTCATTAACAGATATGATCAATGTGGTCATGTGAATCATCAATAATGACTATATAGTGGAGATATATATATATATATATCAATGTGTGGTTTAGGAGAAGAACACATGCAAATCACTATAGGGGATGATCCATATATATACATGTGTCAAACCATCATGGCCATATATATAGAGACCAAAAGCACACTAGTGTGATAGAAGTTGAATCATAGAATCCACTGGAGTGTGTGTGGTCATCAGATATCAATGTGATTTTGGAAAAGAACACATATGCAATATAATGTGCATGCGATGACTCTATGTGGTATGCAAGTGGAAAACCATGGTGTAGAAGAAGCAAAACACACATAGGAAATCAACTCCTAGTACACATTTTATGGACTAGTGTGATAGAGAAGTTGCTTCACAGAATATAATCCACTAGAGTAGTGTGTGTGTGTGTGTGGTGATTAATAGATATGATCAATGTGGTCATGTGGATCATCAATAATGACTATATAGTGGAGATATATATATATATATATCAATGTGTGGTTTAGGAAAATAACACATGTAAATCACTATAGGGGATGATCCATATATATACATGTGTCAAACCATCATGGCCATATATATAGAGACCAAAAACACACTAGTGTGAGAAGTTGAATCACATAATCTCTTTGGATTGTGTGTGGTCCTCAGATATCAATGTGGTTTTGGAAAAGAACACATATGCAATATAATGTGCATGGGATGACTCTATGTGGGATGCAAGTGGAAAACCATGGTGTAGTAGAAGCAAAACACACATAGGAAATCAACTCCCAGTACACATTTAACGCACCAGTGTGATAGAGAAGTTGCATCACAAAATATAATCCACTAGAGTAGTGTGTGTGTGTTTGTGGTCATGTATAGATATCATCAATGTGGTCATGTGGATCATCAATAATGACTATCTAGTGGAGAGAGATATATATAAATGTGTGGTTTAGGAAAAGAACACATGCAAATCACTCTAGGGGATGATCCATATATATATATATATACATGTATAAAACCATCATGGTCATATATATAGAGGCCAAAAACACACTAGTGTGACAGAAGTTGAATCACATAATCCACTAGAGTGTGTGTGGTCATCAGATATCAATGTGATTTTGGAAAAGAACCCATATGCAATATAATGTGCATGCAATGACTCTATGTGAGATGCGAGTGAAAAACCATGGTGTAGAAGAATCAAAACACACACAGGAAATCAACTCCCAGTACACATTTAATGCCCTAATGTGACACAGAAGTTGCATCACAGAATATAATCCACGAGAGTAGTGTGTGTGTGGTCATGTATAGATATGATCAATGTGGTGATGTGGATCATCAATAATGACTATCTAGTGGAGATATATATCAATGTGTGGTTTAGGAAGAGAACACGTGCAAATCACTCTAGGGGATGATCCATATATATACATGTGTCAATCCATCATGTTCATATATATAGAGAAAAAAACACACTAGTGTGACAGAAGTTGAATCAAAGAATCCACTGGAGTGTGTGTGGTCATCATATATCAATGTGGTTTTTAAAAATAACACATATGCAATATAATGTGCATGCAATGACTCTATGTGGGGTCCAAGTGGAAAACCATGGTGTAGAAGAAGCAAAACACACATAGGAAATCAACTCCCAGTACAAATTTAATGCACCGGTGTGATAGAGAAGTTGCATCATAGAATATAATCCACTACAGTAGTGGGTGTGTGTGGTCATGTATAGATATGACCAACGTGGTCATGTGGATCATCAATAATGACTATCTAGTGGAGATATATATATATATATCAATGTGTGGTTTAGGAAAAGAACACATGCAAATCATTCTAGGGGATGATCCATATATATACATGTTTCAAACCATCATGGTCATATATATAGAGACCAAAAGCACACTAGTGTGACAGAAGATGAATCATAGAATCCACTGGATTGTGTGTGGTCAACTTATATCAATGTGGTTTTGTAAAAGAACACATATGCAATATAATGTGCATGAAATGATTCTATGTGGGATGCAAGTGGAAAACCATGGTGTAGAAGAAGCAAAACACACAAAGGAAATCAACTCACAGTACACATTTATTGCACCAGTGTGACAGGGAAGTTGCATCACAAAATATAATCCACTATAGTGTGTGTGTGTGGTCATGTATAGATATGATCAATGTGGTCAGGTGGATCATCAGTAATGACTATCTAGTGGAGATATATATATATATATCAATGTGTGGTTTAGGAAAAAACACATGCTAATAAGTCTAGATGATGATCCATATATATATACATGTGTCAAACCATCATGGTCATATATATAGAGACCAAAAACACACTAGTGTGACAGAAGTTGAATCACAGAATCCACTAGAGTGTGTGTGGTCATCAGATATCAATGTGGTTTTGGAAAAGAACACATATTCAATATAATGTGTATGCAATGACTCTATTGGGGATCCAAGTGGAATACCATGGTGTAGAAGAAGCAAAACACACATAGGAAAGCAACTCCCAATACACATTTAATGCACCAGTGTGACAGAGAAGTTGCATCACAGAATATAATCCCCTAGAGTAGTGTGTGTGTGTCATGTATAGATATGATCAATGTGGTCATGTGGATCATCAGTAAAGACTATCTAGTGGAGATATATATATATATATCAATGTGTGGTTCAGGAAAAGAACACATGCAAATCACTCTAGCGGATGATCCATATATATATATACATCTGTCCAATCATCATGGTCATATATATAGAGACCAACAACACACTAGTGTGACAGAAGTTGAATCACAAAATCCAGTTGATTGTGTGTGGTCAACATATATCAATGCGGTTTTGGGAAAGAACACATATGCAATATAATGTGCATGTAATGACTCTATGTCGGATGCAAGTGGAAAACCATGGTGTAGAAGAAGCAAAACACACATTGGAATTCATCTCCCAATACAAATTTAATGCACCAGTGTGACAGAGAAGTTGCATCACAGAATATAATCCACTAGAGTAGTGTGTGTGTGTTTGGTCATTAACAAATATGATCAATGTGGTCATGTGGATCATCAATAATGACTATACAGTGGAGATATATATATATATATCAATGTGTGGTTTAGGAAAAGAACACATGCAAATCACTATAGGGGCTGATCCATATATATATACATGTGTCAAACCATCATGGCCATATATATAGAGACCAAAAACACACTAGTGTGACAGAAGTTGAATCACAAAATCCACTGGAGTGTGTGTGGTCATCAGATATCAATGTGATTTTGGAAAAGAACACATATGCAATATAATGTGCATGCGATGACTCTATGTGGGATGCAAGTGGAAAACCATGGTGTAGAAGAAGCAAAACACACATAGGAAATCAACTCCTAGTACACATTTTATGCACCAGTGTGATAGAGAAGTTGCTTCACAGAATATAATCCACTAGAGTAGTGTGTGTGTGTGGTCATGTATAGATATGATTAATGTGGTCATGTGGATCATCAATAATGACTATCTAGTGGAGATATATGTATATATCAATGTGTGGTTTAGGAAAAGAACACATTAGAATCACTCTAGGGGATGATCCATATATATACATGTGTCAAACCATCATGGCCATATATATAGAGACCAAAAACACACCAGTGTGACAGAAGTTGAATCACAGAATCCACTGGATTGTGTGTGGTCAACTTATATCAATGTGGTTTTGTAAAAGAACACATATGCAATATAATGTGCATGAAATGACTCTATGTGGGATGCAAGTGGAAAACCATGGTGTAGAAGAAGCAAAACACACAAAGGAAATCAACTCACAGTACACATTTATTGCACCAGTGTGACAGGGAAGTTGCATCACAAAATATAATCCACTATAGTGTGTGTGTGTGGTCATGTATAGATATGATCAATGTGGTCAGGTGGATCATCAGTAATGACTATCTAGTGGAGATATATATATATATATCAATGTGTGGTTTAGGAAAAAACACATGCTAATAAGTCTAGATGATGATCCATATATATATACATGTGTGAAACCATCATGGTCATATATATAGAGACCAAAAACACACTAGTGTGACAGAAGTTGAATCACAGAATCCACTAGAGTGTGGGTGGTCATCAGATATCAATGTGGTTTTGGAAAAGAACACATATTCAATATAATGTGTATGCAATGACTCTATTGGGGATCCAAGTGGAATACCATAGTGTAGAAGAAGCAAAACACACATAGGAAAGCAACTCCCAATACACATTTAATGCACCAGTGTGACAGAGAAGTTGCATCACAGAATATAATCCACTAGAGTAGTGTGTGTGTGTCATGTATAGATATGATCAATGTGGTCATGTGGATCATCAGTAATGACTATCTAGTGGAGATATATATATATCAATGTGTGGTTCAGGAAAAAAACACATGCAAATCACTCTAGGGGATGATCCATATATATATACATGTGTGAAACCATCATGGTCATATATATAGAGACCAAAAACACACTAGTGTGACAAAAGTTGAATCACAAAATCCACTAGAGTGTGTGTGGTCATCAAATATCAATTTGGTTTTGGAAAAGAACACATATGCAATATAATGTGCATGCAATGACTCTATGTGGGATCCAAGTGGAAAACCAGGGTGTAGAAGAAGCAAAACACACATCGGAAATCAACTCCAAGTACACATTTAATGCACCAGTGTGACTGAGAAGGTGCATCACAGAATATAATCCACTAGAGTACTGTGTGTGGTCATGTATAAATATGATCAATGTGGTCATGTGGATCATCAATAATGACTATCTAGTGGATATATATATATCAATGTGTGGTCTAGGAAAAGAACACATGCAAATCACTCTAGCGGATGATCCATATATATATACATCTGTCCAATCATCATGGTCATATATATAGAGACCAACAACACACTAGTGTGACAGAAGTTGAATCACAAAATCCAGTTGATTGTGTGTGGTCAACATATATCAATGCGGTTTTGGGAAAGAACACATATGCAATATAATGTGCATGTAATGACTCTATGTCGGATGCAAGTGGAAAACCATGGTGTAGAAGAAGCAAAACACACATTGGAAATCATCTCCCAATACAAATTTAATGCACCAGTGTGACAGAGAAGTTGCATCACAAAATATAATCCACTAGAGTAGTGTGTGTGTGTGTGTTTGGTCATTAACAAATATGATCAATGTGGTCATGTGGATCATCAATAATGATTATACAGTGGAGATATATATATATATCAATGTGTGGTTTAGGAAAAGAACACATGCAAATCACTATAGGGGCTGATCCATATATATATACATGTGTCAAACCATCATGGCCATATATATAGAGACCAAAAACACACTAGTGTGACAGAAGTTGAATCACAGAATCCACTGGATTGTGTGTGGTCCTCAGATATCAATGTGGTTTTTGAAAAGAACACATATGCAATATAATGTGCATGGGATGACTCTATGTGGGATGCAAGTGGAAAACCATGGTGTAGAAGAAGCAAAACACACATAGGAAATCAACTCCCAGTACACATTTAATGCACCAGTGTTATAGAGAAGTTGCATCACAAAATATAATCCACTAGAGTAGTGTGTGTGTGTGGTCATGTATAGATATCATCAGTGTTGTCATGTGGATCATCAATAATGACTATCTAGTGGAGATATATATATATATAAATGCGTGGTTTAGGAAAAGAACACATGCAAATCACTCTAGGGGATGATCCATATATATATACATGTCTAAAACCATCATGCTCATATATATAGAGGCCAAAAACACACTAGTGTGACAGAAGTTGAATCACAAAATCCACTGGAGTGTGTGTGGTCATCAGATATCAATGTGATTTTGGAAAAGAACACATATGCAATATAATGTGCATGCGATGACTCTATGTGGGATGCAAGTGGAAAACCATGGTGTAGAAGAAGCAAAACACACATAGGAAATCAACTCCTAGTACACATTTTATGCACCAGTGTGATAGAGAAGTTGCTTCACAGAATATAATCCACTAGAGTAGTGTGTGTGTGTGGTCATGTATAGATATGATTAATGTGGTCATGTGGATCATCAATAATGACTATCTAGTGGAGATATATATATATATATCAATGTGTGGTTTAGGAAAAGAACACATTAGAATCACTCTAGGGGATGATCCATATATATACATGTGTCAAACCATCATGGCCATATATATAGAGACCAAAAACACACCAGTGTGACAGAAGTTGAATCACAGAATCCACTGGATTGTGTGTGGTCAACTTATATCAATGTGGTTTTGTAAAATAACACATATGCAATATAATGTGCATGAAATGACTCTATGTGGGATGCAAGTGGAAAACCATGGTGTAGAAGAAGCAAAACACACAAAGGAAATCAACTCACAGTACACATTTATTGCACCAGTGTGACAGGGAAGTTGCATCACAAAATATAATCCACTATAGTGTGTGTGTGTGGTCATGTATAGATATGATCAATGTGGTCAGGTGGATCATCAGTAATGACTATCTAGTGGAGATATATATATATATATATCAATGTGTGGTTTAGGAAAAAACACATGCTAATAAGTCTAGATGATGATCCATATATATATACATGTGTGAAACCATCATGGTCATATATATAGAGACCAAAAACACACTAGTGTGACAGAAGTTGAATCACAGAATCCACTAGAGTGTGGGTGGTCATCAGATATCAATGTGGTTTTGGAAAAGAACACATATTCAATATAATGTGTATGCAATGACTCTATTGGGGATCCAAGTGGAATACCATAGTGTAGAAGAAGCAAAACACACATAGGAAAGCAACTCCCAATACACATTTAATGCACCAGTGTGACAGAGAAGTTGCATCACAGAATATAATCCACTAGAGTAGTGTGTGTGTGTCATGTATAGATATGATCAATGTGGTCATGTGGATCATCAGTAATGACTATCTAGTGGAGATATATATATCAATGTGTGGTTCAGGAAAAAAACACATGCAAATCACTCTAGGGGATGATCCATATATATATACATGTGTGAAACCATCATGGTCATATATATAGAGACCAAAAACACACTAGTGTGACAAAAGTTGAATCACAAAATCCACTAGAGTGTGTGTGGTCATCAAATATCAATTTGGTTTTGGAAAAGAACACATATGCAATATAATGTGCATGCAATGACTCTATGTGGGATCCAAGTGGAAAACCAGGGTGTAGAAGAAGCAAAACACACATCGGAAATCAACTCCAAGTACACATTTAATGCACCAGTGTGACTGAGAAGGTGCATCACAGAATATAATCCACTAGAGTACTGTGTGTGGTCATGTATAAATATGATCAATGTGGTCATGTGGATCATCAATAATGACTATCTAGTGGATATATATATATCAATGTGTGGTCTAGGAAAAGAACACATGCAAATCACTCTAGCGGATGATCCATATATATATATACATCTGTCCAATCATCATGGTCATATATATAGAGACCAAAAACACACTAGTGTGACAGAAGTTGAATCACAAAATCTAGTTGATTGTGTGTGGTCAACATATATCAATGCGGTTTTGGGAAAGAACACATATGCAATATAATGTGCATGTAATGACTCTATGTCGGATGCAAGTGGAAAACCATGGTGTAGAAGAAGCAAAACACACATTGGAAATCATCTCCCAATACAAATTTAATGCACCAGTGTGACAGAGAAGTTGCATCACAAAATATAATCCACTAGAGTAGTGTGTGTGTGTGTTTGGTCATTAACAAATATGATCAATGTGGTCATGTGGATCATCAATAATGATTATACAGTGGAGATATATATATATATATATCAATGTGTGGTTTAGGAAAAGAACACATGCAAATCACTATAGGGGCTGATCCATATATATATACATGTGTCAAACCATCATGGCCATATATATAGAGACCAAAAACACACAAGTGTGACAGAAGTTGAATCATAGAATCCACTGGATTGTGTGTGGTCCTGAGATATCAATGTGGTTTTTGAAAAGAACACATATGCAATATAATGTGCATGGGATGACTCTATGTGGGATGCTAGTGGAAAACCATGGTGTAGAAGAAGCAAAACACACATAGGAAATCAACTCCTAGTACACATTTTATGCACCAGTGTGATAGAGAAGTTGCTTCACAGAATATAATCCACTAGAGTAGTGTGTGTGTGTGGTCATGTATAGATATGATTAATGTGGTCATGTGGATCATCAATAATGACTATCTAGTGGAGAGATATATATGTATATAAATGCGTGGTTTAGGAAAAGAACACATGCAAATCACTCTAGGGGATGATCCATATATATATACATGTCTAAAACCATCATGCTCATATATATAGAGGCCAAAAACACACTAGTGTGACAGAAGTTGAATCACAGAATCCACTAGAGTGTGTGTGGTCATCAGATATCAATGTGATTTTGGAAAGGAACACATATGCAATATAATGTGCATGCAATGACTCAATGTGAGATGCGAGTGAAAAACCATGGTGTAGAAGAAGCAAAACACACATAGGAAATCAACTCCTAGTACACATTTAATTCCCCAATGTTACACAGAAGTTGCCTCACAAAATATAATCCATGAGAGTAGTGGGTGTCTGTGGTCATGTATAGATATGATCAATGTGGTGATGTGGATCATCAATAGTGACTATCTAGTGGACATATATATCAATGTGTGGTTTAGAAAGAGAACACATGCAAATCACTCTAGGGGATGATCCATATGTATACATGTGTCAATCCATCATGGTCATATATATAGAAAAAAACACACTAGTGTGACAGAAGTTGAATCAAAGAATCCTTTGTGTGTGGTCATCATATATCAATGTGGTTTTTGAAAATAACACATATGCAATATAATGTGCATTCAATGACTCTATGTGGGGTCCAAGTGGAAAACCATGGTGTAGAAGAAGCAAAACACACATAGGAAATCAACTCCCATTACAAATTTAATACACCAGTTTGGCAGAGAAGTTGCATCACAGAATATAATCCACTAGAAGAGTGTGTGTGTGGTAATGTATAGATATGATCAATGTGGTCATCTAGATCATCAATAATGACTATCTAGTGGAGATATAAATATATATCAATGTGTGGTTTAGGAAAAGAACACACGCAAATCACTCTAGGGGATGATCCATATATATATATACATGTGCCAAACTATCATGGTCATATATATAGAGACCAAAAACACACTATTGTGCGAGAAGTTGAATCACAGAATC
This sequence comes from Avena insularis, assembly GCA_023614405.1. Taxonomy (NCBI): domain Eukaryota; kingdom Viridiplantae; phylum Streptophyta; class Magnoliopsida; order Poales; family Poaceae; genus Avena; species Avena insularis. The sequence goes on along the minus strand of CM042696.1, from coordinate 226,396,325 downwards.
CACTGAAGTGTGTGTGGTCATTAGATACCAATGTGGTTTTGGAAAAGAACACATATGCAATATAATGTGCATGCAATGACCCTATGTGGGATCCAAGTGGAAAACCATGGTGCGGAAGAAGCAAAACACACATATGAAATCAACTCCTAGTACACATTTAATGCACCAGTGTGACAGAGAAGTTGCATCACAGAATATAATCCACTAGAGTAGTGTGTGTGTGTGTGGTCATGTATAAATATGATCAATGTGGTCATGTGGATCATCAATAATGACTATCTAGTGGATATATATATATATCAATGTGTGGTCTAGGAAAAGAACACATGCAAATCACTCTAGCGGATGATCCATATATATATATACATCTGTCCAATCATCATGGTCATATATATAGAGACCAACAACACACTAGTGTGACAGAAGTTGAATCACAAAATCTAGTTGATTGTGTGTGGTCAACATATATCAATGCGGTTTTGGGAAAGAACACATATGCAATATAATGTGCATGTAATGACTCTATGTCGGATGCAAGTGGAAAACCATGGTGTAGAAGAAGCAAAACACACATTGGAAATCATCTCCCAATACAAATTTAATGCACCAGTGTGACAGAGAAGTTGCATCACAAAATATAATCCACTAGAGTAGTGTGTGTGTGTGTTTGGTCATTAACAAATATGATCAATGTGGTCATGTGGATCATCAATAATGATTATACAGTGGAGATATATATATATATATATCAATGTGTGGTTTAGGAAAAGAACACATGCAAATCACTATAGGGGCTGATCCATATATATATACATGTGTCAAACCATCATGGCCATATATATAGAGACCAAAAACACACTAGTGTGACAGAAGTTGAATCATAGAATCCACTGGATTGTGTGTGGTCCTGAGATATCAATGTGGTTTTTGAAAAGAACACATATGCAATATAATGTGCATGGGATGACTCTATGTGGGATGCTAGTGGAAAACCATGGTGTAGAAGAATCAAAACACACATAGGAAATCAACTCCCAGTACACATTTAATGCACCAGTGTTATAGAGAAGTTGCATCACAAAATATAATCCACTAGAGTAGTGTGTGTGTGTGGTCATGTATAGATATCATCAGTGTGGTCATGTGGATCATCAATAATGACTATCTAGTGGAGAGATATATATGTATATAAATGCGTGGTTTAGGAAAAGAACACATGCAAATCACTCTAGGGGATGATCCATATATATATACATGTCTAAAACCATCATGCTCATATATATAGAGGCCAAAAACACACTAGTGTGACAGAAGTTGAATCACAGAATCCACTAGAGTGTGTGTGGTCATCAGATATCAATGTGGTTTTGGAAAAGAACACATATGCAATATAATGTGCATGCAATGACTCAATGTGAGATGCGAGTGAAAAACCATGGTGTAGAAGAAGCAAAACACACATAGGAAATCAACTCCTAGTACACATTTAATTCCCCAATGTTACACAGAAGTTGCCTCACAAAATATAATCCATGAGAGTAGTGGGTGTCTGTGGTCATGTATAGATATGATCAATGTGGTGATGTGGATCATCAATAGTGACTATCTAGTGGACATATATATCAATGTGTGGTTTAGAAAGAGAACACATGCAAATCACTCTAGGGGATGATCCATATGTATACATGTGTCAATCCATCATGGTCATATATATAGAAAAAAACACACTAGTGTGACAGAAGTTGAATCAAAGAATCCACTGGAGTGTGTGTGGTCATCATATATCAATGTGGTTTTTGAAAATAACACATATGCAATATAATGTGCATTCAATGACTCTATGTGGGGTCCAAGTGGAAAACCATGGTGTAGAAGAAGCAAAACACACATAGGAAATCAACTCCCATTACAAATTTAATACACCAGTTTGGCAGAGAAGTTGCATCACAGAATATAATCCACTAGAGTAGTGTGTGTGTGGTAATGTATAGATATGATCAATGTGGTCATCTAGATCATCAATAATGACTATCTAGTGGAGATATAAATATATATCAATGTGTGGTTTAGGAAAAGAACACACGCAAATCACTCTAGGGGATGATCCATATATATATATACATGTGCCAAACTATCATGGTCATATATATAGAGACCAAAAACACACTATTGTGCGAGAAGTTGAATCACAGAATCCACTGAAGTGTGTGTGGTCATTAGATACCAATGTGGTTTTGGAAAAGAACACATATGCAATATAATGTGCATGCAATGACCCTATGTGGGATCCAAGTGGAAAACCATGGTGCGGAAGAAGCAAAACACACATATGAAATCAACTCCTAGTACACATTTAATGCACCAGTGTGACAGAGAAGTTGCATCACAGAATATAATCCACTAGAGTAGTGTGTGTGTGTGTGGTCATGTATAGATATGATCAATGTGGTCATGTGGATCATCAATAATGACTATCTAGTGGAGATATATATATATATATCAATGTGTGGTTTAGGAAAAGAACACATGCAAATCACTCTAGGTGATGATCCATATATATATACATGTGTCAGACCATCATGGTCATATATATAGAGACCAAAAACACACTAGTGTGACAGAAGTTGAATCATAGAATCCAACTGGATGTGTGCGGTCAACAGATATCAATGTGGTTTTGGAAAAGAACACATATGCAATATAATGTGCATGCAATGACTCTATGTGAGATGCAAGTGGAAAACCATGGTGTAGAAGAATCAAAACACACATAGGAAATCAACTCCCAGTACACATTTAATGCACCAGTGTGACAGAGAAGTTGCATCACAGAATATAATCCACTAGAGTAGTGTGTGTGTGGTCATGTATAGATATGATCAATGTGGTCATGTGGATCATCAATAATGACTATCTAGTGGAGATATATATATATATATCAATGTGTGGTTTAGGAAGAGAACACATGCAAATTACTATAGGGGATGATCAATATATATATACATGTGTCAACCCATCATGGTCATATATATAGAGACCAAAAACATACTAGTGTGAAAGAAGTTGAATCACAGAATCCACTAGAGTGTATGTGGTCATCAGATATCAATGTGGTTTTGTAAAAAAGAACACATATGCAATATAATGTGCATGCAATGAATCTATGGGGGATCCAAGTGGAAAACCATGGTGTAGAAGAAGCAAAACACACATATAGGAAATCATATCATAGTACACATTTAATGCAACAGTGTGACAGAGAAGTTGCATCACAAAATATAATCCACCAGAGTAGTGTGTGTGTGTGGTCATGTATAGATATGATCAATGTGGTCATGTGGATCATCAATAATGACTATCTAGGGTGGTTTAGGAAAAGAACACATGCAAATCACTTTAGGGTATAATCCATATATACAGAGACCAAAAACATATTAGTGTGATAGAATTTGAATCACATAATCCACATACTGGAGTGTGTGTGTGGTCATCAGATATCAATGTGGTTTTGGAAAATAGCTCATATGCAATGTACAAACTCTAGGAGGGATCCAAGTGCAAAACCATGGAGTGTGTGTGGTCATCATCAGATATCATTGTGGTTTTGGAAAACAAACACGTTGGAAATCTTTTTGGCCCGCATGCATGAATGCATGGAGTATCTAGAGTAATAATGATTTACTGAATAATTTAGAAGAAATTAAATCGAGTGTGGGTTTTGCATTTTCCATTGACATACCGAAAAATGATTAACTATAAAAGAAATCGTGCTGTGTAAACGTGCGTTTTGCATTCCCACTCATCCTTTTTGCATTGACACGTGTGTAGCACCCCGATAAAACCACTACCAGAAAATTTCTTATGTTTTTATTTTGTGCATCATCATGACCACATGCTCATGCCATCATGCCATATTGCATTTCAGCATCGTCATGTCTTCATGCATATGTTTGCCTAAAACTATTTGCTAAAAGCCTCTCTTTGTTTTCTAATTGCCTCCCTCTTTATTTCAAAAGTAGAACTGGTTTCGTCCGGATATTTTGTTTTGTCTAAAACCTATTTACTAAAATATTTTGTTTTGAAAATAAATAAATAAACATATTTTACCAACCAGGGAGGCCGCCACCGGCCAGGCCCAAAGGGCCCGGCCAGCAGCTGGCCTACTACCCCAGAAACCCTAGCCGCCTACCCTCCAACCCATCCATCCCACTCCCTGCCGCCGCCAACGCAGCGACCAGGCCCCAGCCCACGCGTTGCCCCAACTCCACATCGCTCCACCCCTACCGCCCACCCAGCCACCCGTGCAGCTGCCCGCCGTGATCGTGGCGGCCCTCTGCCTCGCTCCCCACCGCCGCCTCCGTTCGCGAGCTTCCTCGAGCGCTGCCGCTAGCGCCTCGTCGCCCTCGACTCTCCAACCGCCACGCTGAGTAGCTCTCCGCCCGCTGCCGCCTCCTCCGCATCGATTCGCCCGCCGCGCCAGCTCCTTGGCGCGCTGCCCAGCCGAGCCGCTGCCACTCCCGCGATTCCTCGTCACGCCAGTTCCTGCGCGGGTCCTCCTCCTCGAGCCGGCGTCGCTCGGACGCGCCCAACTCTGCCTCCCCTCTACGACCGGCCGCGCGCCTCACCAGCCCCGTGTCTCCTCTCTCGTGCACGCCTGTGTCCGCCTCTGGCCTCTTCGCCCCGGGCCGCTCCGCTTTTCCGTCGCGAGCCCCTGCAGCATATCCACCTCGTGCACGGACGCTGCCTCAAGGCCGCCCTCTTCGGCCGTCGCCGTCGTCCTCGGCCCCACCGCTCGTCTTCCTGGCCATGTTCTTATGCTTGCCGTTGTCTATGCGTGCAGGTGTGGGTGCCTGTCTCTGTGAGATGGTGGCCAGTTGGAGCTAATCAATTGTCAGTGTTAGTGTCGCCTCGTAGGCCACAGTGTTAAATCTTGTCGCGAGAATAACCAACAACACCAAGGACTTTCGAAGAGAAACCAGCATCCATTTGGGGTCCGACAAGATCTTCTCGCCGACAAAACCCTCGCCAAGACTGGTAGTCATTTTGCGACTGTGGTGAACTCGAAGCCCAGTGGTGCCGTAACCCAAGTTCTTCGTCCTGGATGACAAGACCGTCCTGGATATCAAGTTCGCCATCAACGGCAAGATCGACCACTTGGAACCTAAGTTCTCCGTCACGACACAACAAGTTCTCCATCTTGTACCTGAACCTCGATCCCCGTCGAACCCTGAGACCGGACCCGAACACCCGGAACCCAAGATCTTCCGAACCCAGATGTGTGAACCTTTTCCCGAGCCCTTTTTTATAAATGCTATATATAAAACTTGTTGCATATTAATTGTTCATGCATGCATACCTTTCTGTGGTTTGGGGGCAGTATGCCGATTCACCTCATAATTAAATATGGAGCGTCTATGCAGGATATTTTTGTCTTATTCCGGACTCCATTTAAATTTGTGTAGCGAACCGAAGCCATGTTTTGCCGTGTTAAAACAACATTTAAATTGTGGGGTATCTAAATAACTGGAACCTATTAATTAATTGTCGGGACCCCGGTTCCGCTTAATACTTCCTAATTGCACCACATCTGCATCATATCATAATCATGCCGGATCTTTTGCCGTAGTAATAAATATTGCATCCAGTGTTTCTTCTAGTGTTTGCTTCTTCGCGGATTAGGCCGATGAGTTGATGCGAGTATCGACAAGTTCTCCGAATATGTACCTTCAGCAGTGTTTTCCAGGCGAGCATCTCTCCCCCTTCTACCTATTTTGCATTTATAGTCTTTATTTCCTCCTGTTGATCTATTGCTATCCGTGTCGCGATGCTTTAGTTCCGTACCCGATATATCATGTGCAGCCTCTATATTGCCTTGGACACATCCTATTGCCTGTTGTTTGATAGACAGTCGGCCTTGCGAGTCGTAGTTGCTTGCTCAGGTGCTGCTTCGTGTCATTGTTGTTCCACCGTTATTGGAAGGTTGGCACATGCTTAATGGTGGAGATGATCATGGCTTGAATTACAACTTAATATTGAATTACTAGATATAACTAATGCAGAGGCATCGGTGGGCAATAGATGTTATTTGGTTCTTCCACGCTCACTTGTGTCCCGTAGGACCCCGAGTACTTGATACCTATTCCTTGACTATCACACTATCCGCATATGGGACCATGAAGCCCCTTAGCCAGAGCTTGATTCATTTCTTAATTCTTGGGGCCACAAACTAGTTTGGGGCTTTATTACTATCTTGTACTTATGCCATGCTTTACTGATTTATTTAAGATTGTGCGTGGAGCACCTATACTGTTTTGGATCGTGCCATGTTTTTGCGGTATCGACAAGCCCAGTCACACTTTTGGCTTCCCAGTCGTTTACAGCCGTCGTCACAAACCCTGGGTCCGTTCCGGAGCCGGCCAACTTCGTTGCGGGTAGCTTAGTGGGGTGGCCCCCTGAAATATTTTATGAACCCTGTGATTGCTTTGTCGTGAAAGCCTCGTTGGGTTTTGATTTGGTTTTTCTGAGGTTGATCGTGTGTGTGTTGCTATTTGTGCACCCCTGCAGGGTAAATCTTTCTGAAAGCCATGTCCACGGTTATGGACGACTTGGAGCACAGTATCTCGATCATAGACAAGCATAACTAAAGTAGTGCTATAAATTTGACTTAATATGTGACTAGTAATCAACTTCACTACAATGGAATGGATAATAAAAGTGCCAACAACTTGTGGAACTGGGGTGTATCGTGTCATGTTATACCTGCCTAGTAAGTATCGCAACTCCAATGGAATGAAATAAAAGTGCCAACAACTGCTGGGTTTGGGATGTCACATGCTAATTGTATTTGACTAGTAAGTACTGCAACTACAACCTAATGGTTAACTAAAACTTCCCACTACTTATGCTATCAGGATGACTCATGCTATCTATATCTGACTAGTAAGTGCTTCAACTATAATGGAATGAATAGAACTACCAACTATGTGAGTTCCTTGGTTTGACTTCCTCGTTTGGTCTCGAGGGGGAAATACCAGGATGGGTATGATTGGTGTTAGTATAAGGTTGGTTCCGAATAGGTCTTTCTTATCACTCTCTAATAGCCGACAGTTGAATCGAGTCTCTATAGGTTGTTTAGTGCATGCTTCGCTGCCGCTTCAGTCCACCATACCTATGTAGGCGACATCCGCCGAATTCTAGCCTCGCCGTGTACTGGCCTCAGTACTGACGCTCCTCTTTTTCCCTTCGCCCTTTGTCGGCACCCCTTTTGTTTAGCAGTTACGAGTTCGACATCGTTAGCAAGGTTACCCTTTCGGCTTGGTCTGGGCAGGGTTATGGACGCCATTGGTTATTCTTCAGGGCTCTTAGCCCAATTTGCATCTTGTCCCTACTCAGATGTTGTATCGTTTTCGAGGTGATTTGGATCTTTAGATTGTATATATGTATTCTTGACTCATGGAGTCGTGTTGTATATATATTTGTTCTGTGGGTTCCATCGTGAACTATTGTGTAATGGTATTACTTTGTTCTCCACCCGCACGGAAGTGCCTAGTGGGCGTCCTTGAATCGTTTCTATGCGGGTTTGGCGGGCAGCGCTAAAACTTGCATAGGGCCGATTCGAGGGTGTTACAGAGTGGTATCAGAGCTCAGCAGTTGCGATACCCCACAAGTCCAGCCTGTAGGATAACCTAGCTAACGGCCGAAGTAGAGTGTCAAAACTATTTTGCAAAATCAGTTGGATAGATCTGATTAGGTCTGCTTTTACTCCTTTCCCTCTGCTATTCTCCTCTTACCTTTGCAAGTTTTAAATCTGCTCTCTTACCTTTCTTCAAGTCTAGGATTTCTCGTGGTTGGGTTCCGTCGTAACTTTAGGGTTTCGCTTCCTCCTTTGGCAACGGTGTTTCTACCTCCGGACTTCATGCTATCTGAGTGAACCTTTATCTGTGGTACCATTCTTTGTTCCTTGTTTGTGCCTTCCGGTGTTTTCTGACGTGACGACATCAGCATCAGCTACATCAGACCCGATGCAGAGCCTGCATCATTCCTTTGTTCTCCGGACATCGCTTATCGAGATCTTCAGTCTGAACTCCGAGAGTTGGTTGCACGATTCCTTTGTTCATGTACAGAGTAATGCTTTGAGTGCGGGATGGAGTCATGACCATACCACTACTCTTATCATTCGCTCTGCACATTGAATTGGCGGATATATGCAATTTACTCCTTCCACTAAAGTTAGAGGTGGCCGTATCTTTTGATACCTCTATCTTCGTCTTTGTTTCTCCGGAGTGTTGTCGACGAGCATGGACGACGACCTCTTGTTGGTGGTGTCGTCGATTTTGACATGAAGAAAGAATCTTTGTTAGTGGTGTCGCCAGGATCTACATGAAGCGAGAAGATTCAGATCACATCCTTCTTCCCCATACCATGAGGCGGATCTCGAGGGCGAGATCCATTGTTAGTGGTGTCGAATTGTAGCACCCCGATAAAACCACTACCAGAAAATCACTTGTTGTTTTTATTTTGTGCATCATCATGACAACATGCTCATGCCATCATGCCATATTGCATTTGAGCATCGTCATGTCTTCATGCATATGTTTGCCTAAAACTATTTTCTAAAAGCCTATCTTTGTTTTCTAATTGCCTCCCTCTTTATTTCAAATCTAGAACTGGTTCCGTCCGGATATTTTGTTTTTTCTAAAACCTATTTACTAAAATATTTTGTTTTGAAAATAAATAAATACATATTTTACCAACCACGGAGGCCGCCACCGGCCAGGCCCAAAGGGCCCAGCCAGCAGCTGGCCTACTACCCCAGAAACCCTAGCCGCCTACCCTCCAACCCATCCATCCCATTCCCTGCCGCCGCCAACTACCACGCGACCCAACACCCCAGCCCTACCCGACGCGTTGCCCCCCACTCCACATCGCTCCACCCTGCCGCCACCCACCCGCAACAGCGCATGCAACTGCCCGCACGCGATCAACGCGAAGCTTCCCCCGCGGTCAGACCGCTACCGACAACCCTCGCTCAACCTGGCCCACCCCTGGCCCCGCTACCCTCTCTCTCTTTCCTGCTTGGCCCCGCAAAGACCCAACCCCGCACGCAACCGAAGCCACCAACCCCGCGTCGCTCTCTGCCTCGCTCCCCACCGCCGCCTCCGTTCGCGAGCTTCCCCGAGCGCCGCCGCCAGCGCCTCGTTGCCAGAGACTCTCCGGCTACTCCGCCTCGACCTCGCCGGAGACCAGCGGCCGCCACGCCGAGTAGCTCCGCCGCTGCCTAGCCTCCTCCCGCATCCAGTTCGCCATGCCGCCGCTCCGCTCATGCGCCGCCACCAGCCGCCCCTGCCGCCCCGCGTAGTTCCTCGTCTGCGCCCAGTTCCTGCCGCCGGGTCCTCCTCCTCGAGCGGGCGTCGCTCGGACGCGCCCAGCTCTGCGCCCCCCTCTGCGACCGGCCGCGCGCCTCACCGGCCCCGTGTCTCCTCTCTTGTGCGCGCCCGCGTCCGCCTCTGGCCTCCTCTACCTGGGCTGCTCCGCTTTTCCGTCGCGAGCCCCTGCAGCACATCCACCTCACGCACGGACGCTGCCTCGAGGCCGCCCTCTCCGGCCGGCGCCGTCGCCCTCGGCCCCACCGCTCGTCTTCCTAGCCATGTTCTTATGCTTGCCGTTGTCTGTGCGTGCAGGTGTGGGTGCCTGTCTCTGTGAGATGGTGGCCAGTTGGAGCTAATCATTTGTCAGTGTTAGTGTCACCTCGTAGGCCACAGTGTTAAATCTTGTCGCGAGAATAACCAACAACACCGAGGACTTCCGAAGAGGAACCAACATCCATTTGGGGTCCGACAAGATTTTCTCGCCGACAAAACCCTCGCCAAGACTGGTAGTCATTTTGCGACTATGGTGAACTCGAAGCCCAGCGGTGCCGTAACCCAAGTTCTTCGTCCTGGATGACAAGACCGTCAACAAGGGGCTGTGAAACCGAAGGCCTTCATCCCGGAACATCGAGCTCTCCCTCCTAGAAGCCGAAGACCGAACCTCAACGCTTTTCTGCCTCCTCGTCGAGCCGGATATGAAGCCCCGACCCCGGTGTCCGAAGACTGATCCGGAGCACCAAGGCCTTCGACATGTACCCGACAAGATCTCCTTCCTGGAATATCAAGATCTTCCAGTGCGGAGACCCAAGACCGACACCGTCACCCGAGGACTACAACAAGATCGTCCCAACCCGCCAAGTTCGCCTACCCGGACACCATGCGACAAGATCTACTTCACGGATCCGAAGACCCCTGGTACCCGATCGACTCAAGTTCGCCATCGACGGCAAGATCGACCGCTTGGAACCCAAGTTCTCCATCACGACACAACAAGTTCTCCATCTTGTATCTGAACCTCGATCCCCGTCGAACCCTGAGACCGGACCCGAACCCCCAGAACCCAAGATCTTCCGAACCCAGATGTGTGAACCTTTTCCCGAGCCCCTATTTTATAAATGCTATATATAAAACTTGTTGCATATTAATTGTTCATGCATGCATACCTGTCTATGGTTTGGGGGCAGTATGCCGATTCACCTCATAATTAAATATGGAGCGTCTATGCGGGATATTTTTGCCTTATTCCGGACTCCATTTAAATTTGTGTAGCAAACCGATGACATGTTTTGCCTTGTTAAAACAACATTTAAATTGTGGGGTATCTAAATAACTGGAACCTATTAATTAATTGACGGGACCCCGGTTCCGCTTAATACTGCCTAATTGCACCGCATCTGCATCATATCATAATCATGCCGGATCTTCTGCCGTGGTAATAAATATTGCATCCAGTGTTTCTTCTAGTGTTTGCTTCTTCGCGGAATAGGCCGATGAGAAGATGCGAGTATCGACAAGTTCTCCGGATATGTACCTTCGGCAGTGTTTTCCACGCGAGCATCTCTCCCCCTTCTACCTATTTTGCATTTATAGTCTTTATTTCCTCCTGTTGATCTATTGCTATCCGTGTCGCGATGCTTTAGTTCCGTACCTGATATATCCCATGCAACCTCTATATTGCCTTGCGAGTCGTATTTGCTTTCTCAAGTGCTGCTTCGCGTCATTGTTGTTCCACCGTTATTGGAAGGTTGGCACATGCTTAATGGTGGAGATGATCATGGCTTTAATTACAACTTAATATTGAATTGCTAGATATAACTAATGCAGAGGCATCGGTGGGCAATAGATGTTATTTGGTTCTTCCACGCTCACTTGTGTCCCGTAGGACCCCGAGTACTTGATACATGTTCCTTGACTATCGCATTATCCGCATATGGGACCATGAATCCCCTTAGCCAGAGCTTGATTCATTTCTTATTTCTTGGGGCCACAAACTAGTTTGGGGCTTTATTACTATCCTGTACTTATGCCATGCTTTACTGCTTTATTTAACATTGTGCGTGGAGCACCTGTACTGTTTTGGATCGTGCCATGTTTTCGCGGTATCGACAAGCCTAGTCACACTTTCGGGTTCCCAGTCGTTTACAGCCATCGTCACAAACCCTAGGTCCGTTCCGGAGCCGGCCAACTTCATTGCGGGTAGCTTAGTGGGGTGGCCCCCTGAAATATTTTATGAATCCTATGATTTCTTTGTCGTGAAATCCTCGTTGGGTTTTGATTTAGTTTTTCTAAGGTTGATCGTGTGTGTGTTGCTATTTGTGCACCCCTGCAGGTTAAATCTTTCTAAAAGCCGCTCCGCGGTTATGGAAGACTTGGAGCACAGTATCTCGATCATAGACAAGCATAACTAAAGTCGTGCTATAAATTTGACTTAATATGTGACTAGTAATCAGCTTCACTACAATGGAATGGATAATAAAAGTGCCAACAACTGGTGGAACTGGGGTGTATCGTGTCATGTTATACCTGCCTAGTAAGTATCGCAACTCCAATGGAATAAAATAAAAGTGCCAACAACTGCTGGGTTTGGGATGTCACATGCTAATTGTATCTGACTAGTAAGTATTGTAACTACAACTGAATGGTTAACTAAAACTGCCCACTACTTATGCTATCAGGATGACTCATGCTATATATATCTGACTAGTAAGTGCTTCAACTATAATGGAATGAATAAAACTGCCAACTTTGTGAGTTCCTCGGTTTGACTTCCTCGTTTGGTCTCGAGGGGGAAATACCAGGATGGGTATGATTGGTGTTAGTATAAGGTTGGTTCCGAATAGGTCTTTCTTCTCACTCTCTAATAGCCGACAGTTGAATCGAGTCTCTATAGGTTGTTTAGTGCATGCTTCGCTGCCGCTTCAGTCCACCATACCTATGTAGGCGAGAGCCGCCAAATTCTAGCCTCGCCGTGTACTGGCCTCAGTACTGACGCTCCTCTTTTTCCCTTCTCCCTTTGTTGGCACCCCTTTTGTTTAGCAGGTACGAGTTCGACGTCGTTAGCAGGGTTACCCTTTCGGCTTGGTCTGGGCAGGGTTATGGACGCCATTAGTTATTCTTCAGGGCTCTTAGCCCAATTTGCATCTTGTCCCTACTCGGATGTTGTATCGTTTTCAAGGTGATTTGGATCTTTACATTGTATATCTGTATTCTTGACTCATGGAGTCGTGTTGTATATATATCTGTTCTATGGGTTCCATCGTGAACTATTGTGTAATGGTATTACTTCGTTCTCCACCCGCACGCAAGTGCCTGGTGGGCATCCTTGAATCGTTTCTATGCGGGTTTGGCGGGAAGCGCTAAAACTTGCATAGGGCTGATTCGAGGGTGTTACAGAGTGGTATCAGAGCTCAGCAGTTGCGATACCCCACAAGTCCAGCCTGTAGGATAACCTAGCTAACGGCCGAAGTAGAGTGTCAAAACTATTTTGCAAAATCGATTGGATAGATCTGATTAGGTCTGCTTTTACTCCTTTCCCTCTGCTATTCTCCTCTTACCTTTGCGAGTTTTAAATCTGCTCTCTTACCTTTCTTCAAGTCTAGGATTTCTCGTGGTTGGGTTCCATCGTACCTTCAGGGTTTCGCTTCCTCCTTTGGCAACGGTGTTTCTACCTCCGGACTTCATGCTATCTGAGTGAACCTTTATCTGTGGTACCATTCTTTGTTCCTTGTTTGTGCCTTCTGGTGTTTTCTTACGTGACGACATCAGCATCAACTACATCAGACCCGATGCAGAGCCTGCATCATTCCTTTCTTCTCTGGACATCGCTTATCGAGATCTTCAGTCTGAACTCCGAGAGTTGGTTGCATGATTCCTTTGTTCATGTAGAGAGTAATGCTTTGAGTGCAGGATGGAGTCACGACCATACCACTACTCTTATCATGCGCTCTGCACATTGAATTGGCGGATCTATGCAATTTACTCCTTCCACTAAAGTTAGAGGTGGCTGTATCTTTTGATACCTCTATCTTCGTCTTTGTTTCTCCGGACTGTTCTCGACGAGCGTGGACGACGACCTCTTGTTGGTGGTGTCGTCGATTTTGACATGAAGAAAGAATCTTTGTTAGTGGTGTCACCAGGATCTATATGAAGCGAGAAGATTTAGATCATCATCCTTCTTCCCCGTACCATGAGGCGGATCTCGAGGGCGAGATCCATTGTTAGTGGTGTCAAATTATAGCACCCCGATAAAACCACTACCAGAAAATCGCTTGTTGTTTTTATTTTGTGCATCATCATGACCACATGCTCATGCCACCATGCCATATTGCATTTGAGCATCGTCATATCTTCATGCATATGTTTGCCTAAAACTATTTTCTAAAAGCCTATCTTTGTTTTCTAATTGCCTCCCTCTTTATTTCAAATGTAGAACTAGTTCCGTCCAGATATTTTGTTTTTTCTAAAACCTATTTACTAAAATATTTTGTTTTGAAAATAAATAAATAAAAACATATTTTACCAGCCGGGGAGGCCGCCACTGGCCAGGCCCAAAGGGCCCAGCCAACAGCTGGCCTACTACCCCAGAAACCCTAGCCGCCTACCCTCCAACCCATGCATCCCACTCCCTGCCGCCGCCAACTATCACGCGACCCAACGCCCCAGCCCCACCTGACGTGTTGCCCCCCTACTCCACATCGCTCCACCCTGCCGGCACCCACCCGCTGCAGCACGTGCAACTGCCCGCACGCGATCGACGCGAAGCTTCCCCCACGGTCAAACCGCTACCGACAACCCTCGCCTACCCCTAGCCCTGCTACCCTCTCTCTCTTCCCCTGCTTGGCCACGCAAAGACCCAGCCCCGCACGCAACCGAGGCCACCAACCCCGCGTCGCTCTCTGCCTCGCTCTCCACCGCCGCATCCGTTCGCGAGCTTCCCCGAGCGTCTCCGCCAGCGCCTCGTCGCCCTCGACTCTCCCGGCTACTCCGCCTCGACCTCGCTGGAGACCAGCGGCCGCCACGCCGAGTAGCTCCGCCGCTGCCTGGCCTCCTCCCGCATCCAGTTCGCCCCGCCATGACCGCTCCGCGAGCGCCGCCGCCAGCGGCCGAGTCGCCCGCCGCCCCGCGCAGTTCCTCGTCTGCACCCGGTTCCTGCCGCCGGGTCCTCCTCCTCGAGCCGGCGCCGCTCGGACGCGCCCAGCTCTGCCCCCCCTGCGACCGGCCGCGCGCCTCACCGGCCCCGTGTCTCCTCTCTCGTGCGTGCCCACGTCCACCTCTGGCCTCCTCACCCCGGGCCGCTCCGCTATTCAATTGCGAGCCCCTACAGCATATCCACCTCGCGCACGGACGCTGCCACGAGGCCGCCCTCTCTGGCCGGCGCCGTCACGCTCGGCCCCACTGCTCGTCTTCCCGGCCATGTTCTTATGCTTGCTGTTGTCTGTGCGTGCAGGTGTGGGTGCCTGTCTTTTTGAGATGGTGGCCAGTTGGAGCTAATCATTTGTCAGTGTTAGTGTCGCCTCGTAGGCCACAGTGTTAAATCTTGTCGCGAGTATAACCAACAACACCGAGGACTTCCGAAGAGGAACCAACATCCATTTGGGTTCTGACAAGATCTTCTTGCCGACAAAACCCTCGCCAAGACTGGTAGTCATTTTGCGACTGTGGTGAACTCGAAGCCCAGCGGTGGCGTAACCCAAGTTCTTTGTGCTGGATGACAAGACCATCAACAAGGGGCATTGAACCCGAAGGCCTTCATCCCGGAACATCGAGCTCTCCCTCCTGGAAGCCAAAGACCGAACCTCAATGCTTTTCTGCCTCCTCGTCGATCCGGATATGAAGCCCCGACCCCGGTGTCCGAAGACCGATCCGGAGCGCCAAGGCCTTCGACATGGAACTGACAAGATCTCCTTCCTGGAATATCAAGATCTTCCGACGCGGAGACCCAAGACCGACACCGTAACCCGAGGACTACGACAAGATCGTCCCAACCCGCCAAGTTCGCCTACCCGGACACCGTGCGACAAGATCTACTTCACGGATCCGAAGACCCCCGGTACCCTATCCACTCAAGGTCACCATCGACGGCAAGATCGACTGCTTGGAACCCAAGTTCTCCATCACGACACAACAAGTTCTCCATCTTGTATCTAAACCTCGATCCCCGTCGAACCCTGAGACCGGACCCGAACCCCCGGAACCCAAGATCTTCCGAACCCAGATGTGTGAACCTTTTCCCAAGCCCCTATTTTATAAATGCTATATATAAAACTTGTTGCATATTAATTGTTCATGCATGCATACCTGTCTGTGGTTTGGGGGATATTTTTGTCTATGGAGCGTCTATGCAGGTTATTTTTGTCTTATTCCGGACTCCATTAAATTTGTGTAGCGAACCAATGCCATGTTTTGCCTTGTTAAAACAACATTTAAATTGCAGGGTATCTAAATAACTGGAACCTATTAATTAATTGTCGGGACCCCGGTTCTGCTTAATACTGCCTAATTGCACCGCATCTGCATCATATCATAATCATGCCGAATCTTCTGCCGTAGTATTAAATATTGCATCCGGTGTTTCTTTTAGTGTTTGCTTCTTCACGTATTAGGCCGATGAGTTGATGCGAGTATCGACAAGTTCTCCGGATATGTACCTTTGGCAGTGTTTTCCAGGCGAGCATCTCTCCCCCTTCTACCTATTTTGCATTTATAGTCTTTATTTCCTCCTGTTGATCTATTGCTATCCGTGTCGCGATGCTTTAGTTCCGTACCCGATATATCCCGTGTAGCCTCTATATTGCCTTGGACACATCCTATGGCATGTTGTTTGATAGATAGTCGTCCTTGCGAGTCGTAGTTGCTTGCTCAGGTGCTGCTTTGCGTCATTGTTGTTCCACCAATATTGGAAGGTTGGCACATGCTTAATGGTGGAGATGATCATGGCTTTAATTACAACTTAATATTGAATTGCTAGATATAACTAATGTAGAAGCATCGGTGGGCAATAGATGTTATTTGGTTCTTCCACGCTCACTTGTGTCCCGTAGGACCCCGAGTACTTGATACCTGTTCCTTGACTATTGCACTATCCGCATATGGGACCATGAATCCCCTTAGCCAGAGCTTGATTCATTTCTTATTTCTTGGAGCCACAAACTAGTTTGGGGCTTTATTACTATCCTGTACTTATGCCATGCTTTACTGCTTTATTTAAGATTGTGCGTGGAGCACCTGTACCGTTTTGGATCGTGCCACGTTTTCGCGGTATCGATAAGCCCAGTCACACTTTCAGGTTCCCAGTCGTTTATAGCCGTCGTCACAAACCCTGGGTCCGTTTTGGAGCCGGCCAACTTCGTTGCGGGTAGCTTAATGGGGTGGCCCCCTGAAATATTTTATGAATCTTGTGATTCCTTTATCGTGAAAGCCTCGTTGGGTTTTGATTTAGTTTTTCTAAGGTTGATCGTGTGTGTGTTGCTATTTGTGCACCCCTGCAGGTTAAATCTTTCTAAAAGCCGTGTCCGCGGTTATGGACGACTTGGATCACAGTATCTCGATATAGACAAGCATAACTAAAGTAGTGCTATAATTTTGACTTAATATGTGACTAGTAATCAGCTTCACTACAATGGAATGGATAATAAAAGTGCCAACAACTGGTGGAACTGGGGTGTATCGTGTCATGTTATACCTGCCTAGTAAGTATCACAACTCCAATGGAATGAAATAAAAGTGCCGACAACTGCTGCGTTTGGGATGTCACATGCTAATTGTATCTTACTAGTAAGTACTGCAACTACAATTGAATGGTTAACTAGAACTGCCCACTACTTATGCTATCAGGATGACTCATGCTATCTATATCTGACTAATAAGTGCTTCAACTATAATGGAATGAATAAAACTGCCAACTGTGTGAGTTCCTCGGTTTGACTTCCTCGTTTGGTCTCGAGGGGGAAATACCAGGATGGGTATGATTGGTGTTAGTATAAGGTTGGTTCCGAATAGGTCTTTCTTATCCCTCTCTAATAGCCGACAGTTGAATCGAGTCTCTATAGGTTGTTTAGTGCATGCTTCGCTGCCGCTTGATACCTATGTGGCGAGAGCCACAATTCTAGCCTCCGTGTCTTGGCCTCAAGATCGGCGCTCCTCTTTTTCCCTTCGCCCTTTCTCGGCACCCCTTTTGTTTAGCATGTACGAGTTCGACGTCATTAGCAGGGTTACCCTTCCGGCTTGGCCTGGGCAGGGTTATGGACGCCATTGGTTATTCTTCAGGGCTCTTAGCCCAATTTGCATCTTGTCCGTACTCAGATGTTGTATCATTTTCGAGGTGATTTGGATCTTTACATTGTATATCTGTATTATAGCCTCAGCCTCCTCATTGGCGTTCGCGTATTCGTTGACAATGGCGACCATCTCACCAAGGGTGAGAGGACCAGCGGCCTGCCGCCTTCGGAGGTTATGCTGGAGGAGTGTTCCGGGTGTGAGCCCTTCCATGAAGTGGTACACGAGCTCATGAGCACGGTCGCCCTCTACGGTTTCCCTCACCCTCATCCATCTGGCGAGGTATTCGCAGGGAGGTTCTCCGTCCCTTTGAATGCATCTAGCCAGATTGAAGATGGTGACTACACCGACAAAGTGTGACCTGCGCATCTCTAAGGCACGGGGAAGCCAAGCGAATTTGCAGGGTCCTTCCACCTTTATATACGGCACAGGGGCGGTTTGGGTGGGCCTTGAATTTTCTTGATTCGAGCCACCATACTACAAGGAGAGATATCACCTAGATCCTTCCACGAACGTGTCCTGCTCATAGGAGGTCCGTGCGGGGCTTGACGAGTTTCCGACTTCTTGGGAGCTAGGACCCGAGTTGGTTTCGCCGATGAAGATGTGGATGTCTCCGGAGAGGATGATGGAGCAGCGTGTAGGGTTCATCTTCGCTGGAACCCATAACTCATGTAGAGGGACGATTGGGATGTTGTCAGAGAAGAGAACGCGTCCGATGGCTACGGTATCGCCGATTCCCGCGAAGAGATTGGACCTCACCTGGTGTAGAGCTTGAAGCGCCTCTTGCCCCACGGTGGGCGCCAAATGTCATGGTATTGCCGACGAGTACGACATGGAGGGGTCCTCACAGTGCGTGTTTACATACGTGGGGTAAGGCGGTGAGTTGGCGGGTATGAGGTAACACAGCTTAGCTAGGTTCAAGTCCCACGATGATGGCAGGACTCTACTCCTGCTATAAATCACTATAATGGCAATACACCGAGTTAAAGAGATAGGTTCGATGTGCGAGGTATTGCACGTTGTACGTAGCAATCTAGGTGGTTATGCCCTCAAGGCTCCCATAGGTCTAGCTTATAAAGGCACCGGAACCTAGGGTTTACAGGGAAAGTTCCTTGCCGGATAAGGTAAAGAGTCCTACACTAATATGAACTTGTCTTTTGTGTCTTGCACTCCAAGGCTCCGAGTATGTCGGTGACTCCTATGTAGCCTTCCTTTATCCGGAATGGGCCTCCCTTCTGGATCCGTCTAATTAGGTCGCCGAGTAGGCCATAGGCCTTGCTACCAACTATTGCCCACCGGGGTTAGTCGGATTGGTGACATGTTATGGGATCCCCATTTAGCATCTCCCCAACAATGATACTTAACCCCATAGATATTTTGATTGTCTTGATGACACTCATGAAAGGAATTTTTTGATTGAAATAAAGTCTAGTGATAATTGTGACACATGCCAAAGCTAACCTTGTGGATCAAGCCACGGTACCAGCTCAAAAAAGAGAAAGAAGTGAGACAACTTTGTTTTGTGTCTTTAATGCACACCTTAGGATTCCTACAACTCCACTAGCTTTTGAACGATCTATGGTATAACCCCATATTCGGCTATGACTTGATGATATGAGTGGCATACGTGTCTATATATGGGCAAAAGAATTGGTACTCTCAAAGGTTGTGCAAACACTTGCAAAATAAATATCTAGCAATCAGTAAAAAACTATATCTATGAAGATCCACATAATAAGTCCTTGGCATGGTCTCATTACTAATTTATGAATTTTCTTGAAAGACAATGATTGGATTAGAAGTGTTTTTGATAGACTTGATTTATTGATGTGGGTGTAAATAAGACACTTCATTGTTATACTACTTGGGACATGAAACTCTCTTACTCAATTATGTTATTTAAACACCCTAGTGTTCCTTGGCAAGATGAGAGTTAATTAGAAGAATTGGATTGATTGCTACACTTCTAGTTACTTATACTTATATTAAACTTTACGTTGATTGTCTTGACTTACCGAAGCTTGTATAGTATTCTTGTCATCTCTCTAACTTTGATATGCCTCGCAAATGAATGAAGTGTTGAGCACATACGACTACCAACTGTAAGTGAATTCTTATTCTTGTTGTTTCAAGTTTAAACGCTGAATTCCTTATAGTTCTTTTGGTTCTTCTTGGTTGAGGGAGATCAAGATTTGGGCTTTGGGGAAGTTGATGACTCCAATATTTTCCATCTTCCACTGTGTTTAAACATTGTGTTTGGTCAATCAATTGCCAATAAACTCTCAATCCTTGCCACTAATGACTAGTAATTGCAAAGATATGCAAAACCTATCTTTGTATGTCAAATAAGGAGTCATAATGAAGGATGTTGAGGAAGTCCACATGGCCAAGTAATTGGGAAGCTATGCTAGGGCGTCGGTACGCTTAACAACCACTCGTACGGGTAGGGCCCACCCGTACAGCCCGTCCGTACCAGGTGGCAATGGCTTTGTCTCGTCAAACCCTACAACTTTTGTGAATAGGCCTATATATTTTGAGGCTCCAGCCGCCGGCCAAAGAGCCGCCATTCTCAGATTACATCACAACACCACCACAGAAGATCCACACCATTGTTCATCCATTGTTCATCACTTCCACCATCCATCCATCTACTAGACATAGCCATTGCTTTGTACTTTAGATCTCCTTGTGATTTGGTGACCACTGTAAGAATATTTGATTTCGATCTAAGTATTTGTATGATATTTTCTATCTCCGATCTATTTGTTATGAGTGAGTAGTGCTCACGGGTTGCGGGTTGGGGAGAAATTTTGCAGTTATTATGTGCATCTAGATCATGGGAGTATTGTATTTGGTTTGCAATTGATTTTTGTATCTTTTGTTTCTTCATCTCTTTTCTCGATATGTGGACTGGTACGTACCCAAGATCCCATAGATTGATAAAGGCTTGAGGTGAGATACTTGGCTAGCGACGATCTCATAGGAACCTCAATGATAGAAAGGGAAGTACGGTCTTCGCTTAGATACCCATTCGGGATCAACAAAAACATCACCACTTAAAGCTTTGCTCTGTGTTTTACATTTAATAATTGTTTGTAACCCGTGGCTTCGGTGTGCACTCGGTTGGATTAAAAGTCTATTGCTATGCCAGCTGCATCACTGGGGCTCTAGAATATTAGGATGTGTTGCCCATAAGAGATTATCTCCATTCAAACATTATACATGACTATGCTTATTATTATATTTTATCCCATTTGATGTGCAGCTGCAGGTGGATCTTCAACCCTGGCCTATCTCCATCCATTGATTCAAACCCATTATAAAGTAAACTAGATTGGTCCAGTAAACTAAGGTAAAACGAACAAACAAGTCTTGTAGATGTGTCCTTTTTATTTCTTTTTAGCATTGCTTTCCGAGGTTCGATTAAACCTAGGTCTTCTAGGGAAAAAGCCATTATACTATATCCATGAATCCGGATCAAAGGTATGAGTTGGGAAGTCCTCGGGTTTGATGGAGCAGTCCCTGGGATTGATGGAACAGTCCCCCGGGTTATTCGAACCACTTTGCACATCTATGTCAGCGGGATAGCCTCTACTTCTGGATTTGCTGGGATAAATATTGACTCAAACTCAGGAGACAGTTTGATGGACGGTTTCCAGAGAAGCTTGAGAGCTATGTCGACTAGAATTGCCTGCTGAGATGAGACTATCTTGGATAATATGTCGGCTGCTTCATTGTCTGCTCGAGGCACTTGATGAAATTCACATCCCTCGAAATACCCGTAAATTTGCTAGACATGAAACTGGTATAAAGCCATGTTGGCATCCAGTGCATCCTAGTTACCATAAACTTGCTGCACCACTAGGTCCGAATCACCAAAACACATAATTTTGGGGATGCCAATTTCCTTGGCCACTTTAAGTCCATGAACCAGTGCTTCATACTCAGCCACATTCTTGGATGTTGCAAAGTGGATTTGCAGCACATATCTTAATTGATCTTTCTTGGGTGAAGTGACGACTATGACGGCGCCCAAACCACTTTTCATCTTGGATCCATCAAAATGCGTCCTCTAGTAATTGCAGTTAGTCAATGGAGGCTCATACTGTATCTTGGCCTAGTCAACGAAACAGTCGGCTAAGGCTTGGGACATGATGGCATCTCTTCTATCATATTGTGGTGCATAGGGTGCTAGATCAATTTCCCACTTGGCTACATGGCCACTTGCATCTTTAATGCCTAGAATCCCCGATATAGGAGCTTCGCATATTACACTCACTAGATACTCTTGGAAATAATGCTTGACTTTTTTGGCCACCATATAAACACCATATGTCATATTTTGGTAATGTTGTTAAATCTTCTTGGATGCCGAGAGCACTTTTCTCAAATATTATACTGGCCTTTGCATCCATTTTCCTATTTCCTCTCGTTCAACTACCACCACAACACTAACAACTCGGTTTGTCGCTGCAATATAGAGAAACATTGGCTCTTTCGATAGTGGTGATGCCAATACCGGTGATGAGGCTAACACCTTTTTAAATCCATGAAATGCAACCTCTCTTGTGGTGTCCAGATGAACTTATCGCCTTTTTTCATTAATTGGTATAATGGCAGTGCCTTCTTCCCCTGCCAAATAACGAAGCGGCTCAAAGACGCCAAGTAACCAGTGAACTTCTGGATGTTATTGATGCACTTCGATAGTTCCATTATTTCTATAGCAGTGATCTTTGTCGGATTCGCCTCTATACCTCAGCTCCATATAAGGAAGCTGAGTAACTTACCAGTCGGGACCCCAAAGGTAAATTTTGCCGGGTTAAGCTTCATCCTGAATCGTCTTAGGTTTGCAAATGTTTCCCTAATGTCATCCAAGAGAGTGTGACTATCGTTGGTTTTAATAACTACATCATCAACATACACCTACACAGTTTTGCCAAATTGATCATGCAAACATTTTTTGCATGCATCTTTGATACGTGGCACCTGCATTCCTTAAACCAAAGGGCATGGTACGATAATAATAAGCCCCGTTCGGGGTAATAAAGGTCGTCTTTATTTGATCTACCAGGTTGAATGGTATTGATGGCTCAAGATACGTTGAGCTCGCTAGGACTCCAAGAGGAAGGTCTGATGATCATAGAAGCAAGTTTCCCTTAGTTATGAAACCAAGGTTATCGAACCAGTAGGAGCAAGGAAACAACCCCAAGGTGTTGCTAACAACTTGGAATCCTGCACAACACAACCATAGAACTTTGCGAGAACTTACAGTGAGGTTGTCAATCTCACTGGTTTTGCTAAAAACAAAGGATTAAACATATAGTGCGAAAGATAGTAATTGCTTGCAGAAAGTAAACAGTAAATGGTAAAAGTAGATGGTATAACAATGATAAAAGAATGGACTAGGGTCTAATGTTCACTAGAGGTGATTCTCCTTAAGATAAATAGCATGTTGGGTGAATAAATTACAGCGGGGCAATTGACAGATTTGAGAAAGCATAACAATGCATATACTAGACATATTGACTCCTATGAGATTTGATTAGGCATTACAACATAATACATATACCGTAATCCAACTGCATCTATGACTAATAATCCACCTTAAGGTTATCATCCGAACCCCTTCCAGTATTAAGTTGCAAGCAACAGATAATTGCATTAAGCAAAGTGTGTAAAGTAAACAATACGATTTCCCCATGGACAAAGGATTGTTGTTTTCTCCCTAGTAGCAATAACACATCTACAACCTTAGTGATTTCTGTCACTTCCTCAGATTACTAGAGGCATGAACCCACTATCGAGCATAAATACTCCCTATTGGAGTTACAAGCATCTACTTGGCCAAGATAGTTCCTAACAACGGAGAGCATGCAAGATCACAAATAACATAGACATGATAGAATCAATAATCAATCTGAAATAGAATCTCAATATCCATCGGATCCCCGCAAACACAACATGAAAGATTCAAATAGATGATCTTGATCATGAATGGAGCTCACAAGATCTAAACATGATAGCACAAAGGAGGAGAACCAACCATCTAGCTACTACATGGACCCTTATTCCAAGGATGAACTAATCAAGCATCACAGACTCTAGCAGGGTGCCGAGAAGTGCTTCGAATCCCCCCCGATCTAGGGATGGAGATGGCAGTTCTTACAGACTCTTTCGTGGATTTTTGATCGGGTACTTAGGGTTTTCGTCCCGGGAGGCTTTTATAGGCGAAGGGGCAAGGTCGGTGGAGTACCAAGGGTCCCACACCCCCTAGTGGCGTGCCTAGGGCTGGCTGCGCCGCCACCAGGTGTGGCCGCCCTCGTGCGCCAATTCGTATCCCCTCTAGACTTCGTGTTGCTTCGGGTAAAATATTGACTTTGGCTTTTGTCCCATCCAATTCCGAGAATATTTCCTTACTACCTTTTCTAAAACCAAAAACAACATAAAACAGGCAACTGGCACTGTGGCATCTTGTTAGTAGGTTAGTTCTAGAAAATGTATAAAAATGCCTCAAAGTATGAACAAAACATAAGAAAGTAGATATAAAAAAGCATGTAACATCAAAAATTATAGATACGTTTACGATGTATCAGGCATCCCCAAGCTTAACTCCTGCTCGTCCTCGAGTTGGTATGTGATAAAAAGAATAATTTTTTAGGTGACATGGACCATCATAATCTTGATCAGGGTAATTGTAAAACATTGATAGTTGGGATCATAGTACTCTAACATAGACATGAAAGATATAGTTCTAACAATAAAACATAGCAACTATGTTGTAACATGAAAAGGTACAAAAAAAGATTCATGAATAACAATGCTTTGAAAGACTTTTGGTTGTTTCACATATAGAAAACATAATGAGAATGGTATTTAGCTTGTCCCTCATGGTATAGGAAAACATAAATGCATAGGAAACCTTCAAAGTTCATAAGGGTTACTAGATATAAATAATTTAAGAACAAGCAATATCAAAGTTATGAATCAATCAACAAGTTTTGGGACAATGCACATTAAACTAAGAATGCCCACTATGCTCCCTCAATCGGTGCATAAAGATAGAAGATGGAGACTCAACATAAAAGTAAAAAAGAAAGGCCATTCATAGAAGGGAAGCAGGGATTTCAAGTTTCATAAAGAGCTTCCAAAAATTATGGTACTTATTAGCTTTCAGCTATCGTTGCCCCTATCATAAGCATCTTTAGGTGATTAAGGTTAAAGTGACACAAATATGAGGATATGCTTGACAAGTTATAAGTTGAAATCGCATGCCCCTTGCTTACGAGTACCGAACCTCATGCTACTCAACTTTAGTCACGAGTAAGTTCTTGTCATTGTAAGTACATGTGTATCATAGAGAACCGCCAACGGGGTACACCTTGCCCCATGATACAGGAGCTATCCCATATCAAAATGACAAGGCAACAGACAATGAGCATCTCATCGATCTTTTTATTTGCTATTTGCATACGTTTTTATTGAAGATGCTTCACGGAATGCTCACTATGGTTACGCTGCAAGTGTCCACCATGATTAGGCATGGCTTAGGCTAGCCGCCCAGGCGTTTCTCTAACACATAAACAAACTCTATGAGCTTACAAGTTCCCCTTTTATTTCACACCACTGGGATCCATAAACAAAATAACATGATATCAACTGAATAATAAGTGCAATGTTGAAAGCTTTCCCCATGGTACATGGTTCTGCTACTTCATAACTTATAAAGCGCAAGCATATACGCAACATAGATGGACACAATGGTTAAAGTTTATTAAGTGCAAGAAAGTAAAGTGTGTCATCAAGTTTGTGAGATCTTTAATCACTAATTTTCACATAACAAGTTTAATTTGGAAGGTAGATAAAAAATGAATATACTTGGAATACCAATACTGATTATAGGTAGGTATGGTGGACTCTTTGGAATAACTTGGTTTTCTTGGTGGTTGTAAGCATGAGTGGACCTCATACTGGGAGCGACAAACTAAGAGAGCAATAATGGCCATAATCTTGCAAAGCGACAAAACATTATTAATTAAAGCATAAAGTGATATAACAAGTCAAAAACTAAATGATCATAGACCGGTATAGTCTTAACATGGTGTAAGCATGTGCCAAGTCAACCCAAATAAATCATCAAAGGAGAATACAACAATATTATGCTTTTGTATGCTAAAAAAAGCATGATTCTTTCAACGCACATTAAGAAATCTCAATTGTTTGGAACAAGTCATGCTACAGCAATAATTACTAAGCATAAAGTCAAAGCAATATCAAACATGACATGATAAAGTCTAGGCCACAGTCAAAACGAAACTCTTTTTGTACCACTTATAAGCATGAACTTTCCTACTCTTTGCCAATCACCAATCAACTTATTTGAAACATAATATGAATGTGGGGGTCCAACTAATTTATTTAAGCAAACCAAACAAAAGAAAACTAAAGACAAAAATGAAGACACTCCAAGAACAACATAATTCTGCATGAAACAATAAAAATGAAGTGTTTGGAAGAAAACCTGAGATTTTTATTGATAAAGAAGGGGATGCCTTGTGCATCCCCAAGCTTTGACGCTTGTACTTCTTGAATATTTCTTGGGGTGACACGGGTGGCATCCCCAAGCTTGAGATTTTGTCCATACGTCATCTCATCACATTATTCTTCCCTATACTTTAAAATTACCTTCATACAAAACTTCACACAATCTTCATTAGCAACATTAGTCTATTCAAGATAAAAGTCTTTGAGATCCTTATGTTGCTCAAGTCGAAACCGGTTTTTTCGAAAACCTTATGTTGCTCAAATCGAAAAGTGACAGACTAAGGAAAGTTAGAAAACAACCTAGGTCATAAGCAGCAAAAATTACACCTCAATCCTACGTACAAGGATTTTCCACGATTTTTCACAGTGAAGCACAAAAAATCTGTTTCGGGACATCAACTTTCCCAAGTATTACTTCTCTCTCATTAGAGGTTATTCTTGGCACAAAAACTACACAAAAAGGATAAGGAGAGGTTATTACAGAGGTAATAACTTCCAAGACTCAACAAAAGAAAAATTTACTGAATAGAAATTTGGGTTATCTCTCAATAGTGCATTTCTTTAACGCCTTTGAGCTAGGCATAGGAAGCAAGATTCAAGTATTCTCAAACGAAGAAGCATTAAGATCAAATTTTGTTTTAATAGGAGAGGCAAAAGGTATCTTCTCTCTCTTCTTAGGGAAGTGTTCTATACCTTTCTTGACTGGAAATTTATATTTAATGGTGCCTTCATTCATATCAATAATGGAACCAACAATTCTAAGAAAAGGTCTTCCCAAAATAATAGGACAAAAAGTATTGCATTCAACATCCAAAACATAGAAATCAATAGGGACATAGGTATTGTTAACCATAATAAGAACATCATTAATACTTCCCATGAGTTTCTTTTTAGCATTATCATCAAGTTGGACATCTAAATAACAATCTCCTAATGGTGGAAAATCAAGCATTTCATAAATCTTTCTTGGCATAATAGAGACACTAGCACCAAGATCACATAAAGCTTTGAGATCAAAATCATTCACTTTCATATTAATGATGGGTTCCCAACCATCTTGTAATTTCAGAGGAATAGAAGCTTTATGTCTCAATTTTTCTTCTTTAATTTTTATGAGAGCATCAGTAATGTGTTTTGTAAAGTCCATATTCATAGCACTAGTATTAACACCCGGATTTTTAAGTCCAGATGCCTGTTATGTCGTACATCGCAATCCCAGGATTACCATTTTTGCGAGACATAACAGAAGTGGTACCACAGTACATCATCCATTACAAACCATAATAGTCTTACAAATAGTTGATCTTATGATCAAGTCTTAATACAAATCAGAGCAGCGGAAAGTAAAAGTAGTAGATTCCATCTTTAGGGTCACAGGCAATGCTGACGATGGGAGGTGATCCTAGTTATCATAGATCTCCTACTATCCATCCTCTGGGTAGTCTTCTTCATATGGCCATGAGAATAGCCAGGGATAAAGCCATCAGTACTCTTTAAAGTACTCGCAAACTATCACTAGCACAAGTATGGGAATAAGAGTAGGAATCCTAAGATCTAGTTTTATTTGCCACAAGCCAATTTTATTTCATGAGTATTCCATAGTAAATCCTATTTTATTTCTCTAGATTATTTAAGTGGGAACCTAGTTTTCCTGTCTGTCGGGGGGATGACCTCCGGATACCCCAACTATACAAGAATCACGGTAGTCGGATCGTGTCCGGCTGGCTGAGTGCAGCCGAACAGGAGCAAGTCAAGCTGGCTACCTCATGGTAACCGGATCGGCAAGAAGCATCAAGGCACGGGACCGGCTACATCAGCGTAACCGAAACCAATCAAGAGGACATAGCGACGTGCAGCACAGTGCACGGTACGCCCTGGTACGATGACAAGACTCGCAACAACTCGGCCATACCGAAGACTTTGCGGGGTCACATGGGAACGATGGCGAATCGCGACGACGACCATACCGATCGTACTCTGATGAGATGTAAGTGTACCGAGTACTGTAGATGACCAGCCGGCTGGACCCGCCTGTGGGGCCCGCCAGCCGGACTGGCCCGTGAGACAGTTGCCTCTCTACCTAAATAAGGAGAGGCAAGGCCTCCGTAGAGAGGGTTTGTCTCAGTGCATTTAAGGCAGTAGCTAGAGAATACAGCTCCAAGAGCTATTGTAGCCCGTATACCATTCATAGTCAGATTGGAAGGAGTAGGAGCTTTACCTCATCACGAGGGCTCCAAACCTGGGTACTCCCTGTGTCCAGCTACACTTGCTTGTATCCAATCCCGACTGTGGATGCCGTCGATAGCTTCCTTGCTAGTCCCCACACCTCTATCTAACCTGATTAGGTACTGTCGTTCCCAATACAACGACACTTGGCGCCCACCGTGGGGATAGATGGCTTCGACCAGAGTCACATTCTGCACGGCACCCCCACTTCAGCCGGTGAGCGCGTGGCCTCCGGCCTATTGTTTACGCTCGGCCCGTTCGACTGCGTCATCGACAATACTTCCTGCTTCGCCGGAACCACATTTCCAGCAAACGGTTCAATTCTGCTCTTTGGCGACCTCCCCGTCTACGTCTCCATCGGGCCAGAGCGTTTCCCTAGGGAAATCGTTTCCATCATGGAGCCTATGCACCTCGGCAGCGGCACCCCCGTCGCTCCTCGTAGTGTCGAGGTGATGATGGCCGGCTCCAGCTCTCATCCCCGCCAGCCTCGGGAGAAGGGCGCGGATGAGGTCGGAACTTCCGCCCCTCTGCCACCTAGGAACCCGGTGGAGGAGGCCATCGACCAGCTCCTCATGCCAGTTATCCTCGGGAACAACCCTGAGGAGGCGGAGGCTAACTTTGCCATGGAGAGGCAGCTTCTCCTATAGGAGGCCATGGAGATGGCTGCGACCCAGAAGCAGATCGAGATCACCCGGCGCGAGTACGACCACGCGCACGGCCACACACTGGCTATCGTGGAGCCAAGACAGCGCAGATAGATATGGCGCCGGGCGGCAGGATGGAGAGGGATGGCGAGCTGGATCCGCTACCCGCTCTCATACGGCACACCTACAGCACACCCATCAAGAATCTGCACGCGGCACGAGCCGCGCAGACAAACTGCTCAATCTGGAGGGCGAGGAGCGAAACCGGCATTATGCCCGGGTGCAGGAGCTCCTCCGGATCGCGGACGAGAAGGCAAACGCCAACCGGCAGATACAGGAGGACCCCAGCTGCTCCAAAGGGAGTAAGTCGCATGCCAACAGCAAGCGCACACCCCGCGAAACCTAGTAGGCATCCTCTCCTCCGGCTAAAGCTCGTAGCAAGCACCGCAGCTCTAGCAACAAGGGCCAGCCGCGCCAGGAGCAAACGGTGAACAGCAACCCACCGCCTCCCCCCCGCCAACCGGTGCGCCAAAACCTACCGGCTCCCGTCTCTCGAGCCGGGTAAGAGCACCCAACCTGGATCGTCCGGATGCCCGCGACCGCATCGAGCTCCTCGCTCAAGCGCGCGTCATGGAAAAGGAAGACTCCACCGGACCGGTTTGTTTTGGACCCTGCATCCGGAATGAGCCGTTTCCGGATAAGTTCACCCTACCCAGAGACACCCCCAAGTACGACAACAGCATGAAACCGGAAGACTGGCTGACTGACTACTCCACGCCAGTCGGCATAGCCCATGGGAACAAGCACACAGCTGTGCGCTACGTCCCCCTCATGCTAACAGGGTCCGCGAGGACATGGCTCAACAGCCTCGCACCCAACAGCATCAACGCCTGGCCAGACTTTGAGCAGGTGTTTGTTCGCCACTTCAACGGCACGTACAAGCGTCCGGGCCGCCCACGCGACCTGGCCTTGTGCATTCAGGGCGATAGCGAGACAGACTGTGAGTACCTCTCTAGGTGCACGGAGCTGCGCAACACCTGCGAAGGAATCCTGGAGAGCCAGGCCATAGGCTTCTTCGTCAAGGGGTGCCGAGAAGGCACCATGCTTCGCCACCAACTATTGTGCCACGAGCCGAAAACCAAGGCAGAGCTCATGACGGTTGCGGACCAGTACGCCGCAGCGTATGCAGCCATGAAGAAACCCCTCCAAGGAAGTGCTGACGGGCGTCCGACTTTGACGGAGCCGGCTCACGATTCACCAAGCAATCCGGCTGGAGAAGTCGGATCCTCCAGGTGCCACGGAAACAACAACCGGTTCCATGGGGACCGCCAAGCCGGACAGCAGAAGCCTCGCTACCACGCGTGGCAGGTCAATGTTGTGGAGGGTGCGCCCGATGCACCCGACTAATGACACAAGAAGGTAGAAGCCCCGGCTCACCTTCG
Source organism: Avena insularis (assembly GCA_023614405.1). Taxonomy (NCBI): domain Eukaryota; kingdom Viridiplantae; phylum Streptophyta; class Magnoliopsida; order Poales; family Poaceae; genus Avena; species Avena insularis. Next base: position 226,365,830 of record CM042696.1, on the reverse strand, counting down.
ACCAAATGTTCGACGGCCCGTGCAAGTGGCATAGAGGTCCCTTCAAACCGGCTACGCACACCACGAGGAACTGCAGCTAGACCCGCCAGCTAAAGGACCAAGGCAACCAACAACGTCTTCCCCCGCCCCCTCCTGGTGGACCACCACCACTGGCTAGGGGAGCTGGTAATGATGGTAACGGCAGCAACAGCGGCAACAACAACAACGGCTACCACCAGCCGCACGCTGCCTACCACATCTTCCAGACGGAGCTGGAAGACAAGCACAGCCGCAGGCGATGCTCCAAGGAGGTCAATGCCATCGTCTCTCCAGTCCCCCAGTACCTAAACTGGTCGGAAACCCCCATCACCTAGAGCCGAGAAGATTAGCCTGACAAGCTTCCGACTCCCAGGGGCTACGCTATGGTGATCGACCCTCTCATCGTCTCCAACGAGCGCACCTGCCACTTCTCGCGCGTCCTCATTAACGGAGGCAGCAGCCTTAACCTCCTCTATCGGTCTTCCCTAGAGAAACTTGGCATCCGCGAGCGTGACTTGCGCCCGACTACCACGACATTCCACGGCGTACTGCCAGGACCGGCTTGCGCTCCGCTGGGCAAGATCCAGCTGTACGTCATTTTCGGGACCGAGGAGAACTTCCGGCGCGAGCCAGTATGGTTCAAGGTGGTGAACCTATCCAGTTCTTACCATGCTCTCCTCGGGTGCGCCGCCCTAGCCAAGTTCATGGCCATCAGCCACTACGCGTATCTCAAGACGAAGATGCCAGGACCAAACGGCATGATCACCGTTGCCGGCTGCTTCAGGCGGTCGATGGAGTGCACCTCAGCCGGCTCCAAGCTGGCAGAGGGCATCATCATAGCCGAAGAAAAGCACGTGATCATGAGCAACGTGGCCATGGCCCAGCAAGAAATACCGGCTAGCAGCAAGCCGGCTGGGGAAGCAACTTTCTAGCCAGCAAAGGAGACAAAGAGGATTCTGCTCGACCCCTCTGACCCGACCAAGTTCGTCACCATTGGTGCTGGCTTGGACGGCAAATAGGAAGGCACGGTCGTCGACTTCCTCCGTGAGAATTGGGACATCTTCACATGGTCAGGATTGTTCGTTTGCGGTACCAAACTTCGTGGGTGAGTGCACCGCGGTACCCGAGTTATCATCAATTGAGCGGAGGGGCCGTAGTAGAATCGCCAATTGTCCAGAAGGGCCAAATGGGGGTGAATACAAATATAATAGCCAAACGGTCATTTGAACCAGACGAAAAACGGTTGAACTCAAATACCGCCGATAGGTCAACTCTTCTTGGCCCGCCCTGTCAGTATTCCCTGTTATCTTTTGCGGTCGTGGACTAGCTTACCCCTGTGTGGACCAGATCCCTGAGTGGACCAGATCTATTTCTTTGCTCTGCTCTGGTCTTCTCCCCTGCTCCCCTCCCCATAATATTTGCTCAGCTCTAGCTGCTCATCTCAGATCGGAGCTCACACTTCCTCTAATTTGCGTCCTTGCCATGTCCGGTCAACCTCCCATGTCTCTAATTGAAGCTCGCAGCCGTCGCCGTCGCATCGTCCGCCGTATCGGAGCTTCGTATCCCCGGACTAATATCTCGCCTCTGGCTAGTCCTTCTCACACGGTGGAGCGCGTCCCATCGGGCGATCCAGGCCAGCAACCGGCCTCGGGAAGTTGTGTGTTGCCGCGCACCCTAAGCATGGTAGCCCTGGCAAAGCATTTCGACGACCACGCTCTCATGGCCACCGTGCTAGGCGTATGTCCCGTCGTGTCGCTGGCAGAGTTGTTGTCGGCTTTTAGGTCTCGTTTTGGTATCAGATGAAATGAGGTCAAGCTTGAGGTATGTGCGCGCCATTCTTTTTTCGTCCGGTTCGAGCACAGCTCAGACACCGAGCACGTTCTGCATTCTTCCTGTTCTTTTGAGTGCTGCGGGGAGAAAATGAGCTTCATGCATTGGCATCGCGCCTGTGGGTGGGACGATCGCTTGGGGCAGCTTCATTTCTTCTCCAAACTCGGCTTTGACAGCTCCCATTGGATGCTTGGGAGCCAGAGGCCCTCAAGAAGGTCGTCAGTAGCCTTGGCGGCGGGCTGGTAGAAATCGTCCCACCGAGCGACAGATGGGTCATCGAGGTAAAGGCGTGGCTGAAAGATCCTGACACCGTTCCTAAGATATACGAGGTGCAGATTCCAAGCAGGGGCGGCGACTTTCTTTGAAGCACCCGGTCATCATCCACCTGGAGGAGGTTCTGGAATCGGTACATGGCATTCAGGGTCTAGAAGAGGCTTCCAGAAAGCATCCTCGTCGCCTG